>JAZKJV010001021.1:0-600000 GCA_037367405.1 Ottelia alismoides | reverse complement strand
TGTTTAAGAGATATTGTATTATTTGATAATGAATTAAATATCTTTTAAAATATGATTTTGTTATCATATGTTAATTAAAAATGCAATTTGTGTGTGTATGTGTTGAAGTGTGTGTGTGTGAGTGTTAGAGTAATATATATTTTGAATATTCATGTGCTTGATGTTAATGCATAATATAATTATAATTGATAGGTAATCATTAATTTAATTGTAAATAATTGTATATTATATGTTTGTTAAATAGGCCCAACATGTAGATTGCATTAGGGTATTGTAAGAAGTCACACCTCATTCACACATGTACATCCTTCCACACTAGGTTATCTGTGGCTCTGTACAACGAGAGGTTGTGCAACACATTTTGGGAAGTGATGCCCCCATTATATGTTATATTTTTTCACAACAGTCGGGGTCTTAGTTTTACAAGCTAAGAAATGCCCCTCAGAACACCATGTGACTTTTGATGTCTGTTTTGCGGGTACATGGGTATGGATAGGATAAGTTAGGACAATATATCCAATTGGCCCATACTCAGGCGCTCTTACATTGGAGCGATGTCGCTCGCTCACATAGTAAACATCTTATAAAATTTCTAAGATAATTGAACGACCTAATAAATACAAAAAAAGGAAATAAATTTCAAACACTTGATCATTGGTAAATATGTATGATGATATGATGAGAATTTAGGAACAATGTATGCGTGTATTTAGTCATGTATGCAAGATTGCGAGGAATGTGTGGATGCATAAGTTCATGTAAGAGTGTGTGGAGCAATGTATGGTATGTAAGAGTGTATGGAATGGTAAAGAACATGTGTGCAAGTTTGTGAGGAATGTGGGTATGCATGTAGGTGTGTAAGAGTTTACAGTGCAATGTGATTATGAATGGGTGTGTTTGGGCATGTTTGCAAGTGTGTGTGAATTTGGGTACACATTTAAGTGTGCAAGAGTGTATGGAGCAATGTATGGGTGTGTTTCGGCATGCATGCAAGTGTGTGAGAAATATGTTTATGTATATGTGCATATTTTTAATTACTAGAATTTTAATTATATATATATATATATATGATTTATTGAAATTTGACCCCACTTACACAAAATTCTTCGCTCCACCCTTGATTGGATAATTTTGGTGTAGTATAACATGGAGGGGGATGAGGGGATTGCAACCCCTATTTCAAATTGTGGTTCTAAGTTCACATTGTTCTTGCGATATACTATATTGTGGTGTATGTGAATATGGAACACATTGTGATGCTTGTGAGCCTAATAAATGCTCTTTTCTCGTACGATGATGAATAACCCAGGGATTTTTGTCGTTATTGCTTGTTTGATGAGCAACCATGTGTTTCGTGTGACTCACCACATTCGATGGTGGCACGTCATTCATATTTTACATATCGTAAGTTTTCATTCTCCATGTATTTATGCTTAAATATGTGAACACACCTATCACATTGATGATTGCACGCATTCTCAAAGAGCAATCGACGTTGTGGAATCAGACATGGATGAGTAGCTACTACGGCGGCGTGGCTTAACCGATGGATGTGGCAACAATCGATCTATGCAGAAGTTGTTGTATGAGCGAAGTTTTTACACCATGATTTTTTTTCATTTCCGTCCTTAAAATTATAATATGTTCATTTCATTTTTAACTTTCCCCGTATTTTTTCCTAATTTCAGACATATGGGTGTGTATGAGTGTATGCAAGTGTGCGAGGGAATATTGGTATGCATGTAGGTATGTAGGGAGCAATTTGGGTACAAATGGAAGCGTGTATTGGTGCATTTGGCATGTATTCAAGTGTGTGAGGATTGTGGGTATACATTTATGTGTGTATGAGTGTATGGTACAATGTATGGGTGTGTTTGGGCATGTGTGCAAGTGTGAGAGAAATATGGGTATATGCATATGAGTGTATATGAGGGTATGGACAATGTATATGAGAATCCATGGTAGAATGTCAGTAGAAGTACTATTTGAGGAATCTGATCATGTATGTAAACATTGGGTATGTATAGAGTTATGCATGTATGAGGAATTTTGGCATGAAAGTGTGTGAGGAACATGGGTATGCATGTAGGGGTGTAGGGAGCAATGTGGGCACGAATGTAATGAGTGTATGGGTGTGTTTGGATATGCATTCAAGTGTGTGCGGAATGTGAGCATGCACGTAGGTGTGTAAGAGTGTATGATGCAATGTATGTGTGTGTTTGGTATGTGTGCAAATGTGTGAGGAATATGCGTATGCATATGGGTGTGTATGATTGTATGAGTTATGTATATGGAAATCATGGTAGAATGTGGGTAGCGAAGTATGATTTAAGGAATTTGTCCGAGTATATAAGCATTGAGTATGTATAGAGTTAGGCATTCATTAGCCGCAAAATTTCCTCTTTAATAGGTCATTTTTATCTTCATAGTATATGAGACGATCTCGGATGTCATGCATAACACCACCCCTTTGAATAGGAGTATAATTATTTTACTTGGAAAGACTATCAAGTTTGAATATAGGGTCATAAGTCTCCTTGTTGATTTATCGGAAATTATTGATTAAATATGAATGAATAATTTCATTGATTTAGGTCTTCGGATGTAGACAAAATGGACATAAGACAAAAGATGCACAGACAATATGCATAAAATAAATGATGCAAATGATGCAAGACACATAGTGATCATGTCTAAACAATGATGCACATATACAGAATGATAGTGCATTTTTTTAGTTTTATTGTATGCAAAATAAATGAGATACGGAATGCAAGGAAATGGGTGATGCATGAAAATGTGATTAATATGTAACGCAATGAATGATGAGACATATGCCATTTTTATTTTGATTTTAGCAATATAAAATGATGCAAGATGATATGCAATGCGTGTATGATTATGCAAGCAGTAATATGCCCTACAAATGGTTGAATCACTGAACATAAATAAAGGGAATCAATTTCAGTGTTACTTGAGCATAAAGATAGATCATAGCTCTAATAATCTAATCAAAGTAATAATCTGATATGAAAGGTCATCGATCGAGGCAGAAATTTGCAGAAGGAATCGAGGTCAAATGGTGAAAGAATCGAAGGAAAATAATCGAGGAAGTTGGGATCATAGGCCTGCCAGACGCAGACCTAGGGGAGAGTGGAGAGTTGACCTAGATTCAAAGGAGATTTTGCCCCTATTGGGCCACGTATTCACATTACACAAAAAATGCAAATAAAACATTTATTAATTCAAAATAAAATAATAAATGATTTTATTAATTTTTTGTTAAAATGTAAAAATGTTTATTATTTTATATAATATTTTATTATGATTTTTACTTATTTTATGAATTTATTTTATTATCAGTTACTATTTACAAGTAAAATGATATGTATATTTACATGTATAATGCTTACTTCATATTTTGTATTTTACATTTTATTATTTTATACACATAATGCATATATTTATAAAAGTAAAAGGAAGTTGTTCTTTGTAACAGCCAAGACGACTGTTACACGGAGCAATCCCCCCCTCTTTATTTTTTTTTCAAAAATTCCACCATGTATATTCATCTATATATCCCTCCTACATGTCATTCAAATTTTGTGAGAAACGGAGACTCCTATGCCCTCCATCTAGACCGAGTAAATTTTAACGGTCTGAAATTTGCTGTAATCTACCTGTTCTAGATGGAGGGCATAGGAGTCTCCGTTTCTGACGAAATTTGAACGACATATAGGAGGGACACACACACACACACACACACACACACACACATATATATATATGAATATACATAATTTTATTTTCGAAAAAAAATAAAAAAGGGAGAGGAAACTGCCTTGTGTAACAGCTAACTTGGCTATTACTCAAAACAGCCTCCATCCCCTCTATTTATAATTTATCTAAATACACTTCAATATATTTTTTATGATATTTTTCTAATTTCATTTGCATACTTAAATAAATATGTATGTTTAATACTCATATGTATATGTATATGTAATTCATCTATGTATTTTAGTATACTATTTTATTTTATTGTATTTTTATGATTTTATTTTATTCTAATTATGTACATATAATATAAATAATATTTACAAAGTTACAAAAATATAAAATATTAAATAATATTAAGAATAAATAAAATAAATATTTTATTCAAGTTGATTGGACAATAGAGGTCCAAAACCTAACTTTTGCATCTTAACTCCAAATTAAATGAAACCACCTTCATTAAATAACTAATAAAAAGTTAAATATAATGAGTGATTTTGATGAATTTTAACTTCACATGGAGAAGATATGGGTCTAGGAAGTTTGGATTTTGGCTTTTTATTTTGAGTGTAGAAGGTGAAGGATATGGGAGAATCCTTAAGCGCATCACGGAAGCATGAGGATCGCATCATATATGATCGAGAGCGACTAGTCACACTAGTTGCTCGGTGCAGCGGAATTTAAACGATGAAACTGCATGGTCAAAGAACACTTCTTGGATCGTTTCATCTAACCACATAATAGATATAGGAATACCTCTTTGTAGCGTGGTAGCGATCGAGCCTCTAAGAGAAGAGACATCCTGTCTCAAGTCCGGTCTGTTGGAGGAGATGCTTGCGATCGTGAAGATGAGTCGTGTGCTTCTTGTAATCTAAGTCGTTAATTGATGAATCCCTGATCATCACTCTTTATTCTTTTATTTTAGCTATTTATCTTAGCAAAGCATCATGTAAGTAGATGTAAATACAATAAGTTAGCATTATGCATGCATCTGTTAATATTGCATAATTAACATATATTTGTGCAAAATAAAAGAATAAAAGAAATAAAAAGTAAGGAGGTATTTAGAATAAATACAGAGTAACCCAAACCCAAGAGAAGGTCAAGCATTGGCCTGATCGCCAAACGAAATAAGTAGAGAGAGATAGGACCTACTCTACATTAAACATATTATTCGCATAATTAAATAATTATTTTTGACAAAATAAAAATAAAATAGTCTTTTTACCTCCTTTTATATAATCTTAAAAATAAAAACAAAATCATAAAAATAGAATAAAAATATAAATAAAACCTTCTCTACTTTGTGCAAAATACATGTATATATGTCTTGCTCTCTATTTATTAGACATCGGTAAATAAATAACAAAAATAAAATAGAAATTATTTTATACTCCAAAAATTATGTCATAAATAAATAAAATATAAAAATTGGGGTATTTATGTAAAAATAAAATTATAAATATAATTGTACAAAATACATAGGTATATTATACCTATATATAATACATTATATTGTATAAAGATTAATTTATTTTTCATAGAAATAAATAAAAATCACAGGAAAAATAGATTGAAAAATAACAAATATTTTTCATTTTATACACTTTTTTGATTTAAAATCGTTTATTATTTTTTTATTAAATTTGTAAGTATTTTGTACATTCGAATTATCTGATTGATCTACATCATTTTGTTGACACGGGTCAACGCCCTCTTCCAGGGCTTGACCTGACCCAATCATCTTTGCCGGACCAATTGTTCCTAATTCTTCCAGTCGGGTCACGCATCCCCTCGCCCCGATTCTTCGCCCATGGCCTCTCCTTGGATCCAAGACCTTCGCGGATCCCTAGGAAGGTGCGGATCTTCCTAGTGTTGCGTGCCCTCGTCCGAATCTTCCATCCTCCTCGGAACCCTTTAAATCATCTCCTCCGCCTCCTAAGAGCAGCAGCTCGTGCCTCACACCTCCCTTCGGCCCTAGCCACCTTCGATTGAGTGACAGCTTCCAAAGGGTCCCTTCGGATCAAAGTTTGGAGGAGCAACCACGCTGCTAAGCTACATGGCCTGCGACCGCCGCTACGTTCAGCCTCCCGGCCTTCCACACCAATATCTCGCCGACCACCTCCGCCTGGAGCTTAGGATCTCATTCCCTCCTCCATGTACCCTTTATTCCCCGTCCATTTCCTTGTTTGATTCAGCCATTTCATTCACCGCCGTCGCGCATTCATCTGCTCCGACCAGCTGGTCGGAGCCTCGATATCCACATCCATTCGCTCCGATTGAACCCCCGACACACGCTCCACCTTGCATCACACCCTGATTACCCTTAGGCTCGCCCCTTAGGTCGAGATTAAGGACCATATCTCCTCCCTCATCATCGTCATAGATCGACCCTCGCCCCAGGTCGCTTATTTTCATTTCTGCTCAAATAACCTCAGCCGGAGGTTCACCCCGAGTCAAGATTTCCTTCACAGGTGTTGGCACGTGCAGGGACTCCCGATTCCATCCTCCAGAGGGTTCGTCGGAGTAGCTCCAGGTCACCTTCACCGTCACGCACATCCGGCCGTCAGCTCCTCCATCGGACCCGTCCATTAGATGCGGGTGACCTCCATGATCGTTCGGACCCTTCCGATCGATCAATGGAACCGAGGATCTCCTCCTAGGCTCTGGTGAAGTACGCCTTGGCCCAGTTCTTCCAGACCCCTTCTGCTCTGTCGGATCAGCCTTAGCCCTCCAGATCAGATCTCAGCCGCCGACCGTCGCAGCTTTATGGGCCGTTAGATCTGACACCTGACGCATCTGAGCCCCACGTCCCTGACAACACCTGAGGTGTCAGATCTGACACAGCAGAGGATCTCAGCCGCACGTCCACGCGCCTCCAGTGATCGCCACGCATCCCCTCGTGTGCCCCGCATGCGCCTGCCGAGCGTATATTGCATTATTTCCCCTTGCAGTTTTCATGCATTATTTTCTAGTTTGTTAAATAAAGTCATAGTTTGAACTTTTTGCATATTAGACCCTGATGTTTCCAGTATTTGCACTTTAGTCCTCCACGTCTGAAAACACATGCACAGTCACGTGCCTCTGTGGTGTTTTACATATCTTATCCTGCACTTTCTGAGGGTTACTGTTTGAATAAAATATCTTTAATATTTGCATTTATGCCCCTGTGTGTGAGTTAATTGGCATGTGTGTGTATTTCGTGGGCTTTTTGCACTATCGCCCATGGACTTTTTATATGTGTTATTGTATAGTTAGGAATCTTTAGGGTAATTACAAATAGGTCCCTACAAACCAACTCCAAAAATTATCAATCAAATAATTATCAAACCAACTCCAAAAATTCCACAAAAATTACTATTAGCTCCTCCTAATGTGTAATATTTTTGGTAATTTTTGTGACGTAGTTTGATTTTATTTGATATTTTCTAAAAATCAAAAACCCCTAAAAATGTGTCTATATATTTTATAAAATACAAAAAGTAAAAATACCCCCAAAAATTCGAAAAAAATATTGTGTGTTTATTTTAGTTTATTTTCACTCCAGTGCCATTTTTGTTCCATTATCTTTTTATAAAACCTCTAAAAATCACAAAAGACTAACAATTTTATAAAAATCAATAAAAATTCTTAAAAAAATAAAAAAAATGAGATTTCAGTTTTCGTAATTAGATCTTTTTATTTACTTTATCATAAAAATAGCCACCAAGACTTTTGGGCAATTTTAGCATTTTAATTTTGCCTTTTGATCACGGTTGCACAGTGTGTTTCTGTTTTGCATTTGTTCTATTTTTTAGAAAATTATATAAAATCTGAAAAATACCATAAAATCACCAAAAATACTTGCATATTTTAAAAATATTAAAAAATTAATTTCTTTTTTGAGCATTTTAGCTTCAATAAAAATTGTTTAAGCTCGAGTTTTCTTTATCTTTTTATTTGTTTCGTTATTAAAAAAATATAAAAAATTGCAAATTAAAAACCACAAAAATATGCCTTCTATTTTCTGATTCTCGACTACTTAGTAGGCTTCGCTCGTGCTCCTTGTGTTCGACCTTGATCGCTATACCATGTTAAATAAATAGTGGAGACTGCTACATTAGATTTTAAGCTTGATTGTTTAGTTGTGGTCTTATTTTTCTTGTTGAATTGGTTTGGGTGATTGAGGTCGCAATGACCTTTGATATCACTTAACCGTGGTCGCCCTAACGCTCATCAGAATGGCATCGTTGCCGGGGAGCACGACTTAGTAGTCGGTTTTCAGTTTTCCTTTCTTTTTCTATTTTCTTTCTTTTTATTCATTTTCTATTATTTATCTGTTATAATTATTTTCTGCTTATTTCTGTCTCATTTTCTGTGTGAGGGACCGCCCGAGGACTCTACGGCTTTCGAATGGAGCACCCGCTCTGAAGAGGAGCAAGAGGATAGGAGGAGCTTAGTTATGTATGATAGAGTAGTTTTTACTTTTCAGCACATTTTATTAGTTTTGTAATAATACAGGGACTTCAGACTTGCGTGGACCAGCTTGGACACTTGGCTTATATCGGGGTCTGTTTCGCCGAGTACCTGTGTGCTCGAGGGACCTCGCCGCGGTTTTCGTCGGTTTTGATTTTATCTCATTTTCTTTTCTTTGATTCTCGAAGAATTTGACCCTTAGATTTAGGAATTTCCTTGATTGTGATGTAACTGATTAAGGTCTGATCCCTAACTATTTGCATGCACCTATAGTTCACATTTGGACCTAATTAATAAAATTTAATAAAAAGTTAACTTGGTTGCTTGAGAGGTCATGTGCCGCTAGAATACGTATACAGTGCGTGTAGGATCCGTTGTGGCAGACACCGATCGACATCAGAGACTGGACTCTTACCTTTCTCTCTGACCAGTTAACTATAGTTCTTCGCGATTAGAAATTGCTCGTCTAAGACCGTTTTCTTCTTGCATCATTTAGATTAGATTTATTTCTGTCTTTAAATTTATGTGCGGATCACCCTGCATGTAGAGTGCTGGAGTCAGGCACGCATCTCTTACTTTGCATGCATCATCGTGTTTGATCGGGTATCAGCTTTTTCGACTTCTCCCCCATTTTTGGACTTTAAATGATCAGGAGATCAAAAAATTCGTTAGGAATTTGTTTGATTATTGAAAAATACCTAAAAAAAGAGACAATAATAAAATTAGGATTGCTAAACAAACTTGACCCTAAAAGACACTTGACTTAAAATCTGTCTTGGGAGAGCAATCCCCCCATTGTTTGGTTTGCTTACGCGAGAGAGTGACACGCACACTAGGTTAGAGCCATACCTGAACTCTCGTTAGACTACTGGTATTGGGGTTAGTCGTTCTCTAGTGAGGATCGCTACGGTCTCCGGTAAAGCGAGCTGCGATATCCTTAATAGAGCGAGTTAATCGGGTAGCTGGTAAACGGTCCGCAACTTGTACTGGCTGGGAAAGATCTAGCTTTGGGATTGGGCCAATCTCCTGAGAGCATTGGGTTCCTACCAGCTCGCTTAATCGCCCTGCTAGACTGAATATCACCTCAATAAAATTGACAAGATAAACGACCGAACCTTCACGGTCATCAGCTCTGCGTTACATAAGTGAATTGAGGTTTTCGATTGCTGATCTTGTTTGTTTCCAGATTCCATTAGCCTTTCTCTACATCACGATGATGGGCTGGAGGTCCCTTAGGCAGCCCTTGGATGCACAACTTTCGAGCACTCCACCCCATTACTCTAGGACGGTTCGTGAGAGCCTAAACCCGCTCTCCGAACCCGAGTTCGATTCTGCCATGTTCCCCCTCGACCACCCTTCTTCTAGTCCCGAGGTGCGTGAGCAGAGACCAAAGCAGATATTCATTCATTTGACGACACCTGAGTTCAGGTCTTTTGCCTTTACAGAGACCCAAGAGATGGCCAGCAGCGAGGAGCGCACCGATGGGCAGCCCCAAACTACCACATATGTTTTAGATCATGGCACCATAAACAACACTCTGTTAGCCTCCCTGGAGACGATGTAGAGACAGAGCAGAGACCAGGGGGCCTTCATGGCAAACATGCGCAGAGAGATGGCCCAGATGCGAGCTGGCCGCAGAGAGCAGAACCGACCAGACTGTGGAGAGATACCAGAGCTTGGAGGAGGAGATGGATGACATCTAGAGGATCCACAGGAGCCAGTCCGACCAGCTAGGCCGATGAGAGAGTTACACAACATTGGCATGACTTTTACACATCATCGGATTCAGCTTCAGGTGATTCTGGGAGATTTCAAGCTCTGCCCTTAGACGATTCAATTATTGCCCAAGTTCCATGGGCTTGCCACCGAAGAGTCGCATCTCCACTTATAGGAATTCGAGATGATCTGCAGCACGGTCCACAACAGATACGTGGATGAGGACACCATCAAGATGATGGCTTTCATATTCTCCCTGGTCGACAGAGCAGCCTATTGGCTGAAACATTTAGGGAGATATGTCACTTCATGGGAACAGCTCCAGACCGAGTACTTGAACAAGTACTATCCACTCGGCCAGACGAATGCAGCTCGAGCTCTGATTAACAACTTCTCCATGCTTCCCAATGAGCAATTCCATGAGGCATGGGATCTCTTCCATGAGCTCATTGATTGGTGTCCACACCATGATATTTTCAAGCCCAATTTGGTATAGAGTTTCTTTTGTGGGCTGACACCGGAGCTGCAGGGGATTGTGAACGCTTCTTGTGGGGACTCCTACTTCGTCAAGGATGAAGACCAGGTCTGGTCATATATGAGAACTACACCGTTATGTCCCAGACCCGTCTCTACACTAAGGAGAAACCCTCACCCCACACTGTGTCCTATTAGAGGATAGAATGAGTCAATGCATGTCCATCCACCTCTTCAGCAGCCGCAGCACAGGCAGAGTCGTTGGCCGCTGATATGGGCATCATCAGCGAGAAGATGGACCGCATCAAGATTATTGAGAAGAAGCAGTTCTAGGGCATGACTCAGATCGATCAGTTGGCACAGACATTGAGTGACCTGAAGACCCAGATTATGTGTCTCCAGCAAGCACAGACGGCTTCTCAGCCCCGTCTCAGGTCACGGGCTGACCCTACTAGCAACAGCTCGACCCATCACTCCACCCAATATAGATAGGTTCACCATATCCAAGCGGAGATGTTCCAGCAGCCGCATCACCGGTACCTTCAGCCATCACCTTCTCAGGACACTCAGATGGTGGTGTACCAGCAGGATCAGCCACTGGCAATCCCTCCTCCTCCACCCTTCGAGCATGAGTTGCTGATGGAAGTCAACAGGATTTGGTACGACTGACAGTAGCCCGGGATCCGTCGTGATCATCCCGGATCCAGGTGGTCGACCGGAGGTACCTCATCCCAGCAGAAGCCTCCAACTCAGGGTGGACAGTTCAGCCAGCCATAACAGCAACCCCAGTTCCCTCACCAGTCACAGCAGCAGTATTACCAGTCGGGTCTTTTTAGAGTAGGGACAACCATGGAGGCAGCACCAGCAGCAGCCTCAGTAGTATTCTCAGCTTCCCCCTCATCCTTCACAGCAGCAGCCTCACTTTTAGAGAGGCAACCTGTCCGATTCTCATGGGCCAGCCTATGAGAACCCAGCACTCGATGATCTAGCCCGCCTACTTTCCGATCAGCAGGCCACATTCAGGCGGGAGATAGACGAGTTTTGCCAAGAGATGAGGGAGATCATAAAAGGGAAAGCTGCCATACCCACTCAGATCGAGCCCAACCCGAATAACTTAAAAAGAAAATCTGAGCAGGTACAGTTCACAGAGTTTACAACTCCTGGTAATTTATTGTGTGATATTGCTTCATATACATTTGATACTAACTTTGTTACACTTAGGAGCAGTAGGATGCCAGCCGGCAGCGCCTCGTTTGAGTGACGACACCATGAGGATGCAGGAGCGCCAGACGAGGAGGATAACGGTGTTGATTCCGCTCAGAATGATGATGACAGTGGTGTTGATGCCACCACGGATGTTGATCCAGCTGACGGTACTGAGGTCATCGCTTCCCCAAATGCAGAGGGTGGTACTAATGCCATCAGAGATCCAGATGCTGAGCCAGATTGCGGCGTTGATGCCACAATTACTGATGTCGTGGGTGGTACTGAGGCCATCCCTTCTATTCCAGTAGTATTTTCTCTAGTTTTGTACCCCGAGACTTTACAGAAAATACCAAAAAATTTAATAAAGGAAAGGATTCTTCATCTTCGAGTCCATATGTGATGCATGATGATACTTGTATGGATTCTATTCCTTTTCAGCAGTAGGGACCCATTCCTAGCCCTCTATCTGAGGAGGGCCCAGCCATCCTCTTCCTCAGTCACTTCGCTTGGCTAAGCGGAATAAAAAAGAAAATCCAAAAAAAGACCAGCAACTAGAGTTCAGCCAGCAGATGATTGATAGATTTCAGATTCAGCTAATTCTACATGAGGCACTTGAGCGCATCCCTCTCTTCCAGAAGAACTTGAGATAGAAGACCACCATCTGTAGGAAGAAGAGGAACCATAATGCAGAAATCCATGTGCTCACTCGTGCGACCTGCTTCGCCATCTAGAACCATCTCCCAGCCAAGAGACCAGATGCAGGAGCTCCCTATGTCAGATGCCATATTCATGAGCAGAGATTCGATCAGACTCTATTAGACAATGGCTCTTCTATCAACCATATCCGGTAGCCTTGCTCGATCGATTCGAGTTTGGCCCTCTTCTATAGAGCAGGACAGTCCTTCAATTTGCTGATAGATCTGTCAAGAGGCCGAAGGGGTTGTTGAAGGACGTGGTCGTCACAATTTAGGGCATGAAATTCCCTGTGAACTTCATTGTGTTGGACATGGAGATCCCTGGGTCTGTGACCAATACCCCCATTATTCTAGGACGTCCATTCTTGGTCACATCCAAGGCGGTGCCCGACCATGATAGTGGGAAGATATACTTTCGCGTGGAGGGTGAGAGTATACAAATAGAGACGATCGACGAGACCAGAGCACGAGACTCAGCTTGCTCAGAGCAGTGTAGTGATACAGAGCAGATGACAGAGGCAGAGCGAGAAGTCCATCAGGAGTGCGACTTTGTGATTACTGATGATGAAGCCGCCTGATCTGATCCCATTTCACGAGCCCTTCTCTCACCTACAGATTCTGTACATTCATAGATACCAGCAGAGGAGAGTTTGGAGAGCACACTCTTGGTAGAGGACACATTAGAGGCTGAAGACCGTACTCAGGACAGCAAGACAGATTACATTTCTTGTGATTCGGATTCAGATCCCTCGGATTCAGACATAGATCGGGCCGAATTTGATGAGTTGTTACCATGTCTGATTCCAACAAAGCCTGCAACTAGGGTAGAGACTGAGCCGGCACAGATTACAGATACACTAGCAGGGCCAGCTTCGCCAGATATTCCTGATCAGCAAGAGTTCTCACATGCAGATCTGGTTGAGATCACTCAGACATTTCAGAGCCAGATTTTCCAGCTCCCAGTTGCCCAGAACTGAAACCTTTGCCACAATCGCTGAAGTATAGATTCCTTGCGGGCGAGCATGAGATGTACCCAGTCATTATCTCAGCAGATTTGATTGGAGAGTAAGAATCTCGTTTGATGGAGATTCTTGAAAAGAACCGCAAGGCAATAGTATGGAGTATAGCTGATCTCTAGGGGATAAGCCCGACCCTATGCTCCCACCATATCTACCTCGAAGAGGACGCCAATCCATCGCATAAGTTCCTGCGACGGCTGAACTCGAATCTTCGAGAGGTAGTCATGAAGGAAATATCAAAATGGTGGAGCGCCGAATTTATCTACCCCATCTCTGGCTCCAAGTGGGTTAGTCCATTACATGTAGTGCCCAAGAAGATGGGCATCACTACAGTTGTGAACGAGTTTGGAGAGGAGATAGCTACCCGGGTACCCACTTCTTGGAGGGTCTGTGTGGACTACAGACGATTGAATCAGGCCACCAAGAAGGATCATTTCCTGCTGCCTTTTATTGATCAGATTATAGAGAGGCTAGCCGGAAAGAGTCATTACTGCTTTCTTGACGGGTACTCCGGCGACAACCAGGTGGCCATTGCGTCTGAAGACCAGGACAATATGACATTCACCTGTCCGTTGGGGACTTATGCTTTCAGACGGATGCCCTTTGGTCTATGTAATGCCCCAGCGACATTCCAAAGGTGCATGTTGTCCATTTTCTTGGACATGGTGGGTGACTGTTTAAAGGTCTTCATGGATGACTTTTCGGTCTATGGCGATGGGTTTCAAGCTTGTCTTGACTGCCTAGACTGCGTCCTTCAGCATTGCATTGAGGTTCATCTTGTTTTGTCCTGGGAGAAGAGTCACTTCGTGGTGACTCAAGGGACGATGCTTGGTCATATCATCTCCAACGGGGGCATGGAGGTTGATCCGGCCTGTGGATATCATCAGAAAACTCAATCCACCATCCAACATGCGACAGTTACGATCTTTTCTAGGGCATGTCGGTTTCTACTGACGGTTCATTCATGATTTCAGCAGGATTGCCCGACATTGACTGATTTGCTGACAAAAGACACCGAGTTCATTGTAGATGATAAGTGTCTTGCATCATTTGAAACTCTCAAGAGCCTAGTTATTGAGACTTCTGTCCTTCTGCCGCCTGATTGGTCTCTTCCATTTGAGATCATAACGGATGCCTTCGATTTTATCGTAGAGGCTGTTCTAGGACAGAGGAGGGATGGAGTGCCATTTTCCATTCACTACTCTAGCCATACATTTGATGCCACGCAGTGGAACTACACCATCATGGAGAAAGAGGCTAGCCGTAGTCTTTGCCTTAGACAAATTTCGATCATATGTTATTGGATCCAAAGTGACTCTTTACTGATCATACCGCCATCAGGTTCCTCATGGTAAAGAAGGATGCCAAAGCGAGACTGACTAAATGGATCATTCTACTCCAGGAGTTTGACATTGATATTAAGGATAAACCTGGTGTCAAAAATGTGGTGGCGGATCATCTCTCCCATTTAGAGAATCTTGAGGAAGCTAAGAGACCGATCCCATTTCAGAGACCTTCCCAGATGAGGCGATCCTTGCTATCGCCTCTCTCCCATGGTACGCCGGCATTGTGAACTATCTTGTTGCCAAGAAAGTTCCACAAGGTTGGCCCAGGCAGCAACTTGAGACCTTCCTTGTGAAGGCCAAGTCTTACCATTGGGAGGATCACATCCTTTATCATGAAGGAGGGGATAACGTCTGGCGTCGATGCATTCCTCAGGAGGAGCACCATAGCGTCCTCACATACTGCCACAAGCTTGAGGCAGGAGGACATCACTCTGGGAGGAGAACTGCACAGAAAGTGCTCCAATCCGGCCTATGGTGGCTTACTCTCTTCAAGGATTCTGATGAATTCGTGAAGAGGTGTACTGACTGTCAGAGAATGGGTACTTGTGGACAGCGTGATATGATGCCAATGCAGCCCATTCACTTCTGTGAGGTTTTGACGCATGGGGCATCGATTTTATGGATCCATTCCCTAAGAGTTAGGGATTCGAGTACATTTTATTGGTTGTTGATTATGTGAGTCGTTGGGTTGAGGCCATTCCCGCCCGAACCGCAGATGCCAAGACTGTTTGCAGATTTTTGAGGAAGAATATCATTTCACGGTTCGGGGTGCCTAGTGTATTGATATCTGACGGGGGGACTCACTTTATCAACGATAGGGTAAAGGCCCTTGCTAGTGAGTTCGGCATAGACCGTCAAGTTGCCACTACATATCACCCTCATACCAAATGGTCTTGCTGAAGTATCGAACAGGGAGATCAAGATGATATTGCAGAAGGTAGTCCGCCTAGACCGAACGGATTGGTCACAGCTTTTGGACTCGGTCTTGTGGGCATATCGGACGTCCTTCAAGACTCCTTTGGGTACATCTCCCTTTCGTCTCGTTTATGGCAAGCTTTGCCATTTACCTGTTGAGATTAGGCACAAGTCATTTTAGGCTATCACTAATGTATTATTGGATCCAGTGAGGTGATCAAAGGAAGGCAGAATTGGCAGCCCTGGAGGAGCTTAGAGATACAACCTTTTCAAGCAGCCTACAATATAAGGAGCGAGTAAAGATATGGCATGATTCTCATATCAGCCATAAGCAGTTTGAGATAGATCAGAGAGTATGGTTGTTTGAGGCCAGGTTTCGACTATTTCCAGGGAAATTGCAGAGTAAGTGGAAAGGGATATACCTGGTCTGAAAGGTGCATGACAATGGTAGTATCGACATATTTGAAATGTCATCTGAGTCCACCTTTCGTGTTAATGGTCAGCTCCTCAAACCACATCTAGATCATGAGCCGTTGATCGTTGACGTTTCCCCGATTCATTTTGCACGAGATGTGGTCTTTGACTGACATCAGTTGCATCTCGTGCCTTATTATCACTGTATTCTGCCTTGTATAGATCCAGATGTCCATATCATCTCATTCTTTAGTCTAAATACCCCATCTCCATCTTGTGATTATGATATACTTAGGGTGCACTTTACCCTAAGTATAGGGGGTGTCAGATTCTTGATTATTCTTTTTATTCTTTTTATTCTTTTTACCTCTATTTTGCAGCCTATACTTAGGGATATTTTACCCTAAATATCGGGGAGGTAAACCCTGTACATCCTTTCACTCGGTTTTCCCTTTGTACACAGTCTGTTATACTTAGGATTACTTGATCCTAAGTATAGGGGGAAACACCAAGTCCTCTTCATTCTATTCTGTGATTCGTTGTTATAGTATAACATTTCTTTTCACTTCCCTATACTAAGCACGAGTTATGTCTTCTTCTTCATCGCTCTTTGTTCACTCTGAGGACATTGTTCGAGCTAAGTATAGGGGGTGTCGTACATATTACATATATACTTTAGCCATAACTCATACTTTGTGTGTGTGTGTTAATAAATAAAATGGCTAAAATCCTTTATTTAAAAATCGTAAATTTTTTTTAAAATTTTTCTTGTACATAAAATTCTTTCTTGCACATACATAGCTATTTATAAAAATTATTTTTGTACAACTGTTTGTAAAAGTGCCTTATTTGCAAAAAGTTTGTAAATATTTTTGGTATCAAAACTATGTATATAGTACAAAATTTTTGTAAAATATTTGAAAAATAAAAGTTTGCAAAAATACATGTGTAAATACTTGTAAATAGCTTGAAAAAGTTCTGCATTCATGCATACATTCAAACATTTTTCAAAAATTTTGCATATTTTCAAAAATTTTGCATAAACAGTTTTTTTTGTATATACTTGTACATCCTTCTGAATCATAGTTGACATTTAAACTAGCCTGGAATTAATTGGAAAATGGAACTTGGTTAAGACCTTAATCCACCTAATTCTAAGAGGAACTTTATAGGACTTAGGGTTGAGACTTTTCAGGTCCATTGGTGAATTAATTCTTTGAGTCTACTAGGATATGATCACATGTCATCTTTATGAGAATAAGTAGAACATTTAACAACGCATACATGACTCCCACAGACAATGCCTTTACTTGCACCAACACCTTACACATAGCTCTCTACAGAGGAGGTGGTGAGGAGGCAGTTTCCTTTGGCTTGGGGTAGCATATGGGGGTAGTACTTATAGGAGGAACCTCTCATCTTCTTTTAGGGAAGGAAGTGCGCCTCAACTTGGTCTAGTGGTGTTGAGGTCTAAAGACATGAGTTGTGGGTTGCAATAATGCTTCAAAAGAGGGATAGTCTACTGGATCAAGAGGAAAAAGTCCTTATGTATATATGTTGCACCTTGAAGATATATTGTACATATGCACATCAAAAAAAGTGAAAAAGAAAGAAAAACTCCAAAAAAGTGGCGGGTCTGATAGAAAATGAAATACCCACCGGAGTGTATATAAATAAAGCAAAGCTTATGTTACCCATTGTCATCTCATGAAGCTTGCAGCGGGAGACTTAGCTACACTGGTTGGGCTCCCAGGGATACGTGGCTACACCGGCCATGGTCCATTCTCTTCTTTCCCCTCTTCTTGAGCCAGTTGAACTTGAACTTAGAAGGGAATACCCCGCTCCTCGAGGAAAGAGATGCCATACTATGGTATTAGAGTTACCTTGTAAAGGGAGGCTGTTACTTTGCCATTTCTATGGTGGGGAGCTACTTATCACTTACACGGTACAAGAAAAGATTCATGGTCATTAGAGTTTGTATATGTAGACTTGTTCTGATCTAGATTATTGAGGAGTCTTGACCATAGATTGGTGGAACTTAGAGGTTGTTGAGTCTTAAACCTAGGTCCAAATAAGGTTCCGATAAATTATTAATCCAAAGGTCTGATTGAGCTCCATACTTCAATTTAATGAAGACAAGTTTAATAATCAACCTTTATTCTCTTTCTTTTTATTTTCTTCTCCTTTTTCACTTCTTTTTCAAATAAGTGTTTGCTAAGGGACTAGCAAAGGTAAGGTATAGGGGGTGATGAATCCCTGATCATCACTCTTTATTCTTTTATTTTAGCTATTTATCTTGGCAAATCATCATGTAAATAGATGTAAATACAATAAGTTAGCATTATGCATGCATTTGTTAATATTGCATAATTAACATATATTTGTGCAAAAATAAAATAATAAAGGAAAAGAAAAGGGAAGGAGGTATTTAGGATATACAGAGTGATCCGAACTCAAGAGAAGGTCGAGCATTGGCCTGATCGCCAGATGAAACAAGTAGAGAGAGATAGGGCCTACTCTGTATTAAACATATTATTCACATAATTAAATAATTATTTTTGACAAAATAACAATAAAATATTCTTTTTACCTACTTTATATAATCCTAAAAATAAAAACAAAAATCAGGAAAATAGAATAAAAATAAAAATAAAATCATCTCTACTTTGTGCAAAATACATGTATATATGTCTTGCTCTCTATTTATTAGACACATGTAAATAAATAACAAAAATAAAACAAAAATTATACTCCAAAAATTATCTTGTACATTTTTTATTTTATACATGTATATATGTCTTGCTCTCTATTTTTCATTTTATACACTTTTTGATTCAAAATCGTTTATTATTTTTTATTGAATTTGTAAGTATTTTGTACATTCGAATTATCTGATTGGTCCACGTCATTTTGTTGACCCACGGAGCAACGCCCTCTTCCAGGGCTTGACCCGACCCGATCATCTTCGTCAGACCGATTTCTCCTAATTCTTCCAGTCGGGTCATGCATCACCTCACCCCGATTCTTCGCCCTTGGCCTCTCCTTGGATCCAAGACCTTCACGAATCCCTAGGAAGGCACAGATATTCCTAGGGTTACGTGCCCTCGCTCGAATTTTCTAGCCTCATGGGAACCCTTTAAATCATCTCCTCTGCCTCCCAGGAGCAGCAGCTCGTGCCTCGCGCCTCCCTTCAACCCTAGCCACCTCCAGTTGAGTGACATCTTCCAGAGGGTCCCTTCGGATCGAAGTTTGGAGGAGCAACCATGCTGCTCAGCTATATGGTCGGCGACTGCCGCTGCGTTCATCCTCCTGGCCTTCCACAGCTTAGTTGAGGCCAATACCTTCGCCGACCACCTCCGCCTGGAGCTTAGGATCGCATTCCCTCCTCCAGGTACCCTTTATTCCCCGTCCATTTCCTTGTTTGATTCAGCCATTTTATTCATCGCCGCCGCACGTTCATCTGCTCCGACCAGCAGGTCAGAGCCCCAATATCCACATCCATCCGCTTTGATCGAACCCCCGACACATGCTCCACCCTGCACCATACCTTGATCACCCTTAAGCTCGCCCCTTAGGTCGAGATTACGGACTAGATCTCCTCCCTCATCATCGCCGGAGATCGAACCTCGCCCCAAGTCGCTTCTTTTCATTTCTGCTCAAATAACCTCGACCGGAGCTTCACCCCGAGTCAAGCTTTCCTCTACAGGTGTTGGCACGTGCAGGGACTCTAGATTCCATCCTCCAGAGGGTTCGTCGGAGTAGCTCCAGGTTACCTTCACCGTCACGCACATTCGACCGTCAGCTCCTCCATTGGACCCGCCCATTAGACGTGAGTGACCACCACGATCGTTACGGACTCTTTCCGATCGATCATCGGAGCCGAGGATCTCCTCCTAGGATCTGGTAAAGTTCGCCTCAACCCAGTTCTTCCAGACCCCTTTTGCTCCATCGGATCAACCTTAGCCCACCAGATCAAATCTCAGTCGCCGACCGTCACAGCTTTATAGGCCGTTAGATCTGACACCTGACATATCTGAGCCATACGTCCCCGACAGCACCTGAGGTGTCAGATCTGAGACAACAGAGGATCTCAGACGCACGTCCAAGCGTCTCCAGTGATCGCCACGCGTCCCTTCACGCGCCATGCATGCGCATGCATTGCATTATTTCCCTTGCAGTTTTCATGCTTTATTTTCTAGTTTATTAAATAAAGTTGTAGTTTGAACTTTTTGCATATTAGACCCTGATGTTTCTAATATTTGCACTTCATTCCTCCACGTCTGAAAACACGTGCACGGTCATGTGCCTCTGTGGTGTTTTGCATATCTTATCCTACACTTTTTGAGGGTTACTGTTTGAATGAAATATTTTCTATATTTGCATTTATGCCCACGTGCATGAGTTAATTGGCATAAGCGCATTTCATGTGATTTTTGCACTGATGCCCCTGGACTTTTTGTATGTGTTATTGTTTAGTCTGGAAACTTTAGGGTAATTACATATAGGTCCCTACAACTTGTGTGTTTTGTTTTCAATCGAATGATTATCAAACCAACTCCAAATATTCCACAAAAATTACCATTAGCTCCTGCTAATGTGTAATATTTTTGGTAATTTTTGTGACTCAATTTGATTTTATTTGATATTTTCTAAAAATCAAAAACCCCTAAAAGTATGTATGTCTATTTTATAAAATACCAAAAAATATAAAAATACCCCCAAAAATTACATAAAAAATACTTATGTGTTTGTTTTAGTTTATTTTCACTCCAGTGCCATTTTTATTACATTATCTTTTATAAAATCCCTAAAAATCACCAAAGATTAAAAACTTTATAAAAATCATTGAAAATTCTAAAAAATAAAAAAATGAGATTTCAATCTCCATATAGATCTTTTTATTTACTTTATCGTAAAAATAACCACCAGGACTTTTGGGCTACTTTAGCATTTTAATTTTGCCTTTTGGTCACGGCTGCATAGTATGTTTCTGTTTTGCATTTTTGTTCCATTTTTTAAAATTATATAAAAATATGAAAACACCGTAAAATCACCAAAAACACTTGCATATTTTAAAAATATAAAAATATTTTTTGAGCTTTTGTAGCTTTAATAAAAATTGTTTAAGCTTGAGTTTTCTTTATCTTTTTAGTTGTTTCATTATTAGAAAATATAAAAAAATTGCAAATTAAAAACCACAAACATATGCCTTCTATTTTCTGATTCTCGACTACTCCGTAGGCTTCGCTCGTGCTCCTTGCGTTCGATCCTAGTCGTTATACGAGGTTAAATAAATAGAGGAGACCGCTACATTAGATTTTGAGCTTGATTGTTTAGTTGTGGTCTTATTTTTCTTGTTGAGTCGGTTCGGGTGATTGAGGTCGCAACGACATTTGATATCACTTAACCTTGGTCGCCCGGACACTCATCATTAATCCAAGCAATGGATCTCCAGATCTCGACTCACGGCGAACGCCTTCTTCATGAGAAAGATGAACCAAAGAGGACGGAGACACAAGAGTCGTCGAAGCGACAACACAACAACAATGTGACGACGAAGGCAACCTTCTCTCTGTGAGAAGAGTGGACGTCCACTCAAGGAGAAGGAGAAGGACTGGCGTGAGAATGAGAGAGAGAGATGTCATAATCGTGTAACTCAAAGAGCAAGGGGTGCCTCTTCTTATATAGGGTTTTGGGAGTCCATGTCTCCCAATCCATGGACAACACACAATCAATGGGTGAGATGATTTGTGTTTCTTTAAATGGCCATGATGTTGTCGTAAAAACGCAACAACAATTAATTTAATCTAATCTAATTTATATTGATAAATCAATATAATTAATTTCAAAATTAATTCATTTGACTAGTCTTGGAGATAATGAGGGGATTGATCTCATCCCTTAAGGGGGGCACCCTTCTCCTAATGGAGATTGGTGGTCGTCCACCCTCTTGGGCTTGCCATTGAAAAAATGTGAATGGCATTCACATCCCAAAATAAAATGTAAATTATATTTTTAATTAATCATCCAATGTGAATCCAATTCATATCAATAATTAATCAACAAATATAAATTACAATAGTCTCTCTCTAATATATTATAAATCACATTTATAATATACATGAATAATTGAATAGTGCGATCCACATTATTCATATCCATAATAATTAAATCTCATTTATTTACATTGGATTATCATTCTTATGCATTCAAATAATATGAATCAAATTCACATTATTCGTGATAATTAAATCACATTTAATTATCCATTTCTCTACGCTTAGATATAATTCAACAATGGAATTATTCTTGAACTCTTTCAAGAATAATGTGCTTTCTCTGCAGATACTTGGAGATAAGGACATGTCATTGTACGTTGTGCGTATAGTGACTTGAATATTGAGATCACATCTCAAATCCATATCTCATGGAACTCTCATAGATGCTTGATTTAGTCAAAACTGCAAATCTAATCTTCTCATTGCCTCTGAATCTCATTCAGATCAATGTCCAACACTTGGACCAAGATCAGATTACTTCTCTACTGAGAGAAGTCACTAAAATCAAGATCTGTTTCATTACTCCCTCAGAAATGAAGCATCATGGTTATACAATCATTTATGATCACATCACCCTCGGGTATTCCTAATACTTGTACATCCTGCATACTAGAAGACCTATGATCAACCCGAAGATATGGATCAATTTTACACTGTCATCTTTAGTGTTTCATCATCAAGTTTCTCATTCTTGGTCATTGGGATTTGGTATCGATCATATGCTTTCCAAAAGCAAATATCATACCTTTCAAATTCTTGTCATGCTTCCAAAGGATGACGACTATGCATGAAATTTGATCGGTCCCAATACCTCATGAGTGATCTCATGTCTTCCGATTCACAAGTGCTCATGTGTGATCCCTTTGAGAGATCGTATTACTCATATGCCCTCATATGCACACCAGCTCATCGTTGTATAGACCTTGGTTAGGTCATCAACCTATTGGTTTGCCAAATATACATACTTAGACATATAGTAATACATCTGTCTCCAGTCATAGGATGTGTGCTTGTATCGTGACAGTTTACGATATAGGATTTTGGTTTTCTTAATCTCATTAAGTCAACTCTTTGACCTAATTAATCTAATACCTCTGAATCTCTATTCCCATGCAGAGGACCTGTATCAAGAGGTCAGTCAGATATCAACCTAAAAGAGAAAGGATTGCCATCTCTTACTCAGTTTGGAGATTATCTCTAAACAATCATTTGACGATGCTTGATGAGTCCTCAATCTAACTCCTTAGATATCCATCCAACATTAGCCTCTGTGGTTCAACTATTGAATCAACAACTGTATGTAATTAAGATGGCCATGGTACATAACCCTAACTGTATAGAGGGACCTTATAATGCATTCATTCATTTAATCTCAGAAAGGAAGTGAACAGAACTGATAACTTTTATTGATAAGTCGAATATTACAATAACATTTATTATAGGAATGATTCGCCTCGAGCTCACATGGCTAACAATCTTCCACCAACCCTCAGAACCATTCAGGTACAATCCTTAAACCCATACTCATTACATGTTGGTCGAAAACCTTCTGTGTCAGAGGTTTGGCAAGAGGATCAGCAACGTTGTCGACAAAGGCCACCTTGGTGATGATGATGTCACCACACTTTTGAATCTCCCGAATTATGTGGTATTTCCTTTCTACGTGCTTGCTCTTTTGATGCTATCTGGGTTCCTTCGCCTGGGCAATGGCTCCTGTGTTATCGCAGAGTAACGAGATGGGAGTATCAGAGGAAAATATGCCAAGTTCCAAGATGAACTTGCGCAACCACAACGCCTCCTTTGCAGCATCCGATGTGGCAATGTATTTGACTTCTGTTGTTGAATCTGTTGTAGTGCCCTGCTTCCTGCTTCTCCAGCTCACAACACCATTGTTCAACAGGAACACAAACCCTGATGTTGACTTTCAATCATCTATATCTGACTGGAAGTCTGAATCTGTGTATCACAAGACTTGGAGATCACCATCTCGACCAAGACGTAATATTGCGTCAGTCTCATATACTTGAACATGTTCTTCATTGTATTCCAGTGTTGTTCTCCATAGCTGGACTAGTAATGACTTACCACTCCTACTGCACGGTAGATATCTGTCCTAGTACACATCATGGTGTACATTAAGCTTCCTACAACTGATGCATATGGGCATCCAACCATGGCTTTCCTTTCCTCAACAGCTTGAGGAGACATCCCTTTAGACAGGTGGATATCATAATGGGAGGAAACCTTTCTTGGAACTATCCATACGAAAACGTTCAAGAATTTTCTTTATGTACCCATGTTGTGATAATCCCAATATCCTCTTTTCTCAGTTTCTGAAAGCTTCGAACCCAAGATGTAAGAGGCTTCTCCAAAGATCTTTCATCCTGAAGGTATGGGACAACTAAATCCTAACACTAGTCATCATCCATGTATCATTCCCAATGATAAGGATGACATCTATGTAAAGCACGATGCATACATAGGCGCTCCCACTAAGCTTCTTGTACACACAAGGTTCATCTAGATTCTGTACAAAATCTTAAATTTTTATGGTTTAGTCAAATCTGATGTTCCAGCTATGAGAAGCTTATTTAAGCCCATAGATGGATTTCTTCAACTTGCATACTTTACCTTCTTCGGTTATGAAGGCCTGGGGCTGCTCCATATAGATATCCTCCTCGAGGTATCCATTGAGGAAGGTTGTCTTGACGCCCATCTACCGGATGTTGTAGTCAAGAGATGCAGCTATAGCTATCTTTGTCCCTAATGGACTTAAGCATAGCCACGGGAGAGAACGTCTCATCGTAGTCGATGCCTTCTTTCTGTGTGTAGCCTCTGGCTACGAGCCGTGCTTTAAAAGTCTCCACTTTCCTATCAGGTCCCCTCTTTCTCTTGAAGATCCATTTACACCCTATGGGTTTTACCCCTTCAAGTGGATCCTCTAGGGTCCATACACTATTTTTATGCATGGAGTCAATCTCTGACTTCATTGTTAGCATCCATCTTTCCATGCCATGATCCGTGAGTGCTTCATCAAATGAAGTAGGATCATTGTCAGTTTCTCCGGACACATGGAATCCATACCTTTCAGGTGGTGCAACCACTCTCGAACTCCTTCGAAGAGGTATGGGTGTTTCATCTTTATTTATCTCTTCAGTTTCTGGTTCAGGAAGCTCAGAATACTCAGGGAACTCAATGAGTTCCTCTATTTCAATTTTGTCTTGACCTTTAAGGAAGTCATCCTCCATAAATTTCGCATCTATAAAGATGAAAACCTTTTGGATTTCAGGGTCATAAAGTTGATATCCAATACCATCTTTAACATACCCAATGAAGTAGCACTCTCGACTACGAGATTCTAGCTTACTTTCATCGATGTTCTTAGCATGGACAAGCAACCCCGAACCTTCAAGCGATTAACACTTGGTTTGGTTCCATACCAGATCTCATGAGGAGTCTTAGGTATAGACTTGCTAGAAATCTTGTTCAAGATATATATTCCAGTCTATACTGCATATCCCCAAAAAATAAGTGGTAAATGTGCTTTGCTCATCATTGAATGGCCAAAAACTAAGGTATGAGCTCATGAGGTGATGCGTCACGTGAGGTGATGTGGCTTAGACTGGAATGTAATTATCAAAATTTTACGAGCTAAATTACAAATTTTATAAAAAATAATAAACGACAAAGGAAAGTTTAGGTCTTAATATGTAAATACAAAAATGACCCGGGTGTGATATGCAAAATACCCAAGGCATGGGCGGATCCAACAGCTGCAGCTGATCCACCTGGACAGGTGGTGCTCCCACAGATGGCGATGATGGTTGGGGTTCAGACGACCCAGATTAGATTGTCGAGTAGATCGGACAGTGATGGGCGCAACAGATCCAACGACACCTACGAGCTCTGGAAGAACAATAAGGATCGAACAACGGAGAAGCCCAGTGGATAAATAGGGAAGAAGACTCGTTGCAAAGAGCTTCCTCCGATGATGGCTCCTCCTTCAATGGTCCTTTGAGCTCCAAAAATAGCCTAGATGACTCATGCAGGGATCTTCTATCTGCTGGGTACCCCAAAATGCTTTGATGATCACTGGAGTTCTCCCAGGAGGACATAGGAGCAACGTGGCCCTAGGTACCTCCGACGAGACTTCAAAATGGTCCCTGCATTCTCTGAAGCTTGAATACCTGCGAGAAAAGATTATAGGGTCAAGGGAAAAATGCCTCAACCCTGTAACAGGGCGGATGGGCGCGGGGGACGCTAGATGGAAGCTCATTGGAGCGAGCTCCGACGAACAGCGGACGGGGTCGATGAAGCAATTAAAATGCAGAAGTAAAAGTGGGAAAGAGATACTAAGGCTACGAATAACTAAAAGGGTAAGTAAATGCAAGAAAAATCGAACATCACCGGCCTAGACCGGGAAGAACAAACCTCACGATCGGTGGCCGGAGATGGGGATGGAGCCGCCCTATAACTCACCTAGTCGTGCCTCCGAGGAGCTAGGAAGCCTGTCGTCACCTCGTTTGATCCTGGGGCTCGAAGAAGGGGGATAGAATGGGTCCAAGAGGGTTCAAAAGTCGGAAGGAAGGAGAGGAAGGCTTATGTACAAGGTTGACGAGGCGGCTTAAAGAACGAAGCGAATCCGGCGAATCGATGATCTAATCCTCGAGGCAAATGAAGGGCGTGTAAGAGCATTCTACGAGGAGAAAAAGTCACGAAGGAAGCGAGTCGATTCAGTGAAAGATGCGACCAGGAAAAAATCAAGAAAGAGGCAAGAAACGAGGTTCTGACAAGACGCAGACCTCGGTCAGAGAGTTGATCGAGGTCAACGCGCGAGAGAAGTCGCTTGGTCCATGTGGACCAATCAGAAAATCTCTGCCAAAAATTATTTCAAAATTTGATTAAATATAATAAATGAGTTTAATAAAATGAAAATTATTTATTATTTTTCAAAGTATTTTATTAAGATTTTTATTTATTTTTTAGAGATATAATTACAAGTTACTTTTATGGTTTATATATAGGTATATTTATCTATATATTTAAATATTTCATTTTTATTTTGTAATTTTGATTTTATTAATTTAATTTATTATTTTATAACTTTATAACTTATTTGTATATACCTAAATATATTTATTATATTTTTCTGATATAATATATATACTTAAATAAATAAGGTTATTTATTATATAGGTATAGATATAAGTATTTTACATATGCATTTCCTATATATTTTTTATTTTAATGGTTTATTTAGTGTTTCATTCCTGTTTTTATATGTACATAGACTATAAATAATATTTTGCAAAATAATAAAAATAAAAAATATAAAAAAATGAATAATAACTAAAATTAGTATTTTAATCGGTATATCTATACAATAGGGGTCTAAAACCTAACTTTCACACTTTAACTCCAAAAAATATGGAACCACATTCAATAAATAGATTATTAAAGGTTATATACAATTAAAGTTGATATATTTTGAGTTTTTATTTGAGAGATATGGGTTTGGGAAGTTGGGGTTTTGGAATTTTATTCAGACTATAACTTTTATTCTGTATATTATTTTTATATGAAGTCAATTTTGTATTTTTCTATATTTTATTATCTACAACTTTCATGTATAAAATTTCTTTATTTGATGTATAAAAAGTGAAAAATAAAATATGTCCCAAAATGAATAAAGAATGAATAAATAAAAAGGGATTTTATTCTTTCTTGGCCCTTATCTCCCCCCACTTTATTCCTTGTCGACCTAATCATCAAGATGCCTAGGTCTCATGGTTTAGGTCGTAAAATATTTTCAATATTGTATTCTTTTTCTTTTCTTTCCTTTAATCTATAATTTTGGCAATAAAAAATAGTATTGTATACACATTTTGTACAATAATGCATGAATGCTAAAATGCACGAATTAAGGGTATTTACACGCATTTACTAGGGTTTTTAAGGCCAAAATTATAGAATAAATGTGAAAAAATGGAGATTCATCACCCCATATACTTGCCTTTGCTGTCCCTAGCAAACACTTGTGCAATAAGTGCAGAAATAGATAAACAAAGAAAAGAAAAAGAAAGACATTTGGATATAGTTTAATTCTCAAACTTATTTTCACAAAATCAAAGTTTGGATCTTAAGTCAGATCTTTGGAATTTTAGTGCGGTCAGAACCTTATTGGGAATCAGATTTGAAATCCAACAACCTTCGAGAATCCCAAAACTCTGCTCAAGTCTCCTCAATAGCCAGGCCAGAATACTTCAACTCATATGCAAACCCTTACGACTATGAATCTGACTCGTACAATGTATGTGATAGTGGCTCTCTCCAACTGAGATGACAAAGAGACTGACTTCTCCAATATGACAACCTAGTGATTTCCCAATCCAACAACTACATCCTCGAGGAGTGGGGTATTTCCTTCTAAGTTCAAGTGACAACCAGCTCAAGAGGAGGGGGTGAAGAGAAGAATGGATGGCAGCCAGTGTAGCTACCTATCCAAGGATGCAAGACCAATGTAGTCAAGTCATCCAGCTGCAGGCTCACATAATTTGACTTTGAAGCTCAAAGTTTCTTATTGACTATACAAATATATACACTCCGACGTGCATTTTATTTTCAATCAGGCTTGCCCATTTTTGGAGTTTTTTTAAATACTATATACAACAACATTTATATAAGGAGTTTTTCCTCTTGAGCTAATAGACTATCCCTCTTTTGAAGCATTATTGCAACCCACACTCTCCTGTCTTTAGACATCAACGCCACTGGATGGGTTGGGGTGCACTTCCCTCCCTAGACGAGGACAAATGTTTCTACTTGTGTGCATCTCACACTGATAAATCCAATCCCCTCACCAACCCAACTGAGTTGAGCCAAGTGAAAGGTGCAGGTGTCCAAGTTAGGTCATTATCAACAAGAGAAGTGTGTGTGCTCCGAAATACTCTACTTAGGCAGTCAAGAATCCATTGAACCATGTCTCGTGATCCTAACATAATTAAGTCAACTAGACCTGAAGTACTTCAATCCAGCTCCTATAAGGTTCCTGTTATTAGGTATATTTAAGGTCTAACCATGCTCCAATCTTCGAATTTTACTTAGACTTGTTCAATTATCAAACTTAATCTGAAAAATGCGAATTCTATGCAGAAAATATTTTTGTGATGCAATTTTTAGAGATTTTGAACTTTTTATGGAATTTTGAAGAAGATGATGCATATGCAATTTTTTTTGTATTTTTCCAAAATATTTTACAAATGTTTTTGGTGTTTTCAGTTTTACAAATGTTTTTGTGATTTTTGAAAACAAAAGATTTTGGATGAAAATTAGGTACACATATTTACACGAGGATGCATCTTATATTTACAAGAGTTAGGTTTTTTAAGAATTTACAAGGGGTAAGTGGTCATTTTTATAGATATATAAAGAATTTTAAAGTGATATATATATATATATATATTCCTCAAACTTATTTGAAAAAGATTTTACAAACAATTTTGTCAAACTATAGTCCAAGATAATTTTACAAATAATTTTTACAAAACATTTATACACATTTAAAAATCCTTTTGCAAAGGTTTTTCAAACAGTATATATATATATTTCAAAATATTTTTGCAACTATTTTCCAAACATTTGCAAATGAATTTTTAAACATTTTTATTTCACACAAAGAAAATAATTTTTTTACAAATAAAATGTTTGTACAAGGGTTGAAAATATTGAACAAAATGTTTTCCAAATAGTTTTCAAAAGATTTTTCAAAAGAATTTTCATACTATTTTTAAACAGTCTGCAAAAAATCTTTTAACATGATTTATTAATTGGTAAGTACAAAAAGAATTTGAGGAAAAATAAACAACTTTATATTAAGTGATTTAATGAATTTCAATATTATTTTTAGCCATGATTATTATTGACCCTCTATACTTAGCTTGAGCTATGTCCTCATAGATCGAAGAGAAAAAGAAAATACATAACTCGTACTAGGTATAGGAAAGCCTAAAGAATAAAAGAATGAAGAAAAGAATGAATGAATGAGAAGTTGACCGCCCCCCCATACTTAGGATCAAATAATCCTAAGTATAGCAGACTGTACACAAAGCAGGGCAGGTCAAGGGTGGGAATGAAGAGATCGTACTCATACTGTCTTCCCGTATACTTAGGGTAAGATATCCCTATGTATAGACAAGAAGAGGAGACAATGGAGAGGATCGAAAAATGAATGAACTCAGGGTGCACGCCCCCTATACTTAGGACAAGGTACGTCCTAAGTATAGAAGAATAACAAAAAGGGACGACACCTTTTCAGTAGAAAAAGAAATATGAAAAGGAAAAGAAGAAAAGTCAGATAAAGATTGAAAAAAAGATCGTGGAGAATGTACGCATCACTCCCCTTATACTTAGGGTAAAAGAAGCCCTAAGTATAGGCAACGCCAAGAGTGATGAAATAGAATGAAGAAGAACACTCGGCTCATCCTATACTTAGGACAAAGTACATCCCAAGAAAGGCATACATGAGAATGCGGTGGGTGAGCAGTATTGTAGATGGACCGAAGGAAACAAAAGTAAATGTACAACAAAGATGGATGTACAGAGGACCAAGAAGGTAGAAAGTGAACCTTATTACGGGACCGCTAAGGAATAGATCTAACAAGATGGAGGTCGATATCGGGGTCCACAGTGGACAGAAGCTGATCAGGATCGACATGGTAAGTATCCTCAGTGGTCCTAGAGTGGGAAGGCATAGATGGGTCAGTGGAAGTAGTGTGTCTAGGTTTGGCCTTGGGTGTCTCGTTGATGTCGAAGTGAAAAGGGATTAGCTCATCATCATCATCATCAGAAGTAGAGTCAAGGTCATCCTACAAGGTCTCTCCTAGGTCAAAACCAAAAGGAACGAACTCATCAGTGGAAGTAATCGAATCATGTTCATCCTCAAGAGTCTCAACCGGATCATCATTCTCATTGAAAGGCCCAAATTCCTGAATAAAATCAACCAAATCAAATTCGGCCTTAGTCTCATCAATATCTACCCTCTGCTCACATGTATCAATCGCGTAGATCCCACGGATGTCACCAACACATCGCCAAACACCAGAAGAAGGAACTATGAGGTCCATGCTTTCCGAGTCTTCCTCCATGGAGAGGAATTCTAGGGTCTTAGTGGAATCCAACATACAACAAAAGTATATGATCGTGTCGTCAAGGTCATGAAACTCGGGATCAGCTAGAATCGGTGAAGTCACATCATGTACAGGTCTCTGATCGGCAGTAGGAGCAGTGATGATCACCTCGCTTTCATCAACAGAACGGAAGTGAATCTCTCATGATCCATAGTCAATAACGACCCTCGCAGAAGCGAGGAATGGTCATCCCAGGATAACTGGAGAGTGCTCCCCAGTGGAGGTCTCCATGGGCAATACAACAAAGTCAACAACATAGCTCATGCCCTGAATCGAAATGACAGCTTTTTCAAGCATACCCTTCGGCCTCTTTATTGATCCATCAACAAACTGTACGATCATCCTGGTCTTTTTGAGATACCTAAATGAAGAGATTGTACCAGCGAGAAGGGTATGATGCTAATCGAAGCACCGCCGTCAAGGAGAGTGTAATCACATGTGTGGTCAGAGATGGTGCAACCAATGAAGGTGTAGCAATGTTCCTTTTCCTAGGAATGGGATGGTGTGTGATGGCATGGGTAGTAGCCATGGTCAAGATATGATGCTCAAATCTGCTCCTCCTCTTTCTATTCTTGGGAAGAGGAGCAGATAATTGGGTTATGTCCTGCTGAAGTGGGGCTTGGATGATCTCATGAATAGTGGCCACCACTTCAGGTTCATTCAATATTTTTTTTAATTTTGGACCACCTCCATACACTAGAGGAGGTCGGAATCAGCATATACACGAGGAATGCCAAAAGCAATCTGTACAGTAGCATCGTCGGGGTCAAAGGTGGGACAAGATGTAAATGAGTGTGTGGGCAAATGATCCGATATGTGCTCCATCTCCTCACAGTCTGAATCAAACAAGTGGCTCCCGAACTCTTTTTGTATTTTTAAAATTTTCTTATTTTTTGTATTTTGGGTGATTGCAAGCTCTCATGATCGTCCTCAAGTGAATCCATATCCTCAAAGAATGGAGCATCAATATGGATCTTATTGATGCTAAATAGATCGTTAATCCTCGAGTTCATATGTTCCATCATTTGGTTCAAGCTCTTAAGTGTGGACTCTATGAAAGGTAACTCCAAAATCTCAGGATCGGGTGAATGTATCTTTCATAGCCAAGAATGAGCCCCTATCATTAGTCTCTCAGTTAAGGGTGATTATCAGCAGTTGATAATGGAAGCGAAAGTGCTTCAGAAATAGAATCTCTCTTTCTTCTTGACCTCCTACTATGAGAATAGAGAAAGAAGCTGTAGCGATGAGGGTGGTGGATGTAGACAAAAGTTACATTCCAGCTCACGATATTCAAGGAAGAGTGGGTTGTCGAAATATGAAGGTGATGGTGGTGGAAATGATTGGTGAAAAATCAAAGTTCGAGTCCTGAAATAGTGGGTTGATCGGATATGTACAAAAATCAGGAGTAAAGTCGTCCTGGAAAAAAGGAGGTGGACCGACTGGAATGTACGAGGGATCCGCGAAGTTTGGAAAAAGAGCTCCAGTCATCCATCTTGAAACAAAAGGAAATGATTTGGGAGAGCACAAAGGTCAAAACAAGAGATGAGAAAAAGGCGCAAATACGCAGAGGCGATCTAGGATACACAAGCAAATACAAAACATACCCTCAATTCACCTACTCAACTCGGTGAAGATCGCAAAAATGCGATCTTTTTATCTTGTCTGTTTTAGAGTTAGATGAGAAGTTAAAAAGCTGTACAAACACATAAGAAGGCTGAATGAGATTTTAGCATTACTCCTTAGTGTGTACGCGAGTAATGTAAAACAAAGACAATGAGGGGACTACTCGCCCAAGACAATGATTTTTCTTTTTGTTCTTTTTTAGGGTCAAGTAATGTTAGCAATCCCAATTTTATTGATTATCACTTTTTTATTTTAGATAAGAAATGCACATGCTTGAGGAGTCAATTTTACTTAGCACATAGGTGGTCAAAATCAGTGGTGAGTCGGAACAATGAAAGCGGCAAATCGATGATGAATGCTAAAGAAAAATGCTTACCATGCCTCCAACATTCTACATGCAAAGATGCTCAGCAGAATTGAAACCTACACTATATGCAAATGTAACCAATAAAATCGCCCTAGGTGAGTAACTGCTATTATCGTGAAGAACAATATCTAGAAGAGAGATCAAAAAGTCCGGTCTCTGAAGTGCATCGGTGGCCGCCACAGCGGATCCTACAGGTGATGTATAGCACTTCTCTCGATGCTCGATCTCAAATCCAAATAAGAAGCAATTTATACTTTGACAAGATCCAAATGTAGACTATAGGAGCAGGCAAATATAATTAGATGTTTGGACCTAATGCTATCGTCAAGCAAGCCCTACAGCTAGGGCTCAATCACACAAAAGAAAGAAAAATAATATCGAAAAACAAAGGAAAAATGCAAAAAAAATGCGAAAAACCGTCAGGCCTCCAAGGGAACAATCCCTCGGGCGTTAGACCTTGTGAAGTGTGGCAGAGTCCTAGAGAGTCTCGTATATTACAATAAATGTCTCTCTCTCACTTTAAATTACAAAATAAATACAAAAAATAAAAAGTGCAAGTGGAGCTTTTGTCATAAAAAATCTCTCCAAGTCCCCTCGGTGCTAGGTCGACAAGCTGAAGACGGCTTCACGTGGGTGCACATGCGCCTTGAGTAATGCGCCTCCCTCGATCTGCGGTACCCCGTACAAAGTCAACAAGAGAGGAGGATAGACATCTCAACAAGAGATATCAAATACATAAGAAAATAAATAAAAGAAAAATGTAGACAAATAATCACAACTAATCAAGGACCAATCTAAGAAACGTTGCTCCCCGACAACGGTGCCACTTGATAACTAGGTTTTTTGCGTGTCTAAAATACATCTCACACAAGGCGGAGACACAGTCGTTGTGGCGACCTACAAGAAACTCTAATTAATCAACAATTAATCCATAATGATGATTAAACAATAAGAACCAATGTAAAGTTCAAATTTATTTTATTTAACTCTACAAAATGTGTGTATAGTGCAAGTATATAGAGTGTTGAACACAAGGAGCAAACGACTAGATCGGGGCAAATAAACACAAAAGAATGATAGTGAAGTATTTTTCTATAGTCTTAAAGTGGGTTTTTTATTTTGGATTTCTTATTATTTTTATTTTATATTTTTATATTTTGATTTTTTTATTTTCTAATTTTATATTTTCTTTTTATTTCTTTTTATTTTTTATATTTTTATATTTTCTTTTTCTTTTAATATCTATATAAAGCTATATATAGAATATATATACAATATAGATTATAATAGATATAAATACAAATAATAATAACAATAAAAAGGTAAATAAAATATTTCAGGGTTTTAAAATATTTTTTTACTATTTTTGTTTTTTTTAGGATTTTTTGCTAATTTTTATGTATTTTTAATGCAAAAAACCCTAAAATTGGGATAAAATAAATACTCGAAATTAAAATAGAGGATAAAAATACCAAATAAAACCAAATTGCTCCAATTTAATTTTAAAATAAAGATAATAATATAAAGAAAATATAAAATAGGAAATAGATTTTTTGGGGAATTTTAAGAATTTTATATATTTATATAAAGATTTTTAGAGTTTTTCTATTTTTTGAGTTTTATTATGTATTTTTTAATGATTTTTGGTTTAAAGATTAAAAATATATAAATACACAAAATATATTTTTTTTTGAATTTTTCGCAACATTTTTATAATTTCTATGTATTTCTAGCGCAACCAGGGACAAAAAGGGACGTTATTCGTGAAAGAGAAAGCATCATGAGTGTACAACTATTTTTGAGATTTTTTTAGTTAAATTACTATTTAAAACAAATACAAACATTAAAGAGAAAATACATTGCTACGAGGGGCATTTTTTGTAAATATAAATAAGTCTAGGGGCCTTGATGTAATTTTACCAAAAATATATAACTGGATAAGTTAGTTTCTGTAATAAATGGAAATAAACAAAACCCAGGGATCCCGCTGCAAAATATAATCTCATGTGATGCGTCACGTGAGGTGACGTGGCTTGAATCGGAATGTAATTATCAAAGGTTTTGGGGCTAAATTGCAAAATTTACAAAACATAATAAAGAACAAAGGAAAGTTTAGGTCTTAATATGTAAATACAAAAACGGTCTAGGTGAGATATGCAAAATACCCAAGGCACGGGCGGATCCAACAGTTGCAGTTGATCCACTTGGACACGTGGCACTCCTACAAATGACGATGACGGTTCGGGTTTGGAAGGCCCAGATTAGATCGTTGATGTAGGTTGGATGGTGATGGACACAACAGATCCAACGACAGCTACGAGCTCTGGAAGAACAATGAGGATCGAATGGCGGAGAAGCCCAGTGGATAAATAGGGGAGAAAACTCACCGCAACAAGCTTCCTCTAGCGATGGCTCCTCTTCCGACGGTCCTTTGAGATCCAAAAATGGCTTAGACGACTCCTACAGGGATCTTCTGTCTACTGGGTACCCCAAAACGCTCCGATGATCACTGGAGTTCCAGGAGGACGAAGGAACAACGTGGCCCCATGTACCTCCGACGAGACTTCAAAATGGTCTTTGCATTCTCCGAAGCTCGAATACCTACGAGAAAAGATTATAGGGTCGAGGGCAAAATGCCTCGACCCTGTAACGGGGCGGACGGGTGCGGGGTGCGCGAGATGGAAGCTTGCCGGAGCAAGCTCCGCCAAACAGTGGACGAGGTCGATGAAGCGATTAAAACACGGAAGTAAAAGTGGGAAAGAGGTCCTAAGGCTACGAATAACTAGAAGGTCTAAGTAAATGCAAGAAAAATCGAACCTCACTGGCCTAGACCGGGAAGAACAAACCTCACGGCCGGTGGTAGGATATGGGGGTGGAGTCACCTTATAACTCGCCTAGCTGTGCCTCCGAGGAGCTGGGGAGATTGTTGTCTCCTCGCTCGATCCTGGGGCTCGAAGAAGGAGGCTAGAAAGGGTCCAAGATGGTTCAAAAGACAGATGGAAAGAGATGAAGGCTTATGTACAAGGTTGACAAGGTGTCTCAAAGAACGAAGCGAATCCGACGAATCGATGATCCAATCCTCGAGGCAAACGTAGGGCGTGTAAGAGCATTCTATGAGGAGAAAAAGTCGCGAAGGAAGCGAGTCGATTCGGTGAAATATGAAACCGGGAAAAAATCGATAAAGAGGCAAGAAATGAGGTTCTGACAAGAAGCAGACCTTGGTCAGAGAGTTGACCGAGGTCAACACACGGGAGAAGCTGGTTGGTCCACGTAGACCAACCAGAAAAATCTCTGTCAGAAATTATTTCAAAATTTGATTAAAAATAATAAATAAATTTATTAATTTTATGTTATAAAATAAAAAAATATTTATTATTTTTCAAAGTATTTTATTACGATTTTTATTTATTTTTTAGAGATATATAATTACAAGTTACTTGTTAGGGTTTATATATAGGTATATTTATCTATATATTTAAGTATTTTATTTTTATTTTGTATTTTTGATTTAATTAATTTAATTTATAATTTTATAAATTTATAAATTATTTTTGTATACTTAAATATATTTTTATTATATTTTTCTGATATAATATATATACTTAAATAAATAAGTTTATTTATTATATAGGTATAGATATAAGTATTTTACCTATCTATTTTCTATATATATTTTATTTAATGGTTTATTTATTGTTTTATTCCTATTTTAATATGTACATAGACTATAAATAATATTTAAAAAACAATAAAAATAAAAAAGTATAAAAAATGAATAATAAATAAAATGAATATTTTAATCGGTATAACTATACAATAGGGGTCTAAAACCTAACTTCCATACCTTAACTCCAAAAAATATGAAACCACCTTCAATAAATAGCTTATTAAAAGTTATATACAATTAAAATTGATATATTTTGAGTTTTTAGTTGAGAGATATGGGTCTGAGAAGTTGGGGTTTTGGAATTTTATTCAGACCATAACTTTTATTCTATAAACTATTTTTATATAAAATAAATTTTATATTTTTCTATATTTTATTATTTACAACTTCTATGTATAAAGTTTCTTTATTTGAGGTATAAAAAGTGAAAAATAAAATAGGCCCCAAAATGAACAATGAATGAATAAATAAAAAGGGATTTTTATTCTTTTCTTGGCCCTTATCTCCCTCCACTTCAACCTAGCCATCAAGATGCCTAGATCTCGTGGTTTAGGGTCATAAAATATTTTCAATATTGATTCTTTTTCTTTTCTTATCTTTATTCTATAATTTTAACATTAAAAATAGTATTTTATATATATTTTGTACAATAATGCATGAATGCTAAAATGCACGAATTAAGGGTAGTTACACATATTTACTAGGGGTTTTAAGGCCAAAATGATAGAATAAATGTGATGAAATGGAGATTAATCACCCCCCATATACTTGTCTTTGCTAGTCCCTAGCAACACTTATGCAATATGTGCAGAAAAAGTAAAAAGAAAGAAAAGAAAAAGAAAGAGATTTGGATTTAGTTTAATCTCAAACTTATCTTCACAAAATCAAAGTTTGGAGCTTAAGTCGGACATTTGGAATTTTAGTGTGCTCGGAACCTTATTGGGAATCAGATTTGAAATCCAACAGCCTTCGAGAATCCCAAAACTCTGCTCAAGTCTCCTCAATAGCCAGATCATAATACTTCAACACATACACAAACCCTTACGACTATGAATCTGACTCGTACAGTGTATGTAATAGTGGCTCTCCCCACTGAAATGACAAAGAGACTAACTTCTCCAGTATGCAACCCAGTGATTCCCCAATCCCACAACTCCGTCCTCGAAGAGCGGGGTATTCCCTTCTAAGTTCAAGTGACAACCAGCTCAAGAGGAGGGGTGAAGAGAAGAATGGATGGCAGCCAGTGTAGCTACCTATTCAAAGATGCAAGACCACTGTAGTCAAGCCATCCAGCTGCAGGCTCACATGATTTTAGTTTGAAGCTTAAGCTTGCTTATTGACTATACAAATATATACACTATGGCAGGCATTTTATTTTCCATCAGGCATGCCCACTTTTTTGAAGCTTTTTTTGAAACACTATATAAAGCAGCATTTACATAAGGATTTTTTCCTCTTGAGCCAGTAGACTATCCCTCTTTTGAAGCATTATTGCAACCCACACTCTCCTGTCTTTAGATATCAACGCCACTGGATGGGTTGGGGTGCACTTCCCTCCCTAGATGAGGATAAATGTTTCTACTTGTATACGTCTCACACTGGCAAATCCAATCCCATCACCACTCGAACTGAGTTGAGCCAAGTGAAAGGTGCAGGTGTCCAAGTTAGGTCACTATTAACAAGTGTCGTGTGTGTGCTCCGAAATACTCAACTTAGGCAGTCAAGAATCCATTGAACCAAGTCTCGTGATCCTTAAATAATTAAGTCAACTAGACCTGAAGTACCTCAATTCCAGCTCCGATAAGGTTCCTATTATTAGGTAGGTTTAAGATCTAACCAAGATCCAAGTTTTGGATTTTACTTAGACTTGTTCAATTATCAAACTCAATCAGAAAAATGCGAATGCTATGTAGAAAATATTTTTGCGATGCTATTTTCAGAGATTCTGAACTTTTTATGGATTTTTGAAAAATGATGCATACGCAACTTTTTTTTATTTTTCAAAAAAAATTGCAAATGTTTTTGGTGTTTTTAGTTTTGTAAATGTTTTTGTGATTTTTGAAAACAAAAGATTTTGGATGAAAATTAGGTACAAATATTTACACGGGGATGCATCTTATATTTACAAGAATCAGATTTTTAAAGAATTTACAAGGGGTAAGTGGTCATTTTTATAGATATATAAATACTTTTAGAGTGATGTATATATATTCCTCAAACTTATTTGAAAAATGTTTACAAACATTTTTGGAAAACTATAGTCTAATATAATTTTACTTATAATTTTACAAAACATTTACACACATTTAAAAATCATTTTGAAAAGGTTTTTCAAACATTATATATAGATTTTTTTCAAAATATTTTTGCAACTATTTTTCAAACATTTGCAAATGAATTTTCAAATATTTTTATTTCACACAAAGAAAATAAAATTTTATAAACAAAATATTTTTACAAGGGTTGAAAATAATGAACAAAATATTTTCCAAATAGTTTTCAAAAGATTTTGACACCAGTGTTCATCTCCACATGCTGCTTCTGAAGCACATTGGATAATGAACCCAGAATATAACATCTTGCCAGAATATGATCATGATCATATTTTTCAATAAAATTAATTTCTTCCGAAGTCTCTGTGTACTTGTCCTTTGAAAGCACATAAGAGATGCGGTAAAACGATAGGACAAGATCCAAATTTCGGATCCAATCCGAATAATTTGGTCCAGTCAACTGATAGACCTCTAGGAGCCTGCTAAGTAGGTTCATCGACTTCATTTTATGAAATTAAGATGCACTATATTAGAATATATAATAATATGTTCAATTATATTTCTTTAATTAAGGATTTTTTAATCAAATTAGTCTTGCCTTTTCAATTTTGAAAGTTTATTCCCTTAATTACTTTCAAAGCAAGAGATATACTTACAGACATATCTCTAGAAAGAACCGGGATCTCCTCTTTACCTTTGTAACATCCCAATAATACGAGAACCTGTAACTTGGATAAAGAGAAACATGAACACATTCCGCCTTGTAAGTCCAACTTGCATTTCCCAATTCGATCTCTAACACCGGGCCCACCACCCCTAAGGTGATGTTGACCCGTCGTTAATTGAACCAACTGTCAACAGGCTTAAAACTCGATATACACAATCCAATATCACCCCAATAATATGAGGACCCGACATTGGGGTCACTACGCATATGGCCTTGCTCTTTCGATAAGAAAAGAGCCTGATCCAGATATGCTTGTATGCATGAGCTATCACTTTGGACAGGCGTCTCCTACATACAATCCCTGGTGACAGAACTCTTCGCCTTTACGGGAGACTATGGATGTCACTTATGTGATCCTCCACCTCGTATTCAAATTTTAATTAGTTATCATGAATCACATTCATATAATTAATTCTTCTAAGGAAAATATACATCTATTCATAGTAGAGTATTTTAATTTAGATATAATTCATTTAATCATATTAAATCAATTATCAATCCAATTCAATCAACTAACAAACTTGATTGTTACTTGAAAGGATGGTATTATCTCAAAAAATACGTATTATTTCGAATTTTAATAATTAGAAAAATACATCATGATTTCTCAAGCATTATCCCTTCCCTACCTGCTATCATAGACAATATCGACGGGAGTGGGACAGACCACTCACGGAGCCACCTGCTAACCAACGCTCCCCAACTAGACACCATATCCGCATCGGGAAAGGATAATGCCAAATCGATCACTTTGTACTTGAGATGATAATCAGTCTTTCAATCGAAGTTATACCATATAGTAATAATTAAAACCATTTTTATTATAAGGAAATTTGCTTAATAAATTCCTAAACCTATTCAAGCAACGTTGTTTGTAGGAAAGTGTATGACGTAACCAATTTGAGATCTAGATCATATCTAATCAATTATTGGCTAAGGCAATGTCATTTAAGGAAATAATTATCATCAAATATTTCTCAAATATTTATTCATAATTATTCCATAAAATTAACCATTAATTTCACTAATTTATTGAATGACAATCACAAGGTTCTTGATTAGGAATGTAATTTTCAGCAGTGACCCTCACTCACTAAAATTATCATATCTCAATCATCTTAATTCAAATTAAGCAAAATAAGTTTCCAAAGTTAGCTAATTTGATTTATAACAAACCCAAGTGATTAGCACACATTTTAAGGTGTTTCAAAATATTAACTAACTCCTTAATTACGTCATGAAAATTTGCCATCTCCGAAACATTAGATATATGTTCATTAAAATGATCATATCTTGAGCAATCAGATTCCAAATCATGCAAACCAAAATCCCACGGTTTCCTTAATTAGTGAGGAACAAAATCCAAGTGATAATTTTGTATTTAATCATATTAAACATGGCCGAAAATAATCACAAATAGGGCTGCGAGAATGAAATGCGATAAAATTTTCACAAGCCCTAATGAACCCAGGTCTTCCTAAGTTTGTGGATCATATCCAAAAACTTCCGATCTATGGCTCTGATATCACTTAGAAGGATATGTGATAATCCTTAAGCGCATCATGGAAGCGTGAGTATCACATCATATACGATCTAGAGGGACTAGTAGCACAAGTCGCTCGGTGCAACGAAATTTAAAATTTTAAAACGATGAAACGACATGATCCAAAACAGTTCTTGGATCATTTCATCTAACCATATAATATATATATAGGAATACCTCTTGTAGCATGGTTGCAATCGAACCTTTAAGAGAAGAGACCTCCGGTATCAAGTCCGATCCATCGGAGGAGATGCTTGCGAACGCAGAAATGAGTCAAGTCCTTCTCACAATCCAAGTCGTTGATCCAAGCAATGGATCTCCAGATCTTGTCTCATGATATCAAACACATTATTTACGAGCAAGATGCACCAAAGAGGACGTAGACCCAAGAGTCTTCGAAGCGGAAGCACAACGGCGATGCGATGACGAAGGCAGCCTTCTCTCTATGAGAGGAGTGGACAACCACTCAAGGAGAGGGAGAAGGTCAGGCATGAGAATGAGAGATAGAGATGTCGTAATCGTCTAACTCGAAGAGCAACCTCTTCTTATATAGGATTTTGGGAGTCCATGGATCCCAATCCATGGTCAACACACAATCAATGGGTGAGATTGATCTATGTTTCTTTCAATGGACATGATGTTGTTGTAAAAACACAACAACAATTAATTTAATTTAATTTATATTTGTATTTATAAATAAATACAATTAATTTCAAAATTAAATCATTTAACTAATCTTGGAGATAATGAGGGGATTGATCTCCTCCTCTAAAAAGGGGGGACGACCACCCTTATCCTAATGGAGATTGGTGGTTGTCCATCAACTTGGGGTGGAATGGGTCCATCTCCTCAATTTATCATGAAATCACATTATCTCATGATATCTCTAAGATTTACAACAACACTTATTGTAAATAATTTCATAAAACATAATGCATAATTATCTTGTGAATATTGCAATCATGCCATTGAAAAAATGTGAATGACATTCACATCTCAAAATAAAATGTAAATATATTTTTAATTAATTATCCAATATCAATCTAATTTACATCAATAATTAAACAACAAATATAAATCACAATATTTTCTCTCTCTCTAATATATTATAAATCTCATTTATAATAGACACGAATAATTGGATAGTGCTATCCACATTATTCATATCCATAATAATTAAATCTCATTTAATTACATTGGATTATCATTCTTATGCATTCAAATAATATGAATCAAATTCACATTATTCATGATAATTAAATCACATTTAGTTATCCATTTCTCAACACTTAGATATAATTCAACAATGGAATTATTCTTGAACTCTTTCAAGAATAATGCGCTTTCTCCGTGGATACTTGGAGATAAGGATAGGCCGATTGTACGTTCCATTTATAGTAACTTGGATATTGAGATCACATCTCAAATCCAAATCTCATGGAACTCTCATAGATGCTTGATTTAATCAAGGCCACAAATCAAATCTTCTCATTGCATCTGAATCTTATTTAGATCAATGTCCAACACTTGGACCAAGATCAGATTACTTCTCTACTAAGAGGACTCACTAAAATCCATACTTGTTTCATCACTCCCTCGAATGGAAGTGTCATGGTTATACAATCTTTTATGATCACATCACACTCAGGTATTCCTAATACCTGTACATCCTGCATACTGAAGATCTATGATCAACCTAAAGATATAGATCAGTTTTACACTACCATCTTTAGGATTTCATCATCAAGTTTCCCATTCTTGGTCATTGGGATTTGGTATCAATCATATGCTTTCCAAAAGCATATATCATACCTTTCAAATTCATGTCATGCTTCCAAAGCATGATGACCATGCCTGAAATTTGATCTGTCCCAATACCTCATGAGTGAGATCATGTCTTCCGGTTCACAAGTGAACCTATATGATCCCTTTGAGAGATCATATTACTCATATGCCCTCATATGCACACCAGCTCACCAGTGTATAGACCTTGGTTAGGTCATAAACCTATTGGTCTGCTAAATGTACATACTTAGATATATAGTAACACATCTGTCTCTGGTCAGAGGATGTGCGCCCATATTGTGACAGTTTACGATATGGGAATTTGGTTATCTTGATGTCGTTAAGTCAACTCTTTGACATAACTAATCTGACTCCTACAAATCTCTATTCCCATGTAGAGGACCTGCATCAATAGGTCAGTCAGATATTGGCCTAAATGAGAAAGGATTTCCATCTCCTACTTAGGCTGGAGATCGTCTCTTAACAATCATTTGACGGTGCTTGATGAGTCCTCAATCTATCTCCTTAGATATTCATCCAAACACCAACCTCTATAATTCAATTATTGAATCAACAACTGTATGATTATTAAGATGGACATGGCACATAACCCAAGTTGTGCAGAGGGACCTTATAGTGCATTCATTCATTTAATCTCAGAAAGGGAGTGAAAAGAATCGATAACTTTCATTAATAAATCAAATATACGATAACATTTATTGTAGGAATGGTTTGCCTCGGACTCACATTGCTAACAATTTGAAGGATATGGGAGAATCCTTAAGTGCATCACAGAAGTGTGAGGATCACATCATATACGATCGAGAGCGACTAGTCGCACTAGTTGCTTAATGCGGCGGAATTTAAAAATTTTAAAAGATGAAACCACATGATCCAAGAACATTTCTTGAATAGTTTCATCTAACCACATAATATATATAGGAATACCTCTTTTAGCGTGGTTGCGATCGAGTCTCTAAGAGAAGAGCCCTCATGTCTCAAGTCTGATCCATTGGAGGAGATACTTGCGAGCGTGGGGATGAGTCGTGTACTTCTCGCAATCAAAGTTGTTATTCCAAGCAATGGATCTCTAGATTTCATCTCACGAGATCGAACACCTTCTTCATGAAATAGATGCACCAAAGAGGACGTAGACCCAAGAGTCGTCGAAGTGTCAGCACAACGGCGACGCGACGATGAAGGCGACCTTCTCTCTGTGAGAAGAGTGGACACCCACTCAAGGGGACAGAGAAGGCCAGGTGTGAGAATGAGAGAGAGTCGCAAGAGCAAGGGGTGCCTCTTCTTATATAGGCTTTTGGGAGTCCATGGACCCCAATCCATGGACAACATGCAATCAATGGGTGAGATTGATTTGTGTTTCTTCAATGGCCATGCTGTTGTTGTAAAAACACAACAACAATTAATTTAATTTCAATTAATTTATATTGATAAATTAATATAATTAATTTAAAAATTAAATCATTTGACTAGTCTTGGAGATAATGAGGGGATTGACCTCATCCCCTAAAGAGGGGGGGACGACCACCCCTCTCCTAATGGAGATTGGTGGTCGTCCACCAACTTGGGGTGGAATGGGTTCATCTCCTCAATTTATCATGAAATCTCATTATCTCATGTTATCTTCAAGATTTACAACAATACTTGTTGTAAATAATTTACAAAAAGAATTCATTATTATCTTGTGAATATTGCAATCATGCCACTGAAAAAATGTGAATCTCATTCACATACCAAAACAAAATATAAATTATATTTTTAATTAATCATCCAATGTGAATCCAATTCACATCAATAGACTTGTGCATCTATAAAAGGGGTCCAAAACCAAACTTTTACATCTTAACTCCAAATTAAATGAAACCACCTTCATCAAATAGCTAATAAAAAGTTATATATAATTAGTGATTTGATGAATTTTGAGTTCACATGGAGAAGATGTGGGTCTAGGAAGTTTGAATTTTGCCTTTTTATTTTGAGTGTAGAAGGAACAATATGTAATATTTTTATGTGAAAAAAATTTTGAATTTTTTATATATTTGTATCTACAATTTCATGTATAAAGTTTATTGATTTGATGTATAAATAATAAAGAATAAAATAGGTCGCAAATTGGACTTATTGATGAATAAATAAAGAGGGTTTTATTGTATTTTGACTCTTATCTCCCCCTACTTTATTTCTTGTTGACCCACTCATCATGTGCCTAGGTCTTGGAATTTAGGATCATAAAACACCTTTGGTATCTTATTTATTTTTCTTTCTTTTTATTCTTTTATTTATGCTTTAAATACAATATTTTATACAATATTTACATAATAAATAATATATGTTAATTGATGCAAAATAATATTATTTATATGCAATTAGCCAGGGTTTAAAGGTCAAAATAAAGGAATAAAGGTGATAAAATGGAGATTCATCAAATATTAACAAATCAATGAATAATGATAAATAGTGATAATTAATAGATATATACATGTATTTTACCAAGGATTTTAGCTAGAAAATAATAAAGATGTTGAATCAAGGATTCACCAATCGAAATCAATTAAAAATCTGAGACGAATAGAGGGATTGAGAAGAGAACTCGATGATGAAGAAGGATGAAAGAAGATCTAAGGATGAAGAAGAAGAGAGAAGAGATTTAAGTACATGTAAATGGAAGTGGATGAATGATTTCAACTGGGACTTGGAGAGGAAGAACTCCAAGTTGATCATTGCCTGCAACTCGCGGCAGAAGAGGAGGCTGGGCATGCACGGCGGGGCGAAGCTCCATGCTTGCGGCGATGATCTCGCCTTCTCCTCACTCGCTCTCCTATCTTCAATGGAGATGATGACAAGATTTATCACTCTTCGCAATCTCTCTCTCGGAGCTCGGGGTGGAGGAAGAGTAAAATAGGAGAATAGATCGGATGAGGAGGAGTGGGTGCCTTTTTATAACTGGAGGGTCCATGGAGGAGACTAAACTTGGGGAGAAAGTTAGCCAACGACCTGGGACCACCAGGTCGTTGGGCAGTTAGGATGGCGGTGATGAAGAGAGGAGAAAGAAGGAAGAAGAGGAGAGGAGGTGGTGACGGGAATCAACATAGAAGAACATGAAGGAGAAGCATTGGGGAAGAAGGAGAAGGCGGAGGAAGAAAGGAGGGAAGAGAGATAAAAGGATAATAATAATAATAATAAATAATAAACAATTAAATAAATTAATATTTAAAATAAAATTAATTAGTTAATTATAAATTATAAATAATTCAATAAATAATTTAATTATAAAAATATTATTTAATTAGTTAAATAGATAGATATATAAATGACATAGGTATATCACACCTATATTTAATTAATTAAATTATTTAAATAATTTAAGTTTTTTTATTAAATTTTATTTGTATTTTATATTAACAATATAACATTAATAAATGATTAATATATTATAAAAAATACAAGAAATAACAAAAATTAAATAGAATAAAATTTTAATATATTATACAATTATACCAATAGAGTCTCAAAATATACTTTTTGTTTATTAACTCCGATTTCTAATGAAATAATTTTTATTTGATAAATAATTTTATAAAATGAACTTTAAAAGTGAGTACACCCAATTCGGAGTTCATATGGCCGAGATATGAGGTTTGAAAGTCCAGTAATACAATCTTTTGGTTTCAAGATTAATTGACATTTATTAATAGTTAAATTTTAAGTTATATTTAATTTTTTAGATATTTTTATAAACACTTTAGAAAAATAATTAAGTTAATCAAGAATAGGAATAATTAAATAGAAAATGAAGAAGATTTATTTACATATAATACATATATACAAAGGGGTCCAAACACCAAAACTCGCATGTTTTATTCTAATATTTTTTGGTATTTTTAATAAATAGTATTAGTTATAAAACAAATTTTAAAAGTGGGCTGGGTCAATTTAGAATTTTCTATAAAAAGTTATGAACCTGGAAAGTTAGCTTTTACGACTTTTTTAGGAATGTAATTATTTATTTATATATTGAATATTTTTTTTGATATTTTTATAAATTATTAAATATTATTATAAACAACTTTGGTGAAGGAAATATTTTTGTTTGGAATTTTCTGAATAATAAATAAAATAGTTGAACATATGTACAAGGTGAAAATGTGTTTATGTACAACGATGATATTGATTTTTTGATACTTTTAATGGCTATGATCATTATCACCCAATACTTATTTATTTTTCGACCACGTCAATATTGACCTGGTCTCGGGGTTAGGATCGGTCTGTACAAATCTACATCCTTTTTCTTTTATTTTTCTTTTTCTCTATATTATTTTTTGGATAAAATAAGTGTTTTATATATTTGATCAACAAATTAAGTTTAAATTTTAATTTGTGAGAATTAAGTGATATTTACATATATTTTACCAAGGATTTTAGCCCAAATGAAAGAATAAAGGTGATGAATCATGCATTCATCAATAGCAAAATTAGTTTTGAGAAATTTTTACATATTATTGATGAATCTCCATTTCATCACCTTTATTATATCAGTTTAGCCTTAAAACCCAGCTAATGCATGTAAATACCATTAATTTGTACAAATTAGCATTCATTCGTTGTTGTATAAATATTGTATAAAATACTATTTTTAATGCCAAAATTATAGAGTAAAGAAAAGAAACAAAAAATAATAAAATGCCAAAGGTATTTTATGACCTTAAACCTCGAGACCTATGTATCTTGATGACTAGGTCGACAAGGAATAAAGTCAGGGAAGATAAGGGCCAAAAATACCTCAAAATTTTCATTCTTTTATTCTTCAATATTGTATTTTTGGGACCTATTTTATTCTTTATTATTTATCATCAAATAAAGAAACTTTGTACATCAAAGTTTTAGATAATAATATATAAAAAATACAAAATTAATTTCATGTAAAAATAACATACAATGTACTTTTTATACTCAAAATAAGATTCCAAAATCCCAACTTCCCGGACCCATATTCCTAAATAAAACCTCAAAATGTATCAGGATCACCTTTATTATATATAACTTTTAATAAGCTATTTAATGAAGGTGATTCATATTTTTTGGAGTTAAGGTGTGAAAGTTAGGTTTTGGACCCCTATTATACAATATACTCGAATAAAATATTCATTTTATTTATTTATTATTATTATTATTATTTTATATTTTTATAATTTTGTAAATATTGTTTATAACAGATGTATATATTAAAACTAGAATAAAACTATAAAGAAAATATTAAAATAAAATATGTATGCAAAATACATAGATGAAATACCTACACTTACACCTATATATTTATAACACTATTTATTTAAGTGTAAATAACACATCAAAAATTATAATAAAAATATTTTTAAGTATATAAAAATAAGTCGTAAATCTATAAAATCAAAAATAATAAAATCAAAAATACAAAATAAAAATAAAATACCCAAAATATAGATGAATATACCTATAAATACAACCTTGAAAATTAACTTGTAATAAATAACCTTAAAAAATAAATAAAATTCATAATAAAATATTATAGAAAATAATAGACATTTTTTATTTTATAACTTAAAATTAATAAAATCATTTATTATTTAATTTTGAATTTACAATAATTTTGTGTCACCTTTTTTCCTGATTGGTCCACATGGACCAATTAGATTGAGTCCGCAGTTGACTTCCATCAACTATCCTTTCCCATGCATAGGTTTGACACGCCTATGGTTTTGACCCGTTGTCTACCTTTTTCACCGATCGATGTAGACATCGATTAGGCTCGATTTCTTCTTTGTTCCTCTGATGAGGCCCAACGAACAGAACAACTAAGGGAGATAAATCAAGATGCGGTCGTTGCGACCTCAGTCGCTCGGGTGGCTCAACGAGAAAAATATAGACCACCAAAACAAGGTAAAAATCAAACAAGCTCAAAGTAGCGGTCTCGCTATAGGATTAACCTGGTATAGCTGCCAGGGTCGAACTCGAGGAGCACGTAATGGCCTTGCGGCCTACGAAGTAGTCTAAAAGAAAAATAAAAGAAAAGGCTTTTTGGTGGATTTTTAGTATTTTTAAATTTTTTTGGATTTTTAAATTAATTAAGAAAATAGGAAAACAATAAATCAAGCAACTTCAAACAATTATTTAATCACTCAAAAATCACCCAAAAATTAAAACAAATTTGTTTTTATGTTTTTTATATTTTTTTATGTTTTTGGTTAATTTTTGGTATTTTTATGATTTTTGGAATTTTATAAAAATAAAACAAGGATGGAAATAAAAAAACAATGTCCAGTCTGACTTGGAGGGCCAGATTAAAATGCAAAATGGCCCTATCAAGGTCTGAAGGTAATTTTCCTATAAAGTAGGGAATACAAGGAAAAATTAGGCACTGGATTTATTATTTTTGGATTTTTCTTTAATTATTAGAATTTTTATGGGTTTTTAGGGGTTTTGTAATTTTTATAGGTTTTATAAATCTAAAAATGACCAAACTTGGTCAGAAAATCAAACAACACAAAACAAATAATTTCTATTTTTTAATTTTTAAAGGTGTTTTAATATTTTTTTGAATTTTCTATCTAGACAGTAACAAAAATGCTTGTTTTTGAATTTTTAGAAATATCAAAAATAATAAAAAATGTCTCCAAAATTTAGAGAAAATTTTACACCATGGCAGGAGCCATGTGTCCAATTTTCTTCAAATTCGGAGTAGGTTTGCTATTTTATTAAAATCAAACGCAAGGGTACAGTGCACAAGGACCTGTACGCAATTATGACAAGTTCCAGGGGGTCCGGTGCAATTTCTCCAAGAAATCATGTGTAAAGCGCGTGACCTGGGCACTCAGGGACCAATTTGCAAGAAAACTTAGGTCCCTGGACTAAATAGTAACACGTACTAAAAGTCCAGGGGCAAAAGTATAAAAAGCCCACGAAATTAGCACATGCACAATTACAACACTCACAGGGGCATTTCTGCAAATACTAAAAACTTAATTTCATTCATGAACACTTTGAAACAACCGGCCCATACATGCAAATATCCAACAAAATCAAGTGTCGAAGCATGTGCACCACTACGTACAGGGGTATAAAAGCGAATACAGGAAAAGACAAGGTCCACTATGCAAATACACCAAACTAAAATAAAGTTCTAAAATATTTACAGGACTAAAGATTAACAACTAAAAAGCTAAGGGCCTAAGAGTAAATTACCCTTTATTTAAGCCGATGGTCGGATGCATGCCACGTGTAGATCCGACGGTGGAGAAGAGGCACGACTAAGCAAAGGACTCCTCGGCGCTCTTCCAATGGCTGGGGACGCGCCACGTGTTGGATCTGACGGTCGAGAGGTACTGGGTCCCCTTCGCTGGATGGAGGGTTGAGAGGAGGCCACGTGGAGATCTGACGGTGGCTGCTGGGCCTCCTCTTAACCCTGATCGGACGGTCCGGGCATGATCTGGAGCTGAAGGGCGATCGGACGGTCGGGGAGGATGCTCGATGAACTCAACGCCGGCGAGCTTCGCCGGGCTCATGCGTGTGCAGGAGAGCTCCTCGGAGGCTGCTGAAGATCGGAGAAGCTACGCCTTGGCCTCCCGCATCTAATGGGCTCCTCCTATGACGCAACGGAGCTCCGGAGAGCTCATGCGACGTCGGCGGAGGCGGAGCTGCTGTTTCAGAAGGTCAAGCCCTCATATGGACTCGATTGGACCTGCAAAGCAAAGCAACAAACTCCTAGGTCGAGGGCAAAGTGCCTCGACCCGGTTAGGGGTGGTGAAGGTGAGCTGTGCGTCGGGATGAAGGGGCTCCGGCGAAGCGATGGCGGTGGAGCCCCAATCCCAGTTCCATGGTGAACTGGGTTGAACGAATGGATGGAGAAGGTGCACGGGGGAAAGGCGGAGGTGTGCGTCGACTCCGATGATCGAATGAGGGACTAGGGTGGTCGGAATCGGGGCTCGTCGGCGACGGGGCGATTTGGGTGAAAAGCTAAATTAGAGAAACTAAGGAAGAACTAGGGGTACCTGATGGATGAGATCGACTGGGGAAGAGGTGGGGATGCTCCAGGTCCTAGCCTCGAGGGCCGTCGGTGCCTGATAACCCGAAAATCCCAAAGACCCGGGTGAAGGTAATAAGACAAGGGTCGTTGCGACCCGGATCTCAGAGGATAGGTATATCAAGAAAAATCAGCCACTCAAAACATGTAAAATCAATCAAGCACAAAAGAGAGCGGTCTCGCTATGAGATTAACCTGATATAGCACCCAGGGTCGAACACAAGGAGCACGGGTTGGCCTAGGGCCTACGAAGTAGTAAAAAGAAAATAAAATAAAAGAAAAGTATTTTTAGTGGTTTTTTAATAATTTTTATATTTTTTTTGGATTTTTAAAATGTGAAGAAAATAGAAGAAAGTAAAGACAAGCACACTTTAGCTAATTATTAAAGATGTCAAAAAGCAAGCAAAAATTCAAACAAAAATGTTTTTATGTTTTTTTAGGTTTTTAAGTGTTTTTGGTGAATTTTTGGGATTTTTCTAAGGTGTATTTTATTTTCTAAAAATCAAACAGTACTAAAAAGACAAGGTACTGTCCATCCAGGCCCAAAACCCAAAGATAAAATATCTAGGGATCTCAGAGGGACCTGGAGGTAATTTTCCTGTATACTAGAGAAAACAAGGAAAATTTGAGCACCAAAATTATTGTTTTTGGGTTTTTAGATTATTTACTATGATTTTTATGATTTTTGAGGTGTTTTTGAATTTTTAGGGTTTTTAAGCAATGAAAAATAGCCAAAATTGGCTAGAAAATCAAAACACACAAAAGAAATAGTACCTAATTTTTATGGAATTTTTGGGGGTGTTTTTATATTTTTTTGGGATTTTTAATTCTAGACAGTAGCTAAAATAGAGGTTTTTGAATTTTTAAATATAACAAATAAAATAAAAAATGTCCTCAAAAATTCTCAAAAATTCTACAACATGGCAGGAGCCATGTGTCAAATTTTCATCGAATTTGGAGGTGATTTGATATTTTATTCAAAAATCCAAAGGGGGCACTGTGCACAGGGACTTAAGTGCAAATACCCGAAGTTCTGGGGGTCCAGGTGCAATTTTCCCAGCAAGTCACGCGCGTGGCGCGTGCCTGGGGCACTCAGGGACCTTCTGGTAATAAAAACAAGTCCTAGGACCTTTTGGTAACTCGTACCAAAAAGTCCAGGGGCTGTTATGCAAATAACCCACTAAAAGGCGCACATGGGGAATTAAAACACTCACAGGGGCATATATGCAATTACCAGAAAGTTTCTATTCATTCATAAAGCAACCAGAACTACAGGATAAGAGTTGCAAATAAACCAAAACTACACGTGACGAAGCACGTGGCTCACACATACAGGGGCATAAATGCAAATATTAACAAGCACGGGGTCCAATGTGCAATTAACCCTACGTAAATAAAAGGCCTAAAATATTTACAGGACTGACACGTAAAACATAAACTAAGAGGGGGCCTAAGGTAATTTACCCCTTTATTACGTCGACGGCTGGATAATGGACGCGTGGCGGATCTAACGGTGCTGGTGAATGGCGCCTCTCTCTCCTTCCGCACGTGGGCCGATCGACGGCGCAGAGGAGGGCACGTGGACGATCGAACGGCTGGCGGGTGCTGGTGCCTCTCTCTCTGCTCTGACGGTCTCGATCAACCCTCGAGATGATCAACGGTGACTGCTCCTCCTGGAATGGACGGACGGGATGCGAACTGGGGAGCTGCGGGTGATCGGACGGTGCTCGAGGACCTTCGAAGAATAGGTGGCCGGCGAGTTTCGCCGGCCTCATGCGCGTGTTGTGGTCCTCCTCAGCTGCCTCTGAAGATCGGAGAAGGTCGGCGATGACGTCCCGCAGCTGGTGGTGCCCTCCGATGGCCCAGCCGAGCCCTGGAGGGGCTCCGGCGAGGTCGGCGGAGGGAAGCTCCTGGCCTAGATGTGGGGAAGCCTCAGATGGCTCCCCCTGGACCTGCAAAGTAGCTCAAGAGCTTCGCGGGTCGAGGGCAAAGTGCCTCGACCCGATGAAGCGGCGTGAGGGTGGACGATGCGTCGGGATGAGCGAGCTCCGGCGAGCGAAGGACGGTGGAGCTCGAACCCCAGCTCGTGTGCGAGCTGGGTTGAACGAAGGGGCGAAGAATGTGCGTGGAGGGATGGCGAAGGTGACTGGGTGTTCCGATGATCGAAAGGATACGCAAGATGACCGGAATCGACGGAACGCGGCGGAGCTTCGATTTGGGGCTAACTAAAAATTACGCGAAATAGGGAAGCTAGAAGGTTACCGGGGCGGTGTGGTAGACTGTGCTGGAGCTGAGGTAGCTCCTGGTCGTTGCCTCGAAGGTCGTCAAGGCCTGAGGCTCGAGCTCCTGCACTGGGCGGAGCACGGCGGCGCAAAGTCGTCGGATCAGTGGTCCGGCCACCCCCTCCTCGCTGCGACACCGGCAATCGAGAGCTGTCACCTCAAGGGATGCAGTGGAGGTCACGGGACGAAGGGTGGAGAGCCAAAGATGCGTGAAAATGGGGGCGGAGCTCAGGCTTTATACGGTGGAAGGTCCGGCAAAACTCGATCGGGTAGGGTGAGCTGGTGCGCGGATCCCGAGGCGAGGGCTCCGGCGAAGCTCTCGGATATGACGTGATCATTCCGGACCCGGAGTTGGGGCGAAAAGGATTCGGGTCTGCATGGGAAAAGTCCGAGAAGGTGGGTCGGGCGCAGCAGACCCGGCTCTGGTGGTCCTGGGGGGGAGTTGACCGGGGGTCAACAATCCCCCGTGGACCAATCAGAGCCCGCCAAGCATTGAATTTTTATTTGATTTTTTTGGGCCATAAAATGACCGAATTTTTAGAAACTTAAAACATGAAAAATATTTATTTTATTTTTCTCTATTTTTTGGTGATTTTTAATTAATTTTTCAAAATAAAAATAAGGTATTTACATAATAGGGCTATATATAGGTATATGTACAATATAGGGATTGTAATTTTGATTTTTAATTAGTTATTTTTATACATTTTTATTCCCATTTCATATTTTATTTATTTATAGAATAAAATGAGGAATAAAAGGATATTTTTATTTGATTTTTATTATTTATATACATAGGTGAAATAAATAGTTATGTACAACTATATACATGGCATATGTACAATATATTTTTGTAATTTTAATTTTGTTATTTTTATTTGATTTTTGTTTTGTTTCTTTTTATTTATTTTATTTACAATATATAATATGGAATATTTATAAAAAGTTTTGAAAATAAATAAATTTATTTACAAGGTTAAATACATAAGGATGATGGTCTATGTACATGGTGAAAGGTCATTTTTGAGTTTTTGATTTTTAAATTTTTATTTTGTTTTTAATAGTTTCTAAATATATACAAAATATGTACAAGCATATTTTTGGGTGAGGAAAATATAATTTATTTATTTATATGGATATTTACACTAGAGCCCCTATCTCCCTCTACTTTGACTTTTATGCGGTCAGGCCCATGCTGAGCCCTCCCTTGGGTTAGGTTGCTCAATATTTATTCTAAATATTTCCCTCTTTTTCTTTTTTCATCTTTATTCTTTTATTTTTGCACAAAAACATGCTAATTATATGTTTTTATAAGATGCATGCTTTTGCTAATTATTCCTATTTACAAGTATCTACATGCATTTGCATAGGTTTTTGTAGCTAAAATATAAGAATAAAGAGTGATGAATGGGTATTCATCACCCCCCTATACTATACTTTGCTAGTCCCTTAGCAAACACTTATTTGAAAAAGAAGTGAAAGAGAAAGAAAGAAAAAGAAAAAGAGGATGTACATGGATCAAGGTTGATTATTAAACTTGCCTTCATTAAATTGAGGTATGGAGCTTAATCAGATCTTTGGATTATTGATGTGTCGGAACCTTATTTAGACTTAAGCTCAAAACCTAACAGCCTCTAAGTTCCACTAATCTATGACCAAGACTCCTCAATGCTCCAGATCAGAACAAGTCATCAATCACAAACCCTGAAGACCACTCCACCTCAGAAATGGCAACTTGACAATCCTCCCCAACAAGGTAACTCTATGACCTCAATCTGGCCACTCTTTCCTCGAGGAGCGGGGTATTCCCTTCTAAGTTCAAGTACAACCGGCTCAAGAAGAGGGGGAAGAAGAGAATGGGTCAAGGCCAGTGTAGCCAAGTACCCTTGGGAGCTTGACCAGTGTAGCCAAGTCTCCCTGCTGCAAGCTACAACAGGTGGATCATGAAACCAAGCTTTGCTTATTGCACTTATATACATACTCCAGTGGGATTATCATTTTCTCTCAGACCCACCACTTTTTTGGAGTTCTTTTCTTTTTGCACATTTTTTTTCAAGTGCATCTATACAACATATACATGTGCAGCATATATACAAGGAGTTTTTCCTCTTGAGCCAGTAGACTATCCCTCTTTTGAAGCTTTATTACAACCCACAACTCCCGTCGTTAGACCTCATGGCAACCAGACCAAGTTGAGACGCACTTCCTTCACTATAAGAAGAAGAGAGGTTCCGCCTAGAAGTACTACCCTCATATGCTACCCCAAGTCAAGGAAGACCGCCTCCTCACCACTTCATCCGTAGAGAGCTCGGTGCATAGTGCGGTTGTCCAAGTAAAGCCATAATCTATATGAGTCATGTGTTGTTGTTAAGTGTTCTACTTAGGCTCATTGAGTTGACATGTGATCATAGCCTAGTGGACTCAAAGATTAAGTCACCATGGACCTGAAAAGCCTTAAACCTAAGCCCTATAAGGTTCCTCTTAGAAATTAGGTGGATTAAGATCTTAATCAAGCTCCATTTCTCAATTTGATTCCAGGCTAGTTTAAATGTCAACTATCATCCAGAAAAACTATATACATATGTACAAAAATATGCATACTTACACAATATTTTACAATCATGCAAAATTTTTGAAAAATGTTTTGAAATCATGAATGATGATGCATGAAGTGCAGGTTTTGCAAAAAGATATTTACACACATTTACACAAGATTTTTGCAAACTTTTGATTTTCAAAACATTTTGGAAAAATTTTGTACTATATACATAATTTTGATACAAAAATATTTACACAAGCTTTACACAAAAGATTTTTGAAATCAATTTTACAAAAATAATTTGTACACTAGCTATGTATGTGCAAATAAAAGAAGATTATGTACATGAAAAATTTTTAATTTTTGGGGTTTTTAGCCATTTTTATTTATTAACACACTCACACAAAGTACGAGTTATGGCTAAAGTATATATGAAATATATACACACCCCCCTATACTTAGCTCGAACGATGTCCTCAGAGTCAAGAGCGATGAAGAAGACATAACTCGTGCTATGTATAGGGAAGTGAAAAGGAAGGCTATACAAAAGGAGAATAAAAAGTCAAGAGGGACTCAGGTCTCCCCCCTATACTTAGGATCAAATAATCCTAAGTATAGAAGGCTGTACACGAAGGGAAAACCGAGTGGAGAATGTACAGGGTCTACCTCCCCTATACTTAGGGTGAAATGCCCCTAAGTATAGGCAGCAAAACAGGGGTAGACAGAAGCAAAAGAAATACCCGAAAGGTCTCACATCCCCCCTATACTTAGGGTAAAGTGCACCCTAAGTATAGCATAATCACAAGATGAAGAAAGGGATGTGGGACTAAAGAATGTGGTGATATGGACATCTGGATCTATATACAACGGAAGATCAGTGAAACTCAGGCGTGAGATGCATTAGATGTGAGTCAAAGACCACATCTCACGCAAAATGAATAGGGGCAATATCAACGACCCGCGGCTCATGATCTAGAAATGGCTTGAGCCGCTGGCCGTTCACTCGGAAGGTACTCTCAGAGGACAACTCAGATATGTCGATGCTACCGTTGTCGTGTACCTTCCGAACCAGATAAGGTCCTTTCCATTTGCTTTGTAGCTTCCCTGGAAATAATCTAAGCCTCGCATCAAACAGCCATACTCTCTGTCCAATCTCAAAATGTTTGTGGCTGATATGGGAATCATGCCACTCCTTGACTTTCTCCTTATAATGTAGGCTGCTTGAGAAAGCTGCATCTCTAAGCTCCTCCAGGGCAGCTAGCTCTGCCCTCCTCTGGTCTCCTATACCATCTGGATCCATAAGTATGTCTGTAACTGCCCAAAGTGACTTGTGCCTCAGCTCAACAGGTAAATGGCATGGCTTGCCATATACGAGGCGAAAGGGAGATGTGCCCAAAGGTGTCTTGAAAGACGTCCTATATGCCCACAAGACCGAGTCCAAAAGCTGTGACCAATCCTTTCGGTCAGGGCGGACGACTTTCTGCAGAATAGTTTTAATCTCCCTATTCGACACTTCGGCTAGACCATTCGTCTGTGGATGGTACGGTGTAGCAACACGATGATCTATGCCGAACTCGCTAGCAAGTGCCTTCACCTGGTCGTTGATGAAGTGAGATCCCCCATCAGAAATAAGAACTCGTGGAACCCCGAACCGCGTGATGATATGCTTCCTCAAAAATCTTCAAACTGTCCTCGCATCAGCGGCTCGGGCGGGGATAGCCTCCACCCAACGACTCACATAATCCACGGCCAACAGAATGTACTCAAATCCCTGACTCTTAGGGAATGGACCCATGAAATCGATGCACCATGCGTCAAAAACCTCACAGAAGTGAATGGGCTGCATCGGCATCATATCACGCTGTCCACAAGTGCCCATCCTCTGACAGTCAGTACACCTCTTCACGAACTCATCTGAGTCCTTGAAGAGGGTAGGCCACCACAAGCCGGATTGGAGCACTTTCTGTGCCGTTCTCCTCCCAGAATGATGTTGTCCTGCCTCAAGCTTGTGGAAGTAAGTGAGGACGCTATGGTGTTCCTCTTGAGGAATACACCGACGCCAGACGCTATCCCCTCCCTCGTGGTAAAGGATGTGATCCTCCCAATGGTAAGACTTGGCCTTCGCAAGGAAGGTCTCAAGCCTCTGTCTGGGCCAATCTTGTGGGACTTTCCCAACAACGAGAAAGTTCACAATATCGGCGTACCATGGGAGTGAGGCGATAGCAAGGATCGCCTCATCTGGGAAGGTATCTCTAATAGGATCAATCTGCTCAGAATCCTCAGGCTGCTCTAATCGGGAGAGATGATCCGCCACCACATTCTTGACTCCAGGCTTATCCTTAATCTCAATGTCGAATTCCTGGAGTAGAAGGATCCATCTAGTCAGTCTGGCCTTGGCATCCTTCTTTGCCATGAGGTACCTGATGGCGGTGTGATCAGTAAACAAAGTCACTCTAGATCCGATGATATATGATCTGAACTTATCCAGGGCAAACACTACGGCTAGCATCTCCTTCTCTGTGACCGTGTAATTCCGCTGGGCGGAATCCAATGTGCGGCTAGCATAGTGTATAGCAAATGGCACTCCATCCCTCCTCTATCCCAGCAATGCCCCTACGGCAAAATCGGAGGCGTCCGTCATGATCTCGAATGGGAGAGACCAATCAGGCGGCTGGAGGACAGGAGCCTCAATAACACACTGCCGGAGGGTAGCAAACGACGAAAGACACTTGTCATCGACAAGGAACTCGGTGTCTTTCGTCAAGAGGTCAGTCAACGGTCAGGCAATCCTGCTAAAATCCTGAATGAATCTCCTGTAGAATCCAACATGCCCCAGAAATGACCGTAACTGCCTCAGATTGGACGGCGGTGCGAGTTTCCTAATGACATCAACCTTGGCCGGATCAACCTCCATGCCCCTGTCGGAGATGATGTGGCCAAGCACCGTCCCTTGAGTCACCATGAAGTGACTCTTCTCCCAAGATAGCACCAAATGATACTCAATACATCGCTGGAGTACTCGGTCTAGGCAGTCAAGACAGGAGTCGAATCCGTCGCCGTAGATCGAGAAATCATCCATGAAGACCTCTAAGCACTCCCCTACCATGTCCGAGAAGATCGACAGCATGCACCTCTGAAAAGTCGCAGGGGCATTGCATATCCCAAATGGCATGCGTCGAAAAGCATATGTGCCGAAGGGACAGGTAAAGGTGGTCTTCTCCTGATCCTCAGGAGCGATGGCCACTTGGTTGTAGCCTGAGTACCCATCCAGGAAGCAATAATGGCTCTTCCCTACCAGTCTCTCAATGATCTGGTCAATAAAAGGCAGGGGGAAATGGTCCTTCTTGGTGGCTTGGTTGAGTCTCCTGTAGTCAACACAAACCCTCCAAGAGGTGGGTACTCGTGTAGCGATCTCCTCCCCCGACTCACTGATCACAGTCGTGATGCCCGTCTTCTTGGGCACCACATGCAAGGGGCTGACCCACTTGGAGTCGGAAATGGGATAAATAAAACCTGCACCCCACCATTTGGATATTTCCTTCATCACGACCTCTCTCAGGTTGGGGTTCAGACGCCGCTGGAACTCACGCGACGGCTTCGCCCCATCCTCGAGATAGATATGGTGGGAGCACACTGATGGACTAATCCCATGGAGATCTGCTACGCTCCATCCGATCGCCTTGCGGTTCTTTTCAAGAACCCCCATCAAACGGGATTCCTGCTCTCCAGTCAACTCGGCGGAGATGATGACTGGGTACATCTCTGGATCGCCCGCAAGGAATCGATACTTCAGCGAAGTAGGGAGCGGCTTCAGCTCTGGAATGCTGGGTGCCGGCAAATCTGGCTGTGGAAGAAACTGAGTGAAAGCTGCAAGGTCGGCCAAATCTGCCTGGGAAAGTGAAAGCGTACTCTCGCAAACTGGATCGGGAGAAGGCGGCTCAACAGTACTGTCTCTGCTCGGCTCTGCCTCTACCTCCTACTCATCTATAGGCTCAGATGGACTCAGGTCTGGCATCTGATCATAGCAATCGGCCCAATCGGACTCTGAATCCGAGGGATCTGTATCAGAGACGGTGGCATCAGTACCACCGGAGAACAAGGTGGCCTCAGCACCACCATCACTAATCATCGTGCAGCGATCGAGGACCGACTCTGCTGCCGCAATGGTATCCGGAACCAGGTCTGTGCTCTCCAGACTCTCCTCTGCTGTCATCTCTGCCTCAGCTGTATCTGAAAGTGAGAGGGTGGTCTGTGTCTCAAGGTCTGCCCAAGCTGCCTCATCATCTGTGATCACAAAATCACAGTCCTGGTGGATGTCTGGCTCTGCGTCTGTCAGCTGCTCTGAGTCTGTACTCGCATCTGAGCTGGATCTGAATCTGGCTCTGTAGTCCTCGACCGTCTCTATTTGTATACTTTTGCCCTGGACGCGAAAGTACACCTTCCCGCTATCATGATCAGTCACTGCCTTGGCTGTGGCCAAGAACGGACGACCAAGGATGATGGGGGTATCGATCACTGACTCAGGGATCTCCATGTCCAACACTACGAAGTCCACGGGGAATTGCAGGCCCTGAATAGTGACGATAACGTCTCGTAATAACCCCTTCGGCCTCTTGACAGATCGATCAGCGAACTGAAGGACTGTCCTGCTCTGTCGAAGAGTGCCCAACTCGAAGCGGTCGAGAAGGGCTGCCGGAAGAAGGTTGATCGACGATCCGCTATCTAGAAGAGTACGGTCGAACCACTGCTCGCTAATATGGCATCTGACATACGGGGCCCCTGAATCTGGCCTCTTGGCTGGCAGTCGGTTCTGGATCGCAAAGCACGTGGCTTTGGTCAGCACATGTATCTCTGAAGTGTGGTTCCTCCTCCTCCTCCTGACTGTAGTCCTCTCTCTCAAAGATCGCTGGAGAAGGGGGATGTGCTGCAAAGCCTCCTGGAGGGTCAGCTGGATATGGAACCGATCAATCATGCTCTGGCTGAACTCCTCAAACTCTCTCTTTTTTGGATCATTTTTCTTCCCCTTCCCCATCTGAAGGGCTCTAGGGAAGGGGATCACTGGGTCCTTCTCAGATGAAGGACTAGGAAAAGGTCTAGACGGTTCAAGGACCGGATCCACACATACATCATGCACCACAGTGGGACCAGAAGAAAGTAAACCTTTTCCTTTATTCATAGCAGAGTTCCGAGATACATGAACATGAGGAAAAACAACATCTCTCTCTGTACACACACCGGTGGCCTCAGTACCACCATGGGCTGGCTCTGCTGCTGCTGCTGCTGGTAGACATCGTGCGGCTTCAGTACCGCTGGCTGGCTTGGCTGAATGGGTGGCATCAGTACCACCTCCTAGATCTGGTGAAGCGGCGGCCTCAGTACCGCCGGTGGGATCAGCATCCTTGGTGGCCCCAGTACCACCGTCATCATCTGGAGCGGCCTCAGTACCGCTCTCCTCCTCCTCCTGTGGCGCCTCGGGATGAAGCTCAGATGAGGCGCCGCCGCCTGCTGGGGTCCTACCGCTCCTAAGTGTGACAAAATCAGCATCAAATAGATCCGAAGAAGTATCATCAAATGGGTCACAAGGAGTGGCTAACTCAGTAGGTACTTGATAACTCGGATTTTGCGAGGGTCAAAATGGTCCACACAAGGCGGGACCACAGTGTCGCTGAGCGACCGCTCACGAAACCCGAATTAATCAACAATTAACCCACAACAATTAAATCAAACAATGAATGTAAATGTGCGGAGTTAAAATTTATTATAACTCTACAACAAGATGTGTATAGGTGCAAGTATTGTAGAGGTCGAACACAGGGAGCAGACAGGTAGAACGGGGCACAAGTGCACAAAAATGTGTGTGAAAGTGATCAAGTGCCTACTTATGCTATTTTTTTGTGGGTTTTTAATTTTATATTTTTTTATTTAATCTTTAATTTTATATTTTTGTATTTTGATTTTTAATTTACTGATTTTTTATTTTCTTTTTATATTTTATATTTTTTTATATTTTCTTTTTCAATATTGGAAATTAAAGACAATGTAATAAAAGGGAAACTAAAGTATTTATAAAAATAGATAAAAATACTCAAAAATAAGGAAATAAAGTCTTTTTGGTCTTTTTATACTTTTTTACTGTTTTTGTGATTTTTGTGTAATTTTTAGAATGTTTTTGGTATTTTTAATTATCAAAATAAAGAAAACAGTAGTAAAAAACAAGGTTGAATCTTAAAATGGAGAAATAAAATAGAAATCAGTGGCAAAAATTCCCCAACTTAATTTTCAGTGAAAGATAATGAAACCAAGAAAATTTAGGAAAAGAAAACACTATTTTTGGATTTTTTATGGATTTTATAAATTTTTATGAAGGTTTTTAGAGTTTTGCAATTTTTAGGAGTTTGATTTTATATTTTTTTAATGATTTTTGGCTGGGAGTTAAAACACACTAATAGACACAAAATATATTTTTTTTGGGATTTTTCTGAGGAGTTTTTATGTTTTTTATGGATTTTACGGTGCAAACAGTCCTGAAGTTGGCTATTTTTGAATTTTTATAAGTATAAAAATGCAATAATTATGAAAACTAAAAATATGGTGACGAAATATGATGCAACATGAGCTTAATGCTATTTTTGGGGATTTTTTGGAGCTTTCTAGATGCGTGCATAAAATACAAGAAGCCAAAAAGAAACTACACACAACCAGGGGTATAAGCGTAATTAGAAGAAAATCCGAGGGCCAGAGTGTAAAATTCCAGAGAATAAATATATATGAAATAAATTTGCGGGTCTGAAATTAATAACAAAATGCCTGCAGGCTACCCCTGCAAAATGCCCACGGCGCGCGTGCTAAGCACGTGCGCCTGGGAGGGCTGAATGCGTCATTATCGAAAACCGAGGGTCTCAACTGCAAAGTTTCAATAACTATATACCCTCAGATGAATGTTTAAGTTCTGAACGTTAAATATAACAAAAACGCTGGGTTTAGCGCGCAAAATACCCAGTCTAATAAGTGGCACGGACGGCGGATGAGGCGTTGCGTATGCCACGTGTCGCGTGCTGGGGCCGCGATACCCCTTGGGCTCGGACGCCCGAGATTAGAACGTGGGGAATGATCGGACGGCTGGAGGGGAAATCAATCTGACGGCATCTGCTCATCAGGACGAACACGGCCAGATCGACGGCCCGCGAGGCGTCAGGAAGAACTTGAGCGGCACGGACCTCGGCGAGCTTCAATCCCACGTATCCCGCGACTCCGGTGATGGATAGCCTCAAGATGAGGCGCGAGAGACTCCTGGCGAAGTGGCGAGATGGGCGGCACCAACAAAATGGCCCACGGAAGACGGGCGTGATCCTGTGACTCACGCGAGAGGATGTCCCCCGGCGACCTGGTGCTGTGTCTTCGGCAAAACCGGGCTCAGATGGAACCCCTCGACCTCTGGGATCTGCAAGGAAAGGCAAGGTCGACAGTATCTTGTTCGCAGTATAAGCGAGGGTTGAAAGGTGGGGTATGGAGTGGAAATAGACGCCGGAGCTCGAGAGCTCTGGCAAAGCGTTTGGTGATGAGATCGGGGCTACAGAAATCGCTTAACAACAAACTAAAAACGCTAGACTATTCCTAGGACAACAGCTAATGAAAAGCAAGGAAAAAGGGCAGAAAAACGGTGGAGAACGACCTCTAACGGTGATGATAACCGTGAGGTGGAACCTCACGACCGCAAGGTCGGAGATGGGGTTGGACACCACGATCCGCCTAGCCAAACACCTCCTCGAGCTCGCCGGAGAGTAGCTGTCACCTATCTCGATCCAGGGCGCCAAGGGGAAGGGCTTAGCTTAGGGCAAAAAGGGTTCAAAATGAAAAGGAGGTGGCTGGGCGGTTTTTGAAACATGGGCGAGGGGCCACTTTCGAGGAGGGATCACGGGTGGCTCGATGGTCCAACGCTCGAGGAGAGCTAAGGGCGCGGATGACAGTTGTACCAGGTACAACTTTCGTGAAGAAACCATCTTCTCTCGAGCAACGCACAAGCGGCGAAAAATTCGAGAAAAGAGGCGAAATGTCATTCTGACACGCTGCAGGAGGAGGCCAGGAAGTTGACCAGTGGGTCAACTTTCCAGCCACCTGGTTGGTCCACGTGGACCAACCAGGAAAATCCGCAGGAAAAAATACTTATAAAATCTATTAAAAATAGAAGATGATTTTATTGATTTTTTATTATAAAATAAAAAATGTTTATTATTTTATGAATTAATTTATTATGATTTTTAATTATTTTTATGATTCATATTTTTACAAGTTTGCATTTATACCCCTATAGGTATCTATATCTGTATATTTAAGTATTTTATTTTTATTTAGGTATTTTTAATTTATTTTATTTTGGTTTTTATTTTCTAAAATTATAAAATACTTTTATATACACAAATATATTTTTATTTTAATTTTCTGATATATTTTATACACTTAATAAAATGAAAGTATTATTTGTATAGGTATCGCTACCTGTATTATACCTATGTATTATAATATATACAAGTATTTTTATTTGTATTTCATTTATGTTTTTATTCTGATTTTAATGCACATAATTATTATAAGTATTATTTACAATATTATAAAAATATAAAATTATAAAAATAATAAATAAATAATAAATTGAATATTTTAATATGTACAAGGTACAATAGGGGTCCAAAAGTCAACTTTCAAACCGTAGCTCCGCCAAATGCGAAACCACCGCCATTAATTAGATTATTTTCTTCTATATACAATTAAAGGTGAGTTTGCTACATTTGGAGTTTCCGTTTGTGAGATACGGGTCTGGGAAGTTGGCATTCTGGATTTTTATTCAGACCATAACTTTTTATCTGTACATTATTTTTCTTTGAAATCAATTTTGTATTTTTCTTTATTAATTTATCTACAACTTTCATTTACAAAGTTTCTTTATTTGATGAATAAAAAGTGGAACCAAAAATAGGTCCCAAAATGAATAAAGAATGAATAAAATGTATAGGTATTTTATCTGTGTTTTGGCCCTTATCTCCCCCTACTTTATTCCTTGTCGACCTATTCATCAAGATGTCTAGGTCTCGGGGTTTTGGGTCATAAAATATTTACAATATTTTATTCTTTTTCTTTTCTTTTCTTTATTCTATAATTTTGGCACTAAAAACCGCATTTTATACAGTATTTACACACCTATGCATGAATGCTAAAATGCATGAATTAATGCTATTTACACGCATTTACTAGGGTTTTTAAGGCCAAAATGATAGAATAAAGATGATGAAACGTAGATTCATCATCCCCCTATACTTGCCTTTGCTAGTCCCTAGCAAACACTTATGCAATAAGTGCAAAAAGAAAAAGAAAGAAAAGAAAAAGAAGAAAATTAGATTAAGTTTAATTATCAAACTTGTCTTCGCAAAATCAAAGTTTGGAGCTTAAGTCGGACCTTGGGAATTTTAGTGCGGTCGGAACCTTAATGAGAACTAAATTTGAAATCCAACAGTCCTTGAGTATCCCAAAACTCTGCTCAAGTCTCCTCAATAGCCATGTCAGAAATATCTCAACTCATACGCAAACCCTTACGACTATGAAGCTGACTTGTACAGTGTAAGTGATATGTAGCTCCCCACCTCAGAAGTGACAAAGAAACAACCTCCCCCAACCTGGTAACTCTAATGCCTCGGTCTAGCAACTCTTTCCTCAAGAAGCGGGGTATTCCCTTCTAAGTTCAAGTGCAACCGGCTCAAGAAGAGGGGGTGAAGAAAAGAATGGATGGTAGCCAGTGTAGCTACCTATCCTTGGATGCAAGACCAGTGTAGTCAAGTCATCCTGCTGCAGGCTCACATATTTGACTTTGGAACTCAAGCTTGCTTATTGACTTTACATACTTTGCAGGCTTTTTATTTTTGTACATGCCTGTACTTACTTTTTTTTCTCTCTCTTTTTTTTTTTTGAATACTATTCACAGCAGCATTTACATAAGGAGTTTTCCTCTTGAGCCAGTAGACTATCCCTCTTTTGAAGCTTTATTGCAACCCACGGCTTCTGTCTTTAGACTTCCTCACCACTAGACCAAGTTGAGGTGCACTTCCTTCACTATAAGAAGAAGAGAGGTTCCGCCTAGAAGTACTACCCTCATATGCTACCCCAAGCCAAAGGAAACTGCCTCCTCACCACCTCATCCGTGGAGAGCTATGTGAAAGGTGCAGGTGTCCAAGTTAGGTCATTATCAACAAGAGTCGTGCGTGTGCTCCGAAATACTCTACTTAGGCAGTCAAGAATCCATTGAACCAAGTCCCGTGATCCTCAAAGAATTAAGTCAACTAGACCTGAAGTACCTCAAACCCAGTTCCTATAAGGTTCCTGTTATTAGGTATATTTTAAGGTCCAATCAAGCTCCAATCTTCGGATTTTACTTAGACTTGTTCAACTATCAAACTCAATCCGAAAAATGCGAATGCTATGCAATGCAATGCAGAAAATATTTTTGTGATGCAATTTTCAAGGATTTTGAACTTTTTATGGATTTTTGAAAAGATGATGCATGCGCATGCAGATGCAATTTTTTTTGTATTTTTTCAAAAAGATTTTTCAGATGTTTTTGGATTTTAATTTTGCAAATGTTTTTTGGGAATTTTTGAAAATAAAAAGTATTTTGGCTGAAAACAAGGTGAAAACTATGTACACGGGAGTGCTTCTTATATATACAAGAAGTGGATTTGAAGAATTTACAAGGGTAAGTGGTCAGTTTTATACATATATAGTGGATTTTGGTGTGATGTAAATACTCCTCAAACTTATTTGAAAACAATTTACACACGATTTTTGAAAACTATAGTCCAAAATAGTTTTTACAAACATTTTATACACATTTGAAAATCATTTTGCAAAGGTTTTTAAAACAGTATATATAGGTTTTTCAAATCATTTTTGCAACCATTTTTCAAACCATTTGCAAATCATTTTTCAAACATTTTATTTCACACAAAGAAAAGAAATTTTACAAACCACACATTTTTACAAAGGTTGAAAACATGAAACAAAATATTTTCAAAATAGTTTTCAATAGATGTTCACAAAGATTTTCAAACTATTTTTCAAACATTTTGCAAAAAAAACATTTTCACCTGATTTATTAATCAGTAAATACAAAAAGAATTTGAGGAATAATCACATCTTTTTATTAAGGATTTTTAATGAATTTTAAAGAATTTTTAGCCATATTATTAAGAAAATACGAAAGTACGAGTTATGGCTAAAGTATATACGTAGTATATACGACCCCCCTATACTGAGCTTGAGCTATGTCCTCATAGATCAGAGAGAAAAGAGAAGACATAACTCGTACTGAGTATAGGAAAGCCTAAAGAATAAATGAATGAATCGATGAATCAATGAATGAGAAGTTGACCGTCCCCCCTATACTTAGGATCAAATAATCCTAAGTATAGCAGACTGTACACAAAGCAGGGAGGGTCAAGGGTGGGAATGAACAGATCGTACTCAGATTGTCTCCCCCTATACTTAGGGTAAGATATCCCTAAGTATAGACAAGAAGAGGAGACAATGGAGAGGATCGAAAAGGATAGAACAACTCGGGGTGCCAACCCCCCTATACATAGGACAAAGTACGTCCTAAGTATGGAAAACTGTCTACAAGGGCGGCACCTTTTCGGTAGATGAAGAAGATAGCAGAGGAAAAGAAGAAAAGAAGAAAAGAAGAAAAGGAATCTGAAGATGGAAAGAGTGATATAGGAGAAGAGATCGGAGGATGTACAAACCACTCCCCCTATACTTAGGGTAAAAGAAGCCCTAAGTATAGGCAACAACAGGAGTGATCAGACGGAACGATGAATGAACACTCGGCTCGTCCACCCCCCTATACTTAGGACAAAGTACGTCCTAAGCAAGGCAGACACGATAATGGGTGGACGAGCAATACGGAAGAGATAGAGATGAACCAAGGAGAATGTACAACAGAGGTGTATGTACAAATGATCAAGAAGGTTGAAAGCGAACCTTCTTGCGGGACCGCGGAGGAATAGATCTAGTGTGGTGCAGGTCGACATCGGGGTCCACAGTGGACGGAATCCGATCAGGGTCGACGGGGTGTAAGTCCTCAGTGGCCATAGGGTGTGAAGGCACAGACGGATCAGTGAAAGAAGTGCGACTAGGTCCGGCCTTCGGAGTCTCGCTGATGTCGAAATGGAATGGGACGAACTCATCATCATCGGAAGTAGTGTACTCAGTGTCGTCCTGCGAGGTCTCGTCCAAGTCAAAATCAAAAGGCACGAACTCATCGGTGGAAGTAGTCGAACTCTGTTCGTCCTCTATAATCTCAACTGGATCATCTTTCTCATCAAAAGGCCCGAATCTCTGAAGAAAAGCAACAAAATCAAATTCGGCCTTTGGCTCATTAGCATCTATGTGGACATGAGCGGACTCATCAGTGGAAGTAGTCAGAGCATGTCCGTCCTGTATAGTCTCTATACCTGCCCTCCGCTCAATGGTGTCAATCGTGTAAATCCCGCGGATGTCATCAACACAACGCCAAGTCCCAGAAGAAGGAACGTCGAGGTCCATGCTTTCCGAGGTTTCCTCAACCGGGAGAAATTCTCGGGTCTCAGTGGAATCCAATAGACAACAAAATTCTTTGATAGTATCATCAAGGTCATGGTCCTCGAGGTCAGCCAAGATAGGTGTGGTCACATCAGGTGCAGGTCTCTGGTCGGCAGTAGGTGCAGTGATCAATGCTTCGCTCTCGTCAGCAGGGCGAAAGCGAATCTCTCCTGATCCGTAATCAATAACGACTCTCGCAGAGGCGAGGAACGGTCGTCCCAGGATGATTGGAGATGGCTCCCCTGTGGAGGTCTCCATGGGCAATACGACAAAATCAACGTGATAGCTCATGCCCTGAATCAAGATGACGGCGTTTTCAAGGATACCCTTCGGCCTCTTTATTGATCCATCAGCAAATTGTACAATCATCCTGGTCTTCTTGGGAGGCCCTAGGTGAAGAGACTGTACCAGCGAGAAGGGTATGATGCTAATAGAAGCACCGCCGTCTAGGAGAGTGCGATCACATGTGTGGTCAGAGATGGTGCAGCTAATGAAAGGTGTGGCAGTGTTCCTCTTCTTAGGAATGGGACGGTGTGTGATGGCGTGGGCAGTGGCCATGGTCAAGATATGACGCTCAGATCTGCTCCTCCGCTTTCTCTTCTTGGGAAGAGGAGCAGACATATGGGTCATGGCCTGCTGAAGTGGGGCACGGATAATCTCATGAATGGTGGCCACCACTTCGGGTTCAGTCAGCATTTTTTGGAATTTTTGGACCTCCTCCATACAAGGGAGGAAGTCGGAATCAGCATATACACGAGGCATGCCAAGAGCAGTCTGTACAGCGGCATCCTCGGGGTCAAAGGTGGGACCGGGTGTGAATGTATGTGTGGACAAGGGATCTGGCAAGTGGGCGCTCTCCTCAAAGTCTGACTCGATCAAAAGTCTCCCAATCTCTTTTTGTGTTTTTAAAATTTTCTCATTTTTTTGTATTTTGGGCGATTGCAAGCTCTCATGATAATCCTCAAATGATTCCATATCCTCAAAGACTGGAGCGGCATTCTGGTTCTTATTTAAACTAGTAAGATCAGTGATCCTCGAATTCATATGCTCCATCATCTGGTTTAAGGTCTCAAGTGTGGATATCATGAAAGGTGACTCCAAAATCTCAGGATCGGGTGAGTCGAATGTGGGCGGTGGGTGCGGACAAAAATCACATTCCGGATCAGGATACTCAAGGAAGAGCGGGTTGTCGAAATGTGTAGGCGATGGTGGTGGAAATGACTGATGAAGGTCAAAGTCCGAATCCTGAAATAGTGGGTTGGTCGGATATGTACAAAAATCAGGAGCAAGGTCCTCCTGGAAAAAAGGAGGTGGACCGGCTGAAGTAAACGAATGATCCGCAAAGTCCGGATAAAATACGCTCCAGTCGGCCATCTCGAAACAAAGGAAGAATGATCGGGAGAGCACGACGGTCAAGTCAAGAGAGTGGAGAAGAAGGCGCAAATGCGCAGCGGCGATCTAGGACACACAAACAATCACAAGCAAAAATGAAAACAAGTCAAACCCTCAATTCACCTACTCAACTCGGTAGAGACCGCAAAGAGCGGTCTTTTTATCTTGTCTGTTTTAGAGTTAGGTGAGAAGTCAAAATATTGCGCAAACACTTAGGGGCTGAATGGGATTTTGGGCTCTAACCTTAGTGTGTGCGCGAGCAAATAAAAGCGAAGACAATGAGGGGATTACTCGCCCCAAGAGAATTTTTTTCTTTTTGGTTGATTTTAGGGTCGAGTAATGTTAGCAGTCCCAATTTTATTGATTATCACTTTTTTTTGGATTTTTAATGAGAATGCACGATCCTATCGGGGAGTCAATTCCTTTAAGCTCCTAGATGATCAAAATCAGAGGTAGAGAGGCGGAAAAGCAATGCAAGCGATCAAAACGATGATGGATGCTAAAGCGTAAATGCTCACCTTGCCTCCAGCACTCTACATGCAAGGATGCTCAGCAGAATTGAAACCTATCTATATGCAAATGCAAAGCCGATGAAATCGCCCTAAGTTTCAGAAATTGCTATTATCGTGAAGAACCACAAGTCGGCCACTTATCTTTAACCTAAGAGTCCGGTCTTGGCTCACCCCTCCTCTTCTCGACACACTCGAGTTCAGGAGTAGCGCTTGATGGGGCTCGCTCACGGCACACGGGTTAAAAGATAATGACACGACTGTTTAAATTTGACTAAGTCCAAACGCGGCTATAGGTACATGCAAGATATATTAGGTGTTTGGCCTTAAGCTATCGCAAGCAATCCTAAAACTAGGGGCTCAATCACACAAAATAAGGAAAACAAAATCGGAAAACAAAATAAGAAAAAGGCGGTGAAAACCGTAAAAACCGCGATGAGCCCCCAAGTGTACAAACACTTGGAAATTGGGCCCGAAAGTCCAAGAGTCCGAGTACCTGTATTATTACACAATAGAGTCTCTCTCTCTCACTGAAATTACACAAATAATGCACAAAAATTGCTCAAAATGTGCTTGTCTTCTCAAGTCCTCCAAGCCTCCTTTGATGCTAGGTCGGCAAGCTGACGCCGACTTCACGTGGGTGCGTAGGCGCCTAGGGTAGAGCGCCTCCCTCGATCCGCGGTTCCTCGCACAAAGTCAACAAGAGAGGGTGATTAGACAAGTAAGACGATTATATCAAATAAACGAGCAAATGAATAAGGCAAGAATAGGCAGTAAATCACAAACACGAGCAAAAACCCGAACTACGCGCTATTGCTCCCCGGCAACGGCGCCATTTGATAACTCGGATTTTGCGAGGGTCAAAATGGTCCACACAAGGCGGGACCACAGTGTCGCTGAGCGACCGCTCACGAAACCCGAATTAATCAACAATTAACCCACAACAATTAAATCAAACAATGAATGTAAATGTGCGGAGTTAAAATTTATTATAACTCTACAACAAGATGTGTATAGGTGCAAGTATTGTAGAGGTCGAACACAGGGAGCAGACAGGTAGAACGGGGCACAAGTGCACAAAAATGTGTGTGAAAGTGATCAAGTGCCTACTTATGCTATTTTTTTTGTGGGTTTTTAATTTTATATTTTTTTATTTAATCTTTAAATTTTATATTTTTGTATTTTGATTTTTAATTTACTGTTTTTTATTTTCTTTTTATATTTTATATTTTTTTATATTTTCTTTTTCAATATTGGAAATTAAAGACAATGTAATAAAAGGGAAACTAAAGTATTTATAAAAATAGATAAAAATACTCAAAAATAAGGAAATAAAGTCTTTTTGGTCTTTTTATACTTTTTTACTGTTTTGTGATTTTTGTGTAATTTTTAGAATGTTTTTGGTATTTTTAATTATCAAAATAAGAAAACAGTAGTAAAAAACAAGGCTGAAAATCTTAAAATGGAGAAATAAAATAGAAATCAGTGGCAAAAATTCCCCAACTTAATTTTCAGTGAAAGATAATGAAACCAAGAAAATTTAGGAAAAGAAAACACTATTTTTGGATTTTTTATGGATTTTATAAATTTTTATGAAGGTTTTTAGAGTTTTGCAATTTTTAGGAGTTTGATTTTATATTTTTTTTAATGATTTTTGGCTGGGAGTTAAAACACACTAATAGACACAAAATATATTTTTTTTGGGATTTTTCTGAGGAGTTTTTATGTTTTTTATGGATTTTACGGTGCAAACACTCCTGAAGTTGGCTATTTTTGAATTTTTATAAGTATAAAAATGCAATAATTATGAAAACTAAAAATATGGTGACGAAATATGATGCAACAGGAGCTTAATGCTATTTTTTGGGGATTTTTTTGGAGCTTTCTAGATGCGTGCATAAAATACAAGAAGCCAAAAAGAAACTACACACAACCAGGGGTATAAGCGTAATTACAAGAAAATCCGAGGGCCAGAGTGTAAAATTCCAGAGAATAAATATATATGAAATAAATTTGCGGGTCTGAAATTAATAACAAAATGCCTGCAGGCTACCCCTGCAAAATGCCCACGGCGCGCGTGCTAAGCATGTGCGCCTGGGAGGGCTGAATGCGTCATTATCGAAAACCGAGGGTCTCAACTGCAAAGTTTCAATAACTATATACCCTCAGATGAATGTTTAAGTTCTGAACGTTAAATATAACAAAAACGCTGGGTTTAGCGCGCAAAATACCCAGTCTAATAAGTGGCACGGACGGCGGATGAGGCGTTGCGTATGCCACGTGTCGCGTGCTGGGGCCGCGATACCCCTTGGGCTCGGACGCCCGAGATTAGAACGTGGGGAATGATCGGACGGCTGGAGGGGAAATCAATCTGACGGCATCTGCTCATCAGGACGAACACGGCCAGATCGACGGCCGCGAGGCGTCAGGAAGAACTTGAGCGGCACGGACCTCGGCGAGCTTCAATCCCACGTATCCCGCGACTCCGGTGATGGATAGCCTCAAGATGAGGCGCGAGAGACTCCTGACGAAGTGGCGAGATGGGCGGCACCAACAAAATGGCCCACGGAAGACGGGCGTGATCCTGTGACTCACGCGAGAGGATGTCCCCCGGCGACCTGGTGCCGTGTCTTCGGCAAAACCGGGCTCAGATGGAACCCCTCGACCTCTGGGATCTGCAAGGAAAGGCAAGGTCGACAGTATCTTGTTCGCAGTATAAGCGAGGGTTGAAAGGTGGGGTATGGAGTGGAAATAGACGCCGGAGCTCGAGAGCTCTGGCAAAGCGTTTGGTGATGAGATCGGGGCTACAGAAATCGCTTAACAACAAACTAAAAACGCTAGACTATTCCTAGGACAACAGCTAATGAAAAGCAAGGAAAAAGGGCAGAAAAACGGTGGAGAACGACCTCTAACGGTGATGATAACCGCGAGGTGGAACCTCACGACCGCAAGGTCGGAGATGGGGTTGGACACCACGATCCGCCTAGCCAAACACCTCCTCGAGCTCGCCGGAGAGTAGCTGTCACCTATCTCGATCCAGGGCGCCAAGGGGAAGGGCTTAGCTTAGGGCAAAAAGGGTTCAAAATGAAAAGGAGGTGGCTGGGCGGTTTTTGAAACATGGGCGAGGGGCCACTTTCGAGGAGGGATCACGGGTGGCTCGATGGTCCAACGCTCGAGGAGAGCTAAGGGCGCGGATGACAGTTGTACCAGGTACAACTTTCGTGAAGAAACCATCTTCTCTCGAGCAACGCACAAGCGGCGAAAAATTCGAGAAAAGAGGCGAAATGTCATTCTGACACGCTGCAGGAGGAGGCCAGGAAGTTGACCAGTGGGTCAACTTTCCAGCCACCTGGTTGGTCCACGTGGACCAACCAGGAAAATCCGCAGGAAAAAATACTTATAAAATCTATTAAAAATAGAAGATGATTTTATTGATTTTTTATTATAAAATAAAAAATGTTTATTATTTTATGAATTAATTTATTATGATTTTTAATTATTTTTATGATTCATATTTTTACAAGTTTGCATTTATACCCCTATAGGTATCTATATCTGTATATTTAAGTATTTTATTTTTATTTAGGTATTTTTAATTTATTTTATTTTGGTTTTTATTTTCTAAAATTATAAAATACTTTTATATACACAAATATATTTTTATTTTAATTTTCTGATATATTTTATACACTTAATAAAATGAAAGTATTATTTGTATAGGTATCGCTACCTGTATTATACCTATGTATTATAATATATACAAGTATTTTTATTTGTATTTCATTTATGTTTTTATTCTGATTTTAATGCACATAATTATTATAAGTATTATTTACAATATTATAAAAATATAAAATTATAAAAATAATAAATAAATAATAAATTGAATATTTTAATATGTACAAGGTACAATAGGGGTCCAAAAGTCAACTTTCAAACCGTAGCTCCGCCAAATGCGAAACCACCGCCATTAATTAGATTATTTTCTTCTATATACAATTAAAGGTGAGTTTGCTACATTTGGAGTTTCCGTTTGTGAGATACGGGTCTGGGAAGTTGGCATTCTGGATTTTTATTCAGACCATAACTTTTTATCTGTACATTATTTTTCTTTGAAATCAATTTTGTATTTTTCTTTATTAATTTATCTACAACTTTCATTTACAAAGTTTCTTTATTTGATGAATAAAAAGTGGAACCAAAAATAGGTCCCAAAATGAATAAAGAATGAATAAAATGTATAGGTATTTTATCTGTGTTTTGGCCCTTATCTCCCCCTACTTTATTCCTTGTCGACCTATTCATCAAGATGTCTAGGTCTCGGGGTTTTGGGTCATAAAATATTTACAATATTTTATTCTTTTTCTTTTCTTTTCTTTATTCTATAATTTTGGCACTAAAAACCGCATTTTATACAGTATTTACACACCTATGCATGAATGCTAAAATGCATGAATTAATGCTATTTACACGCATTTACTAGGGTTTTTAAGGCCAAAATGATAGAATAAAGATGATGAAACGTAGATTCATCAGTACTACCTGCTCAGACTTCCTCTTGAGGCTGTTCGGATTGGGCTCTATCTGGGCTGGTATGGCGGCCTTCCCTCTCACCAGGTCCCGCATCTCCTGGCGGAACTCGTCCATCTCCCGTCGGAATGTAGCCTGCTGGTCCGTGAGGAGGCGGGCGATGTCATCCAAGGCGGGGCTCTCGTGGGAGCCCGACGGGTGGCCTCTCTGTGGGTGAGGCTGTTGGAACTGCTGTGGTGGGTAAGAGGGGTAGGATGGAGGGTGCTGCTGGTATCCCTGGTGAGCCTGCTGCTCACGTCTCCAAGGCTGTCCCTGCTGCTGATAGGGACGCGGACCGTAGGATGACTGCTGCTGATATGCTGGGGGCTGCTGCTGCGGCTGGTGCTGATCTCTCTGATGGGAGTACTGCCCTCCCTATCCTGACGGCTGCTGCTGGGGCTGGGCACCACCACTCCCCCACCTGAATCCGGGATGGTCTCGTCGGATCCCAGGCTGAGGGCGGTCGTACCAAATCCCGTTGACATCCATCAACGGCTCGGCATCAAAAGGGGCTGGCGGGAGTACTGCCAGAGGCTGGTCCGGCTGGTAGACCACCATCTGCATCTCTGGAGATGGTGGAGACTGGTAGGTGGGCTGCGGCTGCTGGTACGGCTCCGCCTATACAAGGTGAACCTGTCTAGGCTGCACTGGGGTGCTGGAGCGCTGGGACGAGCTGCTGCTGCTGCCGGCGTCGCCTCGCGACTGAAGACGGGGCTGAGAAGCCGTCTGTGCCTCCTGGAGACACATGAGCTATGTCTTCATGTCGCTCAAGACCTGTGCCATCTGCTCCATCTGCGTGATACTCTGGCACTGCTTCTTCTCGATCAGCTCCATGCGGTCCAACTTCTCGCTAATGATACCCATGTCTGCAGCTGACGACTCTGCCTGTGCTGCTGCGGCTGCGGACAAACTGGATGGACCTGCATCTACCCGTGCTATCCGCTGGTACTGCACGGGTCCTGGCTGAAGTGGCTGGGTCTTCTGAGTATAGAGCCGGGTCTGGGACATCACCATATAGTTCTCTGCCATCTCCTCAAAAATGGCCCAGACCTGGTCGTGGTCCTTGGCGAAGTAGGACCCGCCACAAGAAGCATTCACCAGGCCCTGTAGCTCTGGTGACAACCCGCTGAAGAAGCTCTGCACAAGGTTCGGCTTCGTGATGTCGTGGTGCGGGCATCTGTCCAGGAGCTCTCTGAACCTCTCCCAAGCCTCGTGAAACTGCTCGTTGGGGAACATGGAGAAGTTGCTGATCAGGGCCCTCGCTGCATTCGTCCGCCCGAGTGGATAGTACTTGTTCAAGTACTCGGTGCGGAGCTGCTCCCAGGTATAAACAAATCTCCCCAAATGCTTCAGCCAGGTGGCTGCTCTATCTGCCAGTGAAAAGGGGAAGGCGATCATCCTGATCGTATCCTGGTCCACATGCCTGTCGTGGACAGTATTGCAAATCATCAGAAACTCCTGGAGGTGGAGGTGGGGCTCCTCTGTAGCAAGTCCATGGAACCGCGGAAGCATCTGCAAGGTGTTCGAGGGGAACTTGAAGTCCCCCACGATAGCTGGAACCACCACCCAATGGTGCATCAGTGTAGATCCGGGGTTGTGCAACTCCCGCATCGGTCTAGGTGGTCCTGCTCCTCCCGCGGCTGCTGCCGCTGCGGCAGCAGCCGCGGCTGCTGCTGCTGCTGCTGCTGCTGCGGCTCGTGCCTGTGCATCATCGGGCTCCTCGGGCTCGCTCTGCTGGTCTCTCTCTGCTCTGAGCCTCTCCAACTCTCTCCTCATCTCAATCATAAATGCCCCCTGATCGCGAAGCTGCTGCTGGACTGTATCGAGTGATGCGATCAGGGTGGAGTTGATTGCTCCCTGGTCTAGTACAATATGCTCTGGTCGGCGGGAGTGATCGTCTGAACTGCCTGCTCCGGCCATATCGACGTCTGCAAAATCAAACGAGCCCAACTCAGGTGCTGTCAAATGTATCAATCTCTCCTCGGGCTCGTGTCTCTCAGGAAGGTCAGAAAGGGGATCGAGGGGGAACAGGGTGGAGTCGTACTCCGGCTCGGAGAGCGGGTCTGAGCTCTCGCGAGCCAACCTAGATGATGAGGTAGACGCGCCCGATAGCGGTGCAGCCAGAGGCTGCCTAAGAGACCGTCTACCCATCATCTTGATCTGGCGAGTAAGGCGGATGAGATCTGGAAAAATTATGATCTAAAAACAAACCCCCGGTTCACCAACGCAACGCAAGCTGAAGACCGTAAAAGTTCGGTCAAATTATCTTGTCAATTTTATTTTGGTGAACACACAAATATCAGAGCGCTTACGTGACCTGTTGGGATATCCGCTGCTAACCCAACCGACTGGCCCGCACGGAAGAGTCGGTAATCAGTCGGGTTTAGCAACGGGGGGCTCTACCTAGTGTGCGGGTCACTCTCTCGCGCATACAAACCAAGCAATGAGGGGGTTGCTCTCCCCAAGACAAAATTTTTAGGGTGAGCGAGTTTTAAGGTCAATAATTTTAGCAGTCCCAATTTTATGGTTTCTCTTTTTAGTCTTTTTCAAAGCAAACAAATCGCCTAACGAATTTTTCGATTCTCCTGATTATTAAGTCAAAAACAGGGGGGAGAAGTCGAAAAAGCCGATGCACGAGAAATCAATGATGCATGCAAAGTCAGAAATGCGTACCTTGCTCCAGCTCTCTACATGCAATATGATCCGCGCATAAAATAAATGACAGAATTAAAACTAAGCTAAATGATGCAGCGGGAAAAACCGAGTCCTAGACGAGCAACTTCTAGCGAAGAACCGTCTAACCGGTCACCGACCTCCAAGCCAAAGAGTCCGGTCTTGGCCCGTCCCTCCCCTGCCCGACAAATCGGGGGTAGGAGTAAGCGCTTTACAGGACGGGCTACGGCACGTAGGCTACGGAGGCTAGCGAGTCGGTTATTTTTATTATTTATTTTAAGTAGGTCCAATTACGGTCTATAGGAACAGATATGACATTAAGTGTGTGGATCCTACTAGTTACGACACATTCACCAGAAAGTCCTAAGTCTAGGGGCTCGAGAAAAAAACCGCGAAAAACCGGAAAAGACAGAAATAAAAGAAAAATAAAACCGCGAAGAAAGCCGCGAAAAACTGCGCAAGTCCTAATGGGTCCCCCGAGCACACCGGTGCTCAGCGAAACAGACCCGCTACGGTCACAAGTCCAAACAGTCCAAGTCCCTGTATTATTACAATAATAATAATGAAATAAAAATCCTAAACTATCCTCACCCACTCGACTCTCTCTCTCGCTCTCTCCTGCGGCTTCGTAGAGAAGGAAGCCGCCTCCAAGTTCCTCGGCTGCTCAGGCTCCTCGAAAGTCGCCTCCGCGGTCCTCGGGCCCTCGCAAGAAGAAGATAAGAGTGGTTAGACCAGTAAAAATAATCAAATGAAAAGAAAAAGAAATGAAAATACAAGTCAGGGTATATATGCAAAAATGGAGAATAAAATAAACACAGAAGATAAAACAAAAATAAAAATAAAAATAAAAATAAAAGAAAATCAAAATAAAACAAAAAGAAAATAGATACAAAAGCCGCGAAAAGCCGCGAGCTCCGAAGAGCCGCGAAAAGCCGCGAAAACAAAAACGAAAATAAAAACAAAAAGAACTACTAAGTCGTGCTCCCCGGCAACGGCGCCATTCTGATAACCCGAAAATCCCAAAGACCCGGGTGAAGGTAATAAGACAAGGGTCGTTGCGACCCGGATCTCAGAGGATAGGTATATCAAGAAAAATCAGCCACTCAAAACATATAAAATCAATCAAGCACAAAAGAGAGCGGTCTCGCTATGAGATTAACCTGGTATAGCACCCAGGGTCGAACACAAGGAGCACGGGTTGGCCTAGGGCGTACGAAGTAGTAAAAAGAAAATAAAATAAAAGAAAAGTATTTTTAGTGGTTTTTTTAATAATTTTTATATTTTTTTGGATTTTTAAAATGTGAAGAAAATAAAAGAAAGTAAAGACAAGCACACTTTAGCTAATTATTAAAGATGTCAAAAAGCAAGCAAAAATTCAAACAAAAATGTTTTTATGTTTTTTAGGTTTTTAAGTGTTTTTGGTGAATTTTTGGGATTTTTCTAAGGTGTATTTTATTTTCTAAAAATCAAACAGTACTAAAAAGATAAGGTACTGTCCAGCCAGGCCCAAAACCCAAAGATAAAATATCTAGGGATCTCAGAGGGACCTGGAGGTAATTTTCCTGTATACTAGAGAAAACAAGGAAAATTTGAGCACCAAAATTATTGTTTTTGGGTTTTTAGATTATTTACTATGATTTTTATGAGTTTTGAGGTGTTTTTGAATTTTTAGGGTTTTTAAGCAATGAAAAATAGCCAAAATTGGCTAGAAAATCAAAACACACAAAAGAAACAGTACCTAACTTTATGGAATTTTTGGGGGTGTTTTTATATTTTTTTGGGATTTTTAATTCTAGACAGTAGCTAAAATAGAGGTTTTTGAATTTTTAAATATAACAAATAAAATCAAAAATGTCCTAAAAAATTCTCAAAAATTCTACAACATGGCAGGAGCCATGTATCCAATTTTCATCGAATTTGGAGGTGATTTGATATTTTATTCAAAAATCCAAAGGGGGCACTGTGCACAGGGACTTAAGTGCAAATACCCGAAGTTCTAGGGGTCCATGTGCAATTTTCCCAGCAAGTCACGCACGTGGCGCGTGCCTGGGGCACTCAGGGACCTTCTGGTAATAAAAACAAGTCCTAGGACCTTTTGGTAACTCGTACCAAAAAGTCCAGGGGCTGTTATGCAAATAACCCACTAAAAGGCGCACATGGGGAATTAAAACACTCACAGGGGCATATATGCAATTACCAGAAAGTTTCTATTCATTCATAAAGCAACCAGAACTACAGGATAAGAGTTGCAAATAAACCAAAACTACACGTGACGAAGCACGTGGCTCACACATACAGGGGCATAAATGCAAATATTTACAAGCACGGGGTCCAATGTGCAATGAACCCTACGTAAATAAAAGGCCTAAAATATTTACAGGACTGACACGTAAAACATAAACTAAGAGGGGGCCTAAGGTAATTTACCCCTTTATTACGTCGACGGCTGGATGGTGGACGCGTGGCGGATCTAACGGTGCTGGTGAATGGCGCCTCTCTCTCCTTCCGCACGTGGGCCGATCGACGGCGCAGAGGAGGGCACGTGGACGATCGAACGGCTGGCGGGTGCTGGTGCCTCTCTCTCTGCTCTGACGGTCTCGATCAACCCTCGAGATGATCAACGGTGACTGCTCCTCCTGGAATGGACGGATGGGATGCGAACTGGGGAGCTGCGGGTGATCGGACGGTGCTCGAGGACCTTCGAAGAACAGGTGGCCGGCGAGTTTCGCCGGCCTCGTGCGCGTGCTGTGGTCCTCCTCAGCTGCCTCTGAAGATCGGAGAAGGTCGGCGATGACGTCCCGCAGCTGGTGGTGCCCTCCGATGGCCCAGCCGAGCCCTGGAGGGGCTCCGGCGAGGTCGGCGGAGGGAAGCTCCTGGCCTAGATGTGGGGAGCCTCAGATGGCTCCCCCTGGACCTGCAAAGTAGCTCAAGAGCTTCGCGGGTCGAGGGCAAAGTGCCTCGACCCGATGAAGCGGCGTGAGGGTGGACGATGCGTCGGGATGAGCGAGCTCCGGCGAGCGAAGGACGGTGGAGCTCGAACCCCAGCTCTTGTGCGAGCTGGGTTGAACGAAGGGGCGAAGAATGTGCGCGGAGGGATGGCGAAGGTGACTGGGTGTTCCGATGATCGAAAGGATACGCAAGATGACCGGAATCGACGGAACGCGGCGGAGCTTCGATTTGGGGCGAACTAAAAATTACGCGAAATAGGGAAGCTAGAAGGTTACCGGGGCTGTGTGGTAGACTGTGCTGGAGCTGAGGTAGCTCCTGGTCGTTGCCTCGAAGGTCGTCAAGGCCTGAGGCTCGAGCTCCTGCACTGGGCGGAGCACGGCGGCGCAAAGTCGCCGGATCAGTGGTCCGGCCACCCCCTCCTCGCTGCGACACCGGCAATCGAGAGCTGTCACCTCAAGGGATGCAGTGGAGGTCACGGGACGAAGGGTGGAGAGCCAAAGATGCGTGAAAATGGGGGCGGAGCTCAGGCTTTATACGGTGGAAGGTCCAGCAAAACTCGATCGGGTAGGGTGAGCTGGTGCGCGGATCCCGAGGCGAGGGCTCCGGCGAAGCTCTCGGATATGACGTGATCATTCCGGACCCGGAGTTGGGGCGAAAAGGATTCGGGTCTGCATGGGAAAAGTCCGAGAAGGTGGGTTGGGCGCAGCAGACCCGGCTCTGGTGGTCCTGGGGGGGAGTTGACCGGGGGTCAACAATCCCCCGTGGACCAATCAGAGCCCGCCAAGCATTGAATTTTTATTTGATTTTTTGGGCCATAAAATGACCGAATTTTTAGAAACTTAAAACATGAAAAATATTTATTTTATTTTTCTCTATTTTTTGGTGATTTTTAATTAATTTTTCAAAATAAAAATAAGGTATTTACATAATAGGGCTATATATAGGTATATGTACAATATAGGGATTGTAATTTTGATTTTTAATTAGTTATTTTTATACATTTTTATTCCCATTTCATATTTTATTTATTTATAGAATAAAATGAGGAATAAAAGGATATTTTTATTTGATTTTTATTATTTATATACATAGGTGAAATAAATAGTTATGTACAACTATATACATGGCATATGTACAATATATTTTTGTAATTTTAATTTTGTTATTTTTATTTGATTTTTGTTTTGTTTCTTTTTATTTATTTTATTTACAATATATAATATGGAATATTTACAAAAAGTTTTGAAAATAAATAAATTTATTTACAAGGTTAAATACATAAGGATGATGGTCTATGTACATGGTGAAAGGTCATTTTTGAGTTTTTGATTTTTAAATTTTTATTTTGTTTTTAATAGTTTCTAAATATATACAAAATATGTACAAGCATATTTTTGGGTGAGGAAAATATAATTTATTTATTTATATGGATATTTACACTAGAGCCCCTATCTCCCTCTACTTTGACTTTTATGCGGTCAGGCCCATGCTGAGCCCTCCCTTGGGTTAGGTTGCTCAATATTTATTCTAAATATTTCCCTCTTTTTCTTTTTTCATCTTTATTCTTTTATTTTTGCACAAAAACATGCTAATTATATGTTTTTACAAGATGCATGCTTTTGCTAATTATTCCTATTTACAAGTATCTACATGCATTTGCATAGGTTTTTGTAGCTAAAATATAAGAATAAAGAGTGATGAATGGGTATTCATCAGTGCCCGAGGCTCGAGCACCACCTCTGGGCGGCGCACGGCGGCGTCAAGTCGCCGGATCAGTGGTCCAGCTGCTCCCTCCTCGCTGCAACACGGCCGAACGTAAGCTGTCACTCCTGCGAGGGCTATGGAGGTCCTAGGGTGAAGAGAGATGAGCCAAAGATGCGTGAAGAAGCCGGCGGAGCTGATGCTATATACGCCTAGGGGTCCGGCTTGATGGGAGTCGGGCATGAAGCTCGGAGCACGGATCCCAAGGCTGGTGATCGGGCGTGCATCTCGGATGCAAGAGGAAGAAGGAGAGCCCAGGAATATCGGATTTGATGATCGGGTCATGACGCAATAATTCCGCGAAATCGGGTCAGGCGTACATGACCCGTGGGAAGTGGTCCAAGGGGGGGGAGCTGACCGGGGGGTCAACATCCCCCGTGGACCAATTAGATCAGGCCACATCAGAAATAATTGGAAATTAGAAATAAAATAATAAATGGTCGATTTAAGAAAAACTTAAAACATGAAAAATGTTTATTTTATTTTTTTCTATTTTTTGTGATTTTTAATTATTTTTTTGAAATAAACATAAGGTATTTACAATATAGTGCTATATATAGGTATTTATACTATATGGATTTATAATTTTTGATTTTTAATTAATTATTTTTGTACATTTTTATTCCCATTTTATATTTTATTTATTTATAGCATAAAATTAGGAATATTTTGGTGTTTTTATTTTATTTTTATTATTTATGTATAAGGGTAAAATAAATAGCTATATCCAAGTATATACATGGTATATATACAATGTTCTTCTTGGTTTTTAATTTTGTTCTTTTTATTTAATTTTTGTTTTCATGGTTTTTATTTTATTTATTTACAACATGAAGAGTATATACAAGTTTTATGAGATTTTAATTTATTTATTTATTTACAAGGTAAAATAAATAAAAGTGTGGTCTTATGTACATGGTGAATATGCACAAGGAAGGTTATTTTTATTTTCTTTTTAATTTTTCTATTTTTATTTTGATTTTGTATTTACAAATATTTACAAATATATACAAGCCCATTTTACTTTATTTTTGGAGGAGAATATTTTATTATATTTACAGGTATATTTACACACATGAGCTCCCTATCTCTCTCTACTTTGGCTTTTATGCGGTTAGGCCCATGCTGAGCCCTCCCTTGGGATTAGGTTGCTCAATTTTATTCTAAATATCTCCCTCTTTTTCTTTTAATTCTTTATTCTTTTATTTTTGCACAAAAACATGCTAATTATTAAACTTTATACAATGCATGCACTTTGGTAATTATTTGTATTTACAAACATATACATGTATTTGCAAAGGTTTTTGTAGCTAAAATATAAGAATAAAGAGTGATGAATGAGTATTCATCACCCCCCTATACTTAACTTTGCTAGTCCCTTAGCAAACACTTGTTTGAAGAAAAAGTGAAAAAGAGAAATAAAAAGAAAAAGAGGAGAATGTACATGGATCAATGTTGAATATTAAACTTGCCTTCATTAAATTGAATTATGGGGCTCGATCAGATCTTTGGATTATTAATGTGTCGGAACCTTATTTGGACTTAAGTTTAAAACTTAACAGCCTCTAAGTCCCACTAATCTATAACCAAGACTCCTCAACAACCCAGATCAGAACAAGTTACCAAACACAAACCCTGAAGACCATGAATCTTTCCTTGTACTGTGAATGTGAGGTATAAGCTCTCCACCTCAGAAATGGCAACTTGACAACCCTCCCCAACAAGGTAACTCTATGACCCCAATCTGGCCACTCTTTCCTCGAGGAGCGGGGTATTCCCTTCTAAGTTCAAGTTCAACCGGCTCAAGAAGAGGGGGAAGAAGAGAATGGACCATGGCCAGTGTAGCCATGTATCCTTGGGAGCTCAACCAGTGTAGCTAAGTCTCCCTGCTGCAAGCTACATAAGGTGGGACATGAATCTCAAGCTTTGCTTATTGCACTATATACATACTCCGGTGGGATTATCATTTTCTATCAGACCCACCACTTTTTTTGGAGTTATTTTCTTTTTGCATTTTTTTTCAAGTGCATCTATACAACATATACATGTGCAGCATATATACAAGGAATTTTTCCTCTTGAGCCAGTAGATTATACCTCTTTTGAAGCATTGTTGCAACCCACAACTCCTGTCGTTAGACCTCATGGTGACCAGACCAAGTTGAGACGCACTTCCTTTAAAAGAAGAAGAGAGGTTCCGCTTATAAGTACTACCCTCGTATGCTACCCCAAGTCAAGGAAGACTGCCTCCTCACCACCTCATCTGTAGAGAGCACGGTGCTAAGTGTGGTGTCCAAGTAAAGCCATTGTCTATATGAGTCATGTGTGTGTTGTTAAGTGCTCTACTTAGGCTCATTGAGATGACATATGATCATAGCCTAGTGGACTCAAAGAATTAAGTCACCATGGACCTGAAAAGCCTTAGACCTAAGCCCTATAAGGTTCCTCTTATAAATTAGGTGGATTAAGATCTTAATCAAGCTCCATTTCCCGATTTAATTCCAGGCTAGTTTAGATGTCAACTATAATCCAGGAAAAACTATATACATATATACAAAGATGTTATTTACACAATATTTACACACATGCAAAATTTTTGAAAAATGTTTTGTAATCATGGATGGATAAATGCATGAATGCAAGTTTTGCAAAATATTTACACACATTTACACAAGATTTTTGCAAACTTTTGATTTTCAAAACATTTTGGAAATTTTTTTACTATATACATAATTTTGATATGAAAATATTTACACAAACTTTACACAAAAAGTTTTTTTTGAAAACATTTTTACAAAAATAATTTGTACAATAGCTATGTATGTGCAATAAAAGAACATTTATTTATAGGAAAATTTTTTAATTTTTGTGAATTTTAGGGTTTTTATCCATTTTTATTTATTAACACACTCACACAAAGTACGAGTTATGGCTAAAGTATATATGAAATATATACACACCCCCCTATACTTAGCTCGAACGATGTCCTCAGAGTCAAGAGCGATGAAGAAGACATAACTCGTGCCTAAGTATAGGGAAGTGAAAAGGAAGACTATATATAAAGAAGAATGAATGAAAAGAAAATCAAGAGGGTATCGGTTTTTCCCCCTATACTTAGGATCAAATAATCCTAAGTATAGCAGGCTGTACAAAAGGGAAAACCGAGTGGAGAATGTACAGGGTCTACCCCCCTATACTTAGGGTAAAATATCCCTAAGTATAGGCAGCAAAAACAGGGGTAGATAGAATCAAAAGAAATATCCAAAGGTCCTACACCCCCCTATACTTAGGGTAAAGTGCACCCTAAATATAGCACAATCAAAAGATGCAGAAAGGGATGTGGGACTAAAGAATGTAATGATATGGACATCTGGATCTATACAGGTCAGAGGAACAGTGATAATCAGGCGTGAGATGCAATAGATGTGAGTCAAAAGACCACATCTCACGCAAAGTGATTAGGGGCAACATCAACGACCCGCGGCTCAAGATCTTGAAATGGCTTGAGCCGCTGGCCGTTCACTCGAAAGGTACTCTCAGAAAACAACTCAGATATATCAATGCTACCGTTGTCGTGTAACTTTCCCACCAAGTAAGGTCCCTTCCATTTGCTTTGTAGCTTCCCTGGGAATAGACGAAGCCTAGCATTAAACAACCATACTCTCTGTCCAGGCTCAAAATGCTTGTGGTTGATATGAGAATCATGCCACTCCTTCACTCTCTCCTTGTATCGTAGGCTGTTTGAGAAGGCGGTATCTCTAAGCTCCTCCAAGGCTTGTAACTCTGCCCTCCTCTGGTCTCCTACACTATCTGGATCAACAAGTATCTCAGTGACTGCCCAAAGTGACATGTGTCTCAGCTCAACAGGTAAATGGCACGGCTTGCCATATACGAGGCGAAAGGGAGATGTGCCCAACGGTGTCTTGAAAGACGTCCTATATGCCCACAAGACCGAGTCCAAAAGCTGTGACCAATCCTTTCAGTCAGGGCGGACGACTTTCTGCAAAATAGTCTTGATCTCTCTGTTCGACACCTCAGCTAGACCATTCGTCTGTGGATGGTATGGAGTGGCAACTCGATGGTCTATGTCGAACTCGCTAGCAAGGGCCTTCACCTGGTCGTTGATGAAATGAGACCCCCCATCTGAAATCAACACTCGAGGGACCCCGAACCGCGTAATGATGTGCTTCCTCAAAAATCTGCAAACTGTTCTGGCATCAGCGGTTCGGGCGGGGATGGCCTCAACCCAACGACTCACATAGTCAACGGCTAACAGAATGTACTCAAATCCCTAACTCTTAGGGAATGGACCTATGAAATCGATGCCCCATGCGTCAAAAACCTCACAGAAGTGAATGGGCTGCATCGACATCATATCACGCTGTCCACAAGTGCCCATCCTCTGACAGTCAGTACACCTCTTCACGAACTCATCAGAGTCCTTGAAGAGGGTAGGCCACCACAAGATGGATTGGAGCACTTTCTGTGCCATTCTCCTCCTAGAGTGATGTCCTCCTGCCTCAAGCTTGTGGTAGTAAGTGAGGACGCTATGATGATCCTCCTGAGGAATGCACCTACGCCAGACGCTATCCCCTCCTTCGTGGTAAAGGATGGGATCCTCCCAGTGGTAGGACTTGGCCTTCGCGAGGAAGGTCTCAAGCCTCTGCCTGGGCCAACCTTGTGGGACTTTCTTAGCAACAAGAAAGTTCACAATATCGACATACCATGGGAGGGAGGCGATAGCATGGATCGCCTCATCTGGGAAGGTCTCACAAATCGGGTCAATCTGCTCAGAATCCTCAAGGTGCTCTAGTCGGGAGAGATGATCCGCCACCACATTCTTGATTCCAGGCTTATCCTTGATCTCAATGTCGAACTCCTGAAGTAGAAGGATCCATCTAGTCAGTCTGGCCTTGGCATCCTTCTTTTCCATGAGGTACCTGATGGCGGTATGATCAGTAAACAGGGTCACTCTAGATCCAATAATGTACGATCTGAACTTATCTAGGGCGAATACTACGCCTAGCATCTCCTTCTCTGTGACTGTGTAATTCCGCTATGCAGAATCCAATGTGCGGCTAGCGTAGTGGATAGCAAATGGGACTCCATCCCTCCTCTGTCCCAGCACGGCCCCTACGACAAAATCGAAGGCATCCGTCATGATCTCGAATGGGAGAGACCAATCAGGCGGCTGAAGAACAGGAGCCTCGACAACACATCTCTTGAGAGTCTCGAAGGACGAAAGACACTTGTCATCGACAAGGAACTCGGTGTCTTTCATCAGCAGGTCAGTCAACGGTCGGGCAATCCTGCTGAACTCATGAATGAATCATCGGTAGAAACCGACGTGCCCTAGGAATGACCGTAACTTCCGCAAATTGGACGGCGGTGCGAGTTTTCTAATGACATCTACCTTGGCCGGATCAACCTCCATGCCCCTGTTGGAGATGATATGGCCAAGCACCGTCCCTTGAGTCACCGTGAAGTGACTCTTCTCCCAAGATAACACCAAGTGAACCTCTATACATCGCTGAAGTACTCGATCTAGGCAGTCAAGACAAGAGTCGAATCCGTCGCCGTAAACCGAGAAATCATCCATGAAGACCTCCAAGCACTCCCCTACCATGTCTGAAAAGATCAACATCATGCATCTCTGAAAGGTCGCAGGGGCGTTGCATAGCCCAAATGGCATGCGTCGGAAGGCGTATGTGCCGAAGGGACAGGTAAAGGTGGTCTTGTCCTGGTCCTCGGGAGCGATGGCCACCTGGTTGTAGCCCGAGTACCCATCCAGAAAACAGTAGTGGCTCTTCCCCGCCAGTCTCTCAATGATCTGATCTATAAAGGGCAGGGGGAAATGATCCTTCTTGGTGGCCTGGTTGAGTCTCCTGTAGTCAACGCAGACCCGCCAAGAAGTGGGTACTCGTGTAGCGATCTCCTCTCCAGACTCACTAATCATTGTAGTGATGCCCGTCTTCTTGGGCACCACATGCAAAGGGATGACCCACTTAGAGTCGGAGATAGGGTAGATAAAATCGGCGCTCCACCATTTCGATATCTCCTTCATGACAACCTCTCTCAGATTCGGGATCAGCCGCCGTTGGAACTCACGCGACTGCTTCACCTCATCCTCGAGATAGATAAGGTAGGAGCACAGGGCCGGACTTATCCCCTGGAGATCTGATACGCTCCATCCTATCGCCTTGCGGTTCTTTTCAAGAACCCCCATCAAACGGGATTCCTGCTGTCCATTCAAATCGGCGGAGATAATGACTGGGTACATATCATGCTCACCCGCAAGGAACCTATACTTCAGCGATGTAGGAAGCGGCTTCAGCTCTGGACAACAGGGTGCTGGTGGATCTGGCCTCTGAAAATTCTACGTGAATGCTGCCAAATCTGCATGGGAGACCTGAAACTCTCTATCACTCTCAAAAACTGGAGAAGGCTGCGGCATCTACCTCCTCCCCATCTGCAGGCTTAGTGGAAGTCAGGTCTGGCATATAATCATCACAATCTGCCCAGTCAGACTCTGACTCCGAGGGATCTGTATCATCCAAGGTGGCATCAGTACCACCATCATCACACAAATCAGTGTCGCGGTCGAGAACCAGCTCTGCTGCCTCTGAAGTATCCTAGACCAGGAATGTGCTCTCCAAGCTCTCATCTGCTGTCGTCTCTGCATCAGTGGAATCTGAAAGTGAGAGGATGGCTTGTGCTGTTGGGTCTACCCAAACTGCCTCGTCATCTGTGATCACAAAGTCACAGTCCTGGTGGATGTCTAGCCCGGCATCTGTCATCTGCTCTGTATCTGAAGTGGTCTCTGAGCATGATCTGTCTCTGGCTCGGCTGTCCTCGACCGTCTCTATTTGTACACTTTCGCCCTCGACGCGAAAGTATACCTTCCCGCTATCATGGTCAGTCACTGCCTTGGCTGTGGCCAAGAACGGACGACCAAGAATGATGGGGGTATCAGTCACGGACTCAGGGATCTCCATGTCCAACACTACGAAGTCCACGGGGAATTGCAGGCCCTGAATCGTGACGACAACGTCTTGCAACAACCCCTTCGGCCTCTTGACAGATCGATCAACAAACTGAAGGATTGTCCTGCTCTGTCTAAGAGTGCCCAGCTCGAAACGGTCGAGAAGGGCTGCTGGAAGTAGGTTGATCGACGGTCCGCTATCTAATAGAGTACGGTCAAACCTCTGCTCTCTGATGTGGCATATGACATAAGGGGCTCCTGAATCTGGCCTCTTGGCCAGCAGACGGTTCAGGATCGCGAAACAAGTGGCTTTCGTCAGCACATGAATCTCTCAGTGGTGGTTCCTCCTCTTCCTCCTGACTGTAGTCCTGTCTCTAAGGGAATGCTGAAGAAGAGGGATGTGCTGCAAAGCCTCCTGAAGAGTCAGCTGTATGTGAAACCGATCTATCATCTGCTGGTTGAACTCTTCCTGCTCTCTCTTTTTGGGATTTTCCTTTTTCTTCCCCTTCCCCATCTGAAGGGCTCTAGGGAAGGGGATCACAGGGTCCTTCTCAGATGAAGGACTAGGAAAGGGTCTAGACGATTCGACGACCGGATCCACACATACATTATGCACCACAGTGGGACCAGAAGAAAATAAACCCTTTCCTTTATTCACAGAAATGTTCTGAGATACATCAGTAGTAGGAAAAATAACAGGAATCTCAGAAGACTTGGTGGCATCAGAACAATTATCGGCTGGTAGACGGGCGACCTCAGTACCGCGCTCTAGCTCGGCAACATAGGTGGCCTCAGTACCACCTCCTCCAACTGGTGAAACGGCAGCCTCAATACCGCTGGTGGGATCAGTATCTGTGATGGCATCAGTACCACCGTCATCATCTCTAGCGGCCTCAGTACCGCTCTCCTCCTCCTCGTCGGGCGCTCTGGGTGTATCCTCATGGTGTCGCTCAGACAAGGCGCCGCCTGCTGGCATCCTACCGCTCCTAAGTGTGACAAAATCAGTATCAAAAAGATAAGCAGACATATCACCAAATGCATCACTAGGAGTGGCATACTCAGTACAAGCTACCTGCTCAGATTTCCTCTTCAGCTTGTTGAGATTCGGCTCAATCTGGGCAGGGATGGTGGCCTTCCCTCTCACGATGTCCCGCATCTCCTGGTGGAACTCATCCATCTCCCGTCGAAAAGTAGCCTGCTGATTGGTGAGAAGGAGGGCTATATCATCCAAGGCTGGGCTCTCATGAGAGCCCGGCGGGTAGCCTCTCTGGTAGTGAGGCTGCTGGAACTGTTGTTGTGGCTGAGAGGGGTAAGAATGTGGCTGATGCTGCGGCTGGTGAGGCTGATCTCGCCTCCAAGGTCGTCCCTGCTGATAGGGATGAGGACCATACTGTGACTGCTGCTGCTGTGGTTGTGGATACACTGGGGGCTGCTGCTGTTGGTGATCTCTCTGATGGCTGTACTGGCCACCCTGTTCAGACGGCTGCTGCTGGGGCTCCCAACGGAATCCAGGATGGTCTCGTCGGATACCGGGCTGGGGACGGTCATACCAAATCCCGTTGACATCCATCAACGGCTCTGCATCGTACTGGGGTGGAGGAAGCACTACCAGAGGCTGATCCGGCTGGTATACCACCATCTGCATGTCTGGAGATGGTGGTGATTGGTAGGTGAGATGAGGCTGCTGGTACGGCTCCGCCTGTATAAGATGAACCTGTCTAGGCTGCTGGTGGGAGCTGGAGCGCTGGGACAAGCTGCTGCTGCTACTCGGATCGCCTCGTGCCTGAAGATGAGGCTATGAAGCCGTCTGTGCCTCCTGGAGACACATGAGCTGTGTCTTCAGGTCACTCAGAGTTTGTGCCATCTGCTCCATCTGCGTGATGCCCTGGCACTGCTTCTTCTCTATAATCTCCATCCGGTCCAGCTTCTCGTTGATGATCCCCATGTCCGCGGCTGATGACTCGGCCTGTGCTGCTGCTACCGCGAACGAACTGGAAGGACCGACGTCGACCCGTGCTATCCTCTGGTACTGCACGGTATGTGGCTGCTGGGGTCTGCCCTGAGTGTATAATCGGGTCTGGAACATCACCATGTAGTTCTCATCCATCTCCTCGTAGATGGCCCAGACCTGATCGTGATCCATAGCGAAGTAAGACCCGCCACAAGAAGCATTCACCAAGCCCTGAAGCTCTGGTGTCAGCCCGTTGAAAAAGCTCTGAACAAGGTTCGGCTTAGAAATGTCGTGGTGCGGGCATCTGTCGCTCAGCTCTCGAAACCTCTCCCATGCCTCGTGAAACTGCTCGTTGGGGAGCATGGAGAAGTTGATGATCAGGGCTCTAGCGGCGTTAGTCTGCCCGAGTGGATAGTACCTATGCAAGTACTAGGTGCGGAGCTGCTCCCAAGTGTAGACTAACTTCCCCAAATGCTTCAGCCAGGTGGCTGCTCTGTCAGCTAAGGAGAAGGGGAAGGCAATCATCCGTATCGTGTCCTGGTCCACCTGACGGTTGTGGACTGTGCTGCAGATCATCAGAAACTCCTGGAGGTGGAGATGGGGCTCCTCTGTGGCGAGTCCATGGAAACGGGGGAGGAGCTGCAAGGTGTTCGGGGGGAACTTGAAGTCCCCCACGATGGCTGGCAAAACAACCCAATGGTGCATCAGTGTTGATCCGGGGTTGTGTAACTCTCGCATCGGTCTCGGTGGATCTGTTGCGGCTGCTGCGACGGCTGCCGCGGCCTCATCGGGTTACCTCGGGCCGTCTCTACGGTGCTTTCGCTCTGCTCTCATCTCCTCCATCTCGCACCTCATATCTAACATGAATGCTCCCTGATCCCTCAACTGCTGCTGCACTTGTCTCGAGGGAGGCGATCAGGGTGGAGTTGATCGTTCCCTGGTCCAGAACAAAATGCTCAGGCTGCGGACCTCTACTGCGATCGTCGCTACTGCTGGCCATAGTCTCTGCAAAATCAAACGATCCATACTCAGGTGCCGATAAATCTGATAATCTCTCCTCTGGCACTGGTCTCTCGAAACCGAAAGAAAGGGGGTCGAGGGGGAGCAGGGTGGAATCATACTCGGGTTCGGAGAGTGGGTCTCGGCTCTCGCTAACCAACCTAGATGAGCGGGTAGACGCGCCCGAAAGTGGTGCAGCCAGAGGCTGCCTAAGAGATCGTATGCCCATCATCTTGATGTGGCGAGTAAGGCGGATGAGATCTGGAAAAACTATGATCACAAGCAAACCCCCAATTCACCAACGCAACGCGAGCTGAAGACCGTAAAGGCTCGGTCAATTATCTTGTCAATTTTTACTTTGGTGAACAGTCAGGATATCTGAGCGATTACGTGACCTGTTGGGTTACCCGATACTTTCCCAACCGACTGTACAGAAGTAATCAGTAATCAGTCGAGAAGAGTATCAGAGGGCTCTACCTAGTGTTCGGGGTCACTCTCTCGCAAAATCAAACCAGACAATGAGGGGGTTTCTCTCCCCAAGACAAGTTTTTAAGTCAAGTGTCTTTTAGGGTCAATAGTGTTAGCAGTCCCAATTTTATTGCTTTTATTTTTAGATATTTTTCAATAAAAACAAAAATGCCTAACGAATTTTTCGGTTCTCATGATTATTAAGTCCAAAATAGGGGAGAAGACGAAAAAGCCGATGCGCGATGAAATCAATGATGCATGCAGAGTAAGAAATGCGTACCTGACTCCAGCAGTCTACATGCAATATGATCCGTGCAGAATTGAAAGACAGAAATAAAACTACCTAAATGATGCAAGCGGAAAACCGAGTCCCTAGATAGCAACTTCTACTCGAAAGAACCATCTAGCTGGTCACTAGCCTCCGATCCAAAGGGTCCGGTCTCAGTCTACCCCTCCTCCTCCCGACAAATCGGGTTCAGGAGCAGCGCTTGGTAGGGCAGGCTGCGGCACGTAGGCTTGAAGGAAGCAAGTCAGCTATTTTTATTAATCTTTTATTAGTAGGTCTAATTAGCGAACTATAGGCACAAGTAGATAATTAGGTGTTTGGATCCTACTGAGTACGTCACAATCAAACAGAAATTCCTAAAGCTAGGGGCTCGAGAAAAACCACGAGAAACCAGAAAAGGCAGAGAAAAACAGAAAGCCGCGAAGAAAACCAACTAACTAATGGGTCCCCCGAGCACATCGGTGCTCGGCAAAACAGACCCGAGAAAGTCTAAGTCCTGCTGAGCTGTCCCTGTATTATTACAACAATTCAACTGAAATAAAACCTAATCCAAGCCTCTCCCACTCAGCTACTCTCCCACGCTCTCCTGCGGCTCCATGTAGAAGGGAGCCGCCTCCGCTCACCGCGGTTGTGCCGGCTTCTCGAGAGTCGCCGCCTTGGTCCTCAGGCCCTCGTAAGAAAATAACAGAGTGTCAAATACCAAATAAAATAAAGAAACTAAAAGCAGGAAAATAAACAGCATATATGTGTAAAAATGACAGGAAAAATAAACAAGGAAAATCAAACAAAAACAAAAATAAAAGAAAATAAAATAAAATAAAATAAAACAAAAATAAAAGAAAAATAAAAATCCGCGAAAAAGCCGCGGACTCAGAAAGAGCCGCGGAAAACCGCGGAAAAGAAAGCAAAAAGGAAATGAAAATAAAAAGACTACTAAGCTGTGCTCCCCGGCAACGGCGCCATTCTGATGAGGCCCAAAGAACCGAACAACTAAGGGAGATAAATCAAGATGCGGTCGTTGCGACCTCAGTCGCTCGGGTGGCTCAACGAGAAAAGTATAGACCACCAAAACAAGGTAAAAATCAAACAAGCTTAAAGTAGCGGTCTCGCTATAGGATTAACTTGGTATAGCTGCCAGGGTCGAACTCAAGGAGCACGTAATGGCCTTGCGGCCTACGAAGTAGTCTAAAAGAAAAATAAAAGAAAAGGTTTTTGGTGGAATTTTAGTATTTTTTAATTTTTTTGGATTTTTAAATTAATTAAGAAAATAGGAAAACAATAAATCAAGCAACTTCAAACAATTATTTAATCACTCAAAAATCACCCAAAAATTAAAACAAAATTATTTTTATGTTTTTTATATTTTTTTATGTTTTTTGTTAATTTTTGGTATTTTTTGATTTTTAGGGAATTTTATAAAAATAAAACAAGGCTGGAAATAAAAAACACTGACTAGTCAGAATTGGAGGGCTAGATTAAAATGCAAAATGGCCCTATCAAGGTCTAAGGTAATTTTCCTGTGAAGTAGGGAATACAAGGAAAAATTAGGCACTGGATTTATTATTTTTGGATTTTTCTTTTAAATATTAGAATTTTTATGGGTTTTTAGGGGTTTTGTAATTTTTATAGGTTTTATAAATCTAAAAATGACCAAACTTGGTCAGAAAATCAAGCAACACAAAACAAGTAATTTCTAATTTGTTTGTAATTTTTAAAGGTGTTTTAATATTTTTTGTGAATTTTCTATCTAGACAGTAACAAAAATGCTTGTTTTTGAATTTTTAAAAATATCAAAAATAATAAAAAATGTCTCCAAAATTTAGAGAAAATTTTACACCATGGCAAGAGCCATGTGTCCAATTTTCATCAAATTCAGAGTAGGTTTGCTATTTTATTAAAATCAAACACAAGCGTACGGTGCACAGGGACCTGTACGCAATTAAGACAAGTTCCAGGGGGTCTGGTGCAATTTCTACAAGAACTCACACACGAAATGTGTGACCTGGGCACTCAGGGACCAATTTGCAAGAAAACTTAAGTCCCTGGACTAAATAGTAACACGTACTAAAAGTTCAGGGGCAAAAGTATAAAAAGCCCACGAAATTAGCACATGCACAATTACAACACTCACAGGGGAATTTCTGCAAATGCTAAAAACTTAATTTCATTCATGAACACCCTGAAACAACCAGCCCATACATGCAAATATCTCAAAAAATCACGTGTCGAAGCACGTGCACCACTACGTACAGGGGTATAAAAGCGAATACAAGAAAAGATAAGGTCCACTATGCAAATACACCAAACTAAAATAAAGTTCTAAAATATTTACAGGACTAAAGATTAACAACTAAAAAACTAAGGGCCTAAGAGTAAATTACCCTTTATTTAAGCCGATGGTCGGATGCATGCCACGTGTAGATCCGACGGTGGAGAAGAGGCGCGGCTAAGCAAAGGACTCCTTGGCGCTCTTCCAACGGCTGGGGACGCGCCACGTGTTGGATCTGACGGTCGAGAGGTATTGGGTCCCCTTCGCTGGATGGAGGGTTGAGAGGAGGCCACGTGGAGATCTGACGGTGGCTGCTGGGCCTCCTCTTAACCCTGATCGGACGGTCCGGGCATGATCTGGAGCTGAAGGGAGATCGGACGGTCGGGGAGGATGCTCGATGAACTCAACGCCAACGAGTTTCGCCGGGCTCGTGTGCGTGCAGGAGAGCTCCTCGGAGGCTACTGAAGATCGAAGAAGCTACGCCTTGGCCTCCCGCGTCTAATGGGCTCCTCCGATGACGCAACGGAGCTCCGGAGAGCTCAGGCGACGTCGGCGGAGGCGGAGCTGCTGTTTCAGAAGGTCGAGCCCTCAGATGGACTCGATTGGACCTGCAAAGCAAAGCAACGAACTCCTGGATCGAGGGCAAAGTGCCTCGACCCGGTTAGGGGTGGTGAAGGTGAGCTGTGCGTCGGGATGAAGGGGCTCCGGCGAAGCGACGACGGTGGAGCCCCAATCCCAGTTCCGTGGTGAACTGGGTTGAATGAAGGGATGGAGAAGGTGCGCGGGGGAAAGGCGAAGGTGTGGGTCGACTCCGATGATCGAACGGGGGGCTAGGGTGGTCGGAATCGGGGCTCGTCGGCGACGGGGCAATTTGGGCGAAAAGCTAAATTAGAGAAACTAAGGAAGAACTAGGGGTACCTGATGGATGAGATCGACTGGGGTAGAGCTGGGGATGCTCCAGGTCCTAGCCTCGAGGGCCGTCGGTGCCCGAGGCTCGAGCACCACCTCTGGGCAGCGTACGGCGGCGTCAAGTCGCCGGATCAGTGGTCCAGTTGCTCCCTCCTCGCTGCAACACGGCCGAACGCAAGCTGTCACTCCTGAGAGGGCTATGGAAGTCCTAGGGTGAAGAGAGATGAGCCAAAGATGCGTGAAGAAGCCGGCGGAGCTGATGCTATATACGCCTAGGGGTCCGGCTAGATGGGAGTCGGGCATGAAGCTCGGAGCGCGGATCCCAAGGCTGGTGATCGAGCGTGCATCTCGGATGCAAGAGGAAGAAGGAGAGCCCAGGAATATCGGATTTGATGATCGGGTCATGACGTAATAATTCCGCGAAATCGGGTCGGGCGTACATGACCCGTGGGAAGTGGTCCAAGGGGGGAGTTGACCGGGCGGTCAACATCCCCCGTGGACCAATCAGATCATGCCACATCAGAAATAATTGGAAATTAGAAATAAAATAGTAAATGGCCGATTTAGGAAAAACTTAAAACATGAAAAATGTTTATTTTATTTTTTTTCTATTTTTTATGATTTTTAATTATTTTTTTGAAATAAACATAAGGTATTTACAATATAGTGCTATATATAGGTATATGTACAATATAGATTTATAATTTTTTATTTTTTATTAATTATTTTTGTGCATTTTAATTCCCATTTTATATTTTATTTATTTATAGCATAAAATTAGGAATATTTTGGTGTTTTTATTTTATTTTTATTATTTATGTATAAGGGTAAAATAAATAGCTATATACAAGTATATACATCGTATATATACAATGTTCTTCTTGGTTTTTAATTTTGTTCTTTTTATTTAATTTTTGTTTTCATGGTTTTTATTTTATTTATTTACAACATGAAGAGTATATACAAGTTTTATGAGATTTTAATTTATTTATTTACAAGGTAAAATAAATAAAAATGTGGTCTTATGTACATGGTGAATATGCACAAGGAAGGTTATTTTTATTTTCTTTTTAATTTTTCTATTTTTATTTTGATTTTGTATTTACAAATATTTACAAATATATACAAGCCCATTTTACTTTATTTTTGGAGGAAAATATTCTATTATATTTACAGGTATATTTACACACATGAGCTCCCTATCTCTCTCTACTTTGGCTTTTATGCGGTCAGGCCCATGCTGAGCCCTCTCTTGGGATTAGGTTGCTCAATATTTATTCTAAATATCTCCCTCTTTTTCTTTTAATTCTTTATTCTTTTATTTTTGCACAAAAACATGCTAATTATTATACTTTATACAATGCATGCACTTTGGTAATTATTTGTATTTACAAACATATACATGTATTTGCAAAGGTTTTTGTAGCTAAAATATAAGAATAAAGAGTGATGAATGAGTATTCATCACCCTCCTCCTCGATCATTGTACATAATCGCAGGCTTGATTTCTTGGCCAATGGGCAACTGAATCACTGCCCTTTCCTCGATCTTCCCCACGCCTCAATCACCTTGTACAAAACCAAGCTCCGATCCTTCCACCCATTTGGAATCCTTTTGTCCCATGTTCTTGCTCCTTTTCGTGTGCTCCGTATCACAGGAGGGCGATGACCTCCTCTCCAGCTGCTAGAGGCGAGTGAAGGCGAGGTCTGAAGGTGGTTCCATCATCTCCGGCATCCACCATCGTCGTGTGGTCTATCTCATCGGCCTACCCGACTTGAGGTGTATTCTATTATTTTTTTAGTGTAAATTTTATCCTAGGTTCATTTTATGTCATTAGATTAATGCTTAATTACTTGTAGTAGCTGTAGGCCCTTGATTCATAGTTCGTGGGAGCTCCACCTCTGATGAACCCCTCCTTCACTCCTCTCCATCCTCTGATCAGTTCGTCCACTTCCACTCACCCGAATCCCTCACAGATCTTGGATATCCCCTCTCCCTTCCCTGCCAACCACCAGAGAGTGTCACCCAGCCATCCCATCCATTCATTCTCCCTTCTAACACCGCCTACCACTTTGTCTGGTTTTTGTGACTAACCCACTGCAGGGACATTGTGGAAACAATGTCACTTTGAGCCCCATCGAGTATCAGGAGTACCCCCCTCCCCCAGGCGAGTTGCTCCGTTGAGCTTCACCAGTCATCCTCGTGCCACCTGGAGACCATCACTCGACGCGGAGTCACGTTAGGTGCGCGAGGAACCCATCTGCAATGAAGGAGAAGCTAGAGATCATGAGTTTTCGTCGATCGAAGCACATCTAGTTCATGTTCTTCGTGTGTTTTTCCAGTGCCATCCACCGTCGTCCGATCTCCCCCTATTCTTCCAGCCGTACAACTGTCGTCCGATTGATCAAGCCATCATCGTCTGATCCTGATCCAAGATTTAATCTGGACCGTCGGCCATGAAGGGGCATCGTACGCTTATGTTGCGACACGTGGATTAGTACCTCCCATCAGACCGTCCGCCAGCATGCCTATGTTGGGTATTTTGCAAACTCAACCCAATGACTTTTTGTAATTTGATTTTAAAACTCAATCATTCATCTGTCCATATATTATTTTTGTGTTGTTTGCAAAAAGACCCTCTGACTTTCATTATTTGTGTTCCAATCCACATCAGCTCAGCCTCACGTGCGATCCCACGTGAGATGGACATTTTGTAGGCAGGCCCCACAATTTCTTGTATTTCTTTTTAGCACAAGAACTTTTTATTCTTGTTATAATATGCTATAAAAATTATAGCAAGGCCCCTGAGTTTATTTTAATTACGTTTATGCCCCTGCAAGTACATGCATTTTTTATGATTTGTTCTATTTATTAAATGTATCAATTGTGCTTAGAAAAATACCCAAAAATAGGATTAAGTGCCTAACATGTGTAGATCCACGCCATAATTTTGCATCTCATTTTTATGCACTCCTATTATTTTCAACAAATCATTTAGAGCATATTTTTTCCTGTCTAGAGTATAAAATGTCAATTTTTTTTTGAAAATTACAAAAAAAATATTTGTTGTATTTATTTATTTATTTTAAAACTCCAAAATCTAAAAACCCTAAAAGTAGAAAAAAATTCATAAAAATCAAAAACTCCAAAATCCAGTTTAAAAAGATAAAACAATTCCCAAAATGCTAAAAAAATATTTTTCTGTATCTTAATTTTCTTTATATTATTATATACCTATTAAAATTGATTTAAAGAATTTTGGAATTATTTTGCTATTTTTTATCTTCATTTCAATTTTGGTATTTATTAAATCCCTGATTTGGGATATTTTTGACTTTAAAAATATATACAAATTAGCAAAATTCACAAAAAATCACAGAAATAGTAAAAAAAATAAAACCCAAAAATATTTTACTTCTTGTATTTTAAGTATTTTAATTAGTTTGTATAATTGTGTTATCTATTATTATTATATATATAATCTTATATATCCAATATTAATACATTTAAAAGAAAAGGAAATAAAAACCTAAAAATATAAAAAGAAAATATAAACAAATATAAACTCAAAAACAAAATATAAAAGTATAAAAAAAATAAAAAAATTATAAAATATAAAAACCCATACAAAACAACATATAGACAAGAAGAACATTAATTTTGTGCTTAATTGCCCGATCTACCAGTTTTGCTCCATGTGTTCGACTCTCTACATTACTTGCACTATACACATATTTTGTAGAGTTAAATAACAAATTTTAACTCCATACTTTTATTTCATTATTTGAATTATTTGTAGGTTAATTGTTGAATTAGTCCGAGGTTCTCGTCGGTCACTTCGACGATTGTGCTCCCGCCTTGTGTGGAGCACACGACCGATAGAATTCTTGACTTTTCAATTATCTATTTTTAATACTCGAAACAATTCAGCTTATCTATTAACTCCCTGATTTAGAGTATTTTGGTTTTTAAAAATACCTAAAAAATAGCTAAATCACTAAAAAAATCAAACAATATTTTATATTTTTTAAATATTAGTAGCTATATTTATAAATATAAAAAGCCTAAATTACCTATATATACATATTGTTACCTGTATACTTATTAGTATAATAATAATAATTATTATTGGTATTATATAAACCTAAACATATTTTTAGTACCTTTAAAAAATAAAAAGGATATTACTTAATTGTATTTTCCTGATTTTCTATATTAGTTATACACATTATATATATTACTTATATTATACATATTATACATATATAGATATATCCATATTACATATTAAAAGTGGGAAAATAAAAATCAAAAAATACAAAAAAAATAAAATTTATAAAATTGAAAATATAAAAATAGCTAATTAAAAATCAATAAAAAAATAAATATCATTAAAAGCCACAAAAATTCAAAAATCCAAAAAGCACAAAAAATAGTTGTTGTTTCTTTGTGTAGACAATAATTATTTGCATATTCCTGTAGCTCTCAGTGGTTCGACCTCTGTACTTATTCACTATACACATTTATTTGCACTGTATAATAAATTTCACCTCACACAATTTCATTGATTTATCATTATTGTGGCTTGATTGTTGTTGCATTTGGTTGTTGACATTAGAGAGCCAAGAGAATTGCCGATACAACGATTTCCGTACCCGACTTGTCGGGCACTGCAAGCCATCCAAGATCGGATGCTAGGATCCCTCACGACCAACGGTTAAACACTACCATTGCTATTTCTTTTGATATTATTTATATAGCAATGGTCTTTTACAATTTTCTTCCTAATCATTGCAAAAGTCATTACTAATTAGTACAATTTTCTGTCGTTGTTGTATTGACCATTACCACTACAACAATTTAACTCAAGGCAATGAATAATATTTTATTCAGTGTTATATCTTCTTTAAATAAATATATAACAACGAATATTATTAGTTACTTTATTCTTTAAAATTTGCAACGAATATCCTATTAGTTGTTATATTCCTATCAACGAATCATATGACGACAATTATTCATTGACTTTTTCATCTAATCATTATTCAATTTAGCAATAATAGATACACATTTTAACGAATAAGTTAACGGATAAGTCATTGCTAGATGAATCTTTAGCGATGAAAAAGATATCCATTGATATTTCAAAAAGAAATGTCAATTTTACAACGTTTGTTGGTATATATTTAATATCGGAAGACATGTCAATCAAATTATTCTTTACTTTAGGTCAATTTTCCTGTAATGTGCTAGATGAATGATATTTCTTGTAAATTTCAAAATAAGTAAAAATAATTTTGCAACTAACAATTTTGTTGTTATATAATAAATATCGGATTACATAATTAACAACTTTAAAATTATTCATGTTATCTACTTAACATTAGATGATTAGCAAAAACTGTTAAGATATTCTTTGCTCTAGACCTATCTATTCTATTGCTGTGATCACTATACTATGTATTTTTGAATTTATTTATACACTACTAAAATGAATATACAGTGAGGATTGTTAAAGACGCCGAGTTATCAATAACCATTCATTAAAAAAATGATAGTTTGTTGTCTTTCTTTTTTAGATTTTTCAACAGTTGTTTCTAATTTAGATACGATATACACGATACCTTAGCAACAAACATATTTAAGGTACTATTTCTAGTCACCGTTATGGACACCATTTTCCTTTTCGAAATCTCATTGAAATACTACGGCACACTCTCGTTATAAATTTTTCAAACATTATATACTATATTAACGAGAAATCATTTTTTTTTGAAAAGAGAAGGGGTGGACTCCCAATCTGGGATCCACCACGCATAAAAATGTATATATATATATATATATATATACACACACACACACACACATATATATATATATATATATATATATATATATATATATATGGTAAGAGAACTTACAGATACAAGGGCTTGTCAAACCTTACATTACAGCATAGAACTCCAAGCGCTAAAAGTGCCCTGCAGTGCGCAATCATATTTTCAGAATAGAAATTTTGTCCCCTAAAAATGACATCATTCCTACCACATCAAATGGCCCAAAGAATGGCGAACAAGTAAGACGTATCCACCCGCTGTCCCCCGCATTTGGCTCTGACGCAACTCCAGAAATTCGCCATATTGTCCACTCTTATCCAAGCAATATCTGCATCCCTCCACACACGCGTTGAGAATGGACAAGAAAAGAATAGATGGTCCAAATCCTCCGCCTCCTGCCTGCATCTATCACATATGCAATCTTCCACCCCCAAAATATGTTCGCGACGACTCTTAGTTAGAATACTTCCATTGGTAAGCAGCCATATGAATACCTTTATCCTGCTGGGCACCCTGCTCTTCCAAATGATGTTGGCATCCAGTCTCGTGTCACTTCCCCCCTGCCCGTCCTCTCCCGTGAAGAACCGGTAAGCCTTCTTAACTGTGAACCTCCCATCGCCCCAAACCCAATGGTCCCGCCTCACCGTCGGACCCTCGACTCCCGCCAGCTCACTCCGTAATCTAATAAAATCATAAAAGAAATCCGAATCCACAGAGGCAAAGAAATTTCAAAAGTATTGGATGGCAAAGAAATTTCAAAAGTATGTTCAATGGATTATACGAATCCACGGAGTACAGATTTCAACCCCATGTCTACAAACGGACAAAACCACTACAACAAAATTTAGCTATAGTGACGGTTTTGAAAAAATCCGTCACTAAATTAGCCGTTGTTAAATATATAATGATGATATTATTCGTTGTGAAATGAGTTTTCGTATTCAAAATTAGCAACGAATATCATATCTGTCATTATATCATTAACAACGGTCTACATAGCGACACTTATCCATTTCTATTTTCCAAAATATCAACTAATCGTCGCTATTTTTTAGTTCAAAATTTATCAACGATTAATTAAAATTTTAAAAATAGCAACGAATAAGCGTCGCTATGTGGATTGTTGCTAATGATATAATGACAGATATGATATTCATTGCTAACTTTGAGTACGAAAACTCATTTCGCAATGAATAATATCGTCATTATATATTTAACAACAGCTAATTTAGTGATGGATTTTTTCAAAATTGTCACTATAGCTCAATTTTTTTGTAGTGAACCCTCGACACAGAAGCCTGATGAATACCCATTCATCACTCTTTATTCTTCTATTTTAGCTACAAAAACCTTTGCAAATACATGTAGATATGTGTAAATACAAATAATTACCAAAAGCATGCATTGTGTAAAAACCTATAATTAGCATGTTTTTGTACACAAAATAAAAGAATAAAGAGCAAAAAGAAAAAGAGGGAAATATTTAGAATAAATATTGAGCAACCTAACCCAAGGGAGGGCTCAGCATGGGCCTGACCGCATAAAAGTCAAAGTAGAGGGAGATAGGAGCTCATGTGTATATACTTCTAAAATTATATTTTCCTCACCCAAAAATATGCTTGTACATATTTTGTGTATATTTAGAAAATATCAAAAACAAAATAAAAATTTAAAAAAATCAAAAAGTCAAAAAAATACCCTTTCACCATGTGCATAAACCACACCATTGTATTTATTTAACCTTGTAAATAAATTCAATTATTTTCTAAACTTTTTGTAAATATTCTATGTTACATATTGTAAATATATAAAATAACAAGAAACAAAACAAAAATCAAATAAAAATTACAAAATTGAAAATACAAAAATACATTGTATAAATACCATGTGTATAAATGTATTCAACCATTTATTTCACCCTTGTATATATGTGATAAAAATAAAATAAAAATATTCTTTTATTCCTCATTTTATCTTGTAAATAAATAAAATACAAAATGAGCATAAAAATACATAAAAATAACAAATAAATAAATCAAAAATAAAAACTCCATATAGTGTACATATACCTATATATATAGCTACCCTATTTTTATTCCCAAAAATTAATTAAAAATCACCAAAAAATAGAAAAAAATAAAAGAAAAATATTTCATGTTTTGAGTTTTCTTTAATTCGGCCTATTTCTACCTTAAAATAAATAAACAAAAATCAACTGCACGTGGCAGCTTCTGATTGGTCCACGGGGGACTGTTGACCCCGGTCAACTCCCCCGCGGACTCCTTCCTTTTCTGGAAGAAGCGCGCCACCCCATCTTCTCCGATTTTCCCACGCGTCTCCAGGCTGTCTCCCACGCAAATCTCATGCCCGGATTCTTCGCCTATCATCCATCTTCCTCGCCCGATCTTCCGCCACGAAATCAACACCTTCCATCGCTGTCGCCCCTCAACCCTAATCGCCCCTGTCACCTTATATATTCTTCCCTCCGCCGCCTCCGCGCCCCATCTTTGGACCATCTCCTTCTCCCCAGTGACCTCCATAGGCATCGCGAGAGTGACAGCAAGCGTCTGCCCTTGTTGCAGTGAGGTGAGGAAGCGAATCCATTGATCCGGCGAACTTCGCCGCCACTGCTCCGCCACCAGCGTCGAGCATCGAGCCTCAGGCCTTGACGCCCTTCGAGGCTACGACCAGGAGTTAGCCACACTCCAGCATAGTCTTCCGCTCCACCCAGGTAATCAATTAGCTCTTCTATTTCTTCCAATTTCCGATTTCGCCCAATTCGTATCTCCGACGCATTTCTCCGATTCCGACCATCTCGCGTTACATCTCGACCATCCGACCCGATCATCACCTTCGCAATCCCCTCACGCACCTTCTACGCCCTTTCACTCAACCCAGATCGCACAGGATCTGGGAGTCGAGCTCCATCGTCTCTGCCTCGCCGGAGCTCGTTCGCCCCACCGCACAGACCATCTTCACCCCGCTTTCTTGGGTCGAGGCACTTTGCCCTCGACCCGCGAAGCGTTCTGGTTGCTTTGCAGGTCCAAAGGGAGGCGTCTGAGGCTTCCCAACTTCAGGCCAGGAGCTTCGCGCCGCTAGGCCTCGCCGGAGCCCCTCCAGGGCTCGGCTGGGCCATCGGCCATCGTCATCAGCTGCGGGGCTGCACCAGGAGCGTGTCCGGATCATTTGCAGCAGCTGAGGAGGATCGGAGCGCACGCAGGACGTCGGCGAAGTTCGCCGGCGTCGAGTTCTTCCTCCATCTTCCAGAGCCGTCCGATGAAGCCCTCGCTCCAGTTCTGATCGTGTTCGTCCATTCTTCGAGGAGCAGCGACCGTTGATCCATCTGAGGAGCGCATCGGAACCGTCCGTAGCAGAGGAGAGAGAGGCCCGGAGGTAAAGGTATAAAATGAGGTCGTTGCGACCTCAGTCACTCGAATGCGTCAATCAAGAAAAATAATCAACCACTCACAGAGATAAAAACAAGCAAGCACAAAATAGAGCGGTCTAGCTATAGGATTAACCTGGTATAGCTCCCAGGGTCGAACACAAGGAGCACAGATTGGCCTTGCGGCCTACGATGTAGTCAGAAATCCAAGGGAGTCTTTTCTTTAGTGTTTTTATTTGTTTTTATAATTTTTTAGATTTTTTAAATGATGAGAAAATGAAATAAAATGAATGCAAGGCAACTTCAACAATTTATAAAACACTCCAAAAATGATGCAAAAATTAAGGAAAAATTGTTTTTAAGTTTTTTAAGTTTTTTACTGTTTTTTGGTGAATTTTTGGAATTTTTCTAATGGATAAATTATTTATTAAAAATCAAACAATGCGAAAAACAGAGGGTACTGTCCAGCAAGGCTTAAGACCCAAAAATAAAATAATTTTGGATCTCAAAAAGCCCTGAAGGTAATTTTCCTATAATCTAGAAAGAATAAGGAAAATTTAGGCACCCTAATTATTGTTTTTGGATTTTTAATTTATTTATTACAATTTTTATGAGTTTTTAGGGGTTTTTCAATTTTTAGGGTTTTTAATTGATGAAAATTAGCCAAAATTGGCTAGAAAATCAAACAACAAGCAAACTACAGTATCTAATTTTTTTGGAATTTTTGGGGATGTTTTTATATTTTTTTGTTATTTTTAAACCTAGACAGTGGCTAAAAAGGAGGTTTTTGAGTTTTTAAAAATAATAAATGAAATCAAAAATGTCCTCAAAAATCATAGAAATTCCTACACCATGGCAGGAGCCATGTGTCAAAATCTCATTGGATTTGGAGGTCGTTTGATATTTTATTCAAAAATAAAGGAGGGGCACTATGCACAGGGACCTAAGTGCAAATACCCAAAAGTTCTGGGGGTCTGGTGCAAAATTCCCAGCGAAACACGTGCCAAGCACGTGCCTGGGGCACTCAAGGACCAAATAGCAAGAAAAACTAAGTCCAAGGGCCTTTTGATAACTCGTATCAAAAGCCCAGGGACGAAGTTGCAAAAATCCCACTAAATAACGCACATGCGCATGAACAAGGCTCACAGGGGTATAATTGCAATTATACAAAAAGATTCATGCATTCATTAACACTCCATAACTACAGGATTGATTATGCAAAAAGCCCAGATACACACGTGACGACGCACGTGGTCACACACACACAGGGGCATACATGCAATTAAAATAAAACACAAGGTCCATACTGCAATTTACCCTACGTAAATAAAGTTTCTAAAAATATTTATAGGACTAAAGAGGAAATGAAACACTAAGAGGGGGCCCTACGATATTTACCCCTTTATTAGCCGACGGCCTGATGTGTGACGTGTGGCAGATCAGACGGTGGAGAACAAACGCGCCTTTAACTCTGGAAGTACTGGCCTGATCCGATGGCTGATGTGTGTCCACGTGGAAGATCGGACGATGGTGATGCAACGTGGTTCTTCGAAGGAGACCAGGCTCAGATCGGATGGTCGAGGTGCAGCCACGTGGATGATCGGACGGCTGAGGGACGTCGTGGCTTAACCTCGCTGCTCAACGGTGAAGATCGATCCTCGGGATGATCGGACGGTGGCAACGTTCCGCAGATGGACGGTGAAGATCTGATCTGGAGCGAAGAAGGCGATCTGACGGCTCTGGAGGATGGTGGAGGAACTGATGGCCGGCGAACTTCGCCGGCCTCGTGAAGGTGTCTCCGCCCTCCTCTGCTGCGCCTGAAGGTCGGAGAAGATCCGGCGTGAAGTTGCGCAGCTGCTGCGGGTCTCCGATGCCCCGACCGAGCCCTGGAAGGCTCCGGCGAGGTCGGCGGAGAAGAAGCTCCTGGGAAGATGTCGAGAAGCCTCAGACGGCCTCCTCTTGACCTGCAAAATAGTTCAGAAGCTTCGCGGGTCGAGGGCAAAGTGCCTCGACCCGGTTAGGCGGCGTGAAGGTGAAGTGTGAGTCGGAATGGCGAGCTCCGGCGAGGGTGGTCGGCGAAGGAGCTCGGTTCCCAGATCCTGTGCGATCTGGGTTGTGTGGAGGGGTGAAGAAGGTGCGGAGAAGTCTGGCGGAGATGATGGCGGTGTCGGAATGAAAGATGGGTGGTCGGAGGTGCCTGGCGAAGGCGGCGGAGCTACGCTAACAGTAACTGAAAAATCGAAATCTAAGCTATCCTACGGCCTAAGGTTTCTACCTGGGTGGTCGGAGAGACTGGGGAAGAGCAGGGGGTGCTCTTGGTCGTAGCCTCGAAGGGCGTCAAGGCCTGAGGCTCGATGCTCGACGCTGGTGGCGGAGCAGCGGCGGCGAAGATCGCCGGATCAATGGATTCGCTTCCTCACCTCACTGCAACAAGGGCAAACGCTCGCTGTCACTCTTGCGGTACCTATGGAGGTCACTGGGAAGAAGGAGAAGGTCCAAAGATGGGGCGCGGAGGCGGCGGAGGGAAGAATATATAAGGTGACAGGGGCGATTAGGGTTGAGGGGCGACAGCGATGGAAGGTGTTGATTTCGTGGCGGAAGATCGGGCGAGGAAGATGGATGATAGGCGAAGAATCCGGGCATGAGATTTGCGTGGGAGACAGCCTGGAGACGCGTGGGAAAATCGGAGAAGATGGGGTGGCGCGCTTCTTCCAGAAAAGGAAGGAGTCCGCGGGGGAGTTGACCGGGGTCAACAGTCCCCCGTGGACCAATCAGAAGCTGCCACGTGCAGTTGATTTTTGTTTATTTATTTTAAGGTAGAAATAGGCCGAATTAAAGAAAACTCAAAACATGAAATATTTTTCTTTTATTTTTTTCTATTTTTTGGTGATTTTTAATTAATTTTTGGGAATAAAAATAGGGTAGCTATATATATAGGTATATGTACACTATATGGAGTTTTTATTTTTGATTTATTTATTTGTTATTTTTATGTATTTTTATGCTCATTTTGTATTTTATTTATTTACAAGATAAAATGAGGAATAAAAGAATATTTTTATTTTATTTTTATCACATATATACAAGGGTGAAATAAATGGTTGAATACATTTATACACATGGTATTTATACAATGTATTTTTGTATTTTCAATTTTGTAATTTTTATTTGATTTTTGTTTTGTTTCTTGTTATTTTATATATTTACAATATGTAACATAGAATATTTACAAAAAGTTTAGAAAATAATTGAATTTATTTACAAGGTTAAATAAATACAATGGTGTGGTTTATGCACATGGTGAAAGGGTATTTTTTTGACTTTTTGATTTTTTTAAATTTTTATTTTGTTTTTGATATTTTCTAAATATACACAAAATATGTACAAGCATATTTTTGGGTGAGGAAAATATAATTTTAGAAGTATATACACATGAGCTCCTATCTCCCTCTACTTTGACTTTTATGCGGTCAGGCCCATGCTGAGCCCTCCCTTGGGTTAGGTTGCTCAATATTTATTCTAAATATTTCCCTCTTTTTCTTTTTGCTCTTTATTCTTTTATTTTGTGTACAAAAACATGCTAATTATAGGTTTTTACACAATGCATGCTTTTGGTAATTATTTGTATTTACACATATCTACATGTATTTGCAAAGGTTTTTGTAGCTAAAATAGAAGAATAAAGAGTGATGAATGGGTATTCATCACCCCCCTATGCTTAACTTTGCTAGTCCCTTAGCAAACACTTATTTGAAAAAGAAGTGAAAAAGAAAGAAAAAGAAAAAGAGGAAGAGGATGTACATGGATCAAGGTTGACTTATTAAATTTTCCTTCATTAAATTGAAATATGGAGCTCGATCAGATCTTTGGATTATTAATGTGTCGGAACCTTATTTGGACTTAAGCCTAAAACTCAACAGCCTCCAAGTTCCACCAATCTATGGGCAAGACTCCTCAATAAACCAGATCAGAACAAGTCTACATACACAAACTCTAATGACCATGAATCTTTCCTTGCGGTGTAAGTGATATGTGGCTCCCCACCTCAGAAGTAACAAAGAAACAACCTCCCTCAACCTGGTAACTCTAATGCCTCGGTCTAGCAACTCTTTCCTCGAGAAGCGGGGTGTTCCCTTCTAAGTTCAAGTGCAACCGGCTCAAGGAGAGGGGGTAGAAGTATAGAGTTTTGGAAGCTTAGCCAGTGTAGCTAAGTCTCCTGCTGCAAGCTTCATGAGATGTAACATGGATACCATAAGCTTTTGCTTTATACTCCGGTGGGGTTATTAAATTTTCAATCCGACCCACCAATTTTTTTGGAGTTCTTTTTGCATTTTTGCATATTTTTTTTTTTCAAGAACTTCTGTACAACATATCTACATGGTGCAGCATATATAAGAAATTTCCCCTTGAGCCGGTAGACTATCCCTCTTTTGAAGCTTTATTGCAACCCACAGCTTCTGTCTTTAGCTTTCAACACCACTAGACCCAGTTGAGGTGCACTTCCTTCACTATAAGAAGAAGAGAGGTTCCGCCTAGAAGTACTACCCTCATATGCTACCCCAAGCCAAAGGAAACTGCCTCCTCACCACCTCATCCGTGGAGAGCCCTGTGTAAAGTGCAGGTGCAAGTGAAGCCATTGTCTCTGAGAGTCATGCGTGTGTTGTTAAGTGCTCTACTTAGGCTCATCAAGATGACATATGCTCATAGCCTAGTGGACTCAAAGAATTAAGCCCTTATGGACCTGAAAAGCCTTAACCCTAAGTCCTACAAGGTTCCTTTGGAAGTTAAGTGGATTAAGATCTTATTCAAGCTTCATTTCTCAATTTAATTCCAGGCTTAGTTTAAATGTCAACTCTCATCCAGGAAAAACTATATACATATATGTACACAAGATGCTATTTACAAATATTTTACAATCATGCAAAATTTTTGAAAAATGTTTTGTAATCATGAATGATGCATGAGGTGCAAGTTTTGCAAACTGATATTCACAATCTTTTACACAAGGTTTTTGCAAACTTTTGATTTTCAAAACATTTTGGAAAAATTTTGTACTATATACATAATTTTGATACAAAATATTTACACAAGCTTTACACAAAAGATTTTTGAAATCATTTTTACAAAAATACTTTGTACACTAGCTATGTATGTGCAAGAATAAAAGAGGTTTATGTACATGAAAAAAATTTTTAAATTTTTGTGATTTTTAGCCATTTTATTTATTAACACACTCACACAAAGTACGAGTTATGGCTAAAGTATATATGAAATATATACACACCCCCCCTATACTTAGCTCGAACGATGTCCTCAGAGTGAATAAGAGCGATGAAGAAGACATAACTCGTGCTTAGTAAAAGGGAAGTGAAAAGGAATGTCTAAGTACAGGAACGAATAAATGAATAGAATGAGAGGAACTCGGTGGTTTCCCCCTATACTTAGGATTAACTAATCCTAAGTATAGAAAGCTGTACATGAAGGGAAAGCCGAGTGAAGAATATACAGAATCTGCCCCCCTATACTTAGGGTAAAATATCCCTAAGTATAGGCAGCAAAAACAAGAGCAGAAAGAATGAAAAGAATACTCACAGGTCCGACATACCCCCTATACTTAGGGTAAAGTACACCCTAAGTATAGCATAATCATAAGATGAGAGACGGGATGTGGGACTAAAGAATAGAATGATATGGACAACTGGATCTATACAGGCGGAGGAACAGTGAAAATCAGGCGTGAGATGTAAAAGATGTGAGTCAAAAGACCACATCTCACGCAAAATGAATAGCGGCAATAATAACGTCCCGCGGCTCATGATCTAGAAATGGTTTGAGCCGCTGGCCGTTCACTCGGAAGGTACTCTCAGAAGATAACTCAGATATATCAATGCTACCGTTATCGTGTACCTTTCTGACCAAATAGGGTCCCTTCCATTTGCTCTGTAGCTTCCCTGGAAATAATCTAAGCCTCGCATCAAACAGCCATACTTTCTGTCCAATCTCAAAATGCTTGTGGCTGATATGAGAATCATGCCACTCTTTGACTTTCTCCTTATAATGTAGGCTGCTTGAGAATGCTGCATCTCTAAGCTCTTCCAAGGCGGCTAACTCTGCCCTCCTCTGGTCTCCTATACCATCTGGATCCATCAATATGTCTGTAACTGCCCAAAGTGACTTGTGCCTCAGCTCAACTGGTAGATGGCATGGCTTGCCATAAACGAGGCGAAAGGGAGATGTACCCAATGGAGTCTTGAAAGACGTCCTATATGCCCATAAGACCGAGTCCAATAGCTGTGACCAATTCTTTCGGTCCGGGCGGACGACTTTCTGCAAAATATTCTTGATCTCCCTATTCGACACCTCAGCTAGACCATTTGTCTGTGGATGGTATGGTGTAGCAACACGATGGTCTATGCCGAACTCGGTAGCAAGTGCCTTCACCTGGTCGTTGATGAAGTGAGACCCCCCATCAGAAATAAGAACTCGTGGAACCCCGAACCGCATGATGATGTGCTTCTTCAAAAATCTACAAACTGTCTTCGCATCTGCGGCTCGGGCGGGGATAGCCTCAACCCAACGACTAACATAATCTACGGCCAACAGAATGTACTCAAATCCTTGACTCTTAGGGAATGGACCCATGAAATCGATGCCCCATGCGTCAAAAACCTCACAGAAGTGAATGGGCTGCATCGGCATCATATCACGCTGTCCACAAGTGCCCATCCTCTGACAGTCAGTACACCTTTTCACGAACTCATCAGAGTCCTTGAAGAGTGTAGGCCACCACAAGCCGGATTGGAGCACTTTCTGTGCCGTTCTCCTCCCAGAATGATGTCCTCCTGCCTCAAGCTTGTGGCAGTAAGTGAGGACACTATGATGCTCCTCCTGAGGAATACACCGACGCCAGATGCTATCCCCTCCTTCGTGGTAAAGGATGGGATCCTCCCAGTGGTAGGACTTGGCCTTCGCAAGGAAGGTCTCAAGCCTCTGCTTGGGCCAATCTTGTGGGACTTTCCCAGCAACGAGAAAGTTCACAATATCAGCATACCATGGGAGTGAGGCGATAGCAAGGATCGCCTCGTCTGGGAAGGTATCACAAATGGGATCAATCTGCTCAGAATCCTCAGGCTGCTCTAGTCGGGAGAGATGATCCGCCACTACATTCTTGACTCCAGGCTTATCCTTGATCTCAATGTCGAACTCCTGGAGTAGAAGGACCCATCTAGTAAGTCTGGCCTTGGCATCCTTCTTTGACATAAGGTACCTGATGGCGGTGTGGTCAGTATACAAAGTCACTCTAGATCCAATGATATACGATCTGAATTTATCTAGGGCAAACACTACTGCTAGCATCTCCTTTTCTGTGACTGTATAATTCCGCTGGGCGGAATCCAATGTGCGGCTAGCATAGTGTATGGCAAATGGCACTCCATCCCTCCTCTGTCCTAGCACGACCCCTACGGCAAAATCAGAGGCATCCGTCATGATCTCGAATGGGAGAGACCAATCAGGCGGCTGAAGGACAGGAGCCTCAATAACACATTGCTGGAGAGTTTCAAAGGACGAAAGACACTTGTCATCGACAAGGAACTCGGTGTCTTTCGTCAAGAGGTCAGTCAACGGTCGGGCAATCTTGCTGAAATCATGAATGAATCTCCTATAAAAACCAACGTGCCCCAGAAATGACCGTAACTGCTTCAGATTGGACGGCGGTGTGAGTTTCCTAATGACATCGACCTTGGCCGGGTCAACCTCCATGCCTCTGTTGGAGATGATGTGGCCAAGCACCGTCCCTTGAGTCACCATGAAGTGACTCTTTTCCCAAGACAGAACCAAGCGGGTAGCAATACATCGCTGGAGCACTCGGTCTAGGCATTCAAGACAGGAATCGAATCCGTCGCCGTAAACCGAGAAGTCGTCCATGAAGACCTCCAAACACTCCCCTACCATGTCCGAAAATATCGACAGCATGCATCTCTGAAAAGTCGCAGGGGCGTTACATAGCCCAAATGGCATGCGTCGAAAAGCGTATGTACCGAAAGGACAGGTAAAGGTGGTCTTCTCCTGATCCTCAGGAGCGATGGCCACTTGGTTGTAGCCTGAGTACCCATCCAGGAAGCAATAATGGCTCTTCCCTGCCAGTCTCTCAATGATCTGGTCAATAAAAGGCAGGGGGAAATGGTCTTTCTTGGTGGCTTGGTTGAGTTTTCTGTAGTCAACACAGACCCGCCAAGAGGTGGGTACTCGTGTAGCAATCTCTTCTCCCGACTCACTGATCACGGTAGTGATGCCCGTCTTCTTGGGCACCACATGCAAGGGGCTAACCCACTTGGAGTCGGAAATGGGATAAATAAAATCTGCACTCCACCATTTTGATATTTCCTTCATAACAACCTCTCTTAGGTTGGGGTTCAGTCGCCGCTGGAACTCACGCGACGGCTTTGCCCCTTCCTCGAGATAGATATGGTGGGAGCACAACGAGGGACTAATCCCATGGAGATCTGCTACGCTCCATCCAATTGCCTTGCGGTTCTTTTCAAGAACCTCCATCAGACGGGATTCTTGTTCTCCAGTCAGATTGGCAGAGATGATGACTAGGTACATCTCAGACTCTCCCGCAAGGAATCGATACTTCAGCGAAGTAGGGAGCGGCTTTAGCTCTGGACAACTGGGTGCTGGCAAATCTGGCTTCTGAAGAAGATGTGTGTATGCAGACAATTCTGCCAAATTTGCCTGGGAAAATGATAACGAACTCTCACAAACTGGATCTGGAGAAGGCGGGTCCTCTACATTGTCTCTGTTCTGCTCTGCCTCTACCTCCTCCTCATCTATAGGCTCAGGTGGATCCAGATCTGGCATCTGATCATCACAATCTGCCCAATCAGACTCTGAATCCGAGGGATCTATATCAGACTCGGTGGCATCAGTACCACCGTAGAGCAGGGTGGCTTCAGTACCACCATCACTAGAAATCGTGTCGCGATCAAGGTCCGACTCTGCTGACTCAATAGTATCCTGAACCAGGGCTGTGCTCTCCAGACTATCCTCTGCTATCATCTCTGCATCAGTTGTATCTGAATATGAGAGGATGGTCTGTGCTGCAGGATCTGCCCAAATTGCCTCATCATCTGTGATCACAAAATCACAGTCCTGGTGGATGTCTGGCTCTGCGTCTGTCAGCTGCTCTGAATCTGTACTGCCATGTGAGCGGGATCTATCTCTGGTTCTGTGGTCCTTAACCGTCTCTATTTGTATACTCTCGCCCTCGACGCGAAAGAATACCTTCCCACTGTCATGGTCAGTCACTGCCTTGGCTGTGGCCAAGAACGGGCGACCGAGGATGATGGGGGAATCGGTCAACGAGTCAGGGGTCTCCATGTCCAGTATGACAAAATCCACGGGGAATTGCAAACCCTGAATCGTGACGACAACGTCTCGCAACAACCCCTTTGGCCTCTTGACAGACCGATCAGCAAACTGAAGGTATGTCCTGCTCTGTCTAAGAGTGCCCAACTCTAAGTGGTCGAGAAGGGCTGCCGGAAGAAGGTTGATCGACGATCCGCTATCTAATAGAGTGCGGTCGAACCTCTGCTCACTAATCTAACATCTGACATACGGGGCCCCTAAATCTGGCCTCTTAGTCGGCAGATGGTCTGGATCACGTAACACGTGGCTTTTGTTAGCACATGAATTTCTGCGGTCTTGTTCCTCTTCTTCCTTCTGACTGTGGTCCTATCTCTTAGGGATCGCTGAAGAAGAGGAATGTGCTGCAAAGCCTCGTTGAGGGTCAGCTGGATGTGAAATCGGTCTATCATGCCTTGGCTGAACTCCTCCTGCTCTCTCTTTTTTTGGATTTTTATTTTTTTTCTTCCCCTTCCCCAACTCAAGGGCTCTAGGAAAGGGGATCACAGGGTCCTTCTCAGATGAAGGACTAGGAATAGGCCTAGATGATCGATGACTGGATCCTCACAAAACATCATTCACCACAGTGGGATCAGAAGAAACTAAACCTTTTCCTTTATTCAAATTAGAGTTCTGAGATACATTCATGCGAGGGAAGACAACATTTCTATCAGAATGAATGTTGGTGGCCTCAGTACCACCTCTAGCTGGCTCTACAACTAGACGTCTTGCGGCCTCAGTACCGCAGGCTGGCTCGGCTCTGCTGGTGGTGTCAGTACCACCTCCTCGATGTGGTGAAACGGCGGCCTCAGTACCGCCGGTGGAATCAGCATCTCGGGTGGCCTCAGTACCACCGTCACCATGATGTGCGGCTTCAGTACCGCTCTCCTCTTCCTCATCTGGCGCTCTAGATGATTCCTCGTGTTGTCGCTCAGATGAGGCGCCTCCTGCTGGTCTTCTACCGCTCCTAAGTGTGACAAAATCAGCATCAAATAGATCCGACGAGATAACATCAAATGAGTCACTAGAAGTGGTAGGCTCGGTGTGAACTACCTGCTCAGATTTCCTCTTCAAGTTATTCGGATTAGGCTCGATCTGTGCAGGGATGGCGGCCTTCCCTCTCATCAGATCCCGCATCTCCTGGCGGAACTCGTCCATCTCCCGTCTAAATGTAGCCTGCTGCTCTGTGAAGAGGCGGGCTAGATCATCCATGGTGGGGCTCTCATGGGAACCCGACGGGTTGCCTCTCTGATAATGAGGCTGCTGGGCTGAGAGGGGTAAGAGGAAGGATGCTGCTGCTGGTGAGCCTGCTGCTCACGTCTCCAATTCTGTCCCTGCTGCTGATAGGGATGAGGTACGAAGGATGATGGCTGGTGTGGTGGTATGCTGGGGGCTGCTGGTGATCTCTCTGCTGGGAGTACTGCCCTCCCCTGACCGGCTGGCTGTGTTGGGACTGGTTACCCCCATTCCCCCACCTGAATCCGGGATGGTCTCGTCGGATTCCAGGTTGAGGGCGGTCATACCAAATCCCGTTGACATCCATCAACGGTTCCGCATCGTAAGGGGGCTGGTGGGAGTACATCCAGAGGCTGATCCGGCTGATACACCACCATCTGTAAGTCTGGAGATGGTGGTGACTGGTAAGAGGGCTGCTGCTGCTGGTACGGCTCCGCCTGTACAAGGTGAACTTGTCTAGGCTGCTGCAAGGAGCTGGAGCGCTGGGACGAGCTGCGGCTGCCGCCGGGATCGCCTCGCGACTGAAGACGGGGCTGAGAAGCCGTCTGTGGCCTCTTGAAGACACAAGAGATGGGTCTTCACGTCGCTCAGAGTTTGTGCCATTTGCTCCATCTGAGTTATGCCCTGGCACTGCTTCTTCTCTATGATTTCCATGCGGTCCAACTTCTCGCTGATAATCCCCATGTCCGCACGGCCGACTCTGCCTGTGCGGCTGCAACTGTGGACGAACCTGGATGGACCTGCATCAACCCGTGCTATCCGCTGATACTGCACAGGTCCTGGCGGCTGCTGAGATCTCTGTGTGTACAACCGAGTCTGGGACATCACCATGTAATTTTCTGACATCTCCTCATAGATGGCCCAGACTTGGTTGTGGTCCTTGGCAAAGTAGGACCCGCCGCAAGAAGCATTCACCAGTCCCTGAAGCTCTGGCGTCAGCCCACTAAAGAAGCTCTGAACTAGGTTCGGCTTCGAAATGTCGTGGTGTGGGCATCTATCCAGAAGCTCTCTGAACCTCTCCCATGCCTCGTGAAACTGCTCGTTAGGGAGCATGGAGAAGTTGTTGATCAGGGCCCTCGCTGCATTCGTCCGCCCGAGTGGATAGTACTTGTTCAAGTACTCGGTGCGGAGTTGCTCCCAGGTGTAAACAAACTTCCCTAGATGTTTCAGCCAGGCGGCTGCTCTATCTGCCCAGTGAAAAAGGGAAGGCCATCATCCGAATCGTATCTTGGTCCACACGACGGTCGTGGACAGTGCTACAGATCATCAAAAACTCCTGGAGATGGAGGTGGGGTTCCTCAGTGGCGAGTCCGTGAAAATGAGGAAGCATCTGCAGGGTGTTCGGAGGGAACTTGAAATCCCCCACGATAGCAGGTATCACCACCCACTGGTGCATCAGTGTAGATCCGGGGTTGTGTAGCTCCCGCATCGGTCTTGCTGCGGCGGCGGCTGCCGCTGCTGCGGCAGCTGCTGCTGCGGCCGCTGCCTCTGCATCAGCGTCAGGAATGTCCTCCGGCTCGCTCGGCTCGTCTCGCTCTCTTCGGAGTCTCTCCAACTCCCTCCTCATCTCTATCATGAATGCCCCCCTGATCGCGTAACTGTTGCTGAACTGTCTCTAATGATGCGATCAGGGTGGAGTTAATCGCTCCCTGGTCTAAGACAAAATGTTCGGGCTGGCGATCGTCTGAACTGCCGGCTCCAGCCATAGGGACGTCTGCAAAATCAGATGAGCCTAACTCAGGTTCTGTCAAATTAATTCGTCTTTCCTCGGGCTCATGTCTCTCAGTAGCAGAAGAAAGGGGATCGAGGGGGAACAGGGTGGAATCGAACTCGGGCCCGGAGAGCTGGTCTCGACTCTCACGGGCCAACCTAGATGATGGAGTCGACGCGCTTGAAAAGCGGTGCAGCCAGAGGCTGCCTAAGAGATCGTCTACCCATCATCTTGATCTGGCGAGTTGGGCGGATGGGATCTGGAGAAAATATGATCGCAAAGCAAACCCCCGGTTCACCAACGCAACACAATCTGAAGACCGTGAAAGCTCGGTCAATTTATCTTGTCAATTTTATTTGGTGAACATGCAAGATATCAGAGCGCTTACGTGACCTGTTAGGATACCCGATGCCACTCCAACCGACTGGCCCGCACGGAAGAGTCGGTAGTCAGCTAGAAATAACACCGGAGGGTTCTACCTAGTGTGCGGGTCACTCTCTCGCGCATCCAAACCATACAATGAGGGGGTTGCTCTCCCCAAGACAAATTTTTAATGTGAGTGTCTTTTAGGGTCAATAATGTTATCCAGTCCCAATTTTTTTGTTTTTCTTTTTAATTTTTTTCAAAATAAATACAAGCGGCCTAACGGTTTTTCCGATTCTCCTGATGATTAAGCCAAAAACAGAGGGAGAGAACGAAAAAGCCGATGCGCGAAGAAATCAATGATGCATGCAGAGAAAGAAATGCGTACCTTGTCTCCAGCACTCTACATGCAAGTGATCCGCGCAGGATTTAAAGACAGAAATAAAACTACCTAAATGGTGCAACGGGAAAAACCGGCCTTAGACAAGCAACTTCTATTGATCGTGAAGAACAATAGTCAGCTAACCGAATCGAGTCCGGAGTCCGATCTTGGGAGTCACTCGGTGCCCGCCACAACGGGTCCTGCCAGCGCTGTATGTGACTCCTCACGGCACGTGGTCTCAAATCCAATTAAACTAACTTTTTCAGTGAATTTTATTAAGGTCCAATTACGTTCTATAGGAACAGATATTCTATTAGGTGTTGGGCCTTAAAAATTTACGTCACAATCAATCAAAATTCCTATGTCTAGGGGCTAAAACCGCGAGAAACACCGGAAAAGGCAGCTAGCTATAAAAACCACGATAAAAGCCGCGAAAATCCAAATGGGTCCCCCGAGCACACCGGTGCTCGGCGAAACAGACCCGCTAAGTTACAAGTGTCCACAGTTCAAAGTTCAAAAGTCCTAAATTATTACAAAAATATTGTTCTCTCAAGTAAATGACATTCTTCTTCTTCTTCTCCCTGCTCTTCTTCCCGTGCGGGTCCTCAAAAAGTGTACTCCAAGTTCTCCACGCAGTACCTCGCACAAAAATTAGAAAGAGAGAGTGTCAGAAAACAGTTATAATTTAGAGAGACAATATGGAAAAATGACTACAAAGCCGTGCTCCCCGGCAACGGCGCCAAAGCCGATCGTCTTCTGTAAAGGAAAATTACGGCGGGTGCTGTAAAGAACGGGAGTGTTGGATGAGAATCGAACGATCCTCTTAAAAGATCGAGATAGTGGACACACACCTTAAGGCCGAGAATAGATGATCGGACGGCTGTAGGGTCTACAACATAATATGCTGCCAGACCCTACAGCAGAAAGGATCTCTCTACATTAGACACTACTTCAGAGTACTTCATAGAAAACCCTAGTTAAAATTAATGCAACCACATACATATGGACAATATTTACAAACAAAACAGAACAGTTTCATATCATATTGTCCCCTCCAACACACATCCCCATGTGGATTCAGACCAAATATGCAGATATCAAGTTTAGTTTAAATGTCAAATTAAACTATATCTTCTGCGACCCACCTAACATAATCAGACAAAAACAGCCGAACATCAAAGCATGTGCATGCAGCCACAGCCAATGATTCTCATCTAATCTTTCTCCACAGGATCTGGTTTTAAATTAATCACAGAAGAGATATTTTTCTGAGAGGATTAATCACAGAAGAGATAAGGCCCCAATTAATTTCAACTCCGAATGACCCAATGCAGCATATTAATTATCTACTAACCTTAGAAGTGAAGCACAGGATCAACAGGTTAATTAATCCGATTTTATTATACCTTGGAGTTGGATCAATGCCAATGGCAATTACTTCAACATCTCACTACACCCACTCGTATATATTTCACACAGTGAGATCAAGAGCACTTGCCCTTGCTGATGCACTGCCTTCCTCTTCTTCGCCCTCCGCCGATCCTTGATCTTGGAAGCTAGTGGGAGGGTGGAGGGTGAGTGTTAGATCGCTCTCGTCCTCCACCTCCCACGGTCTCTTCCTCTTATCCCGCCTCGCGATGGCCGTGCCGAGGGATAGTGAGAGATCCGGTACCCCGTCGTCTGCCGTTCCCGACGTCTCCGTCCTCCGTGATAATCATCCTCGTTATCAAGTTGGCTTCCATTTGTTTCGCAGGAGATCTACGGAGTGACGTCACGCCGGAAGCGATTCCTGCGCCGGCACCACGCAGACGGTTCATCGGCCATCTGTTGTGGAGTTTACAGGATAGTTCATCGAATCTGATTAAGATGGAAATCGTATATATCAATAATTTTTATATAGAGAAGCGATCAATACATGGGATCATGATTGGATTTATTAAGAAACCTTAATTACCTTGAGGTGGAGGCAATGGGTCTTTTATGGAAATTTTGCAACATGGGGAGGAGGGCGAGGTGATATCGATGCCCACTTGTAGTTGTTAGTCCTTGACGTTCACTTGCAGATCTTTGATCTGTAATAACTGCATCACATGCATACACAATGATCACATATATAAATATAATATAGGCCCTAATTAGGTAGCCAGTTGGAGAAATCCGGCATACCTTGTCCCGAATCATCGATTTTTTTGCTTCTATACATCTGTTCATGAGATCAAGATCATCCCAAGTTAGATAAATCCATGCAAATCTCTAACCATATGTGTATATTATTTTACCTGTAAATGGCTCTTGACATGAGCTATGGTGAGTCCCCTCACGTTCATCAGCTGGAGAACTAATTTAGGCGTTGCTCCTTTAATTACACAAAGAGACTAGAACATTAGGTCACAATCATACAAGAGAATTAATATAAAGACAAGCTTATTATAAAATAGATAACCTTCAAAAAATTGATAATACGTTGTTTAGTTATGCTGCTTTTACTATGTATATATGCTAGCAGGTAACAAGGAGCATACGGTCTTGGCCGCCGAGGCGCTCGACGGCGTGGATGAAGCAGCGGTGGAGCTCGGGTGTCCACCGGAGCCTCGGGATCTTCGAACGGACGTATGGCCTGACTGCCGGTGGTGCGGAGTTCGTCTTTCTCTCATTCTCCTCGACTGTGCTGTCGCTCGAGCTTCTCGTGGCTCGCTGGGTGCCGTCTCCTTCGTCCTCGCCGTCGGAGATCGTCAGCTGCTTTGGGCTATGTGAACATGCTGTACTCTCCTCCATAGATCTCTACTTAATTGAGAAACCTCTCGGATATTAAAAAGGATAAATCTGCAACCCTACTTCTGCTATTATACAAAAGATTGCTGCAGCTATTTAGCAGTTTGAGGAAACCCTAATTTAAGAAAAGGAATTTAGTTGGGAAAGAGTATGGGCATGAGAAAGGTGCAAACCCTAGAACTCTCGCAGGTTCTGGTTCTTCTTATTATATATCTTCCTTTACTTCGAGGAGGGGGAGACTGTGTGTCACTCTCCCTCTCTCTATTCTTTCTCAGTTTCTCTCTCTACATGACCTTCCATTCTCCGTTTTAATCACTTTTGCTCTTCATGATGGGCATGTATGGATGCACATGTGATGGGACCATCCATATAAGGTGTTCACATATCTATACATGTCATGTCTGCACGCATACAGAAATTATATAAAGTACATGTTTATAGTTTGGGTTATATGGGGGCTGTCCCACGGGGTGGCTATACTCGCACCATTTTTTTTGTATTTTTTTTATTTTTTTTGAAAAATATTATAATTTATATTCATCAATATATTCATCTAATATGTCATTCGAATTTCATCAGAAATGGAGACTCGTATGCCTCCATCTAGAACAGATCGATTACAACAATGTTTAGACCGTTAAAATTACATGTTCTAGATCTAGGACACATGAGTCTTTGTTCTGACGAAATTCAAATGACATATTAGAGAGATATTTAAATGAATATATATGATAATATTTTACAAAAAAATAAAAGAATTACGGAAAAATGGTGCAGAGGTAGCCTCATAGTTTACATTTCGAATAACTAAGAACCAAAATAAGTTATTTTTCAGTTTCAAAAAGAATAAGGGAAATTCATTCCAACTCAAAAAGATTGATATTCATTTCATTTGAAGGGATTTAAACATAACAACATAATGTATCTATCGGGATATTATCGATGTATATATATAACGTAATGTTATTTTTATAAAATGAACATTTTTGCAAGGTTATCTTTTGTATTTTGAAATCTCAGTGAATAAATATTATAATACTAACCGTTGATCATGAAGTAGAAATCACCCATTTTCTTTTCTGAAAAAAATTTAGAGTGATCGTTGCTAATAAACTACAACCAGCATATAAAATCTTGCAAAAGATCATGGTTAATTTTTTTTAAGTCCAAAAAAGGGGAAACACGCGTTGGTGTCCAACCCAGTATATTAATACCGGGGATAATTATTGCTGATGGTATAATAACAAAAATGGTAACGTACAAAACACTGTTATATGCTTCGCCTGCAACGCCGCCGTAATATATTATATTATTCTGATATTTCGAAGACAGTTATTTCGGAATATATATATATATATATATATATATATATGGGTTAAATGCGGCTACACCCTGGGTATAGCCAATTGGCTACTGTCACCCTCATTTTCTCCTTATTTTTTTTGGAAAATAAAAATATGTATATTCATCACTATATCCCCCTAACATGTCATTCCATTTTCGTCAGAAACAAATACTCATATGCCCTCCATCTGAAGGGGGTCACTTTTAGCAATTCTGAGATCGTTAAAATTTGACAGTCTTGATGGAGGGGATAGAAGTCTCGAACTAAGTTGATTTTTTAATGACACTATGGTGACATATTGTGATCTAAATTCCAATAGGTTTCATTTCAGAAAAATTAAAAAATACAGGGAAAAGGAGTGGGAGCATGTAAGTTAGCTATACCCAAGGAGCATACTCCTTTTTTCCTATATATATATATAAGTATAACCAATGATATATTTCTATGGAGAGGGAACCCCTTCGAGTATCTTAACCTAGACATCTCTACAATGATAACTTGAGCATCTCTACAATGGTTTTCATTGACATCAATACTTACAACTTGTAGTTAACATGTTACTATTTATAAGTATCTGTACAATTTCTCTGCTCTATCTCCCTATACTTTATCTTTGTCGACCAAGTCAATTCTTGACTTAGTCTCGGAGTTTAGGATCATTCAATACATTTGCTATTTTATTTCTTTTTCTTTTTTTCTTTATTCTTTTATTTTAACATAAAATATTGTATTTTATACAATATATATGAATCAATAAATGAATATTATTTTGCATAAATTAATGATATATACATGCATTTGACTAGGGATTTATCGCCAAAATGAAAAATAATAGTGATGAAGTGGAGATTCATCACCTATCACACTGACATTTATATATGGGGCTGAGTATGCACTGTTGTCACAAAAATCTATTCTTTGCTTTTTCTGAAATGAAACCTTGAAGAATTTAGATCATTATATATCATCATGGTGCCATTCTAAATTCAACTTAGTTTGAGACTTATATCTCATGCATCAAATGACCATCAAATTTCAACAGCCTTAATTATAAATGATGAAATGGATCACTTCTAGATGGACATGTTAGGATTTTTAGTTTTACACGAAATTTGAAACATGTTATACTTATCACTTCAAGTCGGGATTTTAAATCTCAATTTTGATTTTGTTTCGAGATGGTGAAAAAATGAAACATTTCGAAATTTCGTCGAAATTTCGTCAATTTCGACCAAAATCGGCATAGATTTGTGAAGGAATGTATATATTGATATTTAGATTTTAATTTATGTAGGATGTCGAAACCGAAATTTCACGAAATTTGAAATCATGCTCTAAGTAAATCCCTCAAGATTTCATTTCTAAAAATTAAAAAAGAATATTTGTGTTACCGGTGCATTAAACTTACATGCAGTGCATACTTCCCAACTACTTTGTATATATAGTCTTTGAACCGTATTATATTTCTCTTCAACCTGTGCATACTTCTTCGACTCTCTGAATATTTCAATACAGTGACGTGATAATATTCTCAAGGGATATTTACCCAACAGACCCTAAAATCTTTCGAAATTACCTCTACGACCTTTGAAACATCATAATTCCTCCCACGACCTCGTAAACTTGCTCCGTCTTACCCAACAAATCTTCCCGTTAATTATAACTACATTTGAATCAGTTACTTGGGTTAGTCGTGAGTTAATCTAACCAATTAAACATCGAACGGTTACGATTAGCCAAAAAAGTCCTGCAGTAGACCGACGGGGAGAGAGCAGGGATGCAGCATCCCTGGAGGGCTCCATCACCAGGGGTGAGCAGGAAGCTTGGTAGGGGGCGGTGAGCAGCGGCGCGACCAGGGAGCTTGGGAGGGGGCGGCGTAGGGAGCAGCGGCATGGGCCCAGGGTGCAGCGGCATGACCAGTGAGCTTGAGAGGGGCGGAGTGGGCTAGCGTGCAGAGCGTCGCGTGCGGCGAGGGAGGGGTTGCAGCGGCGCGCGCGGTGGGAGGGAGGGGGGTTTGAGCGGCGCGCGGGGAGGGGGGGGTGGGGGGTTGCAGCGCCGTGCGCGGGGGGAGGGGGCTGGGTTGCAGCGGCGCGCGGGGGGAGGGGGTGGGCTGCAGTGGCGCGTGCGGGGAGGGAGGGCATGACCAGGGCGCGCGCTGTGGGAGGGGGTTGCAGCGCCGCGGGCGGGTGGAGGGGGTGGGTTGCAGCGCCGCGCGGGGAGGGGGGGGGTTGCAGCGCCGCGCACGGGGGGAGGGGGTGGGTTGCAGCGCTGCCCCGGGAGGTTGCAGCGCCGCGCGCGGGCGGAGGGGGTGGGTTGCAGCGGCGTGCGCGGGGGAGGGGGTAGCAAGGAGCAGTGGCTTCGGTTCATACAGACCATTCGAGCAGAGGAGGGAAGGAGCTGAGCACGGTGCTCGTCCGCGACGGAAGGGAGAGCAGGGATGGAGAGCAGGGATGTTCGCGAGGCTCTCGATGACGGAAGTAGCGAGGCTCAAAGCTTGGCGTTGACGGAGGAGCGGCTCATGGAAAGATCAACTCTTCTGAGATGATGTAGTGGCATTAAATGTAAATTTGATAAACAAATTGGGTATAATATAAACGAACATAACGGAATCAGGTTAATTTTAACGGGTAAATGAACAGGAGTTAACCGCAGGGTCTGTAGGGTAAGGGTTAGCAAGTTTTCAGGGTCGTGGGAGGAATTATGATGTTTCAAAGGTCGTAGAGGTAAATTCAAAAGATTTTAGGGTCTGCTGGGTAAATATCCCTATTCTCAAATATTAACATCTGCTCCTTACACAAAGTTATATATATGCGCAAATGTCTAGAGAGAGAGGGATGAGTGATGACTCTTGAGATGCGAACTGTCGGTGAGGGTGACTGAAATTCCTAGATTAATGCAGGGCATCATCAGTGTGAGAATCACGCAATCGCCCTCTGCTTGGATCTATACATGAAAACTTTCAGGCATGCCTATATTTTAACAGCATCTGGGCTTCTTATTAAACCTATAATTTTTTGTTGTTGGGAATATGCGTGGGGACATAGCCGTGGAATGTGCCGAGAAAGAGATCAAATTCCATGGATGGATACTTAAGCTGAAGAAAATGGATAAGGATTTAAGCGATTTGACTTGCATAGAATCTTAAGAATTGTGTCTGCCTATAATTAATCCGATACTGGTACATCACATAGGGAGTATATATATACTTTAGGCAAGGATAATGTAATTTGATATGGCCTAGTCTTCTGTGAACATACCGGGTATTCCAAATGGGTTTCTGGATATACACATCGACATTGTTGGGGCCTTCAATATTAATCATGTCTATATAATGCATATAAACTATGGTCAGGATGCAGTAATGCATAGGGCTGCTGTAAACCCCAATCGTACCCATGCTGTTCGATCAAGATCGAGTGGTTCACACAGAAAAAATCTCAAAAAAGTCTGGATTTTTGTGTGAACCGCTCTCTCGCAAGTGACCACAGGTTCCGCTCCCTCGCAAGTGACCACTTTCTTCAGAATAAGCTGACGATGGCTGGAGCCTAACGAAACCCTTTGAGGCCGTTAGTGCGAGGGATAGGGAGGTCCTTATTCCTTCTTATCCCTCTTATCTTTACCAACTTCCTCAAGCGAGCTTGGCTTGCGAGTTTGCGAAGCTATGATCTTCGTAAACTTCTTAGATAAGTAGAAAATCACACCGCGACTGCAATCCATTTGCTCCGTAAAAAAGGAGGCAAATATAAAGTTTGAAAATTTGAGATCTACCCTCGAGATCATTTCTATAAAACTCAAGTTGTTTTATCCATCACTACCAATAAAATAGGTCTATTGCAACATCTTTTAAATATATTATTCATTGCAAAGTTTTTATATCTTTGAGCAAGGGATGAAACAACATTTCTTCGTTGCTATTTTTTCAAAATTTTAAACAATAATCGCTAAAATTTGAAAAATGATTGTAAATGTAACAATCATTAAGACGATTGTGCATAATATGCGACTAATTGTGGAGTAGGTTCCATAGTATTGAACTCTCTACTATCATAAGAGACGGACCAATATTCGATACAAGCAATTTAATCAAAAGCATGGCCGAAGTTTCAGGAGAATAATATCACATAACAACAATGTTAAGACAACAACTGCGAAAATGAAGTCGTTTCAAGCTTAATTAATGGCTGATCTATGATTTAATACACATATAGATAAGGTAGAAGAATGAAACAATGAAGTCCTATGGCCCAAATATTCTTAAATGTCGTTTATCTAATCACATATCTAATGATGGAGGGAAAGAAAAGGGCATCTAGTAGTTATATGTCCTGTCCAATAATATAGCACATTCAATTCCAACAATACGATTATGCATCGGCATCAATCATATTTAATTCCGAGTATAAAAAAAGGCATCAGTGTTACGTCATATTCAGGGTGGGACGGCAGACGAGTGATGAGAAACCTGTGAGCACTTTCTTAAAAATAGTACTTTGATTGATATGTGTATCGCATTTTTTTAGTGGTAAATAAGTTTCTATTGATGGTGTAAAGTTAATTACAAAAGATGGTTACCCCTTACAAAAATCCGAAAAAGGGAGGGGGTTACAAGGAGGAAAACAAAAATAAATTCAGATTCAGTCTGCTTCCCAGAAGCTAGATTTCATCCCAAAGAAGAGGCGGTGAGCATGCTCAATTGAGAAGGATCTTCAAATCTTCTATAATATGCTTTGCAGTGACACTTGCAGTCGCACGGGAGGTATTAGTCCAACGGAGATTGCGCTCTCTCCAGATCCACCACGAAGCCACAGCCAACATGGTCCCGATCTTTAAACCAAGGCTAGCATCTTGCACATGAATCATTTTTGCCCAGTTAAGGGCATCACTTGTTGTCGTCCCAGCATCAAACGAGGGTAAATTAAGGGCAACACACGTTTGTTCCAAACATCCTAGGAATAGGGACATTGCCAGTACAGGTGGTCCTAGATCCGAGCGAGTATCCACAAAGTAAGCAGCTACAATCCGAGCATAAACCAATTTTTGTAACCTTTCTCTTGTGGGGATTTTATGTCTTACCGCTCTATAAAAATAACACATTATGCTTGGGAGCAGCCGGAGAGCACCAAACCTCTCTCCACAAGTCAATCAAGGTTGAAAGAAGCACTAGGCGCACAGCGCTTTCCCTTATTCATTCCCGCAAATCGAGCAAGTCAACTACCTTGCCCATTTGAGAGGAAGTAATAGCCTTTGTCCTGACAAGATCAAAGCATGAGCGGAAGAGAAACCTGCCAGCGAGAAGGTCCACCTATATGGGGGGCTAAGTTGGTTCAGGGTTGGGGCAATGATAGATCTGCTTCTCAATAGTATCTTCCAAAGGGTTGATGCTACGAGGACTGGAAGTATCCCAAAATGATTCATCCCGGAGATATTTTGCAGTAAGGAAATCAGCCCAAATAGAGTTTTCTGCCGTGAGGATTCTCCAAACCCAAGTGACATTGGATGCATTAATCAAGTCCCCGAGCGATCTGATTCACAGGGCTGCCCTCCTCTTTCGGAAGACAGATGTCATTCCAAGCCCGTTCATGCCTTTTGTAGTCCCAAAGAAAATCCGCACAGAGGGAGGAGATCTGAGATACAACAGAGGAGGAGAGCACCGAGCATTCGGTCCAATAAAGTAATATTCCATTGATGACAGAGTTAATAAGTTGAATACGTCCCTCCATTGAGAGGATATTTGCCTTCCAACAACAAAGATGTGCACGAACTTTGTCCACCAACACTTTTCCATTTGAGGAGCAGCCATATTTTTGAGAGAGGGGGATGCCAAGATATTTGTAGGCAAGGATTCACCCAGGAGCCCAAGAGTGAGGTTCCAAGAAAAATCTCTTCTCGCATTCTTCGAACAAAATAACATGCTCTTTGCACAATTTATCCTGAGCCCACACATTGTCCGAAAAGTATCCATTGTAGTTTCTAATCGCAGAGAGTGTTTTATTGTTGCACTTCGTGAAAAATAGGAGATCATCAACATATATCAAGTGTGTGGGAGCCCTAATTCTCCCCCTGCCCATAGGAGCTATTTTCTTTTCCAACACAGCCTGCTCAACCAAGCAGGTCAAAGATTCCATGACCACTGCAAAGAGAAGGGGACTAAGGGGGTCTCCCTGACGGAGCCCCCTTGTGCCTCTGAAGAGTCCATGGGGTATTCCATTTACCAAAACAGAGAAGGAGACGGTGCCAATGCAATTATAGATCCAGCTCGGCCAGGTCTCGCCAATCCCATAGCTGACAATATGCCCATAAGGAAGTGAAGGTTAACAGTATCAAAAGCTTTAGACAGATCCACCTTAAGTCAAGCTCTAGATGGCCCCCATTTCCTCTCGAAGCCCAAAGTCAACTCCTGTGCCAAGCGCACGCTGTCCCCAATTCGCCTACCTTTAACAAAGGCTAATTAGTTAGGTGGAAATGAGGTGGGGAAGGACCACCGAGAGCCTTGAGGAGAGAAGCTTAGCAAATATCTTGTAGATGACATTGCAGCATGAGATGGGCCTAAAATCCCCAGCCCGGAAGGGGAGGGGACCTTGGGGATAAGCATCAAGAAAGTGTGATTAACTTGCCTAACCATAAAACCTCCCGAGTGGAGAAAGGTCATGGCAGCAAGTACATCATTCATGATCAAGGGCCAATGATGTTTGAAGAATTTTGCATTGAAACCATTAGGACCAGAAGCCTTAGAGGAGCCAATCGCGCGAAGGGCATCTAAAACCTCAGATTCTCCAAAAGATCTTCAAGCCACAGCTTGGCATCCATGGAGAGCACTTTCCTCGGCGCGGGGGGTGCAAACGTAGTAGCAGGAACGGGTTCTGAAAGAAGAGCTTCATAGTAGGAGAGAGCTTGGGAGGCAACCGCCAAGGGGTCATCCACCAACTTTCCTTCACCATCAATAAGGCAAGGGATTCTATTCTTAGCCTCTCTGATTTTGGCAGAGAGATGAAAAAATTTTGTGGAGCGATCTCCCCAATTTCAACCAAGAAACACGACTTCTTTGCTTCCAAAGGGATTCCCTGATCTGCCTCAAGGCCAAGCAGGTAGGATTTAAGGTCCTGTTCCAGCTGGGCAAGGGTGGGGTCCATCAGAAATATTCCAAGAGCCTCTGAGATGTATCTCAAAGCCTCCAAGGTCGCATTATATTCATCATCAAACTTCCCATGAGCCACAACCCACGCTTTAAGGGAGAGATTGACAGCTTTTAACTTTTTTGCTAGGACATACAAGGGGTTACCTCTAAAAGTGGTAGCCCACGCTGCCTCAACCAAAGGTAGATAACCATCCCTAGCCATCCAGTAATCCAGAAACCTAAACGGTTTGGCACGATGCACTTTTTCCGCGAGCTCAACTGAAAGAAGTGAGTGGTCGGAGGAAGCCAACGGAGAATAACGTACTTTTGAAATCGGAAAAAACTCAATCCACGAGGAGTTGCAGAGAGCTCTGTCAATCCTGGTTGTAATCCTTCTTGGGCCTATGGAGGAGTTGTTCCATGAGAGTGTATTTCCCCAAGGTTCGAGCTCAATCAAGTCAGTCTCATCAATACATCGACTGAATCGGCAATCGAGGTATGCAGTGGAGCACGTCCCCCGAATTTCTCTTCACTGAACCTAACCACATTGAAGTCACCAATGACCAGCCACGGATAGGTTGTCAAGTGCCTTAACTGGCTCAGCTCAGCCCAAAGATCCCTTCTCTCAGAGGGGAAATTGGAGCCATAAACGATCGAGAGGCAAATCTGGAGGCCTCCATTTTTTGTACAAGTTGTTGTGATTGATTGTGGGGTAATGGACAAAGGGATGCATGTCCATGTGTCTTCTCTCCAGAGAAACCAAACACGTCCCAGATTGGTGTTGTTGTGCACAGAACCCCAGCCACGAGGTAGAGTAGCAAGGAAAATGGAGATATTATCCGATCTAATTTTTGTCTCCACAAGACCCACAAGCTCACAATTTTCTTTTGCCAAGTCACGAAGAAGGTGTTTTAACTTGGTCGGCTTGTTCATCCCTCTAACATTACAAGAGGCAATCGACATTAAGAAGTGGATGGGGTGTTTCGGCTGCCACCGACATTTGCCTTGTTATAGGCATTGTTAGATTTTTTTTCTTTTTCCCATGAAGAACATGAACCCAGTCTGGGTTCTCTGTGGAAATAATATCTGGAGGGGGAACAACCTCGCCCTCATGACTAAGGATTTTCCCCATGTTGCTTGTTTCCCTGAGGATGCGATTGCATGGATTCGGAGTCATCAGCAGAGGCGTTGAGGTCAATGCGGGTGCCAAGGTGGATCTTGCATGTTTTCCTGGGGTTAGCAATAAACCCATAGGTGTGTATCACATCCTATGCGGCATAATTTGGCACCTTACCTTCGTCTTCAAGTCCTAGTATATAAGTGGATCCGATGGACATTATCATGATTATAAAATAATTAAGCTATGCGTGTAATAACGTATATAATCTATGCATAAAAAAACTAAGTTATGGTGACTTTTTTTTCAAAATCTGTCATTAAATCAGCTATCGTTAAATTATAGCTATGATATTATTCTTTGCGAAATAAATATTTTTGTTCTTAAATTAGCGATGCATGTCATATCCATCGCTATATCATTAGAGACGTACATAGAGCGAAATTTATCCTTTGTTATTTTTCAAATTTTAATTAATCGTCGTTAAGTTTTGAACTAAAAATGTAACGATAATTAGATAAAATTTTGAAACATATGAGCGGATAAGCATTGCAATAAAGACAACCATTAATAATATAGCAAGTATATGCTATTCGTTGCGAATTTCAAGTATAAAAATATTTCGCAATGAATAATATTGTCATTATATATCTAAAACGACTGATTTAGTGACAGATTTAAAAAAACGATGATATAGTTCAATTTCATTGTAGTGGGGAATAAAAAACTCACATATTTTGTATGTATAATGTCTACGCTCGAACATGTGTGTGTATTAGGTTTCTTAATCTAACCTGAATGGATTCTAGTCTACTTCATACAAAGATGGTATTTTAGCGATTTTATAACATGATTTTGAACATGTTATATATTTATAAAAGATTTCAAAGTAAAGTACACAAAAGTCCGTGAACTATACACTCGACTAGTCAATTTCAATGTTGTATCTGAATTTTAAAAGGTGACTATGCAATACCCAACATTTAAGAGTTGTCTCACTGGGGGCTTTGACTATTGAAATTTAGTTGATCATTTGATCTTTCTAACATTAAATCACACTAGCCAAGTACATATTGAAAAAAAATATCAATACACCATTGTTACCTTTTAAAGATCTGATTCAACATTGAAATCAGGTGTATAGTTCAAAGACTTTTGTGTAATTTATTACAGATTTAATGTGATCATTTTATTTTTGAATCATGTTATTTTTACAGGAATTCCTTTATCATGTTATTATTTAGAGGATAATGTATTTTTAAACATCATAATAGAGGAAAGGGAGCCTACTTCATGAAGTAGGTAACCTTACCTACTTCATGTCCATTCACTACAAACTGGACAGCCTTTAGGAACGGTTATTGGGGACGGTCACTCAGCAACCGTCCCCTATACTATTTTAGGGGACGGTTGTTTTCTGCCCGTCCCCTCTGTAAAGGTTTAGCGACGGTCGGTTATTGTTGAACAAGGAAATCCAAGGGTCGTACGGTTTCACAAGGCGAAACCGCAGTCGATGCGGTGACCGCTCGAAAATCCCGATTCAAACAACAATTAACCCACGACAAATATATCAAGCAATGAAAGTAAATATGCGGAGTTAAAATTTATTATAACTCTACAACAAGATGTGTATAGGTGCAAGTATTGTAGAGGTCGAACACAGGGAGCAAAAAGGCTAGATCGGGGCAACAATGCTCAAAATGTGTGTGTATGTGATCAAGTGTCTATTATGCTAATTTTTTGTGGGTTTTTAATTTTTATATTTTTTATTTAATTTTTAATTTTATAATTTTGTATTTTGATTTTCAATTTACTGATTTTTTATTTTCTTTTTATATTTTATATTTTTTTATATTGTCTTTTTCAATATTGGAAAATATGAACTATGTAATAAAAGGGCGAAAGAGGTATTTATAAAAATAGATAAAAATGTCCAAAAATTAGGAAATAAAGTCTTTTTGGTCTTTTTATAATTTTTTACTATTTTTGTGGTTTTTGGGAATTTTTAAGAATGTTTTTAGTATTTTTAAATGTCAAAATACAATAAAACAGTGAATAAAAGTTGCTGGCCGAAATTAAATTGAGGATGAAAAATAGTAAACAGTGTCAAAAATTCCTCAACTTCATTTCCCATAAAAGAGAATAAAATAGAAAAACTAGAGGAACTGAGTTTATATTTTTAGGATTTTTCTAGGATTTTTTAAATTTTTAGGAAGGTTTTTGGGCTTTTCTAATTTTTAGGAGTTTTGTTTTGTATTTTTTAATCATTTTTGGTCTGGAGCTAAATGACACTATAAGACACAAAATATATTTTTTTGGGAATTTTCTGAGGTGATTTTATATTTTTTATGGATTTTCTAATGCAAACAGTGCTGAAAATGCATGTTTTTGAATTTTTAAAAATATTAAAATGCAACAAATATGCAAAATAAAAATATGGAGTGAAACTAAAATGCAGCAGGAGCTTAACTTGATTTTTGGGGAATTTTTGAGATTTTATAAATGCATGCAATAAATAGAGATAACAACAAGAAACTACATTATTTGCAAGGGCATATATGTAATTAGACAGGAATCCAGGGGGCAACTTGCAAATTTTACAAAAGTTCACAACTGCAGATGAATGTTTCAGTCCCTAAATAAATATTACACAAAATGGCGGGGGAAATGGCACAAAATACCCACGCCCAAGGCGATCCGACGGCGGGCAGGGGCGGTGAACGAACTGGGAGGAGACCACGACGAGATGGTCCTCCGGTGACCTGATCTTCCTCTTCCGCCATCGAGTGTTTCTTCAAAGCAAGTCCAGCAGCTCCTGGAGGGATGCTCTACCTTCCGGCGGCGCCAAAATGGCCAGGAGGGCACGGGTGCGCCGCCGCGAGGTCAAGAAACTAGCGCGGCTCCAGGTACCTGTTCTTTGGCAAAATCCGACTCCAAATGGAGTCTCTTGACCCCTGGGACCTGCAAATAAAACACAACTACGACAATAGACGATCCTAGGGCAAATGTAGATGATCGAATGGAGTAGGTGGCGGAAATGGACTCGCCGGAGCTAGCTCCGGTGAGGGGGAAGTGGATGATGAATGGAGCACAAATCAAGCCAACAAATATAGAAAATAAAAGGTTACACTACATCTAGTCTACAACAAAGAAAAGATAAAGAAAAACAAGCAAAGATGACCTCGATTGGTTGGGAAAAACCAAGAGATGGACCTCACGGCCAAGGGCCGGAGATGGGGGTGGATACGCCTCCGCACCGCTCCTCCGCTCCTCCTAACGGTGAGGTGAGGTTGCTGTCACCTCCCTCTAACCTCAGCACATGAAAGAAGGGAGGAAGAAGGGGTAAAAGGAGTTCAAAATTGAAATGGAGGATTGGAGGTCTTTTTTAAAGAGTGGTCGATGGGGCACAAAGAACGGTGCTTCTGGAGCACACCAGTGATGCACTCCCCAAAAACAACGATGGGCGTGTATCCTCAATATATGGTGAACAAAAGTCAAGAAGGAAGCAATGCCAAATGGTGAAAGACGCGCTCTCCAAAATTCGGAGAAAACGCCAAAAAAACGCAGTCTGACAAGCTTCAGAACATTGGGCAGAGAGTAGGCGAGGAGGCATGAAGATCGAGGTTTATCGAGCAAATCTTCGATCCAAAGACCAAAGCAAGTACTGGGCGTGTATCATGGTTATATGAGGAGAAAAAGTGAAGAAGGGCCCGAGGTCAAAATGTGAATGAGGTGAGCTCTAAAATTCCGAGAAAATGGCTAAAAACGCAGCTGACAGGCTGCAGGTGCAGACCAGGGAGTTGACCAGCGGGTCAACTTCCACCTGGTTGGTCCACGTGGACCAACCAGGAAAATCCCTGGGAAAAACATTTCTAAAATCAATTAAAAATAGCAAATCAATTTATTATTTTTTGGTTATAAAATAAAAAATGTTTATTATTTTATAAATTATTTTATTATGATTTTTATTTATTTTTATGAAATGTATTTTTACAAGTTTACATTTATGCCCTTTATAGGTATATTATTCTATATATTGTATTCTTTTATTTTTATTGTATGTATTTAGTTAATTTATTTTTTATTATTAATTTATATATTTATAACATACTTTTATACACATAATTATATTTTTATTTTATTTTTCTGATATGTTTTGTATATTAAATAAAATATAAGTATAAAATGTATATTTATGCATGTAGGTGTTGTATCTAGGTATTTTATTTACAAGTATTTTTATTTTGAGTTTTTCTTTGCATTTTTATTCTGATTTTAATATACAAAATTATTATAAGTAATAATTACAAGATTATAAAAATATAAAAATGCAAAAATAATAAATAAATAATAAATTGAATATTTTAATCAGTATAACTATACAATGAGGGTCCAAAACTCAACTTTCAAACCGTAGCTCCGCCAAATGCGAAACCACCGCCATTAAATGGCTTATTTTCTTCTATATACAATTAAAGGTGAGTATGTTGCATTTGGAGTTGTCAGTTGTGAGATACGGGACTGGGAAGTTGGGATTCTGGATTTTTATTCCGACCATAACTTTTTATCTGTACATTATTTTTCTGTGAAATCAATTTTGTATTTTTGTTTATTTAATTATCTACAACTTTCATGACAAAGTTTATTTATTTGATGTATAAAAAGCAGAACCAAAAATAGGTCCCAAAATGAATAAAGAATGAATAAAAGGTATAGGTATTTTATCTGTTTTTCTGACCTTATCTCCCCCTACTTTATTCCTTGTCGACCTAGTCATCAAGATATCTAGGTCTCGGGGTTTCGAGTCATAAAATATTTACAATATTTTATTCTTTTTCTTTTCTTTTCTTTATTATAATTTTGGAAGAAAAAACCGTATTTTATACAATATTTACACACGTATGCATGAATGCTAAAATGCATGAATTAATGCTATTTACACGCATTTACTGGGGTTTTTAAGGCCAAAATGATAGAATAAAGATGATGAAATGTAGATTCATCATCCCCCTATACTTGCCTTTGCTAGTCCCTAGCAAACACTTATGCCATGAGTGCAGAAAAAGAAAAGTAAAGAAAAGAAAAAGAAAAAAGATGGACTAAATTTAATGGTCAAACTTGTCTTCACAAAATCAAAGTTTAAAGCTTAAGTCGGACCTTTGGAATTTAGTGCGGGCGGAACCTTAATGAGATCCGTGTCTGAAATTCAACAGCCCTTGAGAATCCCAAAACTCTGTCCAAGTCTCCTCAATAGCCAGGTCAGAAATACTTCAACTCATACGCAAACTCTTACGACTATGAATCTGACTCGTATAGTGTAAGTGATGGTGGCTCTCCTCAACTAGAATGACAAAGAAACTGACTTCTCCGGCACGACAACCCAATGATTCCCCAATCCAACAACTCCATCCTCGAGGAGCGGGGTATTCCCTTCTAAGTTCAAGTGGCAACCAGCTCAAGAGGAGGGGGTGAGGAGAAGAATGGACGGTAGCCAGTGTAGCTACCTATCCTGGGATGCAAGACCAGTGTAGTCAAGTCATCCTGCTGCAGGCTCACATGATATGACTTTTGGAACTCAAGCTTGCTTATTTTCTATACAACATATTCACATACTTTGCAGGCTTTTTATTTTTGTACATGCCTGAACTTTTTTTTTGAATACTATATACAGCAGCATTTACATAAGGAGTTTTTCCTCTTGAGCCAGTAGACTATCCCTCTTTTGAAGCTTTATCGCAACCCACAGCCTCCTGTCTTTAGACTTCCTTATCATTGGACGGGTTGGGGTGCACTTCCCTCCCTAGAGGAGGACAAATGTTTCCACTTGTGTGCGTCTCATACCGGCAAATCCAATCCCCTCACCACTCCAACTGAGTTGAGCCATGTGAAAGGTGCAGGTGTCCAAGTTAGGTCATTATCAACAAGAGTCGTGTGTGTGCTCCGAAATACTCTACTTAGGCAGTCAAGAATCCATTGAACCAAGTCCTGTGATCCTCAAAGAATTAAGTCAACTAGACCTGAAGTACCTCAAACCCAGTACCTATAAGGTTCCTGTTATTAGGTAGATTTGAAGGTCCAATCAAGCTCCAATCTCCGGATTTTATTTAGACTTGTTCAACAATCAAACTCGATCCGAAAAATGCTCATGTTGTGCAATGCTATGCGGAAAATATTTTTGTGATGCAATTTTCAAGGATTTTTGAACTTTTTATGGATTTTTGAAAAGATGATGCATGCATAAGCAGATGCAATTTTTTTTTGTATTTTTCAGAAAGATTTTTCAAGTGTTTTTGGATTTTAATTTTGCAAATGTTTTTGGGATTTTTGAAAACAAAAAGTTTTGGCTGAAAACTAGGTTAAAATATGTACACGGGAGTGCTTCTTATATTTACAAGAAATGGATTTTAAGAATTTACAGGGTAAGTGGTCAATTTTATACATGTATATATAGTGGATTTTGGTGAGATGTATGTATTCCTCAAACTTATTTGACACAAGCTTTTCACATAATTTTTGAAAACTATAGTCCAAAATAATTTTTACAAACATTTTACAAACATGTACACACATTTGAAAATCATTTTGCAAAGGTTTTCAAAACAGTATATATAGGTTTTTCAAAATATTTTTGCAACCCTTTTTCAAACTATTTGCAAATCATTTTTCAAACATTTTATTTCACACAAAGAAAGTAAATTTTACAAACGACACATTTTTACACAGGTTGAAAACATGTAACAAAATATTTTCAAAATAGTTTCCAATAGATGTTCACAAGGATTTTCAAACTATTTTTCAAACATTTTGCAAAAAACATTTTCACCTGATTTATTAATCAGTAAATACAAAAAGAATTTGAGGAATAAAACACCTTTTTATTAAAGATTTTTTAATGGATTTTAAAGAATTATTAGCCATATTATTTAGGAAAATACGAAAGTACGAGTTATGGCCAAAGTATATACGTAGTATATACGACCCCCCTATACTTAGCTTGGGCTATGTCCTCATAGATCGGAGAGAAAAGAGAAGACATAACTCGTACTAAGTATTGACAAGTCTAAAGAATAAATAAATGGATGAATCAAACGAATGAGAAGTTGACCGTCCCCCCTATACTTAGGATCAAATAATCCTAAGTATAACAGACTGTACATAAAGCAGGGAGGGTCAAGGGTGGGAATGAACAGAACATACTCAGATTGTCTCCCCCAATACTTAGGGTAAGATATCCCTAAGTATAGACAAGAAGAGGAGACAATGGAGAGGATCAAAGAATGGAAATACTCGAGGTGCACACCCCACTATACTTAGGACAGAGTACGTCCTAAGTATGGAAAACTGACAAAAAGGGCGTCGCCTTTTCGGTAGATGAAGAAGATAGAAAATGAAAAGAAGAAAAGAAGAAAAGAGATCTGAAGATGGAAGGAAAGATCGTGAGAATGTACACACCACTCCCCCTATACTTAGGGTGAAAGAAGCCCTAATTATAGGCAACAACAGGAGTGATGACACGAAACGATGAAAGAACACTCGGTTTGTCCACCCTCCTATACTTAGGACAAAGTACGTCCTAAGTAAGGCAAACACGAGAATGGGTGGACGAGCAAAACGGTAGAGAGAACAGAGGCACACAAAAGTGAATATACAACAGAGATGGATGTACACATGATCAAGAAGGTTGAAAGCGAACCTTCTTACGGGACCGCTGCGGAATGGATCTGGTGTGATGCAGGTCGACATCGGGGTCCCCAGTGGACGGAAGCCGATCAGGGTCGACAGAGTGAAGGTCCTCAGGGGCCCTAGGGTGTGAAGGCACAGACGGTGTAGTGAAAGAAGTGCGGCTAGGTCCGGCCTTGGGAGTCTCGCTGATATCAAAGTGGAATGGGACGAACTCATCATCATCGGAAGTAGTGTACTCAGAGTCGTCCTGCGAGGAGTCATCCAGGTCAAAACCAAAAGGCACGAACTCATCGGTGGAAGTAGTCGAACTCTGGTCGTCCTCTATAATTTCAACTGGATCATCTTTCTCATCAAAAGGCCCGAATTTCTGAAGAAAAGCAACTAAATCAAATTCGGCCTTAGTCTCATCAGTATCTACATGGACAGGAGCGGACTCATCAGTGGAAGTAGTCAGAGCATGTCCGTCCTGAATAGTCTCTAAATCCGCCCTCCGCTCAATGGTGGCAATCGTGTAGATCCCGCGGATGTCATCAACACATCGCCAATCACAGGAAGCGGAAACACCAAGGTCTATGCTTTCCGAGCTTTCCTCCTTGGAGAGGAATTCTCGGGTCTCATCATCGGTCATGAAGAAGATCTCTCTGATATCCTCATATAGATCATAGTCCTCGGGGTCAGCCAAGATAGGTGAAGTCACATCAGGTGCGGGTCTCTGGTCAGCAGTGGGTGCGGTGATCACTGCTTCGCCCTCGTCAGCAGGACGGAAGCGAATCTCTCCTGATCCGTAGTCAATAACGACTCTCGCAGAGGCGAGGAATGGTCGTCCCAGGATGATTGGAGAATGCTCCCCTGTGGAGGTCTCCATGGGCAATACGACAAAATCAACAGTGTAGCTCGTGCGCTGAATCGAAATGACGGCGTTTTCAAGGATACCCTTCGGCCTCTTTATTGATCCATCAGCAAACTGTACGATCATCCTGGTCTTCATGAGAGGCCCTAAGTGAAGAGACTGTACCAACGAGAAGGGTATGATACTGATCGATGCACCGCCGTCTAGGAGAGTGTGATCACATGTGTGGTCAGAGATTGTGCAGCTAATGAAAGGTGTGGCAGTGTTACTCTTCCGAGGAATGGAACGATGAGTGATGGCGTGGGCAGTGGCCATGTTCAAGATGTGACGCTCAGGTCTGCTCCTCCGCTTTCTCTTTTTGGGAAGAGGAGCAGACATATGGGTCATGGCCTGCTGAAGTGGGGCACGGATGATCTCATGAATAGTAGCCACCACTTCGGGTTCAGATAACATTTTTTTGAATTTTTGGACCTCCTCCATACAAGGGAGAAGGTCGGAATCAGCATATACACGAGGCTTGCCAAGAGCAGTCTGTACAGCGGCATCCTCGGGGTCAAAGGTGGGACAAGGTGTGAATGAATGTGTGGACAAAGGATCTGGCAAGTGAGCGCTCTCCTCATAGTCTGACTCGACCAAAAGTCTCCCAATCTCTTTTTGTGTTTTTAAATTTTTCTCATTTTTTTTGTATTTTGGGCGATTGCAAGCTCTCATGGAAATCCTCGAGTGAACCCATATCATCAAATGGTGGTATATCATGGTCGCTCTTAATGGTACTAGTGAGGTGGTCAATCCTCTGTCTCATATGATCCATCATTTGGGTCAAGTGCTCAAGGATGGACTCCATGAAAGGTGACTCCAACAGCTCGGCCTCGGGTGGATGTGAAGGTGGATAATACGGAAGTGGAGGTGGGTGTGGGTAGAAATCCGAGGTCTGATACTGTGGCTGAGGCGGATATGTACAAAAGTCAGGAGCAAAGTCCTCCTGGAAAAAAGGAGGTGACCGGCTGGAGTGAACGAATGATCCGCAAAGTCCGGATAAAATACGCTCCAGTCGGCCATCTCGAAACAAAGGAAGAATGATCGTGAGAGCACGATGGTCAAGTCAAGAGAAGTGAGAAGAAAGGCGCAAGTGCGCAGGAGCGATCTAGGACACACACAAAACAATCACAAGCAAAAATGAAAACAAGTCAAACCCTCAATTCACCTACTCAACTCGGTGAAGACCACAAATGCGGTCTTTTTATCTTGTCTGTTTTATAGTTAGGCGAGAAGTCCAAAATTGCACAAACACTTAGGGGGCTGAATATGGGATTTGGGCACTAACCTTAGTGTGTGCGCGAGCAAGTAAAACGAAGAGAATGAGGGGATTACTCGCCCCAATACAAGATTTTCTTTTTGGTGGATTTTAGGGCCAAGTAATATTAGCAGTCCCAATTTTATTTGGTTATCACTTTTTTTGGATTTTTAGTAAAAATGCACGTTCCTATCGGGGAATCAATTCCTTTAAGCTCCTAGGTGATCAAAATCAGAGGTAGAGGAGCGGGAAAGCAATGCAAGCGGCAAAAACGATGATGAATGCTAAAGCATAAATGCTCACCTTGCCTCCAGCACTCTACATGCAAGGATGCTCAGCAGAATTGAAACCTATCTATATGCGAATGCAAAGACGATGAAATCGCCCTAAGTTCAGAAATTGCTATTAGCGGGAAGAACCACAAGTTGACCGCCAATCCTCAACCCTAGAGTCCGGTCTAGGCTCACCCCTCCTCTGCTCAACACACTTGAGTTTAGGAGAAAGCGCTTTGCGGGGAGAGCTCGCGGTGCGACAGATTGAAGGTGATGATCAACTGTTAAAAAATTTGACTAAGTCCAAACGCGGCTATAGGTGCATGCAAAATATTAAGTGTTTGGCCTTAGTCTATCGCAACCAATCCTAAAACTAGGGGCTCAATCACACAAAATAAATAAAATCGAAAAACAAAACAAAATAAAAAGAATGCGAGAAAACACGAAAAAGTCGCGATGAGCTCCCAAGTGAACATTCACTTGGAAATTAGGCTCTAAAGTCCAAGTGTCCGAGGGTACCTGTATTATTACAAATATAGGGGTCTCTCTCTCACAAAAATTACAAAAACAAACACAAGGAAATAAATGCAACAACTACTGTGGAGCTCGGTCTACAAAAATCCTCTTCGTCTCCTCGGTGCTCGGCTAGCAGATGCCGGCTTCACGTGGGTGCGTAGGCGCCTAGGGTGGAGCGCCTCCCTCGATCCGCGGTTCCTCGCACAAAGTTAATAAAAGAGAAGGTTAGACAGCTCAATAGATATATCAAAAATAAAGAAAATAAAATAGCAAAAATGAAAGCCGCGAAATAGACAATAAATCACAAACACAAACAAGACCCGAACTATGCATTGTTGCTCCCCGGCAACGGCACCATTTGTTGAACAAGGAAATCGAAGGGTCGTACGGTTTCACAAGGCGAAACCGCAGTCGATGCGGTGACCGCTCGAAAATCCCGATTCAAACAACAATTAACCCACGACAAATATATCAAGCAATGAAAGTAAATGTGCGGAGTTAAAATTTATTATAACTCTACAACAAGATGTGTATAGGTGCAAGTATTGTAGAGGTCGAACACAGGGAGCAAAAAGGCTAGATCGGGGCAACAATGCTCAAAATGTGTGTGTATGTGATCAAGTGTCTATTATGCTAATTTTTGGTGGGTTTTTAATTTTTATATTTTTATTTAATTTTTAATTTTATAATTTTGTATTTTGATTTTCAATTTACTGATTTTTTATTTTCTTTTTATATTTTATATTTTTTTATATTTTCTTTTTCAGTATTGGAAAATATGAACTATGTAATAAAAGGGCGAAAGAGGTATTTATAAAAATAGATAAAAATGTCCAAAAAATTAGGAAATAAAGTCTTTTTGGTCTTTTTATACTTTTTTACTGTTTTTGTGGTTTTTGGGAATTTTTAAGAATGTTTTTAGTATTTTTAAATGTCAAAATACAAGAAAACAGTGAATAAAAGTTGCTGGCCGAAATTAAATTGAGAATGAAAAAAGTAAACAGTGTCAAAAATTCCTCAACTTAATTTTCCATAAAAGAGAATAAAAAAGAAAAACTACAGGAACTGAGTTTATATTTTTAGGATTTTTCTAGGATTTTTTAGATTTTTAGGAAGGTTTTTGGGCTTTTCTAATTTTTAGGAGTTTTGTTTTGTATTTTTTAATGATTTTTGGTCTGGAGCTAAATGACACTATAAGACACAAAATATATTTTTTTGGGAATTTTCTGAGGTGATTTTATATTTTTTATGGATTTTCTAATGCAAACAGTGCTGAAAATGCATGTTTTTGAATTTTTAAAAATATTAAAATGCAACAAATATGCAAAATAAAAATATGGAGTGAAACTACAATGCAGCAGGAGCTTAATTTGATTTTTGGGGAATTTTTGAGATTTTATGAATGCATGCAATAAATAGAGATAACAACAAGAAACTACACTATTTGCAAGGGCATATATGTAATTAGACAGGAATCCAGGGGGCAACTTGCAAATTTTACAAAAGTTCACTACTGCAGATGAATGTTTCAGTCCCTAAATAAACATTACACAAAATGGCGGGGGAAATGGCACAAAATACCCACGCCCAAGGCGATCCGACGGCGGGCAGGGGCGGTGAACGAACTGGGAGGAGACCACGACGAGATGGTCCTCCGGTGACCTGATCTTCCTCTTCCGCCACCAAGTGTTGCTTCAAAGCAAGTCCAGCAGCTCCTGGAGGGATGCTCTACCTTCCGGCGGCGCCAAAATGGCCAGGAGAGCACGGGTGCGCCGCCGCGAGGTCAAGAAACTAGCGCGGCTCCAGGTACCTGTTCTTTGGCAAAATCCGACTCCAAATGGAGTCTCTTGACCCCTGGGACCTGCAAATAAAACACAACTACGACAGTAGACGATCCTAGGGCAAATGTAGATGATCGAATGGAGTAGGTGGCGGAAATGGACTCGCCGGAGCTAGCTCCGGTGAGGGGGAAGTGGATGATGAATGGAGCACAAATCAAGCCAACAAATATAGGAAATAAAAGGTTACACTACATCTAGTCTACAGCAAAGAAAAGATAAAGAAAAACAAGCAAAGATGACCTCGATTAGTTGGAAAAAACCAAGAGATGGACCTCACGGCCAAGGGCCGGAGATGGGGGTGGATACGCCTCCGCACCGCTCCTCCGCTCCTCCTAACGGTGAGGTGAGGTTGCTGCCACCTCCCTCTAACCTCAACACATGAAAGAAGGGAGGAAGAAGGGGTAAAAGGAGTTCAAAATTGAAATGGAGGATTGGAGGTCTTTTTTAAAGAGTGGTCGATGGGGCACAAAGAACGGTGCTTGTGGAGCACACCAGTGATGCACTCCCCAAAAACAACCATGGGCGTGTATCCTCAATATATGGTGAACAAAAGTCAAGAAGGAAGCAATGCCAAATGGTGAAATACGCGCTCTCCAAAATTCGGAGAAAACGCCAAAAAAATGCAGTCTGACAAGCTTCAGAACGTTGGGCAGAGAGTGGGCGAGGAGGCATGAAGATCGAGGTTTATCGAGCAAATCTTCGATCCAAAGACCAAAGCAAGTACTGGGCGTGTATCATGGTTATATGGGGAGAAAAAGTGAAGAAGGGCCCGAGGTCAAAATGTGAATGAGGTGAGCTCTAAAATTCCGAGAAAATGGCTAAAAACGCAGCTGACAGGCTGTAGGTGCAGACCAGGGAGTTGACCAGCGGGTCAACTTCCACCTGGTTGGTCCACGTGGACCAACCAGGAAAATCCCTGGGAAAAAACATTTCTAAAATCAATTAAAAATAGCAAATCAATTTATTATTTTTTGGTTATAAAATAAAAAATGTTTATTATTTTATAAATTATTTTATTATGATTTTTATTTATTTTTATGAAATGTATTTTTACAAGTTTACATTTATGCCCTTTATAGGTATATTATTCTATATATTGTATTCTTTTATTTTTATTGTATGTATTTAGTTTATTTATTTTTTATTATTAATTTATATAATTATAACATACTTTTATACACATAATTATATTTTTATTTTATTTTTCTGATATGTTTTGTATATTAAATAAAATATAAGTATAAAATGTATAGGTTTGTATGTAGGTGTTGCATCTAGGTATTTTATTTACAAGTATTTTTATTTTGAGTTTTTCTTTGCATTTTTATTCTGATTTTAATATACAAAATTATTATAAGTAATAATTACAAGATTATAAAAATATAAAAATGCAAAAATAATAAATAAATAATAAATTGAATATTTTAATCAGTACAACTATACAATGAGGGTCCAAAACTCAACTTTCAAACCGTAGCTCCGCCAAATGCGAAACCACCGCCATTAAATGGCTTATTTTCTTCTATATACAATTAAAGGTGAGTATGCTGCATTTGGAGTTGTCAGTTGTGAGATACGGGTCTGGGAAGTTGGGATTCTGGATTTTTATTCCGACCATAACTTTTTATCTGTACATTATTTTTCTGTGAAATCAATTTTGTATTTTTGTTTATTTAATTATCTACAACTTTCATGTACAAAGTTTCTTTATTTGATGTATAAAAAGCGGAACCAAAAATAGGTCCCAAAATGAATAAAGAATGAATAAAAGGTATAGGTATTTTATCTGTATTTCTGACCTTATCTCCCCCTACTTTATTCCTTGTCGACCTAGTCATCAAGATGCCTAGGTCTCGGGGTTTCGGGTCATAAAATATTTACAATATTTTATTCTTTTTCTTTTCTTTTCTTTATTCTATAATTTTGGCAGAAAAAACCGTATTTTACACAGTATTTACACACATATGCATGACTGCTAAAATGCATGATTTAATGCTATTTACACGCATTTACTGGGGTTTTTAAGGCCAAAATGATAGAATAAAGATGATGAAATGTAGATTCATCATCCCCCTATACTTGCCTTTGCTAGTCCCTAGCAAACACTTATGCCATAAGTGCAAAAAAAGAAAAGTAAAGAAAAGAAAAAAGAAAAAAGATGGACTAAATTTAATTGTCAAACTTGTCTTCACAAAATCAAAGTTTGGAGCTTAAGTCGGACCTTTGGAATTTAGTGCGGGCGGAACCTTAATGAGATCCGTGTCTGAAATTCAACAGCCCTTGAGAATCCCAAAACTCTGTCCAAGTCTCCTCAATAGCCAGGTCAGAAATACTTCAACTTATACGCAAACTCTTACGACTATGAATCTGACTCGTACAGTGTAAGTGATGGTGGCTCTCCTCAACTAGAATGACAAAGAAACTGACTTCTCCGGCACGACAACCCAATGATTCCCCAATCCAACAACTCCATCCTCGAGGAGCGGGGTATTCCCTTCTAAGTTCAAGTGGCAACCAGCTCAAGAGGAGGGGGTGAGGAGAAGAATGGACGGTAGCCAGTGTAGCTACCTATCCTGGGATGCAAGACCAGTGTAGTCAAGTCATCCTGTTGCAGGCTCACATGATATGACTTTGGAACTCAAGCTTGCTTATTTTCTATACAACATATTCACATACTTTGCAAGCTTTTTATTTTTGTACATGCCTGAACTTTTTTTTTGAATACTATATACAGCAGCATTTGCATAAGGAGTTTTTCCTCTTGAGCCAGTAGACTATCCCTCTTTTGAAGCTTTATCGCAACCCACAGCCTCCTGTCTTTAGACTTCCTTATCATTGGACGGGTTGGGGTGCACTTCCCTCCCTAGAGGAGGACAAATGTTTCCACTTGTGTGCGTCTCATACCGGCAAATTCAATCCCCTCACCACTCCAACTGAGTTGAGCCATGTGAAAGGTGCAGGTGTCCAAGTTAGGTCATTATCAACAAGAGTCGTGCGTGTGCTCCGAAATACTCTACTTAGGCAGTCAAGAATCCATTGAACCAAGTCCTGTGATCCTCAAAGAATTAAGTCAACTAGACCTGAAGTACCTCAAACCCAGTTCCTATAAGGTTCCTGTTATTAGGTAGATTTGAAGGTCCAATCAAGCTCCAATCTCCGGATTTTATTTAGACTTGTTCAACAATCAAACTCGATCCGAAAAATGCTCATGTTGTGCAATGCTATGCGGAAAATATTTTTGTGATGCAATTTTCAAGGATTTTTGAACTTTTTATGGATTTTTGAAAAGATGATGCATGCATATGCAGATGCAAATTTTTTTTTGTATTTTTCAGAAAGATTTTTCAAGTGTTTTTGGATTTTAATTTTGCAAATGTTTTTGGGATTTTTGAAAACAAAAAGTTTTGGCTGAAAACTAGGTTAAAATATGTACACGGGAGTGCTTCTTATATTTACAAGAAATGGATTTTAAGAATTTACAGGGTAAGTGGTCAATTTTATACATGTATATATAGTGGATTTTGGTGAGATGTATGTATTCCTCAAACTTATTTGACACAAGCTTTTCACATAATTTTTGAAAACTATAGTCCAAAATAATTTTTACAAACATTTTACAAACATGTACACACATTTGAAAATCATTTTGCAAAGGTTTTCAAAACAGTATATATAGGTTTTTCAAAATATTTTTGCAACCCTTTTTCAAACTATTTGCAAATCATTTTTCAAACATTTTATTTCACACAAAGAAAGTAAATTTTACAAACGACACATTTTTACACAGGTTGAAAACATGTAACAAAATATTTTCAAAATAGTTTCCAATAGATGTTCACAAGGATTTTCAAACTATTTTTCAAACATTTTGCAAAAAACATTTTCACCTGATTTATTAATCAGTAAATACAAAAAGAATTTGAGGAATAAAACACCTTTTTATTAAAGATTTTTTAATGGATTTTAAAGAATTATTAGCCATATTATTTAGGAAAATACGAAAGTACGAGTTATGGCCAAAGTATATACGTAGTATATACGACCCCCCTATACTTAGCTTGGGCTATGTCCTCATAGATCGGAGAGAAAAGAGAAGACATAACTCGTACTAAGTATTGACAAGTCTAAAGAATAAATAAATGGATGAATCAAACGAATGAGAAGTTGACCGTCCCCCCTATACTTAGGATCAAATAATCCTAAGTATAACAGACTGTACATAAAGCAGGGAGGGTCAAGGGTGGGAATGAACAGAACATACTCAGATTGTCTCCCCCAATACTTAGGGTAAGATATCCCTAAGTATAGACAAGAAGAGGAGACAATGGAGAGGATCAAAGAATGGAAATACTCGAGGTGCACACCCCACTATACTTAGGACAGAGTACGTCCTAAGTATGGAAAACTGACAAAAAGGGCGTCGCCTTTTCGGTAGATGAAGAAGATAGAAAATGAAAAGAAGAAAAGAAGAAAAGAGATCTGAAGATGGAAGGAAAGATCGTGAGAATGTACACACCACTCCCCCTATACTTAGGGTGAAAGAAACCCTAATTATAGGCAACAACAGGAGTGATGACACGAAACGATGAAAGAACACTCGGTTCGTCCACCCTCCTATACTTAGGACAAAGTACGTCCTAAGTAAGGCAAACACGAGAATGGGTGGACGAGCAAAACGGTAGAGAGAACAGAGGCACACAAAAGTGAATATACAACAGAGATGGATGTACACATGATCAAGAAGGTTGAAAGCGAACCTTCTTGCGGGACCGCTGCGGAATGGATCTGGTGTGATGCAGGTCGACATCGGGGTCCCCAGTGGACGGAAGCCGATCAGGGTCGACAGAGTGAAGGTCCTCAGGGGCCCTAGGGTGTGAAGGAACAGACGGTGTAGTGAAAGAAGTGCGGCTAGGTCTGTTAGCAATGTGAGCCCGAGGCGAACCATTCCTACAATAAATGTTATTGTAATAAATGATTCATCAATAAAAGTTGTTGATTTTGTTTCACTCCCTTTCTGATATTGAATGAATGAATGCACTATAACGTCCCTCTGTACAATAAGGGTTATGTACCATGGCCAACTTGATAGTCATACAGCTGTTGATTCAATGATTGAATCATAGAGGCTGATGCTTGGATGAATATCTAAGGAGTTAGATAGAGGACTCATCAAGCATCATCAATGATTAACAAGTAGTGATCTCCAGTCTGAGTGGGAGATGGCAATCCCATCTCATTAGACTGATATCTGATTGACCTCTTGATGCAGGTCCTCTGCATAGGAATATTGATTCGGAGGTATCAAATTAGTTGAGTCAATGAGTTGACTTAACGAGATCGAGATAACCAAAGACCTATGATGAATACTGTCACATCACAGGCAAACATCCTCTGACCAGAGACAGATATATTGCTATATGCATGAGCATGTACATTTGGCAGACCAATAGGTTGATGACCTAATCAAGGTCTATACACCGACGAGCTGGTGTGCATGTAAGGGCATATGAGTAATATGATCTCTCAAAGGGATCATACAGGTTCACTTGTGAACCGGGAGACATGAGCTCACTCATGAGGTATTGGGATTGACCAAATTCCATGCATGGTCATCATGCTTTAGAAGCATGATATGAATTTGAAGGTAAGATATATGCTTTGTGAAAGCATATGATCTGTACCATATCCCAGGGACCAAGATTGAGAAACTTAATGATCAGACTATGAAGATGACAGTGTAAAAGTGATCTTTATCTTCATGATGATCGTGAGTCTTCCAGTATGCAGGATGTGCAGGTATTAGGAATACCTGAAGGGTGATTTGATCATAAACGATTGTATAACCATGACGCTTCCATTCCGAGGGAGTGATGAAACAGGTCTGGATTTTAGTGACTCCTCTCATCAGAGAAGTAACCTAATCTTAGTCCATTTATTGGACATTGATCTGAATGAGATCCAGATGCAATGAGAAGATTAGGTTTACGATCTTGATTTGATCAAGCATCTATGAGAGGTCCATGGGATCTGGATTTGAGATGTGATCTCAATATCCAAGTCACTATACGTGGAACAATACAATCGCCCTGTCCTTATCTCCAAGTATCTGAGGAGAAATAGCATTGTTCTTAAATGGTTTAAGAGCAATTCCATAAGATCTAAGCAAAGAGAAGATGATAATTAAATGTGATTTAATTATCATGATGTATGAGAAATTATCCAATATAATTAAATGTAATTTAATTATTATGGATAAGAATAATGTGGATAGTAATATCCAATTATTCCTAATATATTATAAATATGATTTATAATATACTAGAGAGAGTTATATATAATTTATATTAGTAGATTAATTATTAATGTGTATTGGATACACATTGTCTAATTAATTGAAAATATAAATTACATTTTGTTTTGGGTTGTGAATGTGATTCACAATATTTCAATGTCAAGATTGCAATATTCCCAAAATTAATTGAGAATTATTTTTGGTGAAAAATTGTTGGGAAAATAAGTAGAGAGAAATATTAGGAGATATGCAATCCCATGTAATCCATGGGATTGCCCTCCCCATATGGAAGAGGGGGGGCGGCACCAATTCCATTTAGGAGTTGGTGGCCGTCCACCTCTCCTAATGGGGAAGGAGGCTCCCAATTGATTTCTCACTCCTTATTTGATTGGTTTAATTTGGTATTAATATGTATTTGATTTATCAAATATATTTAATCAAAATTAAATCACAAGTTGTTGGCTTTTACCAACAACAATCTTGACCATTGGATTATCATAAATCAATCTCAACCATTGATTTTATGAGACACATGGATTGAGATCCATGGATCCCAAAACCCTATAAATAGAGAGGCATACTTGGTTCTCTCTTTACACATTGATAACCTCGGGATTCGATGCGGTTATATCGACTCACAAGGCGAGTCAACAGTCGGTGTTTGACCACACAAATTCCGAAATTAATCAACAATTAACCCACACTAAGATCAATAAATTAGAACTAATGCGGAGTTAAAATTTATTTTTAACTCTACACAAAAGATGTATAGGTGCAAGTATGTAGAGAGTTCGAACACAGGGAGCAAACAAGGTAATTCACAAAAATTGTGCTCAAGTGAGAGTGTGTGAAGTGTCTACACTAAGCAAGCAAACAAAGCAATTTTTGTGGGTTTTTAATTTTTAATTTTTTTATTTAATTTTTAATTTTATCTTTTTGTATTTTGATTTTTAATTTTCTGATTTTTATAATTTTATATTTTATATATTTTTTTTTGTTCTTTTTCAATATTGGAGAATAAAGACAATATAGTGAAAGGCAAGCTAAAATATTTATAAAATGGTGCAAAAATAACCAAAAATTCGGGAATAAAATATTTTTGATATTTTTATGGTTTTATACTGTTTTTGTGATTTTTAGGGATTTTTCAAGGTGTTTTTGATATTTTTAAATTCTGAAATACGAGAAAACAGTGGAAATAAGGCTGGCTGGGAATAAAATGTAATTTAAAAATAGCAACCAGTACTCAAAATATTTCACACTATTTTTCTAATAAAAAGGACAAAATAAGGGATAAACAGAACCTGAGTTTACAATTTTTGGGTTTTTCTACTATTTTATATATATTTTTTTGAAGTTTTTGAGTGTTTTTAAATTTTTAGTGTTTTTCTTTTGAGATTTTTAATGATTTTTGGACTGACACTAGAAGATGGTAAAATATACACTAGGTAATTTTTTTGGAATTTTTGGAGGTGTTTTAATATTTTTTTTGGTAGTCGCTAAACTAGACAGTGCACAAATAGCAAGTTTTTGATTTTTAATAAATATGAAAATAAAATAAAATCAAAAACTAAATAGATGGCGTTAAAGTGCACATATCCAGGAGCTTAAGTCTATTTTTGTGAAATTTTTAGGCTCGAAATGATATGTCAAATAAATACAACAAGCATACACAAATTAAACAGTCCTGGCAGGGGTATATGTGCAATATCTAAAACATCCAGGGGCATACATGCAATTTTCCACAAAAATATACACTTCATATTCAATTTTTGGCACTAAAAGACGATTACAAAAGCCGCCTGGGCCTCCTAACAATTTACCCACCAGGGCGCGTGACTTGCACGCGCCTGGGAAGGACTGAAATGCAATAAAACAAAACCTTGGGGGCCTACTTGCAAAATAACCAGAAATATTACACGTGATACTAAAGTTTTTGTACTGAAACGAAATACCCAAAAGAACAAGGGTGCCTCTAAAAAATGCCCGCACCTCACGTGTACAGGTCACGTGAGGTGACGTGGCGGAGGACCTAAGTGCAAATAACGAAAGTCTGGGGGTGTTTATGCAAATATTACAAAACTTTTAAACTACAAACGAAAGTTTAAAGACTAAAAAGTAAATACAGAAGACGCGAGGGTATAGATGCAAAATACCCTCGACGCGGTGCTCCGATGATGACACGTGGCTCGGATCCAACGGCTGGCGGCGATGGGCGATCCAACGGCGGGAAGCGGGCCACTTATCCACGTGGCGAGTCCTGGGCGGCCGATGACGGTTGGGCTTGTGCGGCTGAGATTAGATCCTCCTTGGTGGATCTGACGGTCGAGGCGAAGGACGATCCAACGGCCCACAAGCGAACTGGAGCTGCGGCTCGATCGTGCGGTGGAGACGCAAGGAGGAAGAACGGGGAAGAAGGCCGGCGGAGGCGAACTTCCCCGACTCCGATCTTGCTCTTCCGGCGGTGGATGGGCTCCAAAATGGAGCTGCAGACTCCTGGAAGGTCCCTCTACTGATTGGACGGCTCGGATTCGCCGGAGAGGCGTCGAGGCGCGGGCGCGAAGGCGGCGGAGCTTCACGCTCCAGGTGTCTCCGGCGAAGGCTCAAAATGCCCTCCAGGTGCGTTCAAGACTCTTGGACCTGCAAAAAGAGGTGAGAAGGCCCAGGGCACATTGCCTGGGCCTCGCGGAGGCGTGGGGATGGGTGTAGCGAGATGGCGGCGAAGGGCCGGAGGTGCGCTCCGGCCAACTTGGGTGATCGAGTGATTCAGATGGGGAAACTTCAAATTTTTTGGGGTTTTCTAAGCTTAGACTAACAGGAAGCTAATGATGCAAAAAGATACAAGGGGGGGATGGTCCTCGATGGCCGGAACCAGAGGAAAAAGCTACCTCGACCGGCGACTTTGCGGGAGGTGATGGAAGCGCCTCCGACCTCGGCTGCCTCAGCTGATGGCTTCACGGTGGAGCTGTCACCTCCAGGAAGCTCTGGAGCTTGGAATAGGCGCGAGGGATGGACCGAAGGTGTTCAACCGAGGGGAGGAAGATGGGGGTCCGTATTTGAAGAAGGTGGAGCGCGTGACTTCGAGGGGAAATCACGGGCGAGTCGAGCAGATCTAGGGAGATCTGGGAGGTCGGCGATGGAGGTGATGGATCGAGGAGCATGTTTCGTGAAGGAGGCGGCAGCAGAGGTTGAGCGGCGCGGCCTCGAAAAAGGCACGAAGACAAGGGGAAAACGATGCGCGCTACGGGCTGAGGGGAAAAAGACAGACTGTTGACCCGCCGGTCAACAGTCACGCGCTCCTGGTTGGTCCACGTGGACCAACCAAAAAAAAGAGAATAAAAAATGATTTGTTAATTCATTTAAAAATAGAAATAGGCCGAATTAAATTACAGTTATAAAATGAAAAATATTTGTTATTTTATGTAGTATTTTATTATGATGTTTGTTTATTTTTATGATACATATTTCTACAAGTTTACTTTTTAGCCTTATACAGGTATATTACCTATGTATTTTAATACTTTTATTTTGTTTTGTATTTTTAATTTATTTATTTGTGTTTATTATTTTCCAAAATTATAAAATACTATTATGTACATAAATATATTTTTATTTTAATTTTCTGATATGTTTTGTATAATTAATAAAATAGAGGTATATTTTGTATAGATATAAGTATAGGTATAATACCTATGTATTATATACACATGTATCTTATTTTGAGTTTTATTTATATTTTTATTCTGACTTTAATATTCGCAATTATTATAAATAATATTTACAACATTATAAAAATATAAAAATAATGAATAAAGAATAAAGTGAATATTTTAATGTGTACAATGTACAATATGGGTCCAAAACTCAACTCTCAAACCGTAGCTCCGCCAAATGCGAAACCACCACTATTAAATAGATTATTTTATTCTATATACAATTAAAGGTGAGTACGCTGCATTTGGAGTTGTCAGTTGTGAGATACGGGTCTGGGAAGTTGGAACTCTAGATTCTTATTCAGACCATATCCTTTTATCTGTACATTATTTTTTTGTGAAATCAATTTGTATTTTTCTTTATTAACTTATCTACAACTTTTATGTACAAAGTTTATTTATTCAATGTATAAAAAGTGGAACCAAAAATAGGTCCCAAAATGATTAAGGAATGAATAGAAAATATAGGTATCTGATCTGTGTGTCTGACCTTATCTCCCCCTACTTTATTCCTGGTCGACCTATTCATCAAGATGCCTAGGTCTCGGGGTTTTTTTTTTTTTAGGTCATAAAATATTTACAATATTTTATTCTTTTTCTTTTCTTTATTTATTCTATAATTTTGGCTTTAATTACAGCAATTTATACACTATTTAGATGCACATGCATGAATGCTAAAATGGTGAATTTAAGGGTATTTGCAGGCATTTGCTAGGGTTTTAAGTGCCAAAATGATAGAATAAAGATGATGAAATGTGGATTCATCATCCCCCTATACTTTACCTTTGCTAGTCCCTAGCAAACACATATGCAATATGTGTTAAAAGAAAATGAAAGAAAAGAAAAAGAAGTAGTTGGATTTAATTTGATCATTAAACTTGTCTTCACAAAATCAAAGTTTGGAGCTTAAGTCGGACCTTTGGAATTTTCGTGAGGTCGGAACCTTACTGAGAACCCAATTTGAAATCCAACAGTCCTTGAGAATCCCAAAACTTTGTCCAAGTCTCCTTAATAGCCATGTCAGAAGTATCTCAACTCATACGCAAATCCTTACGACTATGAATCTGACTTGTACAGTGTAAGTGATATGTAGCTCCCCACCTCAGAAGTAGCAAAGAAACAACCTCCCCCAACCTGGTAACTCTAATGCCTCAGTCTAGCAACTCTTTCCTCGAGAAGCGGGGTATTCCCTTCTAAGTTCAAGTGCAACCAGCTCAAGAAGAGGGGGAAGAAGTATAGACTTTTGGGAGCTCAACCAGTGTAGCTAAGTCTCCCGCTGCAAGCTTCATGAGATGTAACATGGATACCATAAGCTTTTGCTTTATTGGACTATATACACTCCGGTGGGGTTATTAAATTTTCAATCCGACCCACCACTTTTTTGGAGTTCTTCTTTTTTTTTTTTTCAATTGCATCTGTACAACATATCTACATGGTGCAGCATATATACAAGAAATTTCTTCTTGAGCCAGTAGACTATCCCTCTTTTGAAGCTTTATTGCAACCCACGGCTTCTGTCTTTAGCCTTCATCACCACTAGACCAAGTTGAGGTGCACTTCCTTCACTATAAGAAGAAGAGAGGTTCCGCCTAGAAGTACTACCCTCATATGCTACCCCAAGCCAAAGGAAACTGCCTCCTCACCACCTCATCCGTGGAGAGCTATGTGAAAGGTGCAGGTGTCCAAGTTAGGTCATTATCAACAAGAGTCGTGCGTGTGCTCCGAAATACTCTACTTAGGCAGTCAAGAATCCATTGAACCAAGTCCCGTGATCCTCAAAGAATTAAGTCAACTAGACCTGAAGTACCTCAAACCCAGTTCCTATAAGGTTCCTGTTATTAGGTAGATTTTAAGGTCCAATCAAGCTCTAATCTCCGGATTTTACTTCGACTCGTTCACTTATCAAACTCAATCCGAAAAATGCTCATGCTATGCAAATGCGATGCAGAATGCAGAAAATATTTTTGTGATGCAATTTTCAAGATTTTGAATTTTTTTTTTGGATTTTTGAAAAGATGATGCATGCGTATGCAGATGCATTTTTTTGTATTTTTCAAAAAGATTTTTCAAATGTTTTTTTTTAACTTTTGCAAATGTTTTTGGAATTTTTTAAAACAAAAGATTTTTGCCTGAAAACTAGGTGAAAAATATGTACACGGGCGTGCTTCTTATATATACAAGAAGTAGATTTTAAGAATTTACAAGGGTAAGTGGTCAGTTTTATACATATATATATATATTGGATTTTGGTGTGATGTAAATATTCCTCAAACTTGTTTGACACATGTTTTTCAAAGAATTTTTGAAAACTATAGTCCAAAATAATTTTTACAAACATTTTACACACATTTGAAAACATTTTGCAAAGGCTTTCAAAACAGTATATATAGGTTTTTCAAATCATTTTTGCAACCATTTTTCAAACCGTTTGCAAATCATTTTTCAAACATTTTATTTCACACAAAGAAAATAAATTTTACAAACCACATATTTTTACAAAGGTTGAAAACATGTAACAAAATATTTTCAAACTAGTTTTCAATAGATGTTCACAAAGGTTTTCAAACTATTTTTCAAACATTTTGCAAAAAACATTTTCACCTGATTTATTAATCAGTAAATACAAAAAGAATCCGAGGAATAACCACATCTTTTTATTAAGGATTTTAATGAATTTTAAAGCATTTTTAAAGAATTATTAGCCATATTTATTAAGAAAATACGAAAGTACGAGTTATGGCTAAAGTATATACGTAGTATATACGACCCCCCTATACTTAGCTTGAGCTATGTCCTCATAGATCGGAGAGAAAAGAGAAGACATAACTCGTAATAAGTATAGACAAGTCTAAAGAATAAAGAAATAAATGAATGGATCAATGAATGAGAAGTTGACCGTCCCCCCTATACTTAGGATCAAATAATCCTAAGTATAGCAGACTGTACACAACGCAGGGAGGGTCAAGGGCGGGAATGAACAGATCGTACTCAGATTGTCTCCCCCTATACTTAGGGTAAGATATCCCTAAGTATAGACAAGAAGAGGAGACAATGGAGAGGATCAAAGAATATAGAAACTCAGGGTGCACACCCCCCTATACTTAGGACAAAGTACGTCCTAAGTATGGAAGACTGTCTACAAGGGTGGCACCTTTATAATAGATAAAGGAAATAGCCCAGGAAAAGAATAAATCGACAGACAACAAAGTGATATAAACAAATGGATCTGTACAGCGGAAGATAGAATTGATCACCATGTATGAGATGCAGATGATATGAGTCAAAGAGTACATCTCATACCAGAAGAATGGGGGCAACGTCAATGGTCGGTGGATCATGATCAAGATATAGTTTCATGCGTTGACCATTGACGCGGAAGGTAGAGGAAGATGACGGTTCGGATATGTCGATGCTGCCATTGTCATGTACCTTCCTGACCACATACGGACCTTTCCACTTGCTCTGCAACTTCCCTGGGAATAATTTCAGCCTGGAATCAAACAACCATACTCTCTGATCTGGCTCAAACTGTTTATGGCTGATATGCGAATCGTGCCATGTCTTCACTTTCTCTTTGTACTGTAGGTTGTTCGAAAAGGCTGTGTCTCTCAGTTCTTCCAGGGCTGCCAATTCTGCTCTTCTCTGGTCTCCTATACTCTCGGGATCCAAAAGCAACTCAGTAACTGCCCAAAAAGATTTGTGCTTGATTTCTACTGGCAAATGGCACGGCTTGCCATAGACGAGACGAAAGGGAGAGGTCCCTAATGGATTCTTGAAAGAAGTCCGATAAGCCCACAAGACCGAGTCCAAAAGCTGTGACCAATCCTTTCGGTCTGGGCGGACAACTTTCTGCAAGATAGTCTTTATCTCCCGGTTCGATACTTCAGCAAGACCATTAGTCTGAGGGTGATAAGGAGTGGCAACCCGATGGTCAATGCCGAACTCGTCAGCAAGGGCCCTAACCTTGTCATTGATGAAATGAGACCCCCCGTCTGAAATCAGGACTCTAGGTACCCCGAACCGTGAAATGATATTTTTCCTCAAGAATTTGCAAACGGTTTTCGCATCTGCGGCTCGAGCGGGGATAGCCTCAACCCATCGACTGACATAATCCACAGCGAGCAAAATATGCTCGAATCCCTGACTCTTAGGAAATGGGCCCATGAAATCAATCCCCCAGGCATCAAAAACCTCACAGAAGTGAATGGGTTGCATGGGCATCATGTCTCTCTGTCCGCAGGTTCCCATTTTCTGACAGTCAGTACATCTCTTCACGAACTCATCAGAATCCTTGAAGAGAGTAGGCCACCATAGGCCGGATTGAAGCACCTTTTGTGCTGTCCTTTTTCCAGAATGATGTCCTCCTGCCTCAAGCTTGTGGCCGTATGTGAGGACGCTATGCTGCTCTTCTTGAGGAATGCACCTCCTCCAGATGCTATCCCCTCCTTCATGATAAAGGATGGGATCCTCCCAATGGTAAAACTTGGCCTTAGCTAGGAAGGTCTCAAGTTTCTGCCTGGGCCAACCCTGAGGGACTGTCTTGGCAACAAGATAGTTTACAAAGTCAGCATACCATGGGAGTGAGGTGACCGCCAAGATCGCCTCATCTGGAAACGTCTCTGATATAGGTGCGCCGGGCTCAGATTCCTCAAGATTCTCCAATCTGGAGAGATGATCCGCCACCACATTCTTGACTCCAGGCTTATCCTTAATCTCAATATCAAATTCCTGGAGTAGAAGGATCCATCTGGTCAGACGTGCTTTGGCATCCTTCTTGGCCATTAAGTACCGGATGGCGGTATGATCGGTGTAGATGGTCACTCTAGATCCGAGAATGTAAGATCGATACTTATCAAGAGCGAAGACTACGGCCAGCATCTCTTTCTCAGTCACAGTGTAATTCCGCTGAGCGACATCCAAGGTCCGGCTGGCGTAGTGAATGGCAAACGGCAAACCATCCCTCCTCTGTCCAAGCACAGCCCCAACGGCAAAATCAGAAGCATCCGTCATGATCTCGAATGGGAGAGACCAATCGGGTGGCTGAAGGACAGGAGCTGAAACAACCATATTCTTGAGAGTCTCAAATGATTCAAGACACTTATCATTAACAATAAACTCGGTGTCTTTTGTCAGCAAGTCAGTGAGCGGTCGGGCAATTCGACTGAAGTCCTGAATGAACCGTCGGTAGAAACCGACATGCCCCAGAAAAGACCGTAACTGACGCAAATTGGACGGCGGATTGAGTTTTCTGATGATATCCACCTTGGCGGGATCGACCTCCATGCCTCTGTTGGAGACGATATGACCAAGGACCATCCCTTGAGTCATCATGAAATGACTCTTCTCCCAGGATAAGACAAGATTGACCTCAATGCAGCGTTTCAGCACACGGTCTAGGCAGTCAAGACAAGCATCAAACCCGTCGCCATAGACCGAGAAGTCATCCATGAAGACCTCTAAACAGTCACCCACCATGTCCGAGAATATGGACAACATGCACCTTTGGAATGTCGCAGGAGCGTTACATAGACCAAAAGGCATCCGTCTGAAAGCATAAGTCCCAAACGGACAGGTGAATGTCGTTTTATCCTGGTCTTCGGGCGCAATGGCCACTTGATTATATCCAGAGTACCCATCAAGAAAACAATAATGACTCTTCCCAGCTAGCCGCTCGATAATCTGATCAATGAAGGGTAGAGGGAAGTGATCCTTCTTGGTGGCCTCATTCAATCGTCTGTAGTCCACACAGACCCTCCAAGAAGTTGGTACTCTGGTAGCGATCTCCTCTCCAGACTCATTGACAACTGTAGTGATACCCGTCTTCTTGGGGACCACATGTAAAGGACTTACCCATTTGGAGTCGGAGATGGGATAGATAAAATCGGCGCTCCACCACTTGGAAATTTCTTTCATGACTACGTCTCGAAGATTCGGGTTCAGCCGTCGTTGGAACTCACGCGACGGCCTAGCGTCCTCCTCGAGGTAGATGTGGTGGGAGCACAGCTTCGGGCTCAGCCCCTTGAGATCGGCTATATTCCAACCGATTGCCTTGCGGTTTCTTTCAAGAACCTCCATCAGACGAGATTCTTGCTCTCCAGTCAAATCTGCTGAGATAATGACTGGGTACATTTTTGGCTCACCCGCAAGGAATCTATACTTCATTGACTGCGGAAGAGGTTTCAGTTCTGGACAACTGGGAGGTGGCAGATCTGGCTTCTGATATGTCTGTGTAAATGCTACCAGGTCTGCATGGGAGAACTCTCGCTCTGCATGAATTTCCGACGAAAGGTGGCCCACTGAATCATCAATAAACTGTACTGGCACGCACTCTGTCATGATTGTTGGCTCAGAAGGAATCAGACATGGTATATATTCATCAAAATCATCCCCATCAATGTCTGAATCCGAGGGATCAGAAACAGATGAACACGAATGCAAATCATCGACACCACTCGTCACAATGCTGTCAGCCTCAGGTGTATCTGCATCCAGGAGTGTGCTCTCCCGGCTCTCGATTGCCATGAGCTTGAGATACAATGAATCGGTAGGCAAGGCGAGAGTCGGTGCTACAGGGTCTTTCCAGTTAGATTCATCATCAGTCATCTCAAAATCACGAACCTGGTGGACGTCTAGCTCTTCCTTTGTCATCTGCGCGGCTTCGCTGGATTGCTCGGAGCATTCAAACTCTCTGGCTCTGGTCTCCTCGATCGTCTCTATTTGTATGGTTTCGCCCTCTACGCGAAAGCACACCTTCCCGCAATCATGGTCGGTCACCGCCTTGGCTGTGGCCAAGAATGGACGTCCGAGTATGATGGGGGCATCAGTTACCGATTCAGGGATCTCCATGTCCAACACAACGAAGTCCACGGGGAATTTCAGGCCCTGAATGGTAACGACCATGTCTTTCAATAACCCCTTCGGCCTCTTGATCGACCTATCAGCAAACTGAAGGACTGTTCTGCTTCGATGAAGAGGACCGAACTCGAATTGCTTGAGTAAGGCTGCCGGAAGGAGGTTAATTGAAGAGACGCTGTCTAACAGAGTACGATCAAATTGCTGCTCCTGAATCTCGCATCTGACATAGGGAGCTCCTGCATCTGGTCGCTTGGCTGGCAACTTGTTCTGAATGGTGCAGCATGTATCATGCGTGAGCATATGGATTTGATCTCTGTGCCGCCGCTTTCTTCGGACAGTAGTTATCTCTTTCAAATTCTTTTTGAAGAAAGGGATATGCTCAAATGCTTCTCGTAGAGTCAGCTGAATGTGGAATCTGTCAATCATCTGGTTGCCGAACTCTACCTGTTGGTCTTTTTTAGGATTTTCTTTTTTATTCCCCTTCGCCCGGCGGAGTGCTTCTGGGAAGGGGATGGTAGGGGCCTCCTCAGATGGAGGACTAGAAATCGGTCTCTGTGCCTGTGAAGATGGAGAATCCATGCAAATATCATCATTCAACACAAATGGATCCGCAATATGAACTGAAACCTTTCTTTTATTCATATTTTTGTTCTTTTTGTTGTTTGAGTCCAAAGGTACAAAATGTGGTGACACCACAACTGGGGGCTCAACAAAAGTAGAGGTGGTGGCCTCAGTACCACCACCGGCACCTGCATTCGCGGCATCAGCACCGCTCTCTGGTTCTGCATCAAAAGTGGTGGCATCAGCACCACCGTCTTCATCTGGTATTACGACGGCCTCAGCACTGTCGTCCTGGACTCCATCATTGGTGGCATCAGCACCACCGTCTTTTACATCATCATTAGCGGCATCAGCACCGCTACTCTGTTCTTCTGGCGCTCCAGGTACTGCATCGGGCTGTCGCTCAGAAGAGACGCCGCCGGCTGGCATCCTACCGCTCCTAGTAGTAACAAAATCAGCATCATAATAGAAACAAGACATGTCATTCTCATAGTCACTAGGAGAGGTATCCTCTGTAAACTCTACCTGCTCAGGCTTTCTTTTCAGACTGTTTGGATTTGGTTCAATTTGAGCGGGTATGGCAGCTTTGCCCTTAATTATCTCCCTCATCTCCTGTCGGAATTCATCCATTTCTTGCCTGAAGGAGGCTCGCTGTTCGGAAAGCAAACGGGCAAGATCGTCAAGAGCTGGGTTCTCAAAGGGTTGGCCATGAGAATCGGATGATTGTCCCTGCTGGAAATGAGGCTGCTGCTGGTGATACTGGGGAGGGGGTTGGTTCTGAAAATGCGGAGGCGGCTGTCGCTGCCTCCACTGCTGTCCCTGATAGTTGGGACGAGGACCACTCTGGTACTGCTGCTGGGCGTACTGCTGTGGCTGGCTGTTCTGCTGTCCTTGAGCAGGGGAGTACTGTTGGGATGAGGATCCACCATTGCCCCAACGGAATCCGGGGTGATCCCTACGAATTGCGGGCTGAGGGTACCGGTCGTACCAAATCCCGTTGACTTCCATCAACGGTTCCTGCTCGAAGGAGGGTGGAGGAAGAACTGCTAGTGGTTGCTCCGGCTGATAAACCACCATCTGCGTGTCCGAAGATGGCGGTTGCTCTGGGTGGTACTGCAGCAATGGAACCGGCTCCGCCTGGATATGGTTCACCTGGCGGTATGAGGTGGAGGTCTGGTTGGGATTGCTGCTGCTGGAAGCAACTTGTGACCTGGGAGGCTGTTGGGAATGAGATTGTGCCTCCTGAATGCATAAAATCTGGGTTTTCAGGTCACTCATCGCCTTAGCGATTTGATCCATCTGGGCCATGCCTTGATTCTGCTTCTTTTCAAGGATCTCCATGCGGTCCAGCTTCTCACTGATTATCCCCATGTCGGCTGCGGCTGATTCAGCTTGGGCTGCGGCTACCGACACTGTGTTGGGACCGGCATCGATGCGGGCGATCCTCTGAAATGATCCTCCTCCTTGTGGTGGCTTTTGTTGGGTGTAGACACGGGCTTGGGTCATCACTGTAGAATTCTCTGTCATGCCCTCGTAGATGGCCCAGACATCATCTTCACCCTTGGAAAAATATGATCCCCCGCAAGAGGCGTTGACAAGCCCCTGCAGCTCCGGTGTCAGCCCACAGAAGAAACTCTGCACCAGGTTGGGCTTGGAGATGTCGTGATGTGGACACCGGTCAATGAGCTCTCTGAATCGATCCCAGGCTTCATGGAATTGTTCGTTTGGGATCATGACGAAGTTGCTGATCATTGCTCTAGCTGCGTTGGTCCGGCCGAGAGGATAGTACTTCTTCAGGAATGCGGTCCGGAGATCTGCCCATGTGTCGACGAAACGCCCAAGATGTTTGAGCCAATAGGCGGCTCTGTCAACCAAAGAGAATGGAAAGGCGATCATCTTGATTGTGTCCTCGGTCATCAACCGATCATGGATAGTGCTGCAAATCATCTCGAATTCTTGGAGGTGGAGGTGCGGCTCTTCGGTCGGCAACCCATGGAATTTGGGTAAAAGCTGAATGGTGTGGGGCCGAAGCTCGAAATCTCCGTGGATGGGCGGGAGTCTGATCCAACGGTGAGTGAGGGAGGCAGCTGGGTTGTGCAATTCCCTCATTATAGTCTGTGGCGGTCTCTCGCCGTCTGGTTCGCCTCCTCCTGCATCAGGTCCTCCTCCTCCACCGCCACCATCTCCGCCAGCTCGGTTCTCTCTCATCTGAGCTATCTCCCTCATAAGATCACCCATGAATGTGCCCTGGTCTCGGATCTGTCTCTGCATAGTCTCCAAGGACGCTAACAATGAATTGTTGATGGCTGCCTGATCGAATAGGAATGGAGGGTGCTCATGATCATCCGCATGCTCGCCTCTGTCTGACATGGCTGGGTTTTCTGAAAAAGCAAAAGAGGCCATCTCAGGTGCTGTCGAATGAGCTGAACACTGTGATGCACTGTATTCTGACACTCTTGGACTGATGGAATGAGAATGAGAAGGATGGTCGAGGGGGAACAGGGTGGATGTAAACTCAGGCTCGGAGAGCGGACTCTCCGAGGTATTCCTAGATGAATAAGGAGGAGTGCGGGATAGCGGTGCCGACAAGGTCGGCCTAAGAGATCTCCGTCCCATCATCTTGATTATTCGAGAAGAGTGGGGATAATGCAAGAGAAGAAGAAGATGAAATGCAACAAAATTGTGCACAATTGTGCGGTGTTTTTGATCTTGACCTAAATAAATCTAGCAATCAAACACAAAGCAAGGGTGGATTCACCAACTCAACTCGTGAAGCCGCGAAGGATCGGCTTTTATCTTGTCAATTTTAGCTTGTTTTCAGGTATTTATCTTTTCACGAGTCCTTAGAACGCTACGCCTATAGGAGAGAGAGTACTGCCGGAAAAGTATCCCGTACTTGTCCTCCTCCTGTGTAACCTGTAGCTTGCACTTTTTTGAGGTCCTTGTAACCCTTCCTGGATCCCTACTCAGCCAAAGAATAAGAGAGGAAGCCAATAGGCGAAACCGATACTTCGGAACTCGCTCGCAACGGAATCACCCGTGAGCGTGCAAGAACCTACTCGGACGCAGCCGGTGAGACAGACACCCCCGTGAAGGCGTGGCCTATGCTCGATACTTCGGACGAGGTCGATGCTCACACAATAGTGAGTCACCAATGGTGACCAAGCCCTACTCGACTACGTACGATAGTAGCGCCAATACTTCGGAAATCCAGGCGATACACAAGGCAGCCACAAGCTGGGTTTTTGGCTCTAATCCTTACGAAGCGCTCACCTCACTTGGAAGGAGACCTTCCCATGCAACCTGAATACAAGTGAGGGTGTTACTCTCCCCAAGCAATGAATCCAATTTCCGATTTTATTTTTGGTCAAGTTTTCTTAGCAGTCCCTTTTTTAATTTTTTTGGTGTTATCGCTTCTTTTGAGTAGATTCAAACAAGCGCCTAACGATTTGTGTTTTCTTGATCCTACTTTGTCCAAAAACAGAGGGAGAGTAGAGTCGGAAAAGCCGTGCAAGTTGACACAAAGATGGAAATCTCACCTTTGTGCCTAAATGATGGATGCCCAGTTAGAAGACTTACAGCGAATCCCAGCTCTCTCCATGCGGGATGCAAAGCAGAATTTTTAAACCTAATCTACATGCCGGTATGCATACGGAAATCGTCCTAGATTAGGCAACTGCTAGCGTGAAGAACCACAAGTTAACTATCAACTCCCAATCCTAGTGTCCGGTCTTGGCCCACCCCTCCTCTGCTCAACAATATGAGGTAGGAGAAGCGCTTGTGTGGGATGGGCTCGCGGCGCGCGGATCGAAAGCTAATAACTAACTGTTTAATTAGTCTAATTCCAAATACGCACTATAGGAGCATGCAAGGATAATTAGGTGTTTGGACCTATTCTAATCGAGTCAAGCAGGACCTAAAACTAAGAGCTCAATCCACAAAATAAAGTGAAAAATAAAAACAAAACCGGAAAATGACAAGCGGTAAAACACGAGAAAAACAGCGGTGAGCCCCCAAGTGTACAAACACTTGGAAATTAGGCCCGAATGTCTAAGTGTCCAAGTCCAAGTGTACCTGTATTATTACAATTAAATGAATCACTCTCTCACCAAAAATAAAAGACAAGCTACTCTAAGCACTCTCTCTCTCACTCCTTGCTCTCTCCTGCCGGCTTGGCTAAAGAATAGCCGGCTCCACGTCCCAAGGTTGCGTCGGGTCGCCTAGGCGATCCGCCTCGCTCCGCGGTCCCTCGCAAGAAGACAAAGAAGAGTGGTCAGATAGCTCAACAAGATATATATCAAAATGTAAGAGAAGGAAAATGCTATGGTAAACAATCACACAATCAAACAAAAATGTGAACTACAAGCTGTTGCTCCCCGGCAACGGCGCCATTTGATAACCTCGGGATTCGATGCGGTTATATCGACTCACAAGGCGAGTCAACAGTCGGTGTTTGACCACACAAATTCCGAAATTAATCAACAATTAACCCACACTAAGATCAATAAATTAGAACTAATGCGGAGTTAAAATTTATTTTTAACTCTACACAAAAGATGTATAGGTGCAAGTATGTAGAGAGTTCGAACACAGGGAGCAAACAAGGTAATTCACAAAAATTGTGCTCAAGTGAGAGTGTGTGAAGTGTCTACACTAAGCAAGCAAACAAAGCAATTTTTGTGGGTTTTTAATTTTTAATTTTTTATTTAATTTTTAATTTTATCTTTTTGTATTTTGATTTTTAATTTTCTGATTTTTATAATTTTATATTTTATATTTTTTTTTGTTCTTTTTCAATATTGGAGAATAAAGACAATATAGTGAAAGGCAAGCTAAAATATTTATAAAATGGTGCAAAAATAACCAAAAATTCGGGAATAAAATATTTTTGATATTTTTATGGTTTTATACTGTTTTTGTGATTTTTAGGGATTTTTCAAGGTGTTTTTGATATTTTTAAATTCTGAAATACGAGAAAACAGTGGAAATAAGGCTGGCTGGGAATAAAATGTAATTTAAAAATAGCAACCAGTACTCAAAATATTTCACACTATTTTTCTAATAAAAAGGACAAAATAAGGGATAAACAGAACCTGAGTTTACAATTTTTGGGTTTTTCTACTATTTTATATATTTTTTTTTTTGAAGTTTTTGAGTGTTTTTAAATTTTTAGTGTTTTTCTTTTGAGATTTTTAATGATTTTTGGACTGACACTAGAAGATGATAAAATATACACTAGGTAATTTTTTTGGAATTTTTGGAGGTGTTTTAATATTTTTTTTTGGTAGTCGCTAAACTAGACAGTGCACAAATAGCAAGTTTTTGATTTTTAATAAATATGAAAATAAAATAAAATCAAAAACTAAATAGATGGCGTTAAAGTGCACATATCCAGGAGCTTAAGTCTATTTTTGTGAAATTTTTAGGCTCGAAATGATATGTCAAATAAATACAACAAGCATACACAAATTAAACAGTCCTGGCAGGGGTATATGTGCAATATCTAAAACATCCAGGGGCATACATGCAATTTTCCACAAAAATATACACTTCATATTCAATTTTTGGCACTAAAAGACGATTACAAAAGCCGCCTGGGCCTCCTAACAATTTACCCACCAGGGCGCGTGACTTGCACGCGCCTGGGAAGGACTGAAATGCAATAAAACAAAACCTTGGGGGCCTACTTGCAAAATAACCAGAAATATTACACGTGATACTAAAGTTTTTGTACTGAAACGAAATACCCAAAAGAACAAGGGTGCCTCTGCAAAATGCCCGCACCTCACGTGTACAGGTCACGTGAGGTGACGTGGCGGAGGACCTAAGTGCAAATAACGAAAGTCTGGGGGTGTTTATGCAAATATTACAAAACTTTTAAACTACAAACGAAAGTTTAAAGACTAAAAAGTAAATACAGAAGACGCGAGGGTATAGATGCAAAATACCCTCGACGCGGCGCTCCGATGATGACACGTGGCTCGGATCCAACGGCTGGCGGCGATGGGCGATCCAACGGCGGGAAGCGGGCCACTTATCCACGTGGCGAGTCCTGGGCGGCCGATGACGGTTGGGCTTGTGCGGCTGAGATTAGATCCTCCTTGGTGGATCTGACGGTCGAGGCGAAGGACGATCCAACGGCCCACAAGCGAACTGGAGCTGCGGCTCGATCGTGCGGTGGAGACGCAAGGAGGAAGAACGGGGAAGAAGGCCGGCGGAGGCGAACTTCCCCGACTCCGATCTTGCTCTTCCGGCGGTGGATGGGCTCCAAAATGGAGCTGCAGACTCCTGGAAGGTCCCTCTACTGATTGGACGGCTTGGATTCGCCGGAGAGGCGTCGAGGCGCGGGCGCGAAGGCGGCGGAGCTTCACGCTCCAGGTGTCTCCGGCGAAGGCTCAAAATGCCCTCCAGGTGCGTTCAAGACTCTTGGACCTGCAAAAAGAGGTGAGAAGGCCCAGGGCACATTGCCTGGGCCTCGCGGAGGCGTGGGGATGGGTGTAGCGAGATGGCGGCGAAGGGCCGGAGGTGCGCTCCGGCCAACTTGGGTGATCGAGTGATTCAGATGGGGAAACTTCAAATTTTTTGGGGTTTTCGAAGCTTAGACTAACAGGAAGCTAATGATGCAAAAAGATACAAGGGGGGGATGGTCCTCGATGGCCGGAACCAGAGGAAAAAGCTACCTCGACCGGCGACTTTGCGGGAGGTGATGGAAGCGCCTCCGACCTCGGTTGCCTCAGCTGATGGCTTCACGGTGGAGCTGTCACCTCCAGGAAGCTCTGGAGCTTGGAATAGGCGCGAGGGATGGACCGAAGGTGTTCAACCGAGGGGAGGAAGATGGGGGTCCGTATTTGAAGAAGGTGGAGCGCGTGACTTCGAGGGGAAATCACGGGCGAGTCGAGCAGATCCAGGGAGATCTGGGAGGTCGGCGATGGAGGTGATGGATCGAGGAGCATGTTTCGTGAAGGAGGCGGCAGCAGAGGTTGAGCGGCGCGGCCTTGAAAAAGGCACGAAGACAAGGGGAAAACGATGCGCGCTACGGGCTGAGGGGAAAAAGACAGACTGTTGACCCGCCGGTCAACAGTCGCGCGCTCCTGGTTGGTCCACGTGGACCAACCAAAAAAAAGAGAATAAAAAATGATTTGTTAATTCATTTAAAAATAGAAATAGGCCGAATTAAATTACAGTTATAAAATGAAAAATATTTGTTATTTTATGTAGTATTTTATTATGATGTTTGTTTATTTTTATGATACATATTTCTACAAGTTTACTTTTTAGCCTTATACAGGTATATTACCTATGTATTTTAATACTTTTATTTTGTTTTGTATTTTTAATTTATTTATTTGTGTTTATTATTTTCCAAAATTATAAAATACTGTTATGTACATAAATATATTTTTATTTTAATTTTCTGATATGTTTTGTATAATTAATAAAATAGAGGTATATTTTGTATAGATATAAGTATAGGTATAATACCTATGTATTATATACACATGTATCTTATTTTGAGTTTTATTTATATTTTTATTCTGACTTTAATATTCGCAATTATTATAAATAATATTTACAACATTATAAAAATATAAAAATAATGAATAAAGAATAAAGTGAATATTTTAATGTGTACAATGTACAATATGGGTCCAAAACTCAACTCTCAAACCGTAGCTCCGCCAAATGCGAAACCACCACTATTAAATAGATTATTTTATTCTATATACAATTAAAGGTGAGTACGCTGCATTTGGAGTTGTCAGTTGTGAGATACGGGTCTGGGAAGTTGGAACTCTGGATTCTTATTCAGACCATATCCTTTTATCTGTACATTATTTTTCTGTGAAATCAATTTTGTATTTTTCTTTATTAACTTATCTACAACTTTTATGTACAAAGTTTATTTATTCAATGTATAAAAAGTGGAACCAAAAATAGGTCCCAAAATGATTAAGGAATGAATAGAAAATATAGGTATCTGATCTGTGTGTCTGACCTTATCTCCCCCTACTTTATTCCTGGTCGACCTATTCATCAAGATGCCTAGGTCTCGGGGTTTTTTTTTTTTTTAGGCCATAAAATATTTACAATATTTTATTCTTTTTCTTTTCTTTATTTATTCTATAATTTTGGCTTTAATTACAGCAATTTATACACTATTTAGATGCACATGCATGAATGCTAAAATGGTGAATTTAAGGGTATTTGCAGGCATTTGCTAGGGTTTTAAGTGCCAAAATGATAGAATAAAGATGATGAAATGTGGATTCATCACACATGCTATTGTAGCAAAACTCTCTCTCTCTTTCTCTCATACTCGACAGCCCTCTCTCCCTCTTCCTCTTGGTGGCCGTCCACCCTAGTGGAGGGAATCGTCGTCGCCTTCGCCTTCGTGCTACCGCTTCGACGCTCTGCGGTTCTCCGTCTACTTCGAGTGCTTCGCCCGCGAAGGAGACGTTCGATCTCGTGCGACGAGATCAGGAGCAACCGCGCTTGGATCAACTTCTTGGATTGCGAGGACACCGCGGTTCATCCCCGCGCTCGCAAGCGATCTCTCCAACGATCGGACTTGAGACAGGAGGTCTCTTCTCTTAGAGACTCGATCAACCATGCTTCAAGAGTTATTGCATTATACTTGCTGTGGTAATAGATGAAACGATCCGAGAATGGTTCTTGGATCATGTGGTTTCATCGAATAAAATTTTTTAAATTCCGCTGCACCGAACAACTAGTACGACTAGTCGTTCTTCGTCGTATCCGATACGACGCTCACGCTTCCATGATGCGCTTGAGGATCTCTCCATATCCTTCAAATGGTATCAGAGCCTTAGGTCGACGGTTTCGAATAGTGATTCGCTAACCAAGGACGACTTGGGTTCGTTTAGGTCGCGAAAGTTTTCATCGCATTTGATTTCGCAGATCTGTTTAGTAAAGAATTTCGGCACTGTTTAAATTGTTTAAACACGAATTTTTTAATTGGATTATGTTCCCCATTAAATAAGGAAACCATAGGATCTGAGTTTGCGTAAATCGGATTTCGTATGCTCGAGATATGGTCGTTTTAATGGACATGTATGCACTGTTGCGGGAACTGTGAATCTGAACGTGATTAAAATGTTAATTACTGTTTAGACTTGCCTCGAAATGCGTGAAACATCACTTAGGTTCTGTCCTAAATCAAATTAGCAAACTTTAGAAATTGACTTTGCTTAATTTGGATTTAATATGATTGAGATATGTCAATTTTAGTAAGTAGGGGTCACTGCTGAAATTGCCTTCCTAATCTAGAACCAAGTGATTGTCAATTAGAGAAATTAATTGTTAATTTCGTGAAATAATCTTGAAAAATATTTGTGAAATATTGAAACATGATTATTTGCCTAATTGACTTGGCCCCAACCAATTAGATGATTAGATTTGATCTAAACCTTAATTGGAACTACAATCATCAAACTTCTTGCTTGAATAGGACTTGGGAATTTGTCTAGCAAATTTCCTTAAAATCAAAATTGTTTTGATTAATATATGGTATAATTTCGGTTGAAGAACCGATGATCATCTCAAGTACAAAATAATCAATTTGGCATTATCCTTTCCCGAGGTGGATATGGTGTCTAGTCGGGGATCGCTGGGTCAGCGGGTTGCAACGTATGTGGTCCGCCCCACTCCCGTCGGTACTGGCCATGACAGTGGGTAGGGCCGGGATAATGTCCGAGGGATTATGATGTATTTTTTCTAATTATTAAAATTCGAATTAATACGTACTTTGAGAATAATATCATATATGTATATTCAAGCATAAAACTAAGTTTGATTGATTAAATTGGATTGATAATTAATTTAATATGATTAAGTTAATTATATCCAATTGAGAATACTCTAATATGGTTAGAGTTAATAATTCCCTTGGAAGAATTAATTATATGAATGAGATTCATAGTAATTAATTAAATTTGAATAAGAGATGGAGGATCACATAAGTGACATCCATGGTCTCCCGTCAAGGCGAAGGGTTTCGTCGCCAAATATTATATGTGGGAGACGCCTGTCCGAAGTGACAGCTCCCACATATGATCCGTTTGGATCGGGCTCGTCGCTTCTCGAAAGAGTAAGGACGTATGCGTAGTGACCCCAATATCGGGTCCTCATATTATTGGGGCGATATTGGATTGCGCATAGCGAGTTGTATTCCTGTTGACGGTTGATTCAATTAATGACGAGTCAACATCACCTTAGGGGTGGTGGGCTCGGGTATTAAAGACCGAATTGGGAAATGCAAGTTGGACTTGCAAGGCGGAATGTGTTCCCGCTTCTCTTTATCAGAGTCATAGGTTCTCATATTATTGGGATATGACAATGATAAAGAGGAGATCCCAGTTCTTGCTTGAGATATGTTGGTAAGTATATCTCCTACTTTGAAAGTGAATAAGGGAATAAACTTTCATAGTTGACATAGCAAGGCTAATTTGATATAAAATGCCTTAATCAAATAAAATTAAATTGAATATATGATTATATGTTCTAATATAGTGCATTCTCAATTTCAGAAAATGAAGGCCATGAACCCACTGAATAGGCTTCTGGAGGTCAACCAATTGACCGGACCGAATTACTCGGATTGGATCCGTAATTTGGAGCTTGTGCTTTCAGCGGAGCGCATCAGTTATGTGCTCCATGATAACAAACTTGAAAACCCTAAATCTAAGGAAGAAAAAGCATATAATGACAAGTATGATGAAGATCATGTCTTGGCTAGATGCTATATCTTGGGTTCTCTCTCCAATGTTCTTCAGAAGCAACATGTGGAGATGAGCACTTGCCAGGATATAATGCAGAATCTAAAGGATATGTTTGGTGACATTAACCGCACCCAGCGGTACAATGTTATGAAAGATCTTCTTCGCTGTAAGATGCAGGAAGGGACCTCGGTCCGCGATCATGTGCTCAAAATGTTTGGGTACTTGTCAGAGCTTGAGACTCTGGGGGCGACGATGGATGCAGACATGCAATCTGATTTCATTCTGCTGTCATTGCCCAAATCTTTCAATAACTTTGTGGTGTCATTCCACATGAATAAGCTGGAACTGACAAATGCTGGGCTTCTTGCTGCATTAAAGTCTGCAGAAGACGTAATGAAGAAAGATGGTCCATCTGACACTGCAATGGTTGCACAAGTCAGAGGGAAGCGCGGTCGGAAGCAAGGTTCTCGGAAGGGCCCGGCCCAGAAGAGAAAGAAGAAGGGACAAGGTGTTGCCTCATCTTCCAATGCATCCACTTTAATGATGTCGAAGAAAACCGACGTTTGTCACCACTGCAAGAAGCCGGGGCACTGGAAGCGTAATTGCCCAGATTACCTGAAGTCGGTCGACAAAGGTAAAGCCCCAGCAGGTATGAAATCTACTCTTATCATTGAAACCAGCTTTCTCGTTGGACGAGAAGGAAGTTGGGTAGTTGATTCTGGTGCTTCTGTTCATGTATGCAATTTGTTGCATTTGTTTCAGGAAACTAGACAGCTTGAGGAAGGGGAGATAGTCATCCAGATGGGATCTGATGCAAGTGTTGCAGCAGTCGCCGTCGGGACCTGCAGACTATCATTATCTAGTGGAAGAGTCCTAGTACTTAAAGAGTGTCTTTATGTACCTGAAGTCAGAAGAAATTTAATATCTGTATCTAAGCTAGTTAGAAGTGGATATTCATTCCTGTTTTGTAATAAATTAGTCATAAATCATTATGATAAATATATTGCAGAGGGTATTTTGACTTCTGGAGGACTCTATGAATTGTGCATTAATGAGCATGTCATGAATGTTACAACCACTAATAAAAACCCTAAAAGATCCAGGAGTAATATAAATCATTCAAACATGATTTGGCATCAAAGGCTTGGTCATTTATCTGTTGATAGGATCAATAGATTGATAAAGGATGGACCTTTGGATTTTCTACAGGTTCAGCCTTTACCTACCTGTGAACATTGTATTCGAGGTAAAATGACCAGGATGCCTTTCCGTAACAAGGTTACAAGATGTGAAGGTATTATTGACCTAATACATACTGATGTATGCGGTCCCTTCAGTACCGCGACCCGAAATGGATATCGATATTATTTGACGTTTATTGATGACCATTCGCGATACGGGTTTATCTTCCTATTACGTCATAAGTCTGGAACCTTTGAAAAGTTCAAAGAATTCAAGGCTTTGGTTGAGAACCAAACAGATAGGAAGATTAAACGAATTCGATCTGATCGAGGTGGCGAGTACCTATCAGATGAATTTAAGGAATACCTCAAAGAGAATGGAATTATTTCAAATCTCACTCCTCCTGGAACTCCCCAACTTAATGGTGTTGCTGAAAGACGCAACAGAACCATCATGGATATGGTTCGTTCAATGATGAGTAAAGCACATTTACCACTTAGTTTCTGGGGATATGCAGTAGAGACTGCAATATATATCCTGAATAAGATTCCTAGCAAATCTGTACCTAAGACTCCTCATGAGTTATGGTATGGAACCAAACCTAGTGTTAATCACTTAAGGGTTTGGGGTTGCTTGGTCCATGCAAAGAATGTGGATGCAGGTAAGCTAGAATCTCGCTCTCGTGAGTGCTACTTCATTGGGTATGTTAAAGATGGTATTGGATACCAACTTTATGACCCTGAGACCCAAAAGGTTTTTGTCTCTAGAGATGTGAAATTTCTGGAGGATGATTTTCTTAAAGGTCAAGACAAAAGTGAAGTAGAGGAACTCATTGAGTCCCCTGAGGACTCTGAGCTTCCTGAACCAGAAACTGAAGAGATAAATAAAGATGAAACACCCATACCTCTTCGAAGGAGTTCGAGGGTGGTTGCACCACCTGAAAGGTATGGATTCCATGTGTCAAGTGAAACTGACAGTGATCCTACTTCATTTGATGAAGCACTCGCGGATCATGACATGGATAGATGGATGCTAGCAATGAAGTCAGAAATTGACTCCGTGCATAAGAATGGTGTATGGACCCTAGAGGATCCACCTAAAGGGGTAAAACCCATTGGGTGCAAATGGATCTTCAAGAGAAAGAGGGGACCTGATGGGAAAGTAGAGACTTTCAAGGCACGGCTCGTAGCCAAGGGCTACACACAGAGAGAAGGCATCGACTACGATGAGACATTCTCTCCTGTGGCTATGCTTAAATCCATCAGGGCACTGCTAGCTATAGCTGCATATCTTGACTACGACATCTGGCAGATGGACGTCAAGACGGCTTTCCTCAATGGATACCTCGAGGCGGACATCTACATGGAGCAGCCCCAGGGCTTCATAACTGAGGATGGCAAAGTATGCAAGCTGAAGAAATCCATCTATGGGCTCAAGCAAGCTTCTCGTAGCTGGAACATCAGATTTGACGAAACCATAAAGAGTTATGATTTTGTGCAGAATCCTGATGAACCTTGTGTGTACAAGAAGCTTAGTGGGAGCGCCATTGTGTTCATCGTGCTTTATGTAGATGACATCCTTATCATTGGGAATGATACAGGGATGATGACCAGTGTGAAGATTTGGCTGTCCCATACCTTTGAGATGAAAGATCTTGGAGAAGCCTCTTACATCTTGGGTCTGAAGCTGTTCAGAAACCGAGAGAAGAGGATATTGGGATTGTCACAACAAGGATACATTAAGAAGATTCTTGAACGATTCCGTATGGATAGTTCCAAGAAAGGATTCCTACCCTTAAGACATGGTATCCACCTGTCTAAAGGAATGGCTCCTCAAACTGTTGAGGAAAAGAAGGCCATGGCTGGATGTCCTTATGCATCAGCTGCAGGAAGCTTAATGTATGCCATGATGTGTACTAGGCCAGATATCTGCCATGCAGTGGGAGTAGTAAGCCGTTACCAATCCTGCTATGGAGAACAACACTGGAATGCAGTAAAGAACATATTCAAATATCTTAGACGGACGCAAGATTACATCTTGGTCTATGGAGATGGTGATCTCCAAGTCTTGGGATATACAGATTCTGACTTCCAATCAGATATTGATGATCGAAAGTCGACATCAGGGTTTGTGTTCCTGTTGAACGGTGGTGCTGTGAGCTGGAGAAGCAAGAAGCAGGACACTACGGCAGATTCAACAACAGAAGCCGAATACATTGCCGCATCGGATGCTGCAAAGGAGGCGGTGTGGTTGCGCAAGTTCGTCCAGGAGCTTGGCGTAGTTTCCTCTGATACTCCCATCCCGCTACTCTGTGATAACACGGGAGCCATTTCCCAGGCGAAGGAACCCAGATGGCATCAGAAGAGCAAGCACGTAGAAAGGAAATACCACATCATTCGAGAGATCCAAAAGCGTGGTGACATCATCATCACCAAGGTGGCCTCCGCTGACAACGTTGCTGATCCTCTTACCAAACCTCTGACACAGAAGGTTTTTGACCAGCATGTAATGAGTATGGGTTTAAGGCTTGTTCCTGAATGGTTCTGAGGGCTAGTGGGAGATTGTTAGCAATGTGAGCCCGAGGCGAACCATTCCTACAATAAATGTTATTGTAATAAATGATTCATCAATAAAAAGTTGTTGATTTTGTTTCACTCCCTTTCTGATATTGAATGAATGAATGCACTATAAGGTCCCTCTGTACAATAAGGGTAATGTACCATGGCCAACTTGATAGTCATACAGCTGTTGATTCAATGATTGAATCATAGAGGCTGATGCTTGGATGAATATCTAAGGAGTTAGATAGAGGACTCATCAAGCATCATCAATGATTAACAAGTAGTGATCTCCAGTCTGAGTGGGAGATGGCAATCCCATCTCATTAGACTGATATCTGATTGACCTCTTGATGCAGGTCCTCTGCATAGGAATATTGATTCGGAGGTATCAGATTAGTTGAGTCAATGAGTTGACTTAACGAGATCGAGATAACCAAAGACCTATGATGAATACTGTCACATCACAGGCAAACATCCTCTGACCAGAGACAGATATATTGCTATATGCATGAGCATGTACATTTGGCAGACCAATAGGTTGATGACCTAATCAAGGTCTATACACCGGCGAGCTGGTGTGCATGTAAGGGCATATGAGTAATATGATCTCTCAAAGGGATCATACAGGTTCACTTGTGAACCGGGAGACATGAGCTCACTCATGAGGTATTGGGATTGACCAAATTCCATGCATGGTCATCATGCTTTAGAAGCATGATATTAATTTGAAGGTAAGATATATGCTTTGTGAAAGCATATGATTTGTACCATATCCCAGGGACCAAGATTGAGAAACTTAATGATCAGACTATGAAGATGACAGTGTAAAAGTGATCTTTATCTTCATGATGATCATGAGTCTTCCAGTATGCAGGATGTGCAGGTATTAGGAATACCTGAAGGGTGATTTGATCATAAACGATTGTATAACCATGACGCTTCCATTCCGAGGGAGTGATGAAACAGGTCTGGATTTTAGTGACTCCTCTCATCAGAGAAGTAACCTAATCTTAGTCCATTTATTGGACATTGATCTGAATGAGATTCAGATGCAATGAGAAGATTAGGTTTACGGTCTTGATTTGATCAAGCATCTATGAGAGGTCCATGGGATCTGGATTTGAGATGTGATCTCAATATCCAAGTCACTATACGTGGAACAATACAATCACCCTGTCCTTATCTCCAAGTATCTGAGGAGAAATAACATTGTTCTTAAATGGTTTAAGAGCAATTCCATAAGATCTAAGCAAAGAGAAGATGATAATTAAATGTGATTTAATTATCATGATGTATGAGAAATTATCCAATATAATTAAATGTAATTTAATTATTATGGATAAGAATAATGTGGATAGTAATATCCAATTATTCCTAATATATTATAAATGTGATTTATAATATACTAGAGAGAGTTATATATAATTTATATTAGTAGATTAATTATTAATGTGTATTGGATACACATTGTCTAATTAATTGAAAATATAAATTACATTTTGTTTTGGGTTGTGAATGTGATTCACAATATTTCAATGTCAAGATTGCAATATTCCCAAAATTAATTGAGAATTATTTTTGGTGAAAAATTGTTGGGAAAATAAGTAGAGAGAAATATTAGGAGATATGCAATCCCATGTAATCCATGGGATTGCCCTCCCCATATGGAAGAGGGGGGGCGACACCAATTCCATTTAGGAGTTGGTGGTCGTCCACCTCTCCTAATGGGGAAGGAGGCTCCCAATTGATTTCTCACTCCTTATTTGATTGGTTTAATTTGGTATTAATATGTATTTGATTTATCAAATATATTTAATCAAAATTAAATCACAAGTTGTTGGCTTTTACCAACAACAATCTTGACCATTGGATTATCATAAATCAATCTCAACCATTGATTTTATGAGACACATGGATTGAGATCCATGGATCCCAAAACCCTATAAATAGAGAGGCATACTTGGTTCTCTCTTTACACATGCTATTGTAGCAAAACTCTCTCTCTCTCTTTCTCTCATACTCGACAGCCCTCTCTCCCTCTTCCTCTTGGTGGCCGTCCACCCTAGTGGAGGGAATCGTCGTCGCCTTCGCCTTCGTGCTACCGCTTCGACGCTCTGCGGTTCTCCGTCTACTTTGAGTGCTTCGCCCGCAAAGGAGACGTTCGATCTCGTGCGACGAGATCAGGAGCAACCGCGCTTGGATCAACTTCTTGGATTGCGAGGACACCGCGGTTCATCCCCGCGCTCGCAAGCGATCTCTCCAACGATCGGACTTGAGACAGGAGGTCTCTTCTCTTAGAGACTCGATCAACCACGCTTCAAGAGGTATTGCATTATACTTGCTGTGGTAATAGATGAAACGATCCGAGAATGGTTCTTGGATCATGTGGTTTAATCGAATAAAATTTTTTAAATTCCGCTGCACCGAACAACTAGTACGACTAGTCGTTCTTCGTCGTATCCGATACGACGCTCACGCTTCCGTGATGCGCTTGAGGATCTCTCCATATCCTTCAAGGTCCGGCCTTGGGAGTCTCGCTGATATCAAAGTGGAATGGGACGAACTCATCATCATCGGAAGTAGTGTACTCAGAGTCGTCCTGCGAGGAGTCATCCAGGTCAAAACCAAAAGGCACGAACTCATCGGTGGAAGTAGTCGAACTCTGGTCGTCCTCTATAATTTCAACTGGATCATCTTTCTCATCAAAAGGCCTGAATTTCTGAAGAAAAGCAACTAAATCAAATTCGGCCTTAGTCTCATCAGTATCTACATGGACAGGAGCGGACTCATCAGTGGAAGTAGTCAGAGCATGTCCGTCCTGTATAGTCTCTAAATCCGCCCTCCGCTCAATGGTGTCAATCGTGTAGATCCCGCGGATGTCATCAACACATCGCCAATCACAGGAAGCGGAAACACCAAGGTCTATGCTTTCCGAGCTTTCCTCCTTGGAGAGGAATTCTCGGGTCTCATCATCGGTCATGAAGAAGGTCTCTCTGATATCCTCATATAGATCATAGTCCTCGGGGTCAGCCAAGATAGGTGAAGTCACATCAGGTGCGGGTCTCTGGTCAGCAGTGGGTGCGGTGATCACTGCTTCGCCCTCGTCAGCAGGACGGAAGCGAATCTCTCCTGATCCGTAGTCAATAACGACTCTCGCAGAGGCGAGGAATGGTCGTCCCAGGATGATTGGAGAATGCTCCCCTGTGGAGGTCTCCATGGGCAATACGACAAAATCAACAGTGTAGCTCGTGCCCTGATTCGAAATGACGGCGTTTTCAAGGATACCCTTCGGCCTCTTTATTGATCCATCAGCAAACTGTACGATCATCCTGGTCTTCATGAGAGGCCCTAAGTGAAGAGATTGTACCAACGAGAAGGGTATGATACTGATCGATGCACCGCCGTCTAGGAGAGTGTGATCACATGTGTGGTCAGAGATTGTACAGCTAATGAAAGGTGTGGCAGTGTTCCTCTTCCGAGGAATGGAACGATGAGTGATGGCGTGGGCAGTGGCCATGGTCAAGATGTGACGCTCAGATCTGCTCCTCCGCTTTCTCTTTTTGGGAAGAGGAGCAGACATATGGGTCATGGCCTGCTGAAGTGGGGCACGGATGATCTCATGAATAGTAGCCACCACTTCGGGTTCAGATAACATTTTTTTGAATTTTTGGACCTCCTCCATACAAGGGAGAAGGTCGGAATCAGCATATACACGAGGCTTGCCAAGAGCAGTCTGTATAGCGGCATCCTCGGGGTCAAAGGTGGGACAAGGTGTGAATGAATGTGTGGACAAAGGATCTGGCAAGTGAGCGCTCTCCTCATAGTCTGACTCGACCAAAAGTCTCCCAATCTCTTTTTGTGTTTTTAAATTTTTCTCATTTTTTTGTATTTTGGGCGATTGCAAGCTCTCATGGAAATCCTCGAGTGAACCCATATCATCAAATGGTGGTATATCATGGTCGCTCTTATTGGTACTAGTGAGGTGGTCAATCCTCTGTCTCATATGATCCATCATTTGGGTCAAGTGCTCAAGGGTGGACTCCATGAAAGGTGACTCCAACAACTCGGCCTCGGGTGGATGTGAAGGTGGATAATACGGAAGTGGAGGTGGGTGTGGGTAGAAATCCGAGGTCTGATACCGTGGCTGAGGCGGATATGTACAAAAGTCAGGAGCAAAGTCCTCCTGGAAAAAAGGAGGTGGACCGGCTGGAGTGAACGAATGATCCGCAAAGTCCGGATAAAATACGCTCCAGTCGGTCATCTCGAAACAAAGGAAGAATGATCGGGAGAGCACGATGGTCAAGTCAAGAGAAGTGAGAAGAAAGGCGCAAGTGCGCAGGAGCGATCTAGGACACACACAAAACAATCACAAGCAAAAATGAAAACAAGTCAAACCCTCAATTCACCTACTCAACTCGGTGAAGACCACAAATGCGGTCTTTTTATCTTGTCTGTTTTAGAGTTACGCGAGAAGTCCAAAATTGCACAAACACTTAGGGGGTTGAATATGGGATTTGGGCACTAACCTTAGTGTGTGCGCGAGCAAGTAAAACGAAGAGAATGAGGGGATTACTCGCCCCAATACAAGATTTTCTTTTTGGTGGATTTTAGGGCCAAGTAATATTAGCAGTCCCAATTTTATTTGGTTATCACTTTTTTGGATTTTTAGTAAAAATGCACGTTCCTATTGGGGAATCAATTCCTTTAAGCTCCTAGGTGATCAAAATCAGAGGTAGAGGAGCGAGAAAGCAATGCAAGCGGCAAAAACGATGATGAATGCTAAAGCGTAAATGCTCACCTTGCCTCCAGCACTCTACATGCAAGGATGCTCAGCAGAATTGAAACCTATCTATATGCGAATGCAAAGCCGATGAAATCGCCCTAAGTTCAGAAATTGCTATTAGCGGGAAGAACCACAAGTTGACCGCCAATCCTCAACCCTAGAGTCCGGTCTAGGCTCACCCCTCCTCTACTCAACACACTTGAGTTTAGGAGAAAGCGCTTTGCGGGGAGAGCTCGCGGTGCGACAGATTGAAGGTGATGATCAACTGTTAAAAAATTTGACTAAGTCCAAACGCGGCTATAGGTGCATGCAAAATATTAAGTGTTTGGCCTTAGTCTATCGCAACCAATCCTAAAACTAGGGGCTCAATCACACAAAATAAATAAAATCAAAAAACAAAACAAAATAAAAAGAATGCGAGAAAACACGAAAAAGCCGCGATGAGCCCCCAAGTGAACAATCACTTGGAAATTAGGCTCGGAAGTAAAAGTGTCCGAGGGTACCTGTATTATTACAAATATAGGGGTCTCTCTCTCACAAAAATTACAAAAACAAACACAAGGAAATAAATGCAACAACTACTGTGGAGCTCGGTCTACAAAAATCCTCTTCGTCTCCTCGGTGCTCGGCTAGCAGATGCCGGCTTCACGTGGGTGCGTAGGCGCCTAGGGTGGAGCGCCTCCCTCGATCCGCGGTTCCTCGCACAAAGTCAATAAAAGAGAAGGTTAGACAGCTCAATAGATATATCAAAAATAAAGAAATAAAATAGCAAAAATGAAAGCCGCGAAATAGACAATAAATCACAAACACAAACAAGACCCGAACTACGCGTTGTTTCTCCCCGGCAACGACGCCATTTGTTGAACAAGGAAATCGAAGGGTCGTACGGTTTCACAAGGCGAAACCGCAGTCGATGCGGTGACCGCTCGAAAATCCCGATTCAAACAACAATTAACCCACGACAAATATATCAAGCAATGAAAGTAAATGTGCGGAGTTAAAATTTATTATAACTCTACAACAAGATGTGTATAGGTGCAAGTATTGTAGAGGTCGAACACAGGGAGCAAAAAGGCTAGATCTGGGCAACAATGCTCAAAATGTGTGTGTATGTGATCAAGTGTCTATTATGCTAATTTTTTGTGGGTTTTTAATTTTTATATTTTTATTTAATTTCTAATTTTATAATTTTGTATTTTGATTTTCAATTTACTGATTTTTTATTTTCTTTATATATTTTATATTTTTTTATATTTTCTTTTTCAATATTGGAAAATATGAACTATGTAATAAAAGGGCGAAAGAGGTATTTATAAAAATAGATAAAAATGTCCAAAAATTAGGAAATAAAGTCTTTTTGGTCTTTTTATACTTTTTTACTGTTTTTGTGGTTTTTGGGAATTTTTAAGAATGTTTTTAGTATTTTTAAATGTCAAAATACAAGAAAACAGTGAATAAAAGTTGCTAGCCGAAATTAAATTGAGGATGAAAAAAAGTAAACAGTGTCAAAAATTCCTCAACTTAATTTTTCATAAAAGAGAATAAAATAGAAAAACTACAGGAACTGAGTTTATATTTTTAGGATTTTTCTAGGATTTTTAAGATTTTTAGGAAGATTTTTGGGCTTTTCTAATTTTTAGGAGTTTTGTTTCGTATTTTTTTAATGATTTTTGGTCTGGAGCTAAATGACACTATAAGACACAAAATATATTTTTTTGGGAATTTTCTGAGGTGATTTTATATTTTTTATGGATTTTCTAATGCAAACAGTGCTGAAAATGCATGTTTTTGAATTTTTAAAAATATTAAAATGCAACAAATATGCAAAATAAAAATATGGAGTGAAACTACAATGCAGCAGGAGCTTAACTTGATTTTTGGGGAATTTTTGAGATTTTATGAATGCATGCAATAAATAGAGATAACAACAAGAAACTACACTATTTGTAAGGGCATATATGTAATTAGACAGGAATCCAGGGGGCAACTTGCAAATTTTACAATAGTTCACTACTGCAGATGAATGTTTCAGTCCCTAAATAAACATTACACAAAATGGCGGGGGAAATGGCACAAAATACCCACGCCCAAGGCGATCCGACGGCGGGCAGGGGCGGTGAACGAACTGGGAGGAGACCACGACGAGATGGTCCTCCGGCGACCTGATCTTCCTCTTCCGCCACCAAGTGTTGCTTCAAAGCAAGTCCAGCAGCTCCTGGAGGGATGCTCTACCTTCCGGCGGCGCCAAAATGGCCAGGAGAGCACGGGTGCGCCACCGCGAGGTCAAGAAACTAGCGCGGCTCCAGGTACCTGTTCTTTGGCAAAATCCGACTCCAAATGGAGTCTCTTGACCCCTGGGACCTGCAAATAAAACACAACTACGACAGTAGACGATCCTAGGGCAAATGTAGATGATCGAATGGAGTAGGTGGCGGAAATGGACTCGCCGGAGCTAGCTCCGGTGAGGGGGAAGTGGATGATGAATGGAGCACAAATCAAGCCAACAAATATAGGAAATAAAAGGTTACACTACATCTAGTCTACAGCAAAGAAAAGATAAAGAAAAACAAGCAAAGATGACCTCGATTAGTTGGGAAAAACCAAGAGATGGACCTCACGGCCAAGGGCCGGAGATGGGGGTGGATACGCCTCCGCACCGCTCCTCCGCTCCTCCTAACGGTGAGGTGAGGTTGCTGCCACCTCCCTCTAACCTCAGCACATGAAAGAAGGGAGGAAGAAGGGGTAAAAGGAGTTCAAAATTGAAATGGAGGATTGGAGGTCTTTTTTAAAGAGTGGTCGATGGGGCACAAAGACGGTGCTTCTGGAGCACACCAGTGATGCACTCCCCAAAAACAACCATGGGCGTGTATCCTCAATATATGGTGAACAAAAGTCAAGAAGGAAGCAATGCCAAATGGTGAAATACGCGCTCTCCAAAATTCGGAGAAAACGCCAAAAAAACGCAGTTTTACAAGCTTCAGAACGTTGGGCAGAGAGTGGGCGAGGAGGCATGAAGATCGAGGTTTATCGAGCAAATCTTCGATCCAAAGACCAAAGCAAGTACTGGGCGTGTATCATGGTTATATGGGGAGAAAAAGTGAAGAAGGGCCCGAGGTCAAAATGTGAATGAGGTGAGCTCTAAAATTCCGAGGAAATGGCTAAAAACGCAGCTGACAGGCTGCAGGTGCAGACCAGGGAGTTGACCAGCGGGTCAACTTCCACCTGGTTGGTCCACGTGGACCAACCAGGAAAATCCCTGGGAAAAAACATTTCTAAAATCAATTAAAAATAGCAAATCAATTTATTATTTTTTGGTTACAAAATAAAAAATATTTATTATTTTATAAATTATTTTATTATGATTTTTATTTATTTTTATGAAATGTATTTTTACAAGTTTACATTTATGCCCTTTATAGGTATATTATTCTATATATTGTATTCTTTTATTTTTATTGTATGTATTTAGTTTATTTATTTTTTATTATTAATTTATATAATTATAACATACTTTTATACACATAATTATATTTTTATTTTATTTTTCTGATATATTTTGTATAATAAATAAAATATAAGTATAAAATGTATAGGTATGTTTGTAGGTGTTGTATCTAGGTATTTTATTTACAAGTATTTTTATTTTGAGTTTTTCTTTGCATTTTTATTCTGATTTTAATATACAAAATTATTATAAGTAATAATTACAAGATTATAAAAATATAAAAATGCAAAAATAATAAATAAATATAAATTGAATATTTTAATCAGTACAACTATACAATGAGGGTCCAAAACTCAACTTTCAAACCGTAGCTCCGCCAAATGCGAAACCACCGCCATTAAATGGCTTATTTTCTTCTTTATACAATTAAAGGTGAGTATGCTGCATTTGGAGTTGTCAGTTGTGAGATACGGGTCTGGGAAGTTGGGATTCTGGATTTTTATTCCGACCATAACTTTTTATCTGTACATTATTTTTCTGTGAAATCAATTTTGTATTTTTGTTTATTTAATTATCTACAACTTTCATGTACAAAGTTTCTTTATTTGATGTATAAAAAGCGGAACCAAAAATAGGTCCCAAAATGAATAAAGAATGAATAAAAGGTATAGGTATTTTATCTGTATTTCTGACCTTATCTCCCCCTACTTTATTCCTTGTCGACCTAGTCATCAAGATGCCTAGGTCTCAGGGTTTCGGGTCATAAAATATTTACAATATTTTATTCTTTTTCTTTTCTTTTCTTTATTCTATAATTTTGGCAGAAAAAACCATATTTTATACAGTATTTACACACATATGCATGAATGCTAAAATGCATGAATTAATACTATTTACATGCATTTACTAGGGTTTTTAAGGCCAAAATGATAGAATAAAGATGATGAAATGTAGATTCATCAGTTATGACCGCCCCCTTTTACATGACAATTAGGGACGGTTACATGACCGTCCCCGGCACCAGCCTTTAGGGGACGGTCCTAACCGTCCCCGTTACTTCACTGTGGTTGTCGCATATAATGGAAAGTAAAGGGGACGGTTACAACCGTCCCATATGGTTACTTTTATGGGACGGTTGCATAAATGTCCCTACAACCTCTGTAAATGGCGTGCTGGGGAAAATATCTGTAACCATAGAGGACGGTCAACTCGCAACCGTCCCCGATTATTATTATAAGGGACGGTTGTAACCGTCGCTTTCAATAATAATCGGGGACGGTTTAGTAACCGTCCCTAAAAACAACCAGAGGGGACGGTCCACTTATAACCGTCGCCGATTATTAGTAAAAGGGACGACCAAACGACCGTCCCCGATGGTAATATACCCATCCCCGTCGAACCCATCTTCCTCATTCCTCCATTCAACCCCCATCGCCTCTAATCGACTCCGGCCTCCTCCACCGCCCTCCGGCTTCCTCCTCCACCCTCTGGCGTCCATCCTCACGCCCCTTGCCCTCCGGCCTCCGCCTCCACCCTCCGGCGTCCGCCCTCTCGCCCGTTGCCCTCCGGCGTCCGTCCTCCGGCCTCCACCTCCTCCTCCGCCGTCTGGCCTCCTCCTCGGCACTCCAGCCTCCGCCCACCGGCACCGGCCTCCACGTCCTCATTTGGATGTAAGTTTTTTTTAAACTTTCTGGTAATTTATTAATATAATATGCTTACTTTAATTTCATAATCTTATTTTGTATGTATAGATTTGTTAAAGCATTGTTTATTGTAAAAGGATTGTTTATTATTTATAGTTAACACGAATGTAAAAGCATTGTTTATTTTTATAATCTTATTATGCTTGCTTATGATGTGAGTATGAAGATATTTTAAGGTGCATAGATGTAAATGTAAGTGTAATATATGAAAGTGCATGCATATGATGTGAATGTAAAGTTGTTGTGAATGATGGTGTATAGATGTGAATGTGATGATAGTATGTGAAGGTGTACATATTTGAGTTTGAGGGTAGTATGTATAGATGCGGTGGTATGATGGATAAATCATGTTCATTGTTATACAAACACCAAAAGTTGTAGATGCATGATGTGAATGAGAAGTTGTATGCTCTGAATGTGTAAACGTATAATGTCAATGTGAAGTTTTATGACGTGAACGTGTAGAGGTATGATGCAAATGTGAGATATTTGTATATAGCCGATTCATTTTCCTTCGAGCCTACGTGTCGCAGCCTGCCCTGCCAAGCGCTGCTCCTGAACCCGATTTGTCGGGAGGAGGAGGGGTAGACCGAGACCGGACTCTCTGGATCGAAGGCCAAGTGTGCCACATGATATTTAGTAGAATATTTGTTCATTAAGTAGAATATTTGTGTATAGCCGATTCATTTTCCTTCGAGCCTACGTGCCGCAGCCTGCCCTGCCAAGCGCTGCTCCTGAACCCGATTTGTCGGGAGGAGGAGGGGTAGACCGAGATCGGACTCTCTAGATCGAAGGTGAAGTGTGCCACATAATATTTAGTATAATATTTATTCATTAAGTAGAATATTTGTGTATAGCTGATTCATTTTCCTTCGAGCCTACGTGCCGCAGCCTGCCCTGTCAAGCGCTGCTCCTGAACCCGATTTGTCGGGAGGAGGAGGGGTAGACCGAGATCGGACTCTCTGGATCGAAGACCAAGTGTGCCACATAATATTTAGTATAATATTTGTTCATTAAGTACAATATTTGTGTATAGATGATTCATTTTCCTTCGATCTTACGTGTCGTAGACTGCCCTGCTAAGCGTTGCTCCTGAACCCGATTTGTCGGGAGGAGGAGGGGTAGATCGAGACCGGACTCTCTGGATCGAAGGCCAAGTGTGCCACATAATATTTAGTTAGGTTGTAAAACCTGTTAGCTACCCTAGTTAATAATGATGTCATGTTGTTGTTATGAACATTACCAAACATTTTTGAAATTAACTTTGGATCTTACCTTTAGGCAATGGACAAAAGTTGGATGAACAAAAGATTTGATGACTATCGGACGTATAATGAAGGAGTTATCGGATTCATAGACTGGGCTTTTCGATATGAATCGCACTATCATATTGTAGGAGGTGAAGGAGATAAGATACATTGTCCTTGCATAAGATGCAAAAATACTTTGACCCAAATCGAGCCACAGTTTACGAGCATTTGATATTAAATGGATTTTGGCTACATTATACGAATTGGACATATCATGGTGAAGGAGTTAATTTAGAAGAAGATAGTAATGTCCACGGTGATACTGAAAGAGATGTCTCAGAAATACAAGACCGTGATGCTATATTTGAGATGGTAGATAACATTCGAGGACATGACACCGATGAAATGATGGATTCGCTTCCGGATACGTTGCATGAAAAAATACAAGATGCAGAGAAGCCATTATGCTCAGGAGTCAAAATGTCTCGATTACGTTTTCTTCTGGAGATGTTTAAGATAAAAGTGAAGAATCGGTGTACAACGGTTACGATCACAGATGTCTTACTTTTGATTAGGACATTATTAAATAATCCAGAAAACTTTCCAAAGGACTGGAAGGACGCTAAGTCTAGATTTCGTGCACTTGGACTGAACTACGAGAAAATTGACGCATGTCCGAACGACTGCATTTTATATTGGAAGGATTACTCAAATTTAGATAAATGTCCTGACTGCAAAAGTAGCAGATATAAGAATAATGATAATGATTCGAAGAGGAAAAAACCGGAGAAGATTTTACGGTTCTTTCCTTTGATTCCCCGATTACAACGATTGTATTCATACGAAAGAACAGCTAAAATGATGATATGGCACAGTAATATCAAAAAGAAAGATGTAACCGGTGTTATGCGACATCCATCAGATACAGAGGAGTGGATCAAGTTTGATGAAATATATCCATCGTTTTCTGAAGAAGTAAGAAACGTACGATTGGGTCTTGCTTCTGACGGCTTTAATCCATTCGGAAATATGAGTACGAGTTACTCTATTTGGCCTGTGATACTTGTTACATATAATCTGCCACCATGGATGTCAATGGCATCTTCCTTTATGATGATGTCATTATTGATACCTGGTCCCAAGGGGCCAGGTAATGCGATAGATACATATATGCAACCTTTGATTGACGAACTAAAGATTCTGTGGAATTCTGAAGTGAGTACGTATGATGCGGTAAAGAAAGAATTCTTTACAATGCGTGCTTCTTTATTGTGGACAATTAATGATTTTCCAGCATATGCCAATTTATCAGGATGGAGTACGAAAGGTAAACTCGCATGTCCGATTTGTATGGATAAAACACATTCGACATGGCTAAATGCGAGTATGAAACATTGTTATTTGGGACATCGTCGTTTCTTACCGGTCAGTCATAGATGGTTAAGAAGTGAAAATAATTACAAGTTCGAAAGGGTTTAGGTCGACGCATAAGATGGGAAGGAAGAACACCAACCAACTGAAGGACGACTTTGTAAGTATTTAAAAAATATTTACAACGATTAATTTTGAGTCTTAAAACAATTTTAAGAAGTTGTTTTACTTTTTATAGTTGAGGGAAAATGAAAGAGAAATGACCCGCATAGAGGTTTTTGCTGGGTCAAAGAGCAGAGACTTAGGAGGAGAGGTGCAGTGGGTTGATGACGCCTACGCACCAATACATGTAAGTATAAATACAATTTATTTAAAGGATTACTTATGGTAATATACTGAAATTATTTTATATTTCTTATATGTAGGAAGAAATGATTAGGCTCTCTACCACCTCCTCGCTGGATAGCACGGGGACGAGCAATCCCCCGTTGACGGCCGATGATGCCTTCCGTCAAGCCACTGGTCCAGAACACAGTGGACGCATCCGTTGAGGAGGACGGGGCGAAACGATCCGTACATGGTACGAAATGGGTGGTGCAGGTGGGTCGCAATCTTCCTCGCAGGGAAGCCAGAGAGAAAGAGAGATGGAGAGGGAGCTGCGCGAAGTAAAGGCAACGATGACTGCACAAGCTGCAGAGATGACCCAGATGCGTATGGACATGGCGAATGTCATGTCCTTAGTAAGCCGTCTTCAAAGTCAAGCCACACCCCCTGTACAACCTGCACATCTCGGTGACGATGAGGAGAGTGAGGAGGAAACCGATGAGAGTGACGGGAGTGGCGCATCTGAGTAGGTAGCATGGATGTAGTACATCTTAGTTTAATTTTGATATTTTTATATTATAATGTTTTTTATTAATGCCTAACATTATGTAGACTTCTTACCGTTTCTTAATGTTGACTGTATGATTATATTTCTTCATAATGATCTTAATGTTGTGTTGTTTGATGTTGAATTTATGATATGGCGAATGTTTAGTTGTTGAATGTTGTGGTTAGTTCCTTTGCAGAGAAGAATGATGTCATGTTGATATTCATTGTCACGTTGATGATATTCATAATGTTGTCATGTTGATGATATTCAGGATGTTGCCGAGTTTATGATATTCATATTGTTGTCATGTTGAATATTGAATGATGTAGGGAAGAAACCAGAATACATGATTTTTTTTTCCTTTCATGGTTTATTGGGGACGGTTGTAACCGTCCCCTATAGATCTACAGAAACGTTCCCCAGCCAGAACAGTTCACGGAGACTTTTGGGGACGGTTATAACCGTCCCCATTAGGGAAGCGCAGATGGGACGGTTAAAACCGTCCCTTATACCCTTCTGTTGGCGTCGTTATAGATGCTACCTACTAGAGGGGACGGTTACAACCGTCCCTAATAGTCTTCTGTTGGCATCGCTATAGAATCTTCCAGACTTCTGTTGGCGTCGCAAAAGACCTGCAGAGTAGAAGGGACGGTTACAACCGTCCCTACATGTAAACGTATGCGACGGTTGTAACCGTCTCTTCTACTCTGCAGGTCTTTTGCGACGCCAACAGAAGCCTGGAAGATTCTATAGCGACGCCAACAGAAGACTATTAGGGACGGTTGTAACCGTCCCCTCTAGTCCGCAGATGCGACGGTTAAAACCGTCCCTTATACACTTATGTTGGCGTCGCTATAGACACTATGGTAAAGGGGACAGTTACAACCGTCCCATCTACGCAACGTATGCGACGGGGATAACCATCCCCAAACGTTTTCTGGGGCCGTCTCAAAATGTTGATGACCATTAGAGACGGTTTCTAACCGTCTCTAATACAATAGGTTGTAGGGACGGTTGCAACCGTCCCTAATAGCATTCGTGTAAGGGACGGTTACAACCGTCCCCATTGGTGAATTAAATGAGACGGTTGTCAGAAGCGTCCCATTTAGTCAAATGAGACGGTGGCTGAAGGGACGGTTTAGGAACCGTCCCCGTTGATCAAAGGGGACGGTTCTACAGACAAAAAGGACGGTCTGCGACCGTCCCCTTAGACCCACCCGCCTGTAGTGATTTTGGGGAAAAAATATTTTTTTTGAAAAATACCACCATTGATTCCATAACTATATCCCTCTAATATGTCATTCAAATTTATCAGAAACAGAGACTTCTATGTCCTCCATCCAGAACATGTAATTTTAACGGTCTTAGATTTGTTGTAATCGACATGTTCTGGATGGAGGGCATAGGAGTATCTGTTTCTGACGAAATTTGAATGATATATTAGAGGGATGTGGTTATGAAAATCAATTGTGGTATTTTTGGTATTTTTCAAAAAAAATAAAAATAAATCTTAAAATTGACAAGAAGTAGATAAGGTTACATATTTCATAAAGTAGACTCCCTTTCATAGTCATAATATATATCTTTATAATTAATAAGTTTGGGCCAAGCTATTTTTTCCTATTTTTCCATGCTATTTCCTGATTTCCTTAATTTGTTTATCACATGCTATTTTCCCATATCTCCCATGCTATATTTCCATTTCCCCCACTTTCCTTCCAATATTATCCCTCATGCTATTTCTTCTCAGGTTTGAGGTGACATTATGAAAGTTGGAGAAAGTTTGTTCTTCCTAAATAGGATCGTTCCCTTATCATTCTAACATATATATCATGTGATTGGACAACAACAGGAACGGATTTGTATCATCAACAGCTAAAGGTGATTCAAGTAATTGCCAAGATATTTTCTTTAATGTATATATATTAAACCTCATAGACACCCATCAGTGATCTACCATCATATAATGGTAATTTTCTTCAATTTCATTAGTGGCTGATGAGGTCATGATCGACCCCGAATTATTTCGATATTCCTCTATCTCACCTTGGTTAAATAAATATCAACAAATCTGATTTCCCCCCACTGCCACTATATTATCCAATTTAAACCTATAATAACAACAAATATTATTTAATACAAAATTATTTTACACTCAACATTCACAACAAATAACATTTTCACGATACACTTTCTGCATTATCGTTTATAGTAATACATAATTAATATATTATCCATTGTGAATTTCAAAATATAAGATAAATCTGCATCCAATAATACTAAATGTTGTATATTATTGAAAAAGTATAATATGCCGATATGTTAAGGTATCTCTCGCTATAAATCCATTGTATTGTCGTGACAATCCTAACATTTCTATCTACACACCACATCCGAAACCATACGAATTCCCAGATAATTGAATAGACTTGTTGTAACGGCTCGGGCTTAAGTCCCCGGTCGTTATCAATGAAAATTAGCCTTGATAATTTGTTGGATTCGGATTCAAATGGATCCGTTGACAACCGTCCACCTTAAGTACAAGTTGTCAAGTAGTAATCCCCACTACTTCTAACACACTCTCACATTTTGTGAGTTTTAGATGTGAGACTAAGCCGGGAGCGTCCAACTGCCACGGTCAATGGAAATAAGTGATGGACCATATCGCAATGAAGAAGTTGTGAATATAAGTGGAGGTTGTAATACGCATACCTCCAACGATAGTCCCACATCTAAAACTCACAAAGTCTTGGTGTGATTTATAAGTGGTGAGGAATACTACTTGACAACTTGAGCTTAAGTATTTTAGGTGGTTGTCAACGGATCCATTTGGGCATGAACCAAACAAGTGTCACGGTCAGTTTTACTCGATAACGGACCGAGGTCCTAAGTCCGAGACGCTAAACTTATCGTCCTCTTCAAGCCATGCAGTTGGAAAGTCCCCCCGAGGAATATACATGACATAATATGATAGTTACATGGAATAGAATCCCATCATATACGGGGGTCCATATCGGCCTTGAGTGGAATATTTAGGTAAGAAACAAACAATTGATAATAATAAATGGGTTTGTTCCCTTCCCTCTGCCCCTGTGAACGTTTTCAATGCGTGGATTGGTTGGGAGGAAAAAAGATTCACTGGCACAACACCCACACAACCTGTAAAGATCAACCCTGCAAAACCCTAATTCTTTATCCTTATGGCCATGCGTGATCCCTATGAACGCGGATCTATGCACCCAAGAGGGGATGTCTGTCCCACATTCCCAACCATACATCACATGCATCCCATGCACATATGTCACTCGACATGCCAAATCCTTCCTCCCATGTAGCCATTCGCGTCCGTATCATGCACATTTGACATCCACATCCATATCATGCGCATCTTCCACTTGCATGCGTGGCAACATAGCTTGACGTTCCGAAGTGTATCGAGAATCATGTACATATTTGGTAAGCGAATAGACTTGCGAGAATTACGCAATAGTTCATGTGTTTATGGAAGGAAGAACCCATGTTTTAGTCGATACTAGTGTATTTGCTCGCGCTTCCCAGCGAGTCGGTTGAATTTTTTGTTTCAAAATTATAAAAATTAATCGAGACATTAAAGTATACTTTTATTTTGTAGAATAAATAAGTGAATATAATATTTTTGGGACAGTATCATAGGTGTTAACAACAACCTTGTATTACATGAGCAACATGTATTATATCATACATGGGATAATAGAAAATTTTATTTTTTTTTCAAAGAAAGGACTACCTAAAATAGAAATTAAGACAAACAACTTAACATTGTTATCATTAAATCTATGACAAAGTAATATAAATCTAACAACCACTGAAATAATTACAAACATCAAAAAATAACTTAGAAGTTCTGCAGGTCAGGATAATTAAACAAAGAGAGAGTTATGATAGAGTTATTTTCCAAAATAATATCGTTCATGCGACATTGTTGATCAACTTATATTTGCATGATAAATTTGCACTGGAAATATGTTACAATTCATGTAAGTAAACCTTTTGGATTTAGGTAATTTTAAAAGATATACATGGCTTACATAGGTTTCATATTTTTATATGTTTTAAAAATTTTACATAGTTATGCAATAAGTTTTATACATTTTTACACATAATATATGTATGTCATATATTTTTATTTGATTATCATATTAATTGTTCTGATTTATTTTGATTGTATCATAATTTTTAAATGTAATCAAATGAGTATTTTGAATCTTATTTAATGGAAATACAAATAATTAATAAGCTATCGATATTATAATGAGTTACAATAATTTTACATAGATATACAACTCATTTTTTTAGAAAACTACAAAATCTGTTAATTACTTTCTAGTACTCTATGGATTAAACATCAATTTCCTTGATCTCATTCTCAAATGAAGGAAATTACAGAGACAACCCCAAAAGTTAAATGTAGTATTTACTCTTGTAATGTGATACTTAATTTTCCCACATGATATTTTATTGTTTACTCTTATACTATGAGATCATTGCTATATTGTAGTAGTTAATGGTGAAGATGAAGACTATTTTACCTTTAATATTATTTTTTTCACCGTACAGAAATATTATTTAGATTACTAACCATAATAGAAATTATGGACTTTTATGAGTTAGTTACATTCTCCATTCATTATATTTTTTATTGAATTTATTATTCACAATAGGTTTAAGAAAACACTCGTAAATTGATTGCATTAAAAAGTTAAATTGCTTTATAATAGATTCACCTGAATGATAACTTGCCTACATTAAATGAAAATAAATAGTTACTTTTATCCTTCCAAATATAGGTAAATAGTAAAAAAATGTGCGTTTTGCATTACCTACACGGAGAGAGAGGTGAGGGAAAGATGGGAGTGCGGGAGAGACAGGGGAGTGCGGGAAAGTGGCGTAGGTAGTGCCACGTGTCTGCCTGAGGGAGAAAGTTGAAAAAACCCAACTATAGTATGGGTTATAGATAGATTTGGAAGAGGTATGACGAACCATCGATTCAATATATGACTGGTCACACTTAATACATGCTTCGATATTCTATTTCTGGCTTTTTTTTTATATATTCGAACTTATTTGGGCACATGCTTTGTTGGTTGTCATGTCACTAATAAAAATATTAATGATGAAGTTTGGAATAGGTACACACTTCCAAATCCATTGTCTTTCTGTCTAAAATATAAGGCAGCCTCTTCTTATGCTTGACAATCACTTCTATCTTGACGTTTTTTCATTCAAACTATAATGATATAAATTTGTGGTGCCAAACACATCTTCCACGTCAAATTTCTATCTTTTTTTCTTGAGCTACTCAAGGCTTATATGCTACGCTATTTGGATTGACCAAAGATTCCTAATGCCATTTACGCCGCTATTTAAACTGACGCTCCATTAATTAATTTAAGCCTAATTTCTCAGATATTGAAACATATGGCCAATCCAAACACCAAAACAAATGAAGCGACAAAAATTGTTCTCACTCAATATCACAGACCCGTCACTAATGCTGTTAAAGAGGTTCGGTCACTGTACTACAATCAGGAATTATGTAGAATATCCATGTTCTGAAATTATTCTGGGACGAGGGAATGCCCAGAAATAATCACTGTACTCCTGCAAAGCAAATATATCATGTACATGTTTTCTTGCCTGAGAACATTTGCGCTGTCGTGTCAAAAAAAAATAATCCACATACATTTTTTCTTGGTTCAGAAGTTTTGCATCACATACATATAAACCTCATGGCCAGGTTTATTTTGAAGGTTTCCACTGATAATGGAGGAGGGCAACCATTAATTTCTTCGACCACTTCGAACCTAACCTGCTAAGCAAAAAAGGTTTATACTGGACTAACGTCTCCAGGGAATTGTTCTCATCTTGGATTGCTCCCAGAGAAACCGCCAACCCTTGAAGTAACCAAGGATGGAGTTCATCCTCAGGGCCCTTCCCCTTCCCCTCATTCTCTTCTTTCAAGGTTCCATACAACCAAGAGCAAAATGTCAACAGCTACCGTAACCTATATACTACCCTTATTTTAATCAAAGGGAAGTAACATATCTAATGTATCCCTTCATCTGCATCATTGACCAATCATACAAGAATAAAAGGATAACCTCCAACCCATAAACATCCACCTAAGAGGGCATCCATGGACTGGATCAATGTATTTATAGGGGGCAAGTGATACCTTCAAAAAGGATCCCTTCGCACAATCTGATAATGCACACAGCCACACTATATTAAGAAACCCGACAGATAGAATAAAAGAGAACCCGGGTTGTGGCCCTGTGATCAACTTATCTGGATTGAACTCTTTGAATAGCTTGAAATACACAAAGTTAGATTGCATAAAATCAAGCATATCTCCATATTTCACGAGAATCATGAACAAGAAGATGAGTAGCAATAGAGTAGAGAATATGGTTCCAACTCATCACAAGATCCAACATTCAATTCTCCACAGTCCCACATCAGAATTTTTGGGATGTATACAACCTCTTTTATTCTACGTATGTACCGAATTGCACATCATAACTTTTAACATAAATCACCTGGAAAATAAATTAAAAGCTTTGCACTGGGTAGATAAGCAAAGGCTAACACAATTGAGGACTATCAACCTAAAGAGACAAAATAATCAAAATCAGGCAGTTTGTTCAATGTCAGACCTCAAGTTTGCTCGGTGAAGATGATGTGCACAGGCAGATGACATTTTAGAAGCCAAACTGGCTAGCCAATATCATTGCCAGAGTAAAAAAACCTCAGGATATGACGCAAAATCGAACAGTAAGGGAGGAGCAAGAGGTTTGAAATACAGAATAAGTTGTTAGATACTCTGGCCCGATTGATGAAAAGAAATAAGATATGAAGAGAAATTGAACTGTATGCCTGACACTTCACCACCATGCTCTATGATGGAGAAGAGAAATTGAATTGTATGCCTGTCTTTCCACGATCATGTTCTAACTGCTTGACGATGTGACAGTAGTTGATCTGGAAAAATGACATCAATATTATCGGGACTACTTGCAGTATGAATTAAACCAGGAGTTCAAGTACATGTAAAACATGACTAACCTCCATCCGGAAAAGCTTTGTGGGAATGACAATGCCGAGGCCCACAGAACTTCTGAACGACGTTAAAAAATCTCTCAGAGAGAAGTTCTTGTATTCATTTTCAGTTAACTTTGTCAGATTGCCCGCAGATACAAATGTGTGACCATGTATTCCGGACTCCCTAAGAATCTTTATTGGTAGGTCAAACGAGAGATCAGCAAAAGCGGTGATAGCCAGATCTCCTCCGAGGACATCCCTACCAGGAGAGTTCAAATCATCTTCATTAGATTTACTTGGAGTCTGCCTGCGCAAGTCAGTTGGACCTAGTCCTCTGGTTTTGAACCCTAACAATGAGAATGGCCCCCCATAGGCACCAACCAGAGAGGACTGACCACCCATATGGAAGCGGTCAGAAACAGGTGATGCAGAACTCATGAACTCTTTACCCAACGGGAGAATGACACCAGCTGCTATGCCGAAATTGAGGGCAGAATTGTAAAAACCCAAGGGAAGAGCGGCTCGAAGATCAAATTCCTGTTCGAAGTTGCAACAAGACAACTCAAATCCAAAACAACCAAAATAAAATCAGAGAACAAGGGACATAAGCCAGAGAAAACTAATTTTCATCAGTTATGGATATAACTTTTGGTTCACCGACAAAGGGAAATGAACAATGAATATCATTCCGTGTAAAAACAAACTGTATGTATAAGGAAGAAAAATCATGGCAGTCTTCAGACCAGCTTTTTACCAGTGCTGGGGAGATCCATCAATTTCAGAACATCATCATCATGGATGCAGATAAGTAAATGTGTAAATGTATGTGGTTTGAAGACATTCAATATTAGGATTCATTATTCCAGATTAATGTATTTATAGTGATAGAAGAATGATAGTTTGGGGAGTGAAATTATCTCATTGAAAAGTCAACAAAAATTCAAAGCAAATTGGAAAAATAAGCCCATATCCTCGGGTCCCATTTGCTGATCTGCACTTACTTTAAGCTGAAGTGCAAGTCAACTATGAAAACTTGCAGACTTCTCTGTGGACAAACCGAATCTAATGCCCTACAATAGGCAGCACTTTATACAAACTAAAGCCAACTGTAATAATATCTTAACTTGTGAATGCATATCAATAAAATCAACGATGGAAACTGCACAGAGGTGTGAGCTAGTTGGGACTAATTAACTAGACAGCTAAGTTTTTTCCCATTCTCAGTGGCAAATTATCCTCATTTCATGTTCAATCAACCAAATAATTGACTGGAATATTCAAACAACCACCAACATGGTAGAACAAGTTTCATTTATGGTAATAAGAGAGTCCTTCCAACTTTCTCAAGGCACGCAAATATTCAGGTAAAAGGTGCAATCAAGCACAGGAACTTATGATCATTTTTGCATTTTAGGAAAAAAATGAATTATAAACAGTGGGTGAATGAACCTGGTCAACAGCACCTAGAATGCAGGTTTACGAGGTGCCAAAGAGTTTGTTTGTGGGGAAGATTCGGCATCCATTTCCTCTTTTCACATAGTGAAGTAATCATATGATTCATGGACTTTCTAAGCCGCCTTCCATTTTGTACAAGTGGCAAAGTGGACACCTTAAACATTAACCACCTCCACGCAAAAACTTGTAAAATCGAAAACTTGGATTAATATCCAATATTATTAAACCATGTTATTTTCAGTATCTTCACTATTTTAACTTTCAATGGTGGATTTGGTTTCACCATCCCTGCAAAATATATCATGCATATACCAAAAATGACTAGTTTACAGCCTTTTGCTCTAAAGACAATGTTAAAAAAATCCACTAGGCATGAGCGACCTTTTTATTGATCATCTTTGTTACACTTTAATAAAGTCCAGATTCCAATATGACTTGAAGAGCATAGGCAGAGGTTCTTTTTTCTCCTTTTTAAGTTCGCGATAATCTATACCCGTTATTCAGTAAGATAGTTGATTATCAAAAAAAGAGTTAAATAATTAGCTGAAATATATAAAATAAAATCATACAACCAAACATATCCTCAATCTCACCGACATTGAAACCCATGATGTTTTCTTTTTCCATGTTATGTCAGTGAAAGTCTTCGGAGTGAGGCTACACTCAATGAACATTCTATGGGAGGTCTGGTCACCCTAAGATTGACTGTTGGGCAAGCATTGACACGCCCCTACCGCTCGCATCGTCACTCCTTACAATGGACAGTCTGCAGTGGTTCCTAGAGGGGACTTTTCTATTGGGCCACAAACTGATCTGGAAAAATCCATGAGTTCGAGTCCTTATTATTACAAACTGATCTGGAAAAACCCACTTAATGGTCTAGTGGTAGTACAGTGTGTCTACCACACAAAAGACCAGGGTTCAAATCCCACTCTTGCAGGGGTTGCATTAGGTAGTCGACGGCCAGCGTAAAAAATAGTCGAATCTTTCAACATGGATTTGAGCAAGAATCCATATAGCCGACCCTACTTATAGTGGGAGAAGGCTTAGCACATTTTTTTAGTTTTAATAACCACTTGAATCATGGATTGTCTTATAACTGCAAATATTGATCTGTTTATTTTACCTTTACTTTGATACGGTAATTACAGAGGTATCAAACTGATGAGACTATGAAGATTTGAGAACGTGTGATCGAAATAAGTTTGAGGCAAGTTTCTAAACTAGAATTCATGCTAGGTCGCTCAACTATTGAAGCTATCCACTTGTTTAGGAGAACAATAGAGATTTACAAAGCTAAAAAGAACCGTCATATGATTTTTATTGATTCGGGGAAGGCTTATTATTCAGTCCCAAGGGAGATATTGAGGAGAGTTTTGGAGAAGAGACAAGCACATGCCCTATACATCAATCTTATAAAGGATATATATATATATGACGGGGCTTCATTTTGTGTAAGGATCCAATCTGGGAATGACTGATTATTTTAACATCAGCATCGATATGCATCAAGGTTCAACTTCAAGTCCATTCCTTTTTACTTTGTTTATGGACGAGTTGACTAGTCACATTCAAGATGAGATACCTTGATGTATGTTATTCATCGATGATATTGTGGATTGATGAGATAAGAGATAGAGTAAATGAGAAGCTTGGAGATTTGGAGACATGCCTTAAAGACTAATGGATTCCGTATAAGTAGGGGTAAGACTGAATACATGGAATGCACATTTGATGGAAACAAGGGTGAAGGACTCGAAGTCAAGATTGGAGACGATAACATTCGGAAGAAAGATTCTTTTAGATACTTGGGATCTATTTTGCAACATGATGAGGAAATTGATGGAGATGTTACTCATAGAATAAATGTAGGTTGTCTAAGGTGGAGAGGAGTCTTTATTGTTCTTTATGATAAGAAAATCCATTTGAAAGTCAAAGGAAAGTATTACAGAACAATCGTGAGACATGCTATGCTCCATGGATCAAAATGTTGGCATGTGAACCGTAAACATGTGCAGAGAATGACATTAGCAGAAATGAAAATGCTAAGGTAGATGTGTGGTCATACACGAAAAGATCGGATTCGGAATGATGTAATTAGGAGGGAAGTTGGTGTAGCTCCTACAAAGGATAAGATGAGAAAAAATTGCTTAAGATGATTTGGCCATTTGCAAAGGAGGTCGGTTGATGCACCAGTTAGAAGATGCGAGATTTGAGATGTTGAGTCGGTTAAGAGAGGACGAGGAAGTCATAAGAAGTGTTGGAATGAGACTATATGAAGGGATCCTAGTTATTTAGATTTAAACATGGGAATGATCCAAAATGGATCTGGACGGAGGCAAAAAATCCGCGTAACCAACCCTACTTAATTGTGGGAAAAGGCATGATACAGTAGATAAAAAATTACCTATTCTTTTTCCATGCCCCGAAATTTATTTATATTAATTATATACTATAATTTAAATATTTAATTATGGTATACTGAACTGAAAGCCCCTTTAGAGGACAGTGTGGTCTCCTGATAGTTTTGAACCATCTAAACATATTTATTATTGTGTTATAACTATTATTGCATCTCACTCATTTTTGCTTGGTCTGTCAAGAAGGTTCTAATGCTAATTTTTCTTTAAAGAATGTTCTAATGCTAATTAATTAGTTGATACACGGACCTTTACCCATCTTTATCAAGAGAAGATCTCCTTAAACAATTATGGTCGGTGTGTCTAGACTAGATAATATAGGCTGCTAATGGCCAACTAATCCTTGTTGAACAGAGAGGAAAGGTTACCCTTACCCCAGTTTCAGACTCATTAGCATTTTTTTTCTTTTTAAATTCCTTGTAAGCATGTTTCATGTAAGTCAGATTTGCCGAGAGCTCAGCTGTCGAGATATTTTATGTTGTCTCATTTATTTTCAAGATATCTGGCAGAACGATTAGTGCATGTGTGAAGAAAGGGGTGTCCATTTAGTTTAGTCCACGCTTGCTCCGAGATTCAATTTTCTCATTTTTAGGCGCCTTAGAGAGGGCGAGGACGGCCCAAGAAGTGTTGGAAAGAGACTATACGAAGGGATCTTAGTTTTTTGGATATAAGTCCGCGATTGACCCAAGATAGATCTGAATGGAGGCGAAAAATCCATGTAGCCGACCCTACTTAATTGTGGGAAAAGGCTTTGTTGTTGTTGTTGTTGTTACAACACTAGCCCTTAGCTCCGTACCCACTATTCAACTAGAGTGTGAGGCTTGTCAACTGGGAAAGTATTATTATCTTACTCTTGTTGATGACTTTTCCCGTGCCTCTTAGATATTCTTGATAAAGAATATATCTAATGTTTCTTCTCTTATAGTCAATTTAATTAATTAAATAAAAACTCAGTTTGTTGTCGATGCGAAGACTCTCCTAAAATGCAAGGCATTTCCCATCTTGTGACTTGATGTTGTTTTCCTCTTGTGAGATTATTCCTCAAATTGCTTGTGCCCATATTAATGAGATAAATTTTGCGATTAACAAGGCAGATCACAAGGCAGATCAACAGTCGTCGAAGCGACCGCTTTGTTGTCAATCCACAAGGCAGAACAACAGTCGTCGAAGCGATCGCTCACGAAACTCATCAAAATCAACAATTAACCCACGATAATAATTAAGCAATGAAACGCAAATTTTGTGTAGATAAAATTTATAATAACTCGACAATAGATGTGTATAATGTGCAAGTATGTAGGAGTAGAACACAGGGAGCAAACATGAGAAAGGTATAACTAAAAATAAATGAAAATTACATGATTAAATATTTTTGGGTTTTAGATAATTTTCTACCGTTTTTGTGTTTTTTAAGGATTTTTGCTATTTTTTATAGAATTTTAAAGTCAAAAATATCTCAAATCAGGGGTTAAATAAATAGGCCGAATTGAAATGGAAATTTAAAATAGCAAATAATATCCACAATTTTCCAAATCAGTTTTATTATATAGATAATAATATAAAGAAAATTATAAAACTGAAAATTGTATTTTTGCAATTTTTAGGAATTTTTAAAATTTTTATTATGGATTTTGGAGCCTTTAAAATTTTAAGAGTTTTCTTTTTCTATTTGGGATTTTTACCCGGCAGACCCTATAAGAGTAATTACGTTGTGCAAAAGGTCGTAGAGGTAATTTAAAAAGTTTATAGGGTCTACCGGGTAAAAATCTCTTTCTATTTTTAGTGATTTTTGGTCTGAAGATTCAAAATACTTAAATAAAAAAATATTTTTTTTGGAATTTTCAAAATGTTTTTTATTTTTTATGGGGTTTTCAAGTCAAACAGGGAATATTTGTGCTCTTTTTGAATTTTAATAAATATTAAAAAGTCCTAAATTGCAAATCTAAAAATATAGCATGAAAATATATTGCAACTGGATATTAACCCTATTTTTTTGGTGATTTTTGGAGTACAATTGCTATATTCAATAAATAGAAGAACTACACAAAAATTATGGAACTGACAGGGGCATAAGTGTAAATAAAATTAAAGAACATGGGTGAACATGCAAATATACCAAATATTTATAATTGCAGTTTAAATTTAAAGGGCTAAAACTAAATTACATAAAGCCGCGGGGGCTTTCCTGCAAAAACGCCAAGCTCATGTGTAGGGACACGTGAGCCTCGTTGGCACGGACTAAAACGCAATATAAATAAAGCTCAGGGATTCCAGCACAAATATTACAACTATTTTAAATGCCTAAAATAATTTACAGGACTAATACAAAAAGACAAAAATGGGGGGGGGGGCTAGGTATATAAATTACCCCCAACCGACGCGATCGAACGGCTCCATAGATGTCACTTGCCATGTGTCCACACGAGGAGGGTCGATGATGCTTCACACGGGCGGCTATGATTAGATCCTCTGGAGGGATCGGACGGTGTTGGTTCGACGTGATCTGACGCCTGCTACTACGCAGGAGGAACAAGGGTAGATCGGACGGCGTGGAGACGATCTGCAAGAACACCTGAGGAACTCATGCATGGCAAGTTTGAATCGACCAGAGCTCGAGTCTCCGGGCACCTGGGACTCCTCCAACGGTCACGATGCACTCCTGTTGTGCTGACGAATCCTCCAGGTGGCTCAAATGGCTCCGAGGACCACTGATAGGTCCTTGGAAGTCGCTAGGCTTCCGGCGAACCTGGAAGGTGCTCTCTGATGAAATCCGAGGCTCAGACGCCTCCTCAATCTGTAGAAGGGCTACAAGGCATAGCGAAGGTACGGCGAGCGGGTTGAGCCATTTATTGGTGGGAATCGGCACGGGAATGTCAGAAGGCGGTGAAGTCTGGCGAGATGGTGGAAGGTGGACCTCGAGGCTCAGATCTGAGGCAAATCCGAGGGGGGTAATGGATCGATATAGTGAAGAAATGAGAGGGAAGGGAAGTGGAATGGAAATTACGAGTCAGAACGGTGTGGTTATGGTAAACAAGGGTCACCGGAGCTCAAGAACTCTGGCGAGGGCTTAGATCTAAATTAGGCTTATACATAAGATAAAACAAGAAACGAAAAGCATAAAATGAAAGCTGAAGGCGAGATCTATCTAAAGAGCGAAGAAAATAAACCTCAAGCGACCATGAGTCGCGAGATCGACCGTCGGGAGCTGAGCTCCAGCGATAGGGCTGGAACCTCCGCCTCCGCACTTCAAAAGGGTCGGTAGAACACGCTGTCACCTACGTCAGACCTAAGGACACGATGGGAAAACAAAAGCCAAAAGTGAGCCAAAAAATGGGGGAAGACGGAGGGTGGTTTTTGTACAGGCGAAGATGAGGGTGCAAAGATCGAGGGTTAGCAGACGAATCGATGGAAGATGGGAAGAGAATTCGATTCGGCGTGGATCACGATTGTACAGGGAACAAATCTTATGAAGGGCCTAATCATCCTCGAGCGATGTACCAATGGATAGAAATTCGAGAAGGGGAAGAAGACGTTCTGATAAGGACTAGGGATAGGTCAGAAGAGTTGACCTAAGTCAACACTCAAAGCCACCTAGTTGGTCCACGTGGACCAACCAGGAAAAACCAACCCCAAAAATCATTAGAAATTGAAAAATAAATAATAAATGCTTTTATTAATTTCATTTATATATATAAAAATATTTTTATAGTATTTTATTATGATTTTTATTTATTTTTTGAGATGTCTTATTACTAGTTAATTTTTAGGGTATTATTTATGGGATTTTTACACGGCAGACCCTATAATCTTTGCCAATTACCTCTACGACCTTTATAACATCGCAATTCCTCCCTGGACCCCGTAAACTTGCTCCGTCTTACCCCACGAACACTGTCGTTAAATTGACACATCTTGACCTAACTTGAGTGGGTTAAAACTGAGTTAATCAAACCATATAAAATCTAACGGATGGAATTCTTCATGTCCTCCTCCTTCCTTCTTCTATCTTCATCTCCACTTCCCTTCTCCAATCCATTAACGGCAGAACCTTACAACACAACAACATCGACTGGATTTAACAAGAAGCGGAGGAATCGAAGCCACAGAGAGGGGAAGGGCTCACAGGAAGCAGCGGAATCGTAGGCGTTGCGGCACGCCTAGCCATCGGCGGTGGAGCAGAGGGCTTCAAGGGGGAGGGGGGGAGGCTTCGACCTGGGGACGGGGAGGGGGGGCTCCAAGCGCGTCGCCTGCAAACGTGATCTAGAGGGGGGCGGGGCTTTCGATCCAGGGGAGGCGGGGGGTTGGTTTCGAGCGGCCGGGGACGGGCCGGCGGCAGCAGGGGGGGTCTTCGAGCGGGGTGGTGGCCGGGGGGGGAGGGAGGCTTCGACCCGGGGACGGGGGGCTTCGAGTGCGCCGCCTGCATACGCGATCTAGAGGGGGGCGGGGCTTTCGAGCTAGGGGAGGCGGGGGAGATGGTTTTGAGCGGCCGGGGGGCAAGGCGGCGGGGAGGGGGCTTCGAGCGGGACGGCGACCGGGGGGAGGATTCAACCTGGGGACCGGGGGGCTCCGAGTGCGCCGCTTGCATACGCGATTTGGAGGGGGCGGGGCTTTCGAGCCAGGGGGGCGGGGGGGAAGGTTTCGAGCGGCCGAGGGGCAGGGAGGGGACTTCGAGCGGGGCGGCGGCCGGGGGGGAGGCTTCGACCTGGAGACGAGGGGGCTCCGAGCGCGCCGCCAGCATACGCGATCTAGAGGGAGCAGGGAGCAATGGACCTGGTCTGGCGGGGTGTTGGGCGTACCGCCAGCATACGCGATCTGGGCGGCCGGGGGGCAGGGCGGTAGCGAGGGCGGTGGAGGTGGAGGTGGTGGGTGGTGGGGAAAAGGAAGAGCGTGAGAGGGCGTGACAATTGATGTAAATTCGATAAATAAAATAGGTATAATATAAAAGAATGTAACGGAATCTGATTAGTTTTAAAGGGTAAATGGATGGGTGTTAACCACAGGGTTTATAAGGTAAGAGATAGCAAGTTTACGGGGTCCAGGGAGGAATTACGATGTTTCAAAGGTCGTAGAGGTATAGGGTCTGTCGGGTAAAAATCCCATTATTTATAGGTATATTTACCTATGTTTCGTGTATTTTATTTTTATTTTATATTTTATATTTTATTATTTTATTTTATATAATTATAACTTATTTTTATATACATAAATATATTTTTATTGTATTTTTTATATAATATTTACACTTAATTAAATATAGGTGGATATTATATAGGTATATGTATTGTATACTCATCTATGTATTTTAGTATTATATTATTTTTATGTTCTCTTTATAATTTTATTGTGTTTTAAATATGTACATATATTATAAATATTATTTACAAAATTATAAAAAAATAAATTATAAAAATAATGAATAATAAATAAAATGAATATTTTATCCATGTATATTGTACAATAGGGGTCCAAAACCTATTGATGCTAATTTGTACAAAGTGATGCTATTTACATACATTAGCTAAGGTTTTTAAGGCCAAGATAATAGAATAAAGGTGACGAAATGGAGATTCATCACATACTTTATAGCAGAATGGAGTTGTTGAATGTAAGCATCGGCATATTCTTAACGTTACTTGTACCCATGTACATTTCCATGTTCCCAAATCATATCAAAGGGATATTGTGTGTATTGTCACTTTTCTATTCAACTACATGACTTCCGCTTCTATTGATGAGCATGTACTCATTAAGGTCCTTTACATGACAAGAGGTATGCTACGTGTTCCTTTCAAAGTATTGATGTTGCTTTTGTTCAATGTTCAGAAAAGCGGCTGAGTAAGCCGCATACTCGGCCGCATACTCGTACTCGGGGGCCTTGCCGCTCCGAGTATGATGAAACGGCCATGTATGCGGGTTAACCCGCATACTCGGCCGAGTATACCCCCTATGCGGCCGCATACTCGCCCGCTTTTCTGATAGAACTTTTTTTATTTAATCTAAAACTGAATAACCCCACCCGCATAATAACATAAAACCGCATACTCCCCGCATAAACCCGCATACTCCCCGCATAAAACCGCATACTCTTTCGCATAAAACCGCATACTCCCCGCATACTCTCACAACTGAGGATATTAACATAATATTAAATATTAATTTATATTTTTAATAATAAAAAATACCAAACTGCATAAAACCGCATACTCCCCGCATACTCTCCCGCATACCGCATACTCTCTATGCAGTGACCCCCCTGACTGAATACCGCATATCGCCTTCCTGAACATTGCTTTTGTTCACGTTCTCGGTTATATGAGGGACAAACATGTATTGATGTTGCTTTTGTTCACGTTCTTGGTTATATGAGGGACAAACAGGTTGCCACAAAAGTGAAATGTATGTTATCATGCCCATTTTCACCTTTCTGATTAATTGCATGCCTTCCACTTCTAAGCAAGTACTCATTAATGTCCTTTACTTGAGAAGAGGTATGTTGCATGTTCATTTTGTCCAAGTGGACCCTTCAAATTTGAGGGAAGGATGATGATACACTTTGTCGCCTCATTTCTATGATACACAGCTTATTCTAACCACTATATGGCAGCTGAAGATATCAGATTCTCATCCAACTTCTGGTGTAAGATTTACATTGTTCTTCCCAAGTGGATCCTTCAAATTTAAGGGAAGGAATGAAGCCTTTTTGTCCAAGTGGATCCTTCAAATTTGAGGGAAGGATGATGATACACTTTGTCGCCTCATTTGTGTGATTCGTTGATGATTCTAACCTCTTTGTGCTGGTGGCTGAAGATATCAGACCCCCGTCCAATTTCTAATGTCGGATTTACATTCTTCACAATGTGAGGTCACAATTGAGCACTGTGGTGGGGCAATGGTGAAGTCATGTTCTGAAAGGACAACTGGACAAAGGAGGGTGCGTTATGCGTGCAATTTAGACAACATTTTGACTTGGCGAAGGATCCATACACCACATTTGCAATGACCTAGTCTAATGAAACATAGGCACCTTCTTTTCTTTTCTTTTTTTTTTTTGAAGTCAAATAGGCACCTTCTTTTTTTTCGTCATGTTTGGCTTGGTTGACTCCCTAAGGGAGATTGAGGATCCCAGTGTTGGCAGTGACTACTGGAGATGGGGAGGAGGCTCACTATGTGAAAAAAGGCTTATTCAACCTTCAGTTCTTCACATATCGCAATTAGTTATCTAAAAATATTTGGTATCTAAAAATATTTGGTCTTTAAATACACAATTGAGAGTGCAGATCTTCTTATGGTTGCTGAGAAGGGGGGCTTGTATACTAAGTCAAATCTAACTAGGCTTCTTCATAGTGGAGATGTCACTTGTCCGCAGTGTTTGGATTGTCAAAAGGATGATGATCACATGTTTTTTCACATGCTGAACTTCGACAAAGGTTTAACGCAAGTGGTCATTTGAGCGGCTTGAGAATGCCACTATTTTGACCTTCTAGGATTCCCTCAAGTCCGCATGCTCTTGTGCTACATGTGCTTGCCTTCGATCGCTAGCCATCTTTGAAGTGTTTTAGCTAGTTAGGAATGGGGACCTCTTCATCATGAGCGGTTTTATGCCGAAAATTTGCCTGGTTGATCATTTATATCCTGTGTTGTGAGCATAATAAAAGTGCATAAGGTGCCCCCACGCTACCCCACCACCCCAGACCCCCCCAGACCCCCCCGGACCCCCCACCTTGTTCCTTTACAAAAAATTGCAATCGGCCTAAAGTCTGCAACATCCTTTTGAGGCAACAAAAAATTAAGGGCGTTGCAAGTTTGTCAAAACCATAACTCCCCCGTCTAAACTCCGTGACAAGATCTCTAAGATCATACTCCACAATACTACGTAACTTTAAGAAAAAGAGAACGGGAAACAATCCGACCCAAGGAGACCATCCGCATTCAGATCATAGACTGTTGATTGAACTTCATGGAAGTCTAAATGCCTCATTAGCGCCAATGCCTTAAATTTCGAATTTTGATTTCTTTTCCCTAAATCCGGAAAGAGAAATTTCAGAGAATTCATGAAATCATTGGAAATGACTTTAAACTCAACGTTTTCCAAAAAAAATAAGGTTTTTGATATTTCTAATTAATAAATAGAATAGAAATACGCACTTGTTTGTAAAATAGAAGTGAAAATATAAGTTTTGAAGTAGTATTATCGCCATAGTCACCAGTAGCAACAAGATAAAAATGGTGTCTCTAGGGATCAGGAACACGAATCGGACTCCAAATATCTAAATGAAGGAGCTCAAACAATTGAGTACTGCTCCGACCCTGACGAGATGAAAATGACAAGCGTCGATACTTCCCAAGCTGGCAAGCCTCGCACTAGATAGAGAATCTTGTGGAAATCTGTGGGAGGACATGACACAGCTTCTACAGAGGAAGGTGACCAAAACGAAGATGCCACGGGTACAGTGAGACATGTCCAGTAGAAATATTAGAAACAACAACATGAGGAGGTTGGACCAGTCTGTAGAGCCCCTCGCTGCTCACGGCCACATCCAATCACCATGCTTGCGAGTATGTCCTGAAACACAAGAGAGGAGGGATCAAAAATGGCACGACAATGCATATCCATCATGATCTGACTAATAGAAAGAAAATTCATTTGAAAATCATGAGCATATAAAACGTTCTGCAGGTGCATGGATGGTGTAAAATGCACCTACCCTTGTCATGTGATGGGTAAGTGAACCTCATTCGCAATGATAACCCATCTACCAGGGGGTAAAGACCTATAAGATCTAAACTGGTCTCGATCGCCAAACAGACAGAGAGAAACACTAGAATCCATAATCTATTATGTCATCTCTTCCCTGCTACAATTGGTAAAAGCATATGTGATACTTGAGGAGCTCGAAGAGGATCTAGCAGCAGCTGTAACATCTGTAGATCCTGTAGTGGTGGTACCGACAATCGAAATCATTATTTTCCGTATACGAGGCACAATGTCAACAAGGCGTGGATCTGCCTGAGGAGCCAAAGTATCTGGAGGCTCAATCTGCTCTGTTACTCTAGCCGACACGGGGTATCCATGCTTCTGATAGCATATGGTGTCATGGGCAACAACAGTAGCTGCAGGGGTCGTGCTGACATCCACACCCTCTGTAGCGGGGACCACGCCCTCTGAACTGCGTAGAACCTCCTCTCCACGAGATGCAGCCATAGCTGATGAGGGTTGTATGGTGGCAATGGGTGGAATAATAAGCCTACTGAGGCGATTGTACGCCTCCTCCATGGGAGGTATGGTTGCCCCCGTAAGAAGATGTGCACAGGCGGCCTCATACTCTAGATCAAATGCAACCAAGAAAACTCCAAACATCGTAGAGTTCATGTAGGCCATATGTTGCTTTGTGGATGTAGTAACGGGCATGAAGCTGTGAACCTTCTCAACATGCCTCGTAGAGAAGAGTAGAAGGTACGTGAGGGACGGCTATTCTGCTTGGACATGAATATATCAAACTGAAGCTGAAGAATCTTGGCCTCGTTCTTCGCTTGTGCATAGGTGGCTGCCAAAATATCCCGCATCGCCTTGACAATGGGCTGGCTCACAATATCATTGGCAATATATGTGGTGAGAGTCCCAAAGAACCAAATACACACATACGCATCATCTTGCTTCCACGAAGTATTAATCACAATCTTATCCGTCGATTCTGGCTGTCTCAGAATGAGATCCTCGTTATTGCACTACATAAGGGTGAGAAACTGTATGGACCACAACTCATAGTTGGTCCCATCCATCTTCATGAAGGGAGTCGGGCCCATGAAGGCGTTGGACGAAGGAAAAATATCCCCTTGTTCTCTGACATAATGGAAGAAGGCCAAAAAATGAAATTCGACTAGGAAGTAGACTGATTATAGTAAGTCTACACGATCATGTGGAGGATTGGTTGCACGTGTAAACCCATACAACCATCCTCGTCACTCCTCAAGCCGTGCTAGGGCCGGAAACGTGATTTATATGTCTGAAATCATGTTTCCAGTCAAAATCAGACCGTTTTATACTGCAGTTCGGGCCACAGAGGTGCGCGTGGGCACGCGGGGAGATTGTCGGGACATGCTGCAGCCCCTGGCGACGTCCTGGGTGGCATGCGAGGGGCTAGCGGCCGCTGGACTGGGGCTGACGGAGGCCTGCAGCGGCTGGGGAGGCCCCTTGGTGGTCTTACGGTGGCGCGGCGATGCCCGGTTTTGGTCGGCGGCGGTGGGTGAAGAAGGGGAGGGGTCGACGGGTGGGGTTTAGGGCTTGTGTGGGATACGGGAACTCCGATCTAGGACCGTCGCTCCGATACTATGTTGGTGGAAAGAGAGAACTTGATTATTCATAAGACTTTAGCATTCTCTTATATAGGAGACTAATATGTTGGGCAAATTACATAACGGACACAGAAAATATATAAAATATATAAAAGATTGAAAATATAGTAAATATCTCAACAATTAATACAAGCACAAACTTGTAGCGTACATGCTTTAACCTCTTCTCAGTGGGACACGAAGAAGGGGTTGAAATGCTCGAGCCTTGAATCTCATATGAATTGCATGAACAAGTACATTATATATATTTTATTTATTTATTTATATATTACTTCTAGTACTAGTATACACTTTATATTTTTAATATTCTATATAATCACATTAAAACTATTACTTGATATTTTAATGTAGATTACATTCTTTAGGGAATCGGTGCTCTCATTTAGAAGAGAAACGACAATAATAGAACGAATTACACCCTCCTAAGTGTATAGCATAGTTGCACATATTATGTAGTTAATTGATATATCCTTGTAATTAATACATGTTATTTCCTTTCATTAGAATGGTGGATGGTGTACAAGTGTGGATGCCTCGCATTTGAGAAAAGTTGCAGTTAGATTTTCATCACAAATCACATTTGCAGAAGGCCGTGAGAGACATTAGATCACTTACAACTTGATTCATTTGAAAGAAATAACAAATAGGGTCAAGAAAAATTGATGACTCTGTCTGCAACCATTGCAATACTGCACTGAAGATGGACGAATTGGAGAGACAAGGAAGATTACATGGATCTGATACATGTCTACTTGTTCAAGATCTGTAACACAAATGAAGAAGAAAAGGATGTCCTTGGAAAATGGATGGAGAGCAACTGATATCTTATTCTTGACGAAAGAGGAAGATTGAATCCACAATCCCTCAGTAGATGGGTGCTAATGTTGATGACTTCGTGACTATCTATATCGGGTGGTAGAAGTGTCAGTCCCCTTCGCTTCAAGAGTGATCCAAACAGTCCACATTTCAGACTGAAGAGCAGCAACAACAGTAGCGTGAAAGTGCCACTGCCAGTGAAGCAAATAAAGAGGTGAACGGTGGAAGTGTGCATGCATAATCTGATAGTGGTGGCAGAGAAGCACCACCACCTAACAATCAAATATCGGAAGCTGGACAAGAACATGTAGAAATATATTAAGATTCACATGGAGAATACATACAAAACCCATGGGCTATGAGTGAGGGACTTCTAGGAATTGAAGGAGCTGAGATCATTGCAATAAAACATATGGTAGGTAGGTACACAAATGTGACCAATTGCCCACTTGTCCTAGAGATGTTAGGAACTTAGAAATGAAGTTAACGTTAACCTAAAGGGGCACACTGAGAAGGAGAGGGTCAAAGAAGATGAGAAATTCAATGGAGTCATGTTTGCAGGAGACTTCAATGTCCTGTCTTCATATTAAGACGACAATTTCACATACCCAACTCGTAATCAAACCGCATCAATCCTGGCTACAAAATGGAAACAGCGCTCGCGGCAATCCTGGCTAAGGAAGGGGATGCTAATACGGCTTACTTCCATAGATTGGCGAGCGGGGAGACACCGGCAGAACTTGGTTAGATCAATAGTTGTAGATGGTGTGAGAGTGGAAGGGGATCATGAGATAGGACGTGCGGTGGCGGAGCATTTCTCAGAGTTTTTCAGACGAACAGACAGAAGGATATGGAGATGGACTGGCTTGGATGCAAGCCAGCATTCCGGGCATCATACTGATAGTTTGGTTGTGAACTTGATGGAAGAGGAGGTAAAAACTGCAGTTTGGAGTTTGAATGCAAACAGTGCACTGGATCTTATGGGTTCCCCGTGTAGTTCTTTAAAGAATTTTGGACAACGATCGAGAGAGAGGTGATGGATGTAATGATGGAATTTGCTAATGGTAATGCTGGAGTGGAGAGAATTAACAAGGCCCTCATTTTCCTTCCGCCCAAGGAGGGAGCCGTTGACATAGGTGACTATCGCCCAATTGTTCTATCCAATGCCCTCTATCTGATTTTAGCCAAGGTACTAGCGAATAGATTGAGCAGATTCATGGATCACATTATCTCTCCTTTGCAGTCAATGTTTATTTCTGGGAGGAATATTGGGGACAACATAGCAATAGCGATGGATATAATTGTAGACTGGAAGAAGCGTAGGGTCAAAGCTCATGTGGAAAGTGAACTTCTCCAAGGCTTATGACACAATTGACTGGCGGTTTCTTTGGGCAACACTTGTGAAACGGGGTTTCCCGGATATATGGATATCTTAGATGAAGTGATGTGTCACCACGGCATCATATTCGGTCCTCGTCAATGGTCGTCCTAAGGGAGGATTCTACCAACCGCAGAGGGGAATTCGTCAGGGGATCCCCCTCACACCATTGCTTTTTATTATTGTTGTTGATGTGTTGCCTTGCATGGTGGATCAGGTGCTGCAACGAGGATTCACCGCAGGTTTTTCCATTGGAGATATTAATGTGCATCTACTTCAATATGCCGACGACACCATCTTTTTCATTGGAGGAGGGAAAGAGGAGGCTAAGGGGATGGCAACAACTCTCGAGATTTTTGGGGAGCTTTCTGGACTCGTACTGAATCACAGTAAGTCTGCGGCTATTCCGTTCAATATGGAGGATCTGGAAACTCATATGTGTTGTGTAGAGCTTAGAATAGAGAAAGGATCCTTGCCTGTTCACTACCTTGGTTTACCATTATCATGTGGCAGACTTAGGATGGTTGATTGGCTTCCTTTGATTGAGAAGCTGGAAAGAAAGTTGGCCGGTTGGTGTGCGATTGTCCTGTCTCGAGGGGGATGGTTGGTGCTCTTGAAGGTGGTACTTTCTGTGATCCCTATTTTCTTTCTGTAAGCGAGACTCCTTCCTATAGATATACGCCGACGGCTGGAGCTAATAATGAAGAGGTTCTTTTGGGGAAAGAACAACCAAGAGAGATCTAGAGTTCATCTTGTGGATTGGGATACGATCACTCAGTCTAAATCTGCAGGTGGGCTTGGTGTTCGTCGACTTGATTCCATGAGTGAGGCCCTTATCTTGAAATGGGTAAGCAGGACCTGGGGGGGGGGGGAGATCTTTGTTGTATAATTATTCACCGCATTTACAAGGTTTCAGCTAGCGGGAGCTTGACAGAAAATGTTAATTTTTATCCTTCTGCCTTCTGGAAGGGAATCAAAACACTCATGCCAAGATTTTCATAAAAATTCCGCTTTGTGCTTGGTAGTGGGGACTCTTTTGCTTTTTTGACGGATAACTAGATGGGCGGTGGTGCCTTATCATAGCACTTTCCCAGACTCTTTGCTTAGCAATGGATCGGGATGCATGGGTTTTCGACTATTGGAATGATGAGAGTTGGATGCCTTCCTATACATCCGGTTTCTCTAATCAACGCTTGGACGAGTATTTTTATTTATTGGACACCTTGAGTAGTGTTAAGAGTCCGGAGTAGGGCACGATCACTAGGTATGGAAGGCAAGTGCATTCTCAGTGAAGAAGGCATATAGGGTTGTATAGAAGGAAATCTTGTACGGGACTGCACCTTGATTTGGAGTTTGAAGATTCCAACAAGAATATGCATTTTTAGGCGGCTTCTCAAACAAAAAAGGATCCGAACTAGAGACCGACGTGCGAGATTTTTGGAAGGCGTGTCCGACTTGTCTTTAGACGACCCTACTTAATGTGGGAAAAGGCTTTGTTGTTGTGTCTGACTTATGTCATGTATGCGAAGCGGAAACAGAAATGTTGTATCATCTTTTTTCCACTGCCAAAGATCTTCAAGGACTTGACTAGACCTTCATGTTGGGTGGATCAACACTACCTCTTTAGAGGACTTTTGGGAGTCTCTTCACATTGCAAAACATAAGCCAAGGGAGGAGCTTCTTCTACCTATCGCAGTTGTTTGGGCGTTATGGCTAGCCAGGAATAGTAAACTCTTTGTTGCGCACCATTTTTATATTGAAAATGTAATCTCACATGCTAAAAGTCTACTTGAGTTTGGCTTATGTAAGTATTTTCCTTTCCATCTTGTAATATATTTGGGGCGAACACCATAGCGTGTTTCCCCCTTTTTTAGCTTAAAAAAATCAAACCGCGCCAAAGAAGAATGTGTATAAGATGGCATTATGGGATTTTATGAGGATTGAGCACGGAATACGGGCATTCACTGGTAATAGTGGTCTTAAACTTTTTGTTAAGATAGCAAGATTCCATGTTGGAGTTGGAAGTGGCAATGGCAGCAGTAGTGGGGTAGTCGAGACTCCACCAAAGAAGAAGCGCAAACGGTATCCATATGGTGGCAGTGGCCATTAGAGTAAGTGTTATAGAAATTGTACAACTTATGATTATATGAACTTCAGTGGGATCTCTTGATGTCAAAATATATGACTATCAATACAAGGACGCCGACACATCTTTCTCCACACCCTTCCATTGTCGATTACGTGCTAATCATCAAGAGTTGCAATCAAATCTTCAGAAGTCATCATACTAAGATGGAAGCATTATTCGCCAATACTTCCCAACACAATCAACCGCTCCTCCACCTTATGCCTAGAGATATGGATACGTTGGTGCAACGAAAATGGAATAATCTTATTCTACTACAGTGAGGGAAAGAATTAGACAAGGATATAGTTTCTTTCCCGATTAGTTTTCAAGTGAAGTTGTTCAACATGCTCTGCCACCATCACAAGCTACGATGCTCCACCATCACAAGCTTCAGTTGCTCTACAAAGATGTCGCTTCACATTAATATCTTCATCAAGAGCAGGTTCTACTGCATCATCAGGAGTTCATGACAATCTACTCTTACACAATATAGAAAACTATTTGTCAATAAATTGATGGATGTCATCCAAGAAAGGAGGAAGCACAACGCTCGTGTTATTGAGTTCGGACCTTGAACGTATTAAAATCGGGTGGACTGAGCACTGATATGATTAAGTTTGGTTTTGGCATAACATTATATTTTGTGAAAGAAAAAAAGGCATCCACCATAGAAATGTACGCCCAAAAACTTCACCATTAATCACCAATGAATAATTACAAGCCGATTACATGAGAGACAAACCACATATTACATACCCCAAAACTTGGTTGTTTGGCTTTTGTAACATTCTTTGTTTCTTTTTTCTTTTAATATATTGGGGTGAACACCATAGAGTGTCTCCGCCTTTTTTGAGCCTCAAAAAAAAACATACCCCAACTGTCTACTAACACCCTTGCATGTGCCACCACATTTTCACCATAAAAACGGTCTTAACGGAAGACCACCCCATTTCTGGCCAACTAGAGTGCCATGATCATTGCCACAGAACTTGCATGCTCCTCAGTACCATGCCAGTCCGTGCCAATTGACTCCCAGCATGTCGAAACCACGTCAATAGCGACCATGGAATTTCCAAACATCTCCCACACATCCACCGAACTCCTGCCTCCGAAGAAAAGCTGGTTTGCACACTCAGCATTCTCGTGACAACGACAATACATCGGGTCCGCCGTCAGGACGAACCGTGCAAATCTGTCCCCTATCAGCAGTCTCCTTCGAAACAACCACATAAATACCTTTACATGTACCGGAATTTTCCATTTCCATATTCTTCTACAGTCGATCGTGCACGCTCCAGGATCAAATACCATTGGCCCATTCAGGGCCCTATACGCTTTCCCCACCGAAAAAGATCTGTCACACCAGCTCCAATAATCCCGATCCTCCCGGTCCATCAACACCCTCCAGCTCCTACAACATCACCATCAACTCACTCATTCATTGATCAGACAACTCAGATCATAAATGGGTGAAGAACGAGTGCCCATCCCAAACCTCCACCATGGAACAGTTGAAATCAACCGTCAACGCCATCAGCCACGGGAAACATGACCCGAGTGCTCCACCCTTATTCCAGTCATCAGTCTAGAACTTGAAGCACATTCCATCGGTCGCATACGGCCTTAAAAAAGGATGAATTTCATGTACGACCTTGCAAATACCTCTCCGGAAGGACGACGCATGTCCGAAAATCCCAAGGCTTGGCAGTAAATAGCCCACATCATAGATTCTCTAGAGGACACAAACCAAGATATCGCACTTCCCCCATATATGAGCAATCCACTTACTAAGCAGGGCTTTATTAATCTCATCTAAGATGCGCACTCCAAGACCATTGTCATCCTTTGAGCGTGACACCATTACACAATCAACCAGTGACAACCCCTTCGATCGTCCGGGCGACGACCAAAAAAATCATCTCAAGATGGTTTCAAGCATCACCCATACCCCTACCTAGCCAGAGAAGCCTAGCAAACATGAAAAAATGGGAATAGCGGAGAGGATCGATCTCAGTAGTACCAATCTACCACCACAGGAAAGACAAAGGATCTCCAACTCACCAACATCTGCTCCATCTTCTCAATCACATGTAACCATTCCTCCATCCGCATCCTCCCAACAACCAGTGGCACGCCAAGGCAAGTGTTTAGATGTTGATATCGACATCCATATCGATCTCATGTTGATACGATATTTCGACAATATATTGCTGAAACATTGCTCATGTCGACACCCATTTGTGAACGAAGGACCGAAAAAGGTGTTCATATCACTATATCGATATTGATATCAGTCTTTTGACAATATTGATATCTCATGATATATCATCGATATCATCGCAACATCTGAAAACATGCACCAAGGTACCGCATAGGAAGTTCCCTACGAGGTGACCTCAACCAACCTACACACCGCCCAATCTCTGCCTCCTCCAGTTCGAAAGGCATAAACTCCGACTTGACCCTATTTAGTCGCAAGCGAGAGACCTCCTCGAAAATGCCAAGGACCACATACAGACTCTGCAGCTCTCCGCTCCTTCTGCAAACAGGGTGATATCGTTCGCATACTGAAGAATAGGCATCGAGAGCTCCTCCTTGTTGTACCCGCTACAAATATTGCGCGACACCGTATGATCCACCATAACTGACAAGGGTTCCGCTGCGAGAATGAAAAGCAGTGGGGCCAAAGGGCAGCCCTGACAAACTCCCTGTTGCAACTGGAAAAAAACCCCTCCCGATCGGCCATTCACAAGAACCGCATATGATGCCGTCGTGATACACCTCTTCATCCATGATATCCACCAGTCTGGAAAGCCTCTCATGGATAGAGAAGCCCACGAGATGCGCCAATCCGTCATGTCATATGCCTTCGAAAAATCAACCTTCCAGACCACTCCCTTCATTCTCCTCTCTAACAATCAACCATAATCTTAGATGCCAGAACTACACTTCCATTAGATATCTGCCCGATAAAAAAGCACTCTAGATCAAGGAGATGATCTTATTCAAAATGCCACTTAGTCGACTAGCCAGCACCTTGACCACAATCAAGTAGATTACGTTGGATGGCGTAATTGGGCAGAAGTCCACCCGATGGCCACATCCTTCTTTGGCAGTAGAAAAATCAGTGACTGAATAGACGATCGAAACCAAAATTACCCTCTGTTAACTCATCAGTCAACTCCATCACCTCCTCGATGACCAGGTTCCGAACTCTCGGAAGAAGAAAATGGGGAACTCGTCCGACCCTGGACAACCATCCGGGTTCAGTGCAAATACCACCTCATGGACCTCCAGCAACTCGAAGGTCTTTGTCAACAACTCTGCATCTGGGTCCGCAATGCATTTCACCCAAGGCCCGGCCATCTGGACCCACAAGGTGAATACGCTTGCTCATGCTCTTGAAATATCATGTCACCACCCACAATGTGGAGAATGCCATGGCATAACATTAATATGGAGATGAATATGAATCATGAACTTTTACTTCAATATGTTATCTTTTTTTCATGACTTTCATGTTTTATCTTGTAGGTTGGACAATATGTATTGAATTTCATACATATCGACATGACAATGGATACATAATGTTATATTTTCAACATGGATTTAAGCAAACATACAGATTTCGTTAGGGCGTTCCCTACTTGCGACGCGTTGCATCGTCCGAATGCAATGAAAATTGGCAAGGGCCGCTACATCGCAGCCTGGATGTAGTTCAAATTTGCAAGGGTTCTCGCATGAGGAACGCATGCGGGTAATTAAGCTAGTTCCGTTGCATCACTGCTCGGATGCAGTCCAAAATTTACAAGAGTTCTCGCATAACGGACGCATGCGAGTAAAGAAGTTAGTCCAAAAGAGATTGCATAAGAGATTGCAAAGGAAGTTGCGGATTGGTAGTTGAAATGTTGGCACTTTAACTGGAAAATTGATTGAGATAGTGGATACGATGGAAAGAAGGAAGATTCATATATTATGTCTTCAAGAGACTAAATGGGTTGGAGAGAAAGCAAGGGAGATCGAGAAGGCATGCTTTAAACTTTGGTATTCAGGTAAAGATAAGGGTAGAAACGGTGTTGGAGTGGTTGTGCATAAGGATTTGAAGGATTGTGTAGTTGAGGTGCAAAGATTCGGGGATCAGATTATTTTGCTAAAATTGGTGCTTGAAGAAGAAATTCTGAATATCATCTCAGCTTATGCTCCGCAAATTGGTTTAGATGAAAGGACTAAACAAGCTTTTTGGGAGGATCTGGATAAGATTTTACAAGGAATCCCACAAAGAGAGATGATTTGCATAAGTGGAGATCTTAATGGACATGTGGGGAAAGATGCTTCAGGGTATGCTAGTGTTCATGGAGGACATGGTTTTGGGGATAAAAATGAAGAGGGAAAAGTCATTCTGGATTTTGTAATGGCGTATGATCTTTTCATAGCAAACACTCTCTTCAAGAAGAGGGAAGAGCATTTAATTACGTATAAGAGTGGTCCAACTAGAACACAGATAAATTACTATGCGTTGAGGAGAAGAAATCGATTGTGTTGTAAAGACTGCAAAGTAATCCCAGGAGAGAGTTTGACAACCCAACATCGTTTGTTAGTCTTGGATGTGCAAATAAAATGGTTGGTAAAGAAAATGAGGGTTCCTAAGATCACTAGAACTAGATGGTGGAATCTTCCACTGAAGCAATCAAGCTTCAAGGAGAAGGTTTAGAAGACTTATCTGGGGATTGTAATGGAAATGCAAACAAGATGTGGGAGGCAGTAGCATCTTGTATCCGAAAGGTAGCCAAAGAGATACTAGGCGAGTCGAAGGGAGGAGCTCCAGGTCAAAAAGAGGCTTGGTGGTGGAATGAAGAGGTGCAAAGAAGCTAAAAATTAAAAGAGCATGCTTTAAAGCTATGTCTAAGGATAGAACAACGGAAACTGTCACAAATTACAAAATAACAAAGAAGGAAGCAAAGAAGGCTGTAAGCGAAGCTAAGTCAAAAGCTTACGAAGTTTTTTTATAAAAATCTCGATTATAAGGAGGGACAGAAGGATATATTCAGGTTAGCCAAAGCAAGAGAAAGAAAGATCAAAGACCTTTCTCAAGTGAGATGCATTAAGGACGAGGAATGTCACGTGCTTGTTACTCAGAAGGACATAGAGACTAGATGGGAGCAGTACTTCCATAAACTTTTCACTGGGGAAGGAAATAGAGAGATCACTTTGGGTGATCTGGCTAGTAGTGAAAGTTGCTTGAATTGTGCAAGCTATAGACGAATACAAAGAAAAGAAGTAGAGGAGGCTTTGAAGGTTATGAGACCTGGGAAAGGTGTACAACCGGATGACATCCATGTAGAAGTATGGAGAGTTTTAGGTGAGCACGGTTTGACTTGGCTTACGAATCTATTCAATGTTATTTGGTGAAGCAAGAAAATGCCTGAAGATTGGAGGAGTATCGTGGTGCCTCTTTATAAGAATAAAGGAGACATTCAAAATTGTTCAAATTACAGAGGTATCAAGCTGATGAGTCACACTATGAAAATTTGGGAATGTGTGATCGAAAGAAGGCTGAGGAAAGTTTCCAACGTAAAGGAATATCAATTCGGATTCATGCCAGATCGCTCAACTATTGAAGCCATCCATTTGCTGAGGAGAACAATAGAGATTTATAGAGCTAAAAGGAAGAACCTCCATATGATCTTTATTGATTTGGAGAAGGCTTATAATTCTGTCCCACGAGAGATATTGTACAGTGTTTTAAAGAAGAGACAAGTACATGTCCTATACATTAACCTCATAAAGGACATGTATGATAGGACTTTATCTTGTGTAACGACCCCGTCTGGGAAGACTGACTATTTTGACATAGGTTCAACTTTGAGTCCATTTCTTTTTACTTTGATTATGGACGAGTTGACAAGTCACATTCAGGATGAGTTGCCTCGGTGTATGTTATTTGCTGATGATATTGTGTTGATTGAAGAGACTAGAGATGGAGTAAATGGGAAGCTTGAGGTCTGGAGACATGCATTGGAGACTAAAGGATTTCGTATAAGTAAGGCTAAGACGGAATACATGGAGTGCACCTTTGATGGAAGCAATGATGAAGGAATTGAGGTGAAGATTGGTGACAATAACATTCGGAATAGAGATTCTTTTAGATATTTGGGATCTATTTTGCAACAGGATGGGGAAATTGATGGAGATGTTACTAATAGAATAAATGCAGGCTGGCTAAAGTGGAGAGGAGCCTCTGTTGTTCTCTGTGATAAGAAAATTCCTTTAAAAATTAAAGAAAAGTTTTACAAAGCAGGCGTGAGACCTGCTATGCTCGATGGATCTAAATGTTGGCCTGTGAACCATAGACATGTGTAGAGAATGGTTGTAGCCATGGAAGGAAATATCGTGATATATCGGCGATATATCGCCGATATATCGATATCGACATGGGACCGATATGGGCACCGATATGGCGATATATCCCGATTTACAGGCATTTTCTTCACAAAGGCTCGTCGATATGGGTGATATTTCGATGATATATCGTCGATATATCGTCGAAATATCGTATCGATACGATATCGAAACGATATTGATACGATACAGCCTTTCATGGTTGTAGCAAAAATGAAAATGCTAAGGTGGATGTGTGGACACACACGTAAAGATCGTATTCAGAATGATGCAATCAGAAAGAAAGTTGGTGTAGCTCCGATCGAGGATAAGATGCGAGAAAACCGCTTAAGATGGTTTGGTCATGTGCAAAGAAGATCAACGGATGCACCAGTTAGGAGATGCGAGTGTTGGGATGTTGAGCCGTCTAAGAGAGTGTGAGGACGGCCCAAGAAGTGCTGGAAAGAGACTATACGAAGGGATCTTAGTCTTTTGGGTAGAAGCCCAGGATTGACCCGATATAGATCTGAATGGAGGCGAAGAATCCATGTAGCCGACCCTAGTTAACTGTGGGAAAAGGCTTTGTTGTTGTTGTTGTTTAAGCTTATACGCATCCCTAAATGCATGAAATAGTAAATTTATATTATTTATGCACTTAAGATATATTAGAGATTCTTTATCTATGAAATTTACCAATTTTCATCTTTTCTAAGTCATTCCGGCACGATTCCGAGACATTGTCGCCACTTCCATCAACATTCTTCTCCCCATCACTAGCAGCCACCATCTCAATGTCCTCGGAGACTGCCACAACCTTGCCATTTCCTCTGCCTCTCCTCATGACCACCATCACCCCCTCCCTCAAGCTCCTAGTCACTTCTGCCTTTTTTTTTTTTTGAGGCTCAAAAAAGGGGGATACACGCGAAGGTGGCTAGTCACTTCTGCCTGGATCAATCATTTAATTTTAACAGTAGAAAAAGTCAGTTTGCATATTAGACCTTTTAATTTAAATACAATTTTTGTTTCTGCAATGTGAAAAAACTTCTATAATGTGGTAAAAGGCTTTGCTGTTGTTGAAAGTACAAACTTCCATACTGGTCCTTAACAGAAATTGGAAGTCAATACGTTCGAGGAAAAGTCTAGCTCACAAATTGGCATTTGTTCCTGGAAATGGCATCACATGCACATAGTGAATCTTCTACATTTCTCCTTACATGATACTAACATTTTTATATGAGGTCATTTCAATTCCATATCAGGATGCAGAAATCACGAAGCTGATGAAACATTTACAGAAGCTGTGCCATATATATGGATCCCAAGAAAAAACTTATAGAGATTTGTTTCCATATTAACTACTAAGGGGGAAACAACAACAACAAGACTTTTCCCACATTAAGTAGGGAATTGCTAAGGAGGGAAAGAAAATAAAAATGTAATTAAAGATCTACAAGGATGTTCTTTATGTCAAAGAAAAGAGATCTTTATGTTCATCTTTACCTCAGACTACTATATGTGTGCCCAAACTGTGTTCTCTTATTAATTTTAACAAACAAGCAGATTTCAACAATTAAAGATGCATGAGTAAAACGTGTGGTAGGAAAATAAAGAGCATTTATAAATGATTTCCATAGAAAGAGATGAAAATAGCATTTTACCTGTCGAAGGTAGCGCAAGAACTTACTATCCCCAAGACCAGCAATTTGAGATGTAGAAACAAATGCATATCCACGTGTTGGTCTTAAACTTGAATTTCTTCTATCAACTTTGAATGTATATTTCAGTGATGATAGCAAGCTATGTCCCAAGTGTCTCCTAATGGACTTTGATGCCATCTTTGATGGGTCACTTAAAGTACGCCAGGTGAGGTTGTAAGACAGATCATGGTATCTCGTTGACATCAAGCCTACTGAGAGGCCCAGCAGTTGTTCTTTGTAGGAAGAAAATTTCAACCAATCTTGAGTAAGAAGAGAAAGACGGGCTACTAAAGGATAAGATATTGCCTTAAATCTAGGTAATGATAGGCCTGTGCTTATTTCCGTTGTCTGGTTCCAACCATAGACCCCAGAAGCATCCCAAATATCTCCTAGGCCAAGAAGATTCTTCAACTTAAGTGACAACTCAAGGGACCAAGATTTGGCTTCCTGTAAAAGTGTATTAAATGAGAAAACACCTTTTCAAAAATATTCAGAAACAAATTACTTTGTAAAATTATTAAGGAAAAATCATATACAAACCAACTGATTTGATAAATAAAGCTAATGATGTCACATGCATGCTTCTTTTATGGAAAAAAGGTGGGCTCCAAATAGTGCACACCCATATTATATACTCACAAACTTAAGAAGAGTTTTTACAAAGATCAATACTCATTTTCCACATAGAACTTCTTTGTGGTAGGTTCAAATCCTACATAGCGTGATTGTCTTGTTATTCAAGAGCTCATAACAAACTCATTATAAGAAAATCACTTAAGAAAATGGTGCAAGAATTTGACCTATCTGCTTATAACTGGTGTCAATCACAAAAAATAAATGTCATTTAAAGATCCAACTGATCATCGCGTATTTTTTTTGTAAATATGAGATTTGTATGAATAATCATGTCAAAGTAATAGGAATTAGACCTAAATAATTCCAAACAAGCTACATGGACTATAAGATAGCAGCCACCCAATTACTATGACCAAGAGTGTCGAGGGACACCTAGAAGTCATTGCAGTCCACTGTCACAACCCTCTCCACACACGTCGCAACCTATACTACATAGCAATAATGCATCGAAAGAAAGATGCTCATTACTATCCTATGTTGTCATGCATCGTCACAGGAGCCGTCACACCCAAAGAAGAAGGGTGTCGTTCTGTTTCAGTCATAAGTCATTTCCTCTACGGCAACCAAATGAAAACCCAGATGGGTAACGTTATCTTCCAACTCCACAAGTCAGTGAACTGATCCAAGATCAATGTTGGATCTAGAATCTCCATATGATAGAAAGCCTTATAGGCCTTCCGAACAGTGAAAGTTACATCAACAGAGTCGTCCATTCCCTCACCATCTGCCAGTGCCTCAAGAAACAATAGGAAATCCATGAACCGCTGATCCGACAACTCAGTACAAAAGGGAGGTATCAACTTCCACCCTCCCAACAATCTCCGACAGGAATCTCATTATCAGTTGTCAATGCATAAAGCCTTGGAAAACGACCCTGTAGAGGTCCATGCCCAAACCAATCATCTCTCCAAACACCCCCATCCATCACCTAGATTAGGCTTTATGAGTGACACCATAGGCAGAAGCACAGAGCAAATTCCCTTTCAGAAATTGGAGAAATTAGAGGGTCGTGGAACACTAGAATCAGGCACCGAGAGATCCAGGGAAATCCCATAGATGGAGCACAAACCTCTGCACAACAAATCAGTACCTCTTCCCCAAATTCGTGTCACCCACTTCATCAAAAGCACGTGATTCATTTCCTCTAGACAACAAAACCAGAGCCCACCATCCTCCTTTGTAAACATGATCAATTTCCAACTGACTAGCAACATCACATGCAACTCCCCAGAGAAAGCCCAGAAAAAGCATCTCATAATCGTCTCCAACCTCCCATTAACCCCAGCGAGCAAGAAACGCAAAGAGAGGAAAAACACTAGGATAGCTGATAGGACCGCCTTCAACATAACAAGGCGACCACCACTCGACAGACACGTAGCCTGCTACTTGCCAACTTTTTTTCCAACTTTTCAACAACAGAGTGACATTCATATTGCCACAACCTACCGCCTACCAATGGTAGTCCAAGATACGAGATAGGAAGAGCCCCTCGGTACGCACGTAGCCCCTTACTTGCCAACTTCTTTTCCAACTTTTCAACAATAGAGTGCCATTCATATTGCCACAACTTACCGCTGGCAATCTAAGATACGAGATAGGGAGAGCCCCGCGATATGTTCGCAAGGCACTCTCATAGTACGTCGCATCCTCCTCATTCATCCCAAAAGGCACAAAAGCATACTAGCATGGTTACTCTTCAAATCCAAGATCAACCCAAATAGCAACAGAATGTGGCCATCCCTTTCGCAGCTGCAAGACAACCCTCGATGAAGAAAATAGTATCATCAAGCAAAAACAAATTTGTCAACATGATATTAACATGGTAGGTATATCATGTTATGTATACACTCTCTTTTCCACCAGTAAATATATATAAGGAAAAAAGAAGTATACTCCCACCTTTTTTCCCATGTTTTTTTGAAATGAAGCATAGGGGGATTTACATCACCAAATATAACCATGGTGTCATTCAAAATTCAACTTAATTAAAAAATTGTATCCCCTCCATCAAGACTGCTAAATTTTAATGGTTTAGGAATTGCTGAAATTGACTCCCTCCAGATGGACATGTTAAAAATCTGTTTTACATGAAATTTGAAACACATATTCCACTTATTATTATAAGTAAATCCCTCTAGGGTTTTATTTCAAAAAAATAAAAAAAATATGGAAAAAAAGATGGGAGCAAGCTCTTATATGCTCCTGTGAATCATTTTTTTTGAAGTCTAAAAGGTAGGGGGAAACACTCGATGGTGTCCGCCCCAAGTTTATTAATCAAAACAGAAAGGGAACAAAGTTTGAAAAATAAAAACCAACTACTCCCAAACCGTTACATGACCCACTCGTCTAACAAGCAATTAGCGAACACCCCCACATTTTCCTTGTAAAAACGTTGGCCCGAGAACAGTAAGTCGTTTCTCCCCCACCACACTGCCCAAAGAATGGCCAAAGCGTACAGTCGCTCTCCCCTTGGCCTGTTGATATTGGCATGTACCGAACCCCAAAAAGCTTGGAAGTCGTCGCGGCGGCACCAGTCTGAGCCCACCTCCTGCCACAGTTGAGACACCAAAGGGCATGAGAAGAAAAGATGTTCCACCGATTCGAATCATTACAGATCAAGCACCTGTCCGAAAGAACCCCCAGAAGCCTGACGCACCTGTCTCGCGTCATCAGTATCTTTCTCCTGAGCAACCACAGAAAGATACCAATTCTCTCAGGAAGCTTGAGAGCCCAATTAACAGTGCAGTCCATGATCAGCAAGTCGGAGTTGGCCGGCGGAGGTCTGGAGATGGCACCATAGGCCCCTCTGACCGAAAAAGATCCCTCTTTCCAACTCCAATGATCCCGGCCCCCACCAGGCGGCCCCACCTCCCGCACGGCCTCCAACAAGGCCAGGAAATCGTCGAACCTCTGGTCAGAGAGGATGGCGGTAAAGGTTGGGCACCAGAGCCCATCAGCCCAACACTCCGCAACCGAGCAGGACTGCTCTCCAGCAAGCGCAAACAACTGGGGGAACCGAGAGCACAGGGCCCCTCCCCCCGACCAGTCGTCGGTCCAAAAAGAGAAAGAGCCCCCCCTCTTGAGAATCGTCTAAAAAGTGCGATGTTGTTCACAAAAGTCTTCACCACGCCCCGCCAGAAAGGAGTCGGGGCGTTGAGGACGGCCGCCAAAGAGGGCGGGGCCCCCCTCACACCGTAGATCTTACGGATCACCGTGCAAACGAGTTCATCCCCCGGGCCCCAGATCCTGCTAGCCCACTTAAGCAAAAGTGCCCCGTTCATTTGCTCCAGAGACTTCACCCCCAAGCCCCTGTTGTTCTTCTAAGCAAGATATCCTCACATCCCACCAAGTGGATCCCCCTGTTCCCGCCCGCACTATTACCCCACAAGAATGAGCGCATCCGCTTCTCCAGCCGCGCCCGTATCCCCTTTGGCAGCTTACGGTTGGAAAGAAGGTAGATGGGAATGGAGGAAAGGATGGATTTCAGAAGAATCAGCCTGCCACCCTTCGAGAGAACCGCGCCCTTCCAACCCGCTAACCTTGCCTCCAACTTCTCCACCACTCTAAGCCAATCGCGGATCCGAGTCCTCCCCAGCGCCAACGACGTGCCCAAATACTCCAGCGGCCGCGAGGACCTCCCCGAGCCCAGGGTCATCACAAGATTGTCAGAAAGAAGTTCCGCACGCCCGAAGGGAACGAACACCAACTTCGCATTATTCTTAGTCAAACCCGATAGCTCAGAGAAGATCTCTAAAGCCACCGCCATGCCGTTAGCCTCCTCACAGCCCCCCTCGATGAAGAAAAGTGTATCATCAGCGTATTGGACGATCGGAACCACCACCTCATCCCTCGAGTAGCCTCTAGAAAAACCACGTCCAACGACATTGTCCGCAATATTGGAGAGTACGTCGGCCGCAAGAATGAATAACATTGGCGCCAAGGGGTACCCTTAATGCACCCCCCCTTCGTAGTTGGATCTAACCCCCCTCCGGCCGACCGTTGATCAAAATCGAAAAGGACGCAGTGGTGATGCAGCGCCTCATCCAAGAGATCCACAAGTCGGGGAAGCCCTTCCTCCTCAGCACACACCAGAGAAATCTCCAATCGAGCGTATCATATGCCTTCGCAAAGTCCACCTTCCACAGCATAATGCATGTACTCCTCCGCCGCCAATCCGCAATAATCTCAGAGGCGAGCGAGACGCAATCAGAAATCTGACGACCAGGGATGAAAGCCGATTGGGCCGGCGAGATAAGGTTCCCAAGAATGACATTGAGTCTAGTCGCAAGGACCTTCACCGTGATCAGGTACAAAGCGTTCGAAATGGCGATAGGTCGAAAATCCCCGATCAAAGAGGCCGCCGACGACTTCGGAAGCAAAACCAGGAGCGCGCGGTTGATCTTATCAAAGCCCGAGTTCCCCTTACAGAATTCCCCCACCACTTCAAGCACCTCCTGCCCAACAACGTCCCAGAAGTCCTTGTAGAAGGAAATCGGGAACCCATCTGGGCCAGGCGCAGCGTCATCATTTGGATCCCAGACCGCGTCCTTCAGTTCCTCCAGAGTAACCTCACGGAGCAGGTCCTCCCATGAAGACCTAGCCACGGACCTAGTCCCTCGACCCAGCCACCTCCATCTCCGCGGGATGACAACCGAAGTAGCGTCCTTGAAGTGCTTCGTAATAGCTAGGCCCATTTCTTTGTTTCCCTCCACGCAAATCCCATCGATCATAATTGAGCGCAAGGCATTGGACCTACGCCTCCCCATTAGCACGTCGATGGAAAAAGGAAGTATTAGCGTCTCCTTCCCGAATCCAGTTAATTCTCGACCTCTGCCTCCACTCCGTGATGCGCTTCTTCTCCTCGGCGAGAAGCTTCCTCTGCGCCTCCGCCCGAGCCTCGATCTCCACCGCCGAGAGCCCCCTGCAGTCCTCCAGCGAGTCAAGCTTGTGAATGACCTCCTCCGCCTCCGTCCTAGCCGCAGCCCTGGCCGCCCTCGACTCCCTCTTGAAAGCCGCAAGGCGCACTCTCAAAGAGGAGAGCTTTTAAACAAACTTCTGAGCAGCAGAGCCCGAAACCACCGACTCCTCCCAGTGCGAAGTCACCACCTCTCGGAAATTGGCCTCCAAAAGCCAGCATTTCTCATATCTGAAAAGTCCCCGTTGAACAGGGGCATCACCCGAAGACCACACGATAGGGTTGTGGTCAGAGCAAGAGCGGGGTTTGGCCTCCACCGACGCCAAAGGAAACCTCTCCCCGACCTCCCCAGAGGCAAGAAAACGGTTGAGACGCGAGCGCGCTTTAGAGTTTCTCCAAGTATAACTGATACCCGTAGCATCCAACACCTCACGGCCAAGCAAGTCAATGGTGTCCACAAAATCGCCAGAGCCCGGGTCCTGGCCCCCCTGCCACCGGGCCTATCCGAAGTGAACAGGGTGACATTGAAGTCCCCCCCAACACCCAGGGGGTCGTACCGACGTGCCGAGCAGCCTCCACAAAGTCCTCCCAAAGCTCACCACGTAACCTTTCATCACAAGGCCCATACACGCAGGAGACCGCCAGCTGAAGAGAAGACGACGTCCTTGCCAAAACCACCGTCATGATGTGCCTCCCAAGAGCCATGGAAATGAAAGACAACTTCGAGGAACGCCACGCCACAATCATCCCCCCCCCTCGTGCTATCCAAAGTTCTGAAGTGATCCACATCCCCGGCCCCGAACCCCTTCCAATCACACTCCGACAAGGCAAGAAGCTTCGTTTCCTGGAGGAGGATGGCACCGCATCCCCAATCGTTGAACCTCGCACCCACCATTCTTCGCTTGTCTGGATCCCCCAGGTCGCACACGTTCCAAGACAAGATTTTCATTTGGAGCCTTCGTCGCACCCTTTAACCTGAACCGCACTAGCGGCCTCCACCACCTGAAGCTTGAACGGAGGGCAAGGCTGTGACGAAATCCTGGACGCCTTGGCTCTGCTCCTTCTTCTGTACCTTTTGGCACTCCTGTCGCTAGATCCCGCCTCAGAGACACGGTCTGAGAGGCCCCCATCCGTGGATACCCGCTCCTGACCGGGCACGGGTAAAGTTGTTGCAGAGGTGGCAAGGTTCAGTTGCGGAGTCCTTTCCTCCGTGAAGAAACGAGGGAGAGACGTAACAGCGGCCACACGGGTAGCACCAAGCCAAGCACAAGGAAAACCGCCTGAGGAATCAAACCGGGGAGTCGACCCCATGAAGTTTCGGGTCTGCACCACGGACGTCGAGCCCGGAAACGCCCTACTTTCCACCGAATCCGGAAAGTCCCACAAACCCGTGTAAGAGACCGGCACCGGACCCGTACCCGCAACCCGATCCGCATCGAAGGCCGCCTCAATCGGGTCGTCATTCACCACTTGAAGAATCGAAGAGAAGGGCGGGTCCACAGAAGTGACCCCCACGTCACCATGCAGAAAGAATGAACCTGGTGAAAGGTACAGTACTTTATGCGAGTTCATGAACCGCTGCGTGCCAAGATTAACTCGCGTCCCCTCGATCAAGGGTCCCCTCGGGAATCCAACCGCCCTTGCGTCGCCCGAAGCGTCCCACGACCTTTCGTCTGCCACCGGCCTCGGAGCCTCCGGCGATGGTGGAGGGACGTCGATCACTAGCTCAATCGGGAAGGAGAACCCACCCACACTCAACTATGCAAAAGAACTCCGATCACCAACCTTGTCGAGGAAGCTTTTGGAGCACTCGATCAGGATCGTCGTAACCTCAACCGCAGTTCCCGGTCGTAAACCATCGTCGACCACTTCACGGACCACTCCCCACTGGCGCAATGCCTTCCGCAAGCAACTGACTGACCGCGAGAGGAAGGGAACACCCTTCACTCTAGCCATGCAGACCTCCAACTCCTCGTAGGACCCATCAGCGAAGCGCATACACCTCCATCGAACATCGCCGACATCCTCATTGCATAACAAACGCTCCTTCTGGACCTCCGATAAGCCGCGAATGCAGCACCTTCGTGCATCCAAACTCACAATATCCCCTTCGAAATGTGAGCCAAAGAACCCATTCACATGCGAGGAGAGGACGTCCAAATCGATATCCCCTTCGCCGCGTAACCGATAACTGCATGCAAATTTGATGAAGACGCCCGAGTCCTGTCCTTGAACGTCGATTTCGCACATTTAGCTCCTCCGAACGCAGTGGAGCCGTTGGCATGGTTGGCCATGGCACCGTCCCGCGCGTCGTTCTTTAGCACGTCCGCATAAGATGGGCCACCTTGGTTGGCGATAGCAGAACTTCCAAACCAATGTCCATGCAGAGAAGGTCTTTGACGTAAGAAGGGCTCCGCCTCCTTCGTTTTTGCGTACGAATAACACGCCGCCTGCCGATGACCCACCCTACCGCAAGAGTAGCACTTCGGAGGAAGGTGACAGTAGAAGGCCAAGTGACCCCTGTCACCACACCGGAAGCACCTCCGGCCCGGCTTCTTATGAGAGACTACCACCCACTCGCCGTAACAGCCACTTCCGTGTGCCCTCGGTAGTGTAACCATGAGATATCTTCTCATCTCGGCCCAGAGCCTTCTTGCCCTTGTCCCGAACTTCCCTTCTCCCATGCGATTCGCCAGCTCTGGTCGCTCCTCCGCCTCCGCTCGACGCACCAACTCCGATCGCTCCGCCCACTTCTCTCGTCGCACTCGCACTCGCTCTCATTTTCGCACTCGTGAATTCGACTGCGCCCCTGCTCTTGTGAATCATACACAGTCAACCCATATATATATCATCATCCAATCCTACCATATTTGACTACAAAAAATTGGATATGTATATACATATATATGGGTACATGTATCATTTTTTTATCCAAAAAGGGGGAAAATGTGTTACGGTGTCCACCTCAAATAAAAAGCTTGAATCAAAACATATAAAAGCATTGAGAGCTAAAAATCACACTACTCCTAGCTAGCCACAATGCCCAAGCCACCGCTAAAAGAAGAAGGATCTCATGTCTGGGTCTTTGTTTTGCTAAATGAAGAAATTCCCATAAAGTATACGAGTTTTGCATGTTCAACCAAATTTAATATCCACGAACCCATCTTAGTATATGGATAGAGTTCCAGTTACATTTCCTCACTGTATGTTACAACATTTTATACCTTACCTAACTATTCCAAATGGTCGTATATAAAGTACATAATTACTTCAATATATTCAATATATGTATAACTTAGATCATCTGCAAATTATTCACCATGTATTCATTGTCCATTTTTAAGAATATTGTAGCCTATTTTTCAGAAATTGAGGGGGGGCGTGAGGAGGTCAAGGGCATGGCGACGACTTTGGAAATATTCAGCGAGCTATCGGATTTGCACATCAATCAAAACAAATCCAAGGTGATCCCCTTTGGGATGAATGCGGAGACGGACTCTGATTGTGGGCTGGCCCTGGGCTCCCCCCCCCCCCTCTTCTCTTCTGATTGACTACTTGGGCATGCCCCTGGGGCCGGGGAGGGCTAGAATTCGCGACTGGTCCAAAGTTATTGAGAAGGTGGAGCGGCGACTCTGCGGTTGGGGTTCGACCCTGCTCTCGAGAGGTGGTCGCCTTGTGCTCGTCTATCCCCGTATACTATCTCTCCAATTGGCAGCTGTCGGTGGGGGTGCGGAGACGTATTGAGAAGTTGATGCAGAATTTTCTTTGGGGAGAAGGGGGCCTTCTTCGCGTGGTCCACATCTCGTGGATTGGGAGGAGGTGACGAGGAGAAAATGTGAGGGGGGTCTTGGCATCCGTCACCTCGACTTGGTCAATGACGCTCTAGTTTTAAAGTGGGTCAACAGGTTATGGGGTGTCTCTGATAATTTCTGCTCTTCCCTGTTGCGCGAGATTCTTGGTTTAAATGGGGTGGTGCTGGGGGAGATTGGTGATCTTCGCTCGTGTACCCCATTTTGGCGCGGGGTGATGTCGGTGGGCCATCGCTATTCGCATCTCTTTATTCCTGTTCTCGGGGATGCCAGGTCTTTCAAGTTCTGGACGGACAATTGGGCTGGGGGAGCCCCTTTGGGGGTCTCTTTCCCGCGTTTATTTGCATTGGCGTCTGATGGGCGTGCTTCTGTGGCTTCCTGTTGGTCGGGGGACGGCTGGTTTCCGGTTCTTCTTGGCTGCCTCTCTGACCAAAGATTCGACGAGCTTCTCACTCTTCTGGATACTATTAAGAATGCGCCAAGACCGGCGGGGGGAAGAGACCACTGGGCTTGGCAGGAGGGCGTCTTCTCGACGCGGAAGGTTTTCATGGCTATTTCCAATCATCCGCACATTCATTCGGATCCCTTCAGTTGCGACTGCACCTTCCTTTGGAATCTGAAGCTCCCGGAGAGGGTTGCTATCTTCCTTTGGCTCTTTCGCAGGAAGAGGATTTTAACGTGGGATCGTTGCGCTCGTCTTTATGGTGGCTTGGCCTCGTTGGATTGTACTCTCTATGGCAGTGACGTGGAGTCCTTAAATCACATCTTCTTCACTTGCCCTATCACTGCGGGCATCTGGGAGGAGGCTAGGATGTCTTGGATCAATACTTCTGACGTGGTCGTTTTCTGGGATTCTATTCAGTTGAACAAGGACAGGGAGCGCAGGGATTTCTTGGGTCTTTTTGCTTGCATTTGGGCGATTTGGCTGGGGCGCAACGCAACAATTTTTAGGGGCCAAAGATTTTACAAGGAGAACGTGTTGGCTCACGCGGCCCATCTAACATCCGGCTGGTTGATATTATAATTTGCGCCTTCCTCTCTGGGTGGGATCTTTTGGATCCGGTTTCTTTTTTTTTCTTTGTTTCTCCACTTGTAATTACCTTCTCCTTTTTCTCTTTTATTTAATAAAGTTTTTTGGGGCGAGCACCACGCCGTGTCTCCCCCGACTCGTTAGACTTCAAAAAAAAAAGAATATTGTGGCATATTTTTCCACATCAATCGTCATTTCCACTATTCATGCCTCAGATCCCTGTTTAAAAAAACACGCAATGATAAGGTAAACACCTCTATCCGAAGCTTACTCTAACCAATTTGTAGCCTAGCATTGAAGTATTTCCTCTCCTGAATTCAAGCAACTGCATTTTTTGATTAAAGAAGTGGGTAAGAAGTCGGTTCATTACCCTCCTACAAGATGCCAATCTTTGAAAAATACATGTTAATTCATCACTCCCCTCACTTGCTCCCCTACATATTCCATGAAAAAATCAGTTAATCGGTCTCTCCACCACGTATGCATTCAAATTCTTAGAAAAACAACTCACAAACCCTTATTTCTCGTTAAATTATCCCAATCAAATCCCAAATCATACCCTCGGACCTAACAATTCTAAACTCAGAGTTCAGTCAGATGCTCCTGCAGAAAAAACTTTACAAAACTAACAAATCAGCAAAATAACACAAATATCAAATGCTTACACCGGGTCTGGAGTAGACGCCGACGTCCCCGCTGAGGAGGCTCTTCTCCACAACCTCCACCACCACATTCGCAGTGTTTGGTAGCTCCGGAGGGCCCGCGTCGAGCGTGATCGTCACGGAGTCGAATATATCAAGCTCGCGCAGTTTGGCATTGGCATGTCCCGCCACCTGGACAAGCTCCTGCATCGATCCGGCGGACCTCAGCAAGTCCCCCACCACCGCTTCCACAAGCCCCTCCCTCGTCCTGACGTTGCCTCGGACGACCACGTCGTGCACCCGGAGAGCCATGGGGCCGGTCGACATGCGCCGCACGAGCTCCCCCATCTTTCGCCTCTCCCTCACTACACGATCGCCCCGCCGCTCTTCCTCTTCTTCCTCCTCCTCTTCCTCATCCTCCTCCACTTCCTCCGCTGCGTCTTCCTCATCAATCTCGTCCTCGTTGCGATCGCGATCGTTTTCTCGGTCCATGTCGACGAGGGAGAGGGGGTTTAGGGTTTTGGGTGGTTGGGAGGGGAGTGGTGGCTGAGTTGGGAGTTTTGGGGGTGCTGGGAGAGGTCTATTCGGCGGCGGGAGAGGTCTATTCGGCGGCGGGGGAGGCGGGGGAGGGAGGTGAGGTGAGGTGGCAAAATCCCAAAGATGAGAGGAACGCCTCTTTTTCTCTCTTCGAGAGTTGTGTTTGTTACATATAATCAATGGATTGTATATTTGTATACCTTTGAATTGAGGGTTGAGCCAAAAATTTTGAGAGTACGAGAGCAATGATTTTGGATGACTAGATTTTGTATTTTTCTCCTCGTTGATTGTAAGATGAGAGAGAAGAGCGGAATCTAGTGGTTCAGATTCACGGCTATCATGCTCTCACAATTTTTTACTCTCACAGGATCAACCTTCCCTGAATAATCTATATCTATATACATATGGTAAAGATGAGTTTTTCATATCTTCATTGATACATGGAACTGTGTGGTGTGAGATTTCCCTCCATCTCACACTTTCCCAAATGGACATCCTCCTCTCCCTAATACCCTCCATTTGTAGACCCATGGTGTTCTCCCTCTCTCCACTTTCGAGACACATGGGTGAATGTGTGTTATCCTCGGTGATTCCAGCCCGACGATTTATCTACTTTTTCCTTTCACTGGTCCTCCCCCAATTCCTTCTCCTTCATCCTATTTTCTCTCCTCCCTCCTCCACTTTCTACGATTCCGTCGAGGCTCCTCTCTTCCAGCCTTTGATACGTCGTCATCAAAGGTATTGTCGAAAACGCAGCTAAGATCATGGGCTTTCCCCTCATCAAAGGATCCAAGAGATGATATGTCTCTCCTTCCTGTAAGAGGCTCTCCTCCACAATATTGTTCTCAAGGCATGCAACGGCCTCGGTCTCTTACCCATCACACCCACCACTCCATTGAGATCTGTCCACCCATCTCCTTCCTCATGGGGGTAGATCGACCTGTAGGCTCGGATGACTTTATGGGTGCCAAGAATGAGTCAGATACGTTCTACTCTGAGTTGAGTTCCAAGTGTGGTGGCTAATGCAAGAACAGGGCATATGTAGGTTCTAGCACGGGCTTCCATATGAGGGGAAGGTGGATCTCGTAATGGAGCAGCAGTTCCTTGAGCTCCTGATGCGGTCTAAGAGCCAAATGATCATGCCTTCCCCGTCGCCTTTTAGCTATGGAGGTTGTCTTCCTTCTCCAACTTTTGGGGAAAATGCATCGGGGGCTTCTTTAACCAGTTGCAGCAGAACGACAACTAGAGGTAAAATCTCCCACAAATAATTCCAACAACTTTTGCAATACCTCCTAAAAAATATCAAACCAAGTAGTAAAGCTTCGCAAATAAGAGATTTTTTTCTTCTTTAAGTAATCTTCTTCCTTGGATTGATTATGCAGGGTGGCCAACTGTGTCGACAAGTCGCATAAGCTCACGAGACGACATTGGGTTGATTACATGAGCATGGTGAATCCAGGTTCCAAGCTCTCTTCCTCCCCCTTTCTACTGAATCCCTCTCTTCTCCTTCATTTTCTCTACAATTTGGTAAGAAAACCCTTCAATCAATCAACATCATCTGGAACAAAGAGCACCAAATGAAACATGACTGAAGATCGATATAACAGCACCACAACCAGTACTTGCGCATCTTATTACCATTGGGAACCCCTCAAGCTTTGCATTTGCCTGTGAAATACTGCAGACGAACAACAGATGACAATAACAACACTTCGTCCAAAGCGTAGCACCATTGGAGCAATGAAGAAACCCTAGAGCTGTGATTGTCGCAAATTCACATGGAGACCATCTGATTATATGCGAGAACGAAAACCTTCGTCTGAAGATTCTCATAATTTGGGGAAGAACTCCCACAACTCCAAATTTTACCGTGGTCACTTGATCAGATTGAAGGGAGATATGCGGATAGAAGAGTGGGCATCTATCTCCTAAAGCTTCATTGGAGACCGCAACATCAAATGCACTTGGAACTCCTAATTATCAAAGCACCAAGGATCCTTTAATTCCAGCCCAGTGCCTGAAAAGCATCAAAGAACATCTGGAGAAGCCCCATCAAATCCGTAGATCGAGATCTTCATCGACCAAATCTTCATCAGAAGTTTCACTATCCGTTAACAATTACCGAAGTCAAAATCATCTGATCGTGGAAGGGTGAAGCACTAGATCTATCAGGAGGATCGAACCGAGTCACGTCTAGATAGATTTAATGGGGGAAGAACAAGCGTAGATCCATATCGCACAGCCTCAATCCGATTGTCAACAGGAGCAATTGCAGCTGCATGCCACTCTCCAGGATGCATATGAGCTGCAGGTGCAAAAGGGGGATATTTTGGGAATAATTATATGTATACATTCGATAGAATATTTATCCGCATGTATGTCATCTGCCCCTCATTAAAAGCATGTGCAAAACACGTGTGTGACACGTTTGCAGGGATACACTTTGAATTGTGTAATATGTACAACAAGGCCCAGTTGTAGGATATCCACGTGAGCAGACACGTGGGCCCGAATATTTTTGCACACCACCACTCCGCATTTCAGTAATTTACACGATACCCTAGAATTTCCTATATATTACATCTTAGGCCAATACATAGTGTATAAAATCCTTTTATAAATTCTATATTAAATAATATACTTAATATAAAAAATCAAATAAAAATGCTTATTAATAAATATTGATATACTATAAATAATACATAATAACTTTAAAAGGAATATAAATATTTAACATTTTTAATAATTAAAATATTATACAAAATTTACAAATTTCTCACGATTTTTATTATTTGTGTCCCTCTGAGATATTGCAATATCAATTATGCCCTTTCCTTTTTGGAATATCAATCGTGCTCCTACCTTCTTGCAAAATTCACAGCTCTGCTCTTCTGTTAAGGTAAATTAAGGGCATAATTGATATTACAAGGGGGCAAAACTGCGAATTTTGTAAGAAGATAGGGGCATGACTAATATTCCAAAAAAGGGAGGGCATAACTGATATTGCAATGTCTCGGAGGTACACAACGATAAAAATCCATCTTCTTAAGTATGTAAAAACTATAAACAAATGTCACAAAATCCCAAAAAAGGTATAATTTATTAAAATAAGTTTGAAATCTTAAACATATCCCTTTTATAAATTGTATGTATTCATATAAATATTTTATAAAATAATTTAATTATAGACATTTTGAAGAATTTTAATATTGAAATTATAGTATTGAGAAATTAACCTAATTTTGAATATTGTGCTTGTTCCTTTTACTCTTCTTTCATTTTAATCATTTTCCTTTGGTCGTGAAGCGCGGGGAACATCCTAGTAATAATAATGATGATGATAATGTAAAGTGATGTAAAGGGATATGGATATATCTATATTTGATCATTTACTATATTCATTTTATACAAATTTTGACATTTGTATCGGTGTCTGTTTTAAAAGAGATACGGATATATGTATATATATTATAATTGTGTATAATTATTATAATATAAGCACATTTAGTATATTTATGTCATGTGTATTCCATCCAATATATGTATATTTAAGTTAACCTATGAACAAATTTTTAATATTACTCATATCTAATCAGTATCTGTTTTACATATGTATCCGTTTTAAAGATAGGGTAACATAATTTTAATATCCATCAATATATGTATCCGCATATGTATTCATATTTGAAAATATATAAGGATGTAGTAACACCTATATCTGTATTCATATCCGCCCGTTTGCATCTCTAGATAGAACATAGCAAGATACACTACAAAAAAATTGAGCTATAGTGACGGTTTTGAAAAAATCCGTCACTAAATAAGTCGTTGTTAAATATATAATGATGATATTATTCGTTGCAAAATGAGTTTTCGTACTCAAAATTAGCAACGAATATCATATCTGTCGTTATATCATTAGCAACGGTCCACATAGCGACGCTTATTCGTTGCTATTTTTCAAAATTTTAATTAATCATCGCTAAATTTTGAACTAAAAAAATAGCGACGATTAGATGATATTTTAAAAAATAGCAACGGATAAGTGTCGCTATGTGGACCGTTGCTAATGATATAACGACATATGTGATATTCGTTGTTAATTTTGAGTACGGAAACTCATTTCGCAACGAATAATATCGTCATTATATATTTAACAACGGCTAATTTAACGACGGATTTTTTCCAACCGTCACTATAGCTCAATTTTGTTGTAGTGATAAAAAATTACTTTATATAGGTACGGGTATAACACATTCATTGTTTCTGATTAAGATAGCAAAAATAAATTTGCAAGCATGTCATACCTAAACCATCTTTTTAAAACATCTTCCATTTGAGTTAGGCTTAAAATTTACTAGGAGTACTAGTAGGAAGTTGTAGTCAAAATTGGAGAGTTCTGAAAGCGTCACTTGAAGAGGACCTTTTTATTAAAAAAGTCAAAATTGTTAAAAGAGGATGCTATTAAAAATGAAAGTCGTGTCTTAAAAAGTATATTGTATATAATATAAAACAAAATAAGTTTTGGTACCTCAAGTAACAATTTTTTTTACTCATATATCAAGGAATTTTCTCAAAAGAACGAATATTCGGTATTTGGTTAGAATGATCAGGGTTTAAAAATAGGACCGACCGGTCGGACCGGGAACCGACCCCGATCCGATCGGTTCGGCCGATTTTTTGCAATTAATTTCAAAAAAAGAAAATAAAAAATCGGGTCCGACTGGTGACTCGGATGGTCGGATCAGGTTGACCGGGATTGACCTAGTTTTGATGGTTTGGTGTATTTTTAAAAAAATAAAGATTTAAATAACGAAATAATGGGATTTTTATCACGTGTGTCCTTCTTAACTTCTGCGATATAAGTTATGTATATGTCCCTTTCTTTTTTGGAATATACGTTGTGCCAATACTTTCTTAAATTAATTTTCTATAAGCAACTATAAACAAATGATTACAATATTATATTCATATATAATTCTGGAAAATCTGACTAACTTTTGTAGAGTTTTACTTGAAATAGACAATCATGTTACTCTATTGAAAGACCTGATATTTTAAATGATTATTTCATTGATATATAAAGAGAAAAGGGATCCGATTCCATGGAGTAGGTAACTTACCTACTCCATTTTCTTCTATTTCAATTTTTTTTATTTTTTTTGAAAAATGCTTCCATGAATTTTTATAACTATATCCCTCTAATATGTCATTCAAATTTCGTCAGAAACAGAGACTCCTACGGCCTCCATCCTGACAGTCATTTTTTAACGGTCACGGATTTGCTGTATTTTTCATGTTCTGGATGGAGGCCGTAGGAGTTTCTATTTCTGACGAAATTTGAATGACTTATTAGAGGGATATAATTACGAAAATCCATGGAAGTATTTTTCAAAAAAATGAAAAAAAAGAAAGTGGAGTAGGTAAGTTACCTACTCCATGGAGTAGAATCCCTTTCCTCATATATAAATACATACTTACATATATGTATCATGTTTTATCGGTTCAAAAAACAGATTCCACTGGTCTGACCAGTAAATTAAGCTTGGTCCGATTTTTCCCGAGTCGATAGGAATGATGACATCATGCTGACATGATCATCGGTCCAACCAATTTGGACCGACATACCGACGTGGTTGGACCAAATCAAAGACTGGCCGATTCAATGTCTGATCCGATTTTTAAAACCTTGAGAATTATCGTTGAATAAATAATAGACCATATCTGTATAACTAATCAGGCACATTTTTAAATTATTTAATTACATATGATACTTATATTTAATACATATGTAATTATTTATTTACATAGATCTAGTCATCACTAATATTATTTTTAAATTTCAACAAATATTACCCACTTACTTCTTAATTTATAATAAAGATCTAGAAAATGCTTACCTTTTATAATAAATATTACGGAGATAGTTGCTCAAATCATGAATCGAAATGGGTGGAAATGGAGATGGAAGACATAAAGAAACATGATCCATTTAATCCCCACCTTTTCTAATTGGAGTTCTCTTATTTAAGATGGACTAATAATTTTTCACATAAAGGACTCATAATTTTCGTAGTATCTACATGTTTATTCAAATCATTTTTCCAAGAATGAATCGCATATACTTCCATTTGTATTGACGTTTCGATTCGAACCTCAGTGTTACCAAGAGAATTTGGTTAATGGATCATCACATAAGTGTGATAGAGTGCTTTCTCTGTGAAACATAGTTAACCTTTTAAATTTGTATGAATTAAGATGTATCCGTGTAAAATAATAGGTGCATGGTGTTGGTCACATTTTTATAGATAGCATCTACGTAAAAATAACAAGAAAATATAATGTAATATGATCTAAATATTGTGTTGCTGTAATATGCATAATTTCAATCATGTATTGCTAATGACATAGATACTCTTAACATGGTAATAATGTAATTGTTTATCGACTATAATAAAGAGATTGATGTATGCGTCCATTCATGGTCTTTTTACTTGACGATTTTACAATGGAATGAAAAATAAAGATTTTTATGTGTAACTAAAATCGATAAAATAGTATTTACCCGTGCAAAGAACAGGCGTACACCCTAGTTTAGGTATATTAAGAAGTAAGAACACATTGTTATGTTGAAAATTAATGTAATATAACTAAGCGAACCGAAGGAAATCTACAACAACAACAAAGCCATTCCCACAATTAAGTAGGGTCGGCTACATGGATTCTTTGCCTCCATTCAGATCTATCATGGACCAATCTCCGGCTTATATCGAAAAAACTAAGATCCCTTAGTATAGTCTCTTTCAACACTTCTTGAGTCGTCCTCACCCTCTCTTAATCAGCTCAACATCCCAAAACTCACATCTACTAACTTGTGCATCAACTGACCTTTGCAAATGACCAACCCATCTTAAGCGGTTTTCTCACATCTTATCCTCGATCGGAGCTACACCATTTTTTTTCATCATGAAGGAAATCTAGTCACACAAAAAAATTAATGCAGTACAGCAACTAAGCGAGAATGGATGGAAGGAAATCTACTCACCAAAGTAAAAGTAAGGTTGGGATTTGAGTTAAATGGATTCGTATAGTCAGTAGAAAAGGTGGTCACTGGTTTAATTGGAGAACAAGTTGTGTTCCCGGATGTGCATGAAATCAAATACGTAATAGATAATATGTACAGGTCATGAATGTATGATACCATATAAAACACAACTTTCGATTCAACTCGTGATGTCGAACTGTCACTCCAACAAACAAGATCCTTGCTGTTTATTCATGAAAGCAACTTACGCACATTCCGTTCACTGGCACTTAATTTACACAGTTTCCGGTCAAAAATCCAGACAAACACAAACGGTGATGCTCACCTTACATTGCAGTCACGATTTGGATTAAGCAAATTCAGAGATTTACTTATGATCATTCACTATGATGTATCACGGGTGATGATCTCGAGCTCCGCCCACCAAACCGGAGACAGTCTAGGAGCTGCAGCTTCAGGATTTACCGACGCAATTCCCTTCAGCATGCCCACGACCTTGTCCATGGAAGGCCTCTGAGCTGCGTCGGGATTCAAGCATACTTTCACCACATTGAATAGTGTTTCGATATGTACGTCAGACACAGGACCCAGTGCCTGATCGATCGCGTCTCTTAGTGTCATTCAAATAGTCGGCGGCCTAGGATATCAGGCTGCCATTCTCGTCGGAGAAAGGAGGCCTCCCGGATATCAACTCTAACAGCAATGTCCCAAACAGGTAAACAACATTCTCAGGGCAGTGGACGACCTCCGAACTGCTCACCCCAAGCTCCGACGTCTTGCTCCATAGTTCCAAATCTGCGACTTTGGCCGCAAAGTCATCAGTCAGATAGACGGAGCTTGAGTCGAGCTTCCCAAGGATAATGGGAGGTCTCAGCTGGTGCATATATTCTAGACAGTATGCCACGCCAATGGCAACCCGCATCCGCGCACTCCAGTTCAGATAGATATGTGACTCTATATCTGCAAGATTTAATATGCATGTTAATATGGTGGTGCGCACTACTGGTGATCGTGAGAACTTAGATCAAGATACTATAGAACAACAGGGGAGGAAGCAGTGTGGGGTACGCGACTCCGAGGAAGCGGAAAGAGAGGAAGGAAAGAAGAAGATAATGAACGAAAGTTCAGGATCTTTCCTACAAACTTAGCTATACTCGACTGCGGAAAAAAACATTATTTTTAATAACATTGAAACACATATAAATAATTATCCCTGACAATAATAAGAGATTACTTACTATGTAGGTGCTCATAGAGCTTCCCATTAGGTGAATACTCAAAGACCAGCATTCTGGACAAAGGTTTTTCATCCTCGCAATAGCCGATGAGATTGACGAAATTCTTGTGGTTCACTTTTGATAAAGTTGTGATCTGAAAGCCAAATCAAATTACTTAATTAAACGAAAGGCCGAAATTGATGAATCTTGATAATAGATAAAGTACAGCAGACACCTTCTTTCGGAATTGTGCTTGAGTTGGCTCAGGCCAATCATCGGTCTTAAAGACGCTAACACCAATTTCAACCCCATTGGAAAGTGTTCCTTTGTAAAGTGTACCATCCATTAGAGTGCCAACAATATTACTAAAATCCTCGCAGGCGGTTTCGAGTTCAGATCTCTTGAGTTTGGGCAGGCCTTGGATAGAAAAACCAAACCTCGAAATTAAACAGCTAAAATAAGAATGCAGGAATGTGCTTAGTAGGTAAGATCACCTGCCACAAAAGCTTTCTGCAGTTGCCCACTTAAGCCAGTTACCCATGGTTTGACTAGAACCTTTCTAACATGAAAAATGGTGAATGCTACCAATGCAAGGATCAGAAGGCCAGCACCACCACCAACCAATCCGTGAACAACTGTTTTTGCTCCCCTTTTCTGAGATTGGAGTGGAGAATGATCACTAGGAGGAGGCGGAGGTAAATGCAGTGGAGGGGGAGGTGAAGGTGAATATGGTGGAGGGGGAGGTGAAGGTGAATATGGTGGAGGGGGAGACTTCGGTGATTGAGGGGGAGATGAAGAGCCAGAATAGTCAATGCTCCAATTGCTTGGCATTGATCCGGCACTCTTACCAGTTTGAAGGCTGCCATTACCTTTTTGAAGCCTCCGAATTGGACTTATCCTGTTCATGTTAAAGCAACATCCCAGTTTTAAGGATCTAAACATAGAAAAAACGCATAGTATCGTGCATTCTTCTAGTTATTTTTTATATACTAGGCATCCAAGTGATTCAAAATGTTCATATCATAGATCACCACAATATTCATTACATTTCAGAGAAACGTTTGGGGCGATGTAGCATAAATCAACCAACATATTTTCAATCATCTGTAGAAGTAGCCTTCCAAACAACAAACATGGATTGCTTAGAGTTTCAGAAACTGAAATTTCACAGTGTGTGCCTTAGTCAAGTATATAGTTTTAGCGAAATACATTCAATTAATATTTTTCTAGAATCTTTTATCACTAAACAGATTGCACAAGATTAATGTGGTTTTAACTCAAACAAAATGCTTGATAGTTTCCTCAGATATGATTATAATTGCTTAAATATAAAATACTTGCAGCATAACAAGATCAACATACATCAATTTATGTGGTTCATGAAGATTATCATGACAGGTACACTATTGGAGAAGGGAACCAATCTGGTCAGATCTTAATATTAGACTTCTCAAAGAATACAAGAGGTATGAAGCTCTTTATATAATCCCACAAACACCCTAAAGTCCAACCACTAGACAATGAGAAACAAAACAATAATCCACCCTGTTAAGTAAATTATCGTACTATGTATGGCTTAGTCTAATTTCTATCTTTATCAGTGTACTTATCATGTAATTAACCCAGGGCTATTCTCCTATATAAGAGAGCCCTCGGGTACGTCTAATGTATCCAGTTCTTTTCTCCCATCATGGTATCGGAGCATCGGTCCTAGACCGAGGTTTCATCTACCACCACCCAAAACCCTAACCCTAAGCCCCTCCATCCCTCCCCCCCCCGCGCCGCCGACGCCGCCGCTTGCGCTCCAGAGCCCCTCTCCCACCGCCCCGGCGCACAGGCGGTGCAGCCCCGAGCCCAAGGTTCTGTTCCGCACCGCACGAGGCGGTCTCCAGGCCCTTCCGTATCGCGCGAGGTGGTCGCTCGGCCTTTCTGCACCGCGTGAGGCGGTCGCTCGTCCCTTCCTCGCAGCCCTACCGCCTCTCTTGGCGCTCCAGCGCTGCGCAAGGGGGCGCCCCGCCTTCCCAGGCATTCTCCTGCGCCGAGGTAGGCGCCACCTCCCGCCTATCCCGGCGGTGCAGTGCTTCTCCACTCGCAGGCCGCCTCACCAGGCGGGTCAGTGCCGCCTCACCGGCCCCGCAGTCCTTCTGACGGCCACGCGCACCACTGAGACACCGTTCTAAAATCCCAACGGCCCGGCCAGCGACTCCCAGCGGCCCTAGCGACCCCGTGCTAAACTCCGGCGAGGCCTAGGCATCCTCACAGCCTCTGCGGGTCTAGCCGACCTATTCAGGAGGCTCATAACTAAGGTCGGTGCCTCAACAACGCCTAGAGATGGTTGTATGAGTCTACACATACAACCTTCCTCTCTGTAGACAGTTTACTTGGTTCTCTAAGTCGGTCCTAGGCTCTTCATCAATCATGTCAGACAACAAGGGTGACGTGTTTACATCCTCGGGTGCCTTCAAAGGCCCAACCCCTATTATCAAGATGGATGGGACCAACTATGAACTATGGTCTATGCAGTTCCGCACCCTTATGCAGTGTCACAACAAGGAGCACATTCTGACCGAATCTGAGCCGGAGGACAAGACTGGAACAAATGCGACATGGAAGCAAGATGATGCATATGCCCGTATCTGGCTATCTGGGACACTGACTACTGAGATTGCAAATGATATTGTGAACCAACCCACAGCTAAGGCTATGTGGGATATCCTGGCTGCGACATATGGGCAGTCCAAGAATGAGAGCAAAATTCTCCAGTTACAGTTCGACATCTTTTCTACAAAACAGAATGGGAAGCCTTTACATGCGCATTTCTCTCATCTACGAGGCATGTTCGAGAGACTGCATAGCTTCATGTCGATCACTACCAGTACGGAGCAACAACAGGCTTACAGAAATGCTACGATGACTGGTGTCTTTCTATCTTCACTTGATTCAGAGTACGATGCTGCACGTACTCAACTTCTGACTGGCGAGTCTATCCCACCCATGGAGGAGGTCTATAAGAGAGTAAGTAGGATTCCTACTACATCGGCGTCTACAGCACAACCCACTCCTACAACTATGGCTACCCTCGTGGCAGAGGAGGACCGTCACATTTTCGAGGTCGTGGACCTCGTGGTAAAGGGGAGGCAGACACCGTGGTCCTTGTACTCACTGCCATCGCCCAGGCCACTCTGAGGAGACATGCTTTCACAAGCATGGGTATTCTGCCATTGCACGGGTAGCAGAGCAGACTGAGACCACGCCTGCACCTCTTCCAGTTGCTCGCTTTGATGATCTTGTCTCCCGCCTTCGTGATATGATTGTCACACCCTCGTCTTCGTCTCCAGGCTCCACGGATGCTGCAGCTTCGGCCAGAGCGTCTTCTAGCTCATCAGGTACCCCTTATGCACACACCAGTACTACTTCCTTGGACCTGACAGACTGGATTATGGATTCTGGAGCCTCTCATCATATGTGCGGCGACATACGGCAGTTTTCTATCTACAGAACACTTGCTCTAGGATGATCTGTGGTCATTGCCAATGGGGTCCGATTACCCATTATTGGTCAGGGGGAGATCACCCTGACATCTTCGTTTGGGCTTCAGAGTGTCTTACATGCACCAGATTTTCAGATGAACCTGTTATCAATTAGCCAACTTACAAAAGATTTACACTGCCGTGCCATCTTTGACTCCTCTACTTTTGTGTTTCAGGACAAACTGACTGGCAGGAAGATTGTTGGTGGCCGTGAGCAGAATGGCTTGTATAAGCTTGCAATATCACCATGTACTGGCGCCTCTAGTACTCTCTCTGGATCCATTTCTCCATTCCTTTGGCATCACCGATTTGGCCATCTGCCTCTGCAGAAGATGTGTCATGTCTTGCCGCAGATATCTACCCGTACTGCATTGGATAGTGAAGCCTGTCAGCTTGGGAAACATCATAGGTCTTCGTTTCCGGTTCGTCCGAGTCGTCACAATAGTCGGTGTTTTGAATTATTTCACTTTGATATTTGGGGTCCAAGTCGTGTACCTGATATTCAGGGACATCGGTATTATAAGGTAGCAGTTGATGATTTTTCTAGATTATCTTGGGTATTCTTGTTAAAACAAAAGTCTGAAGCAGGTGCTATTATTCGGAAATTCATTCTGGAAGTTAATAGCATTTTTTCTACCAATATCAAAGTCATCCGAACAGATAATGCGTTGGAGTTTTCAACACTGCATTTATCCGATTTCCTCAGCTCAAAGGGAATCATTCATCAAATCTCTTGTAGATACACGTCGCAACAGAATGGTGTGGCGGAACGCAAACATCGTCACCCTCTTGACGTCACCCGGACCCTGTTGATCCATAGTCATGCCCCTCACTCCTTTTGGGGGGATGCGGTTCTCACTGCATGCTACCTGGTGAATCGCATGCCGTCTACTGTTCTCGGAGAAAAGGTTCCCTTCTTGATTGCGTTTCTCGAGAAGGATCTTTTCTCTCTCACACCTTGTGTCTTTGGGTCTGTTGCGTTTGTGCATAATTGTACTCCTGGTCGTGATAATATCTCTCCAAGGGCTATCAAATGTGTGTTTGTTGGGTACTCTCGTACTCAAAAAGGATATCGTTGTTATGATCCGACGAATAAGAGATACTATCTGAGTACGGATGTCACTTTCTTTGAGTCTATCATGTATTTTTCTCCTACAGGTGACAGGTTATCCAATGACAATGCAAACGATATTGTTGTTCCTACACCTCCATTGTCCACATCAGCCGACCCAGAAAGTCAAACTCTACTACCACCTCCGGCTCCACCACCCCCACCACCTCAACCGAAATTTTTACCCATTGTTTACACGTGCAGGTCTTCTACTAGCACTTCTGCTCATCAGCCATCCACATCTTCCAGCACGCCTGAAGTATGTCATGATAACACTGTTTCTACTGATATCCCTGGAGTTTTACAGGATGACCCTGCTGTAGAGGACAATGTGGAGGACGATCTGGATATTCCTATTGCACTGAGGAAGCCACGTCGTAAATGCGCTAAATATCCAATTACGACACATGTCTCGTTGAATCATCTTTCAGATGAGTACAAGAAGTTTAATGTTGGCCTGTCCGTGGTTACTATACCCAGAACATATATGGAGGCATTAGAGGACAGCAAGTGGCGACAGGCAATGGAAGAAGAAATGGCAGCCTTAACAACTCGTGGGACATGGTCTATTGTCTCTCCTCCACAGGGTGCTTCCATAATAAGCTGCAACTGGATATTTTCTACTAAGCATAATGCGGATGGAAGCATGGATCGCTACAAGGCAAGGTTGGTGGCCCGTGGCTTCACCCAGACATATGGGGTGGATTATCAGGACACGTTCTCTCCAGTGGCGAGACACTCTACGCTCCGGATTTTACTAGCAGTTGCGGTTTCACGCGATTGGCCGCTATTCCAGCTTGATGTAAAGAATGCATTTCTATATGGCGATCTTCACGAGGAAGTTTACATGCAGCAGCCACCTGGGTTTACTGCTGAGGGGGAGTCACAGGAGGTATGTCGGCTACATAAGGCCATATATGGACTAAAGCGAAGTCCTAGAGCTTGGTATCAAAAGCTATTAGAATTAATTGAGCAACATGGATTCAAGAGGTCCACGGCGGACCACTCTCTATTTGTTCAGAAGACACAACGATGTACAGTTGCCATTCTTGTCTACGTAGATGATATTATTGTAACAGGAGATGATGCTCAAGGCATTCAGGTAGCCAAGAAGTTCCTAGGTAAAGAATTTGTGACCAAGGATCTTGACACCCTTCGTTACTTCCTGGGGTTGGAATTTGCCAGGAATTATCGGGGTCTAGTAATGACCTAGAGGAAGTTTGTCATGGATCTCCTGTCTGAGACAGGTATGACTGGGTGCAAGCCAGCTATGACGCCTATGGATCCAAACGTGAAATTGCATGATGATGACACTGAAGAAGTCGATAGCAGGAGGTACAGGGAGCTAGTGGGGAAGCTCCTATATGTGACTATCATCAGATCGGATATTATGTTTGCAGTAAGCAAGGTTAGCCAATTTATGGAGTGTCCCAGAAAGACTCATATGGATGCTATCTATATGATCTTGAGATATCTGAAGAACTCATCTGGTTCAGGGATACTATTCAGTAGGGGCAGTTCATCGGAGGTAACAGCGTGTCAGACACTGACTATGCAGGATACCCCACGGACAGAAAATCTACTTCAAGATTTGTTGTCTTTGTTGGTCACTCAATTGTCTCATGGAAAAGCAAGAAGCAGACCGTAGTTGCCAGATCAAGTGCAGAATGAGAATACAGAGCCATGGCTCAAGGGAGTACAGAGATGATGTGGTTTAGATCGGTGTTGACTGATCTTTCTATAGATGTTCCTCTTCCTATGCAGCTATTATGTGATAATCAAGCTGCATTATTCATTGCAAATAATCCTGCTTTCCATGAACGAACGAAGCATATTGAGGTGGATTGTCACTACACTCGAGATCTGATCCAGAAGGGACTCGTATCTACAGCTTACGTTTCTACAGGAGATCAGACAGCTGATATCTTCACCAAGGCTCTAGCACGAAGTCCTTTTCAGAAGTGTTGGTCCAAGCTGAGCATGATAGATATATATGCTCCAGCTTGAGGGGGAGTGTTAAGTAAATTATCGTACTATGTATGGCTTAGTCTAATTTCATCTTTATCAGTGTACTTATCATGTAATTAACCCAGGGCTATTCTCCTATATAAGAGAGCCCTCGGGTACGTCTAATGTATCCAGTTCTTTTCTCCCATCACACCCAAATCATTCTAATTGGATTCTGACAAGATCCAATTAACCACTCTTCATCTCTTCGAATGGGCATTCTTTATCATTTCCAGGTACCACCGCCAATTCCAGGTCTCATGACGCGGCTGATCGAAGCCGCCCAACGGCCTTTTCGGAAGCAGAGAGAGTGAGCTCAGGATTCTATATATTCCGTGGAAACTCGCTATTATAATATAAGTCACCACCTGCGAAAGAGGATTAGATGTCCGAAGATGCGTCAAAACATCAACTTCTCTTTCAACACTCTCCCTCAAGCTAGAATATAGAATACTCAGCTTGCAACAAAAGGAGTCTCTACCCACTCATATATGTAACAGATAATGACCACAGTATCTTGACTCAACGCATACTCCTTTGGTTCATGACAACGAAGATGACTTTCGGGCCATGTTGGTGAATAGGGGGAATCGGAATATTAGAGTTTGGAATGATGATCTGCAGAGCAATCTAGATGAAGAAGGGGCTCATACTTTATGGCTGCATCATTTCGAGTAACTAGCACTGCAATGTCTTCCTCTTCCAGGAAGATGCATTTTTGGATCCTAGAGCTTGTGGCAAGGTTGCAAAAGTCGATAGTCGGTACTCGATCGGTTGGGTCACTGACTAAGGATTAATCGGCAGTCAGACAACTACTCGGATTTAGTCGGACTTTAATCGGCTTTGAATTTTATGATTCTTTTAAATATATAACTCATTTTTATACATATATTTACATAGATTTTGTATATTTCTATACTATCATCATAAAATAAAAAAGTAATTGAATTTAAATAATACACTGAGCATATTATAATAAGTTTGCTTATAAAAAAAGCAAAACATATAAGAGTATGGTATCTCCAAGTAAAAAATTGGTCGATTAGTGTACCTAGTCGGAATTAGTCGGTACTCGGTCGGCCACCCCACTGACTAAACTAGTCGGACCTACTAGTCGGGCCAATCGGGCGACTTTTACAACCTTGGCTTGTGGCTCGCTAAAACACATTTTTTAACAGTCTATCCCCATTAAGCCTATTCATTTACTGTTTTATTATGTAGAATTCTAAATATATTTATTTATTTTGCACTTATTGAATTTTTCATTATAAATCAACCCAAATCAAAAAGTTGATGCAATATTAAACCATGAATATTAGTTTAAGCAGGATATATTCTTTAGTAGTACATTAAATCATGAACAAACTGTCCAAGATATATTCCGTATTCTATATTTTATATCTTTGTAAATTAACCACATTGATCGAAATCACAAATTCAACATCAACTTCTTAACATTGTTAATTGTATATCAAGTATCTATACATAAATCATATAATACATTGGACGTTGACAACAATTTTCTTATGTAATCTTAATCAACTTAGAGTTATAAAACTTGCAACTGAAAAAAGCAAACCTAAAATTAAAATTATACACACTGGACTTAATAGGGCTACTCTCGAGGAAGCCAACTTGACTATCCTTGATCTTATTTTTTGTAGTTCTTAAGATATTTTCTGAAAGATAGAGCGCTGGTGGCGAGTGAAGGCGTCTGGAGGTTGGAGGTTGGGTCTGCTTCCTCTGGGGAGGTTGCGGAGAGGAAGGGGGAGCGTCAGGGGTCTGGTGCTGGGCCATCACTGCTTGGTGAGGGTGGCGAGAAGCGGGAGAGGGGGGAGGACGAGTGGGTGCATGTGTCGCACAGGAAGTTGGGGAAGAGGTGCTTTAGGTGCGGTTTGCATGGCCATCTTGCCTCGGGTTGTCGGCTTCTGCCTCGGTGCTATGCATGTGGCAAGGTGGGTCATCGGAAAGTATCCTGCTGGTCCCTTGCTGGTCTTGGCGGCTCTTCACGGCCTCGTCTGCATGCTCGATCGGGGAAGCATGGGTCGGGGGAGCATGGGTGCTCTTTGGCGTCGGAGTTGGGTCGCCTAGGCCCTCTAGGGGAGAGGGGGGCTCGCTCTTATGCGCAGGTGGTGGATGGTGAGGGAGGTGGGGCAACTGTTGTCGGTGTCTCGGCGATGGTGAGCGTTGCGGGGGAGACGTCGCCCTCGGGTCTTGGGTTGCATGGGAAGATGGTGATTGGGGAGACTGTGCATGGAAAGACGGTGCGTGAGGTGGGGGTGCACGATGATGTTGGCTTCGTTGCGGCGGTGGGGCTTGTGCGACGGCCTGGTGTGGATTGGGATGCTGTAAGATCCCACCTGCTTGGCTTTTTGGGCCCTCGATTCATGGGGGACTTCCTAATCCTGGATTCTTCGCGTTGCTGCGTTCGTGGTCTTTCCCCGGAGCAACGGGAAAGGCTTCTCTGTAATGGCGACTCCGAAGATGTTGTTTGGAGGAGGTTGCGGGTGGCTGATGGTGCCTCCTCAGATATTGAGGTCTGTGTGGCGGAGGTGCGTGGTGTGCCATTTCTCTCTCGAACGGTCCCCGCTTTGTCCAAGGTGCTTAGACCTTGGGGGGAAGTTCTGGCAGTCGTGGATGATGGACTCTCGCCGGGGGCGGATTGGAAGTGCGCTCGGATTCTCATGGAATGTTCAAGGGGCTTTCTGAGAGATGCGGATGGTAAGGTCTTCTTCGAAACTTTGGAGATTCGCCGATGGCGATTCAAGGTGGAGCTTTCAGTCATCGCCCCCTCGCCGGCACCGGCGGCGTGCCCTACGCGTCCGGCTGCTCTCGATGCTGAGCATGGCTTGGGACTTGGGGACGTCGCATCGTCTTCCGGTTGCCAGGTGGCATGCGTTGGGGGTTATTCCAAAGCATAGCCTTCTGGGTTCAACTTCTCTGGTCCCTTCGAATTGCCTCCTCGTGTGATGTGTATGGCGTCTGAAAGGGCCGGGTTTTTGGATTTGGCCACGATCGAGGACGATTTGCCTTCTCTTCCTCGTTCGTTTTTGTCGGCTAATGCCTTGCAGTTGTGTTTCTCGGGGCATGTGCCCGCTCCTGCTACGACGGGCTTTAACGGATCCATTAATTTCGGATCTTGGGCGACGAAGTGGCAGCCCTCTGACCCGATTATGCTGCCCGAATATTCTCTATTGGTGCCCGACTCTTCTCTTCCGGGTCCCGACTCATATTCGGCTTTGGCCCATCGGATCCAGGTGGAGGAACTTGGGCCGCCTTCGGATGTCATATTAATTCCTTCGCCTGCTTCACCTCCGATTGTGCTCCGCTCCCCCTCCCCCTCCCCTCCGGTGGGTCGGGAGGCTTCTTCGGGGATGACTCCTTCAGGTACTGCTTTGTTGACCGACGTTGGGGATGGATCCTTCGGGCTCCCATCTGGTGGGGATGCTCCTTCCGCGGTAGGGAGTGTTTCGGACAAGCGCTATCGCAGGCGTAACCGCTCTCGCCTTGGCTCCTCGGTGCAGCATTCTTGTCCGACGTTGCGGGATTCGGTGGCGGAGGCGGCTGTCCTCAGTATGGTCGGGGGGAGCTCTGCTAGTCATTAATGAAGATTCTATCCTGGAACGTTCGAGGCCTTGGGGACCCTGATAAGCGGCGATCTTTGGGGTTGCGATTCTCAGAGTGGGGTTGTGATCTTGCCTTTATCCAAGAAACAAAGTTGACGGGGGTGGATGATACTTTATGGAGGTCTTTCGGTGCGGGCGCTTTGGATGAGTTTAGGATGGTGGACGCGATTGGGGCGGCGGGTGGCTTCTTGCTGACGTGGCGCTCTGCGGATTTCTCATTCTCCTCTGTGCGGGTGGGAAGGCATGTTCTGTCGGTGGTGTTGGTTCGGGCTGACTCCCTTGCTCCTATTGCTTTCTCATGTATTTATGCGCCTACGTGCCACGTCCTCAGGCGGGAGCTGTGGGATGATCTTCGGGACGCGGCCTCCGCTTTTGAGGGCCTTCCTTGGCTGCTGGGGGGGACTTCAACGTGACTGCTCATTCTTCGGATCGTCCTCAGGGCCGGGGGGGCCAGGACCCAGGCTCGCGCGATTTTGTTGAGCTTCTGGATGAGTTAGCCCTAGAGGGGCTGGTCCCCGATGATATTTCTTACACCTGGAGGAATAATGCGTCTCGATCTAGGATTGATCGAATGGCTAATGGAAAACTTATGGAGGCTTTCCCTCTGTGCTCGGTGTCTTCTCGTCCGCGATCCTTCTCTGATCACAATCCTATTATGTGGGACTCTGGGGAGGACCTCCGGTCGAGGGGTCTTTTTCGATATGAGAAATGCTGGCTTATGGAGCCCAACTTCAAAGACCTGGTTAGCAACCACTGGAATCAGGCCTCTTTTATGGGGTCTGCTGCTCGTAGATTTGATCAGAAGCTCGCCTCTTTGCGGAAGCTACTGGCGTTGTTTAAGGACACGGAGGATGTCATTGCTCGTCTGGACCGGACGGAGAACGATAGGGATTTGATGTCGGAGGAGCTTCAAGAGCGCACTTTTGCGCAAAACGTGGTCAGCGCGGAGGACAAGAAACGGAACCTGGAGTGGCGTCAGCGTTCGCGTCTTAAGTAGATCAAGGAGGGCGATGCTAATACTGCTTTCTTTCACCGCGTGGCTAGCGGAAGAAGGCGCTACAACTCAATTCGCTCTCTCTTTGTTAGTGGTGCTCTGGTTAGTGGTGAGAAGGAGTTGGGGGTTGCCATTGTGGATCACTTCAAGCGTGCCTATGGTGGTCGCTCGCAACGCAAGTGGCGATGGTTGGGCTGTGGGGCCCCTTCGTTAGCGCCCTTGGATTCTGTGGCACTGACTAGGCCGATCTCCTTGGCTGAGATTAAGGAGGTCGTGTGGGACTTAAATGTTGATGGTTCACCGGGCCCTGACGGATTCCCTGTGGCTTTCTACCGAGATTTTTGGGATGTGGTGGCCAATGACGTTATGGAGGTTGTCAGCGAATTTTGTGAGGGGAACAATGGGTTTGATAAAATTAATAGTAACGTCATCGTTTTGATCCCTAAGGCTACAGCGGCTAATCGCATCGGGGACTTTAGGCCTATCTCTATCTCGAATGGGATCTATCTTATCATTGCAAAGGTGTTGGCGAGGAGGCTGGTTGCCGTTCTTGACTCGCTGGTTTCGGCGGCCCAGGCCGCCTTCATTCGGGGAAGGCAGATCTCGGATTGCATCGCGGGGGCTTCCGAGTTGGTTGCGGATTGGAAGAACTCCAACAAGATGGGGGTTCTGTGGAAGATTGATTTCGCCAAGGCTTATGATTGTCTTGATTGGCGGTTCTTGTGGTCTGTTTTAAGAAGGAGGGGCTTCCCTGAGGTCTGGATTTCTTGGGTGCGTCGTTGTGTGACCACGGCCTCCCTCTCGGTCTTGTTTAATGGACGCCCGGTTGGGGGCTTCTTCAAGCCGCGTAGGGGGGTGCGGTAGGGGTGTCCACTCGCACCCCTCCTCTTTGTCCTGGCGTCGAACGTGTTGGCTCGTATGCTAGACTGCGTGATCGAGGCAAAGCTGACCAGGGGCTTCACCGTGGGGACCCTCCAGGTGCCCTTAATTCAGTTTGCGGACGACACTATATGCTTCATCGAGGGTGGCACTTCTGAGGTCTCTGGTATGGCGATTACTCTGGAGCTTTTCAGTGAATTATCGGGCCTCTTGATTAATGGTGCTAAGTCTAAGGTGATCCCTTTTGGGATGTCGCAGGAGGAGGCGCTGGAGTGTGGCCGGTTGTTGGGGTCTACTCCGAGTGGGCTCCCTTTTGATTACCTTGGCTTGCCTTTGTTCGTGGGTCGTCACAGGCTCCGGGATTGGCGTTTGGTTGTGGAGAAGATGGAGGCTCGCCTTGCTGGGTGGCGCGCAGCGTTGTTATCTAGGGGGGGGCGTCTTGTTCTTCTTAAGGCGGTGCTTTCCTCTATTCCTATTTTCTTCCTCTCGGTTCGACGTATGCCTAAGGGGATTCGCAGTCTTGAGCGTTGTATGCGGGGCTTCTTGTGGGGTAAGAAGGGGGAGGGGGGAAGGGGGGTTCATTTGGTGGCTTGGGATGAGGTTACTCGGCCCAAGCGGGCTGGTGGATTGGGGGTGCAGAGGTTGGAGGTTGTTAACGAGGCTCTCTTGCTGAAGTGGGCGAGTAGGGTCTGGGGCCAGGAGGATAACTTCTTTATTAATGTTATGCGGGAGTTTCTGGGGGAGGCGATGATGGGCTTCACGCGGGGGGATGCTTACGGGCACCTTACTCCGTTTTGGCGTGGTGTTTTGGAAGTTTTTATTCATAACCTCTCCCTCTTTAAGCCGGTCCTGAGAAAGGGGGATTCTTTTCGTTTTTGGTTCGACGATTGGTCGAGAAGGGGTACTCTAAAGGATCGCTTTTCCCGTTTGTTTGCTTTGGCGGATGATAAGGAGGCCTCGGTGGCCTCGTGCTGGGTGGATGGATGCTGGTGTCCTCGCTTTATTGCCAATTTTTTCAGATCAGCATATGGATGATTTTCTCTCATTACTGAACTTGCTTGCTGACGCTGCTCAACCTAATGATGGCCGGGACCACTGGACATGGAAAGACGGTCTTTTTTCCATGCGTAAGGCGTATCTGGCTCTAGCTCCCCGTCCTCAGGTGGGGGATGATCTTCTTTTGCGTGACTGCTGCTTCCTTTGGGGGTTGAAGCTTCCTGAGCGTATTGGTGTATTCCTATGGCTTATTCGCAGGGGGAGGCTCTTAACGCGCGACCGTTGCGCCCGCTTCTTTGCTAACATTGGGCCTAATTGCGGGCTGTGTGATGAGGAGGCAGAAACCATCGACCACTTGTTCTTCGGTTGCAACTTGGTTCGGGGCCTTTGGGCTGATCTCGAATGGGTCAACTCTGAGGGCCTGATTGCCTTTTGCGAGAGCTTGTTTTGCAACAGGAGCAGGGAAAGGAAGGAGTTCTTGGTTTCGCTAGCAAGGTTGTGGAGTATTTGGCTGGGGAGGAACGAGGCCCTCTTCGCGGGGCAGCGGTTCTACCGGGAGAATGTTATTTTCCTTTCCTCGCGTCTTCTGGATGACTGGTGTACTGGGTGACCCTTTAGTGGCTTTTTGGGGGTGATCTGTGCTTGTTGCTGTCTCGGTCTCCCCCTTTGGGTCTTGTTTGTTTGTTTTTTGTACCCTTCTTGTAACATTCTTTGTTTCTTTTCATTTTAGTATATTGGGGCGAACACCGTAGAGTGTCTCCCCCTTTTTTGAGCCTAAAAAAAAGATATTTTCTGAAAACATGTAGGAGGATTTAATCCATTAGATCACAACATGTTATGATTCAAACTTCGTGTAAAACATACATTTCTAATCCATCCATCGATACGGGGTCAATTTCAACAGTTTTGAGGCCGTCAAAATTTGACAGGCTTGATGGATGGGATAGGAGTTTCGAATTGAGACGAAATCTGAATGAGAACATGGTGAAATACCACAAGTGTTTTCAGAAAATACCTTAAAAAAATAAGGGTAGGTGTAGAATGAGCTTCTAGTTCCCAGTCGACGCTTCAACATGAGCTTCTAGTTCCATAGAGATATCTGATCAGCAATTGAGTCTCCATCATGGAGTACTCTGGCCCGCAACGTGTCTTCACCGAAGACTGCTCCATCACTCCGAAGGGCCAAGAAGAACGTCGTGGGAATATCTATACATAGTGGAGTTCACGGCCATGAAAACATGCCGTGGGAATATCCATACATAGTGGAGTTCACGACTGCTAGAGGATGGAGCCAACAATGAGTCTCCCACGGGAGAACTCCACAAAAAAAATGATCACTCAAATAGAGCGCCTCAAACAATGGTAGAGATCGGAAATTTCTACCCAATACTTCAAACAATGGTAGAGTAAGACACAACTACCCAACAATAGTAGAGCAAGAATTGCTCTACCCAACACTCCCCTTTTCTCCCAAACTTGTCGGAAACAACCAAGTTGGGAGAGCAATGAAGGGCTAACAATAAATCCTTCACTTTTTTTTTGCAGTCCCGACACACTTTTTGCTGTATTCTTTTCACAAACAATCCTCTCCTTTTTTCTATCTTTTTTTCACATGTTTGCCCACTTTTTTTAAAGCCAACATTATACCTTTTTTTCATCATTTTTGTGGTTGTTCCTTTTTTTAGCCAATCAACACAATTTCTCTCTTTTTACATCGCACTTTTTGATTTTTTTTTCCACCACAACCTCTAAATTTTCATCTTATCTCTTTTAAAAAACTCACGACCCCTTTTTTTCATCTTCAAAACATGCCTCCTCCCTTTTTTCAAGACAAATCAGCCTTTTTTTCATCTTCTCTCTTTTTTTTGAAAAAGGTGTGGCCCAAATCGGCCCAATAGCTCCGCGCCTTCCCCTTTTCTCTCCCCCTTTTTTTCAACACGGGCGCACATCCTCTCTTTCTCATTTAAATAAAGCCCCAACTGGGCTTTAAATAATCGAGGGGGGGGGCTTAGGGTTTCATCGTGAAACCTTTTCTCGAAGGGAACCTCTGTCGCCACCTAGAGCTTACGACTCGCACCGCCGAAGGGAGATTAAGCTCGTCGCGAGGGATACTGGGTTTTGAACCCTGGAACTCGAACTTGATCTTCAGAACTTTTCTTAATCTTAAAGGAATCATATATACGAACAATAATAACAATCTTCAAGAATGAATCCTCAACAATAACCAAGAATCGAATCTCGAACAAATCACAAAAATAAAACCTCGAGAATCGCTATGATACCATGTTGAAATATGAAATGCGGAAGCGAATCAAAACAAGAACAAGATAAAATGAAGACTTTGATTTTACGTGGAACCCTACTCCCAAAGGAACGGGATAAAACCACAGGAGAACCACCTCAAAGGATGATATTCTATTCACTTTCTCAAAGGTTACAATGGGTGTGAGGCTCTTTATATTTCCCCACCAATGTGATCAAAAGTCACCACTTCATGATGTGGGACTAAACACAACCCACACAAGACAATCCTTCGACAATAGGAACAACCTCTGCTAGTACCATGATTACATGCTAATTGTATCAATATTTTGATACCATGCAACAACTTTCAGGTTCCTCTTCTTCTCGTTTCTTTTTTTGCTTTTGTTCTGTTCTAGTTTCTATGCTTTATGCTTCCTCATCCCCTTTCTTCTTTCTATCAGAACTGAATCCACCTCCTTCCAAAGCATCCCCATTTCCAAATCCCCACATCTTCTTTATTCATCCTCCGCAACCTCCTCCCCCCGGCCAAGACTTGACCGGAGTATTGCTCCGATCTACCACTTCACACAGAGTACCCATTCACCCTCTCCTCTGTTACAACCTCGCCCTTAGTCTCACTCGTGCTCTGCAAGGGCTCGAATGTCGTTCCTCCCACTTCTCCGCGTGTACAGGACGTCCAAGCCTCCGCTTCATATCAACCCTCCACCAAGCTCTGGAGCTCGAGCAAAGCTCTACCAACTGCAAGTACCTGCAAGCCTCCCCCCTCGGATCAGATTACGCCCCATCTTCGTGCATCGTCAGAGCCTACCTCAACCGTGACTGCATCTCCAATGCACTCCAAGGCATTCCTCTACCCTTGAACACCCTCTTGACGTTCGACTCCATAGCTCATTCGTGGTGACCGAAGGAGGAAGCTTTGGTGGCTGAAGCATTCGCTAACGCCAAAGACCACCCGAGACCTATTGCAGAGAAGAAATGAGGGAGGAGCACGCTTCGCTGAAGTGCAGAGGAGCCATCTGATCGAGCGGCACTTGGATCGCCACCGTCAATCAGCTACGCATAGCGTCCATTGGATCGACCTGCAGATATCGTCGTCGGCACGTCAATGGTGTCCACCATAGTCATACAATCAAGGCCTAAGAGGTGTACCCTCTATCGTTGGATAACAAGCCCCGCTTACATGCTTCATGCATGCAGATGGGTGTTTTGCATAGTAATACCTCAAGATTATTCAAATTACAAATGGAGGACAACCTTTTCACAAATTTTCGTAGAGACCCCTACCGATTTGCTCTAATTCCAAAAGTTCCCTTGCGCACGTTGCATGAATTTTAACTTTGATTTCATTTGCATGTATACCCCTAGGAGTTTTGATTTGAGGTACAATTTTTCATCATTTTGAAATTCTAAAAATTGCATTTCTAAGTGTGCTTAATTCTCTACATTTTGGATACCTGTGGATTTTTATGTTGTGCTTGATTTATTAAAAATCATTTGGGGGAATTAAGCATATTTTACCCATTAGAGCTTCTGAAATTCATAATAAATCACATAGCTCTGAAAACCCCCAAAAAATCATAAGTTGTGCAGTTTAGTAGTCTTTTACATGTGCCTAAAAATTGTTGATAATGCATTCTATATTCCTAAAAATAAATGTCGAGTGAATTTTGTTAAAAAATAGGAAGCAAAAGCGAAACATGGATAAAGATAAATAGAGAATAAGAACAACGGGATTTAACGTGGAACCCTACTCCATGAGGAGCGGGATGAAACCACGGGAGAAGGCCTCAAAGGGTCATGTTTGTCTATTGACTTTCTCATCTGATACAGGAGGCCTGGGGCTCTTTATATATCCTCCACAGAGCCTCCAAGTCCCACCACTGGTAGATGTGGGACTTAACTGTTGGATGGGGTAAATGGATCTTGGAGGGATCCATTTACCCATCTCCCTCATAACTGACGCATACATCAAATACTCCAACACTCCCCCTCAAGCTGGAGCATGCAATGCTCAGCTTGGACAAACAGAAAGAAACTCAATTCAACGCTACAGGACACTACGAACAATATCAACCCAACGCGCACATTGCTGCAGTCGAGGACGTTACTTCTCGTGTCGTGCAGGTGAGGAGGACGAACATGCTGAAGTGTGAGTCTGTTGAATCTCCTCGTCGGAGAGCATGTGCTCTGAACTGCGCCTGCCAGAGTCACTGCAACTGAAAATGAGTCTCCTCGTCGGAGTACTCTGGCCCGCCACAATAATGTGGACAACTGCTCCAACTCTGAAAAGGGCCTAACTGAAAAAGGGCCATGGTTGTGCAATCCTCGTCGAAGTCCACGGTCGCTGGAGAATGGAGTCTGAAAATAGTCTCCTCGTCGGATAACCGGGTCTCTCCCATCTGCCTCAGAGAATGGTGCACTGCTCTGGTGTACCTATGATACCACATGAAAACCCTTGCCCACATGGCATAAGGAATGGTCCTCTACTCTGGAGTCCCTATGGCTCACATGAAAACTCTGGCCTAAACAACAAGAATGGATGGGGAACCACTGACAATGATGGCATACAAGTGCTCATCTGAAAATGATCGCAAACTCGTGTGTGTCTGAAAATGAGTCACTCTCTCGAGAACTCGAAGAATGTGCCTCAACATGGAGTGCCTCGAACTTGGACTCTGACCAAACTGAATGTCGAGTCTGGAATCTAATAAACTGTAGAGTCTGGAAGTCTGGATGGTCTGGAAATCTGTATCTGGATCTGAAGAATCTGAATAGACCGGTGATTCTACATATACTCTCCCTTTCTCCCATATTGGTCGAAATGACAATTGTTGACCAAGTTGGGAGAAGACAATGAAATAGGGGAGAAAACGAAAGATCAATAAGCCATTCACACATTTGTCGGCTTTTCAAAACATTCATCATCATATATATTTTTTAAGCCGTTGACATTTTCTTTCCGGCTTTCGCAAATCTTTTTTTAAACGGCTTTTCATTTTCAATTTTTTTGGAAAACTTTTGCGTACGGGTTTTTATTGTACGCACCTCTCTCTTTCTTTTTTTTGAAACTCATCATTTTTTTGTAATGCGTACTTTTTTTTGTACGCACGTCCTTTTTTTCAAAACATTTCTTTTGAACCTTGAGCCGATTGGAGCATGACCCCTCTCTCTCTCCATTTTTTTTAAAAAACTCGGCAGGCTCATTTGGCCCTCACAGCATTTTTTTTAATATACGGCCCATTCAGGGCCCTTTCCTGGCTATCGCAAGACTTAGGGTTCCAATTGGAACCCCAATATCCATGCCAACCTCCGAATGATATCTGCCGTCGAGCCTGATCTAGAGCGAAAGTGTGGCGCCGCCTTGCGTGGTTGGGCGATCTGCGCCTGGAGCAGCGCAAGGATTGCGTGCAAAGGTTGGGCGGATTGAGAGGGCTTTGCCTCCAGAAGATGTATGCGAAGGCAGGGGCTGCAACCTGAAGCCTCGATGTGCTAGAAAACCCTAGAATCTCCGAGGGGCCGGAGGGAAGCCAGGAGAAGTGCCGAAGTCACCGCCATGCGGCCTGGAGCTATGGATCTAGGGTTACTCAAAACCCTAGAAATCTGGAACCAAAACTTATACAGATCTTCGATGATAATCGAATCTTGAAATAATAATCTTCGACAATGTATCTGATAACTGAATCTCGAATAAATAAATAATGAACATAAAACTCATCGAGAATCGACTCGCTCTTATACCATGTTAGAAAATAGGAAGCGGAAGCGATAATGACAAACAGAGCATAAATCTAGAGAGATAAACATGAAGAACAAAAGATTTTTACGTGGAACCCTCCGTGATGAGCGGGATGAAACCACGGGAGAAGGCCTTAAAGGGCCGTGTTTGTCTATTGACTTTCTCATCTGATACAGGAGGCCTGGGGCTCTTTATATAGCCTCCACAGAGCCTCCAAGTCCCACCACTGGTAGATGTGGGACTAAACTGTTGGATGGGGTAAATGGATCCTGGAGGGATCCATTTACCCATCTCCCTTATAACTGACGCATACATCAAATACTCCAACAAAATTTGGTTTTAAATTTTTAATTAATTCCTCACTTAAATTTTGCCAAAATTCCAAATGCCTCGGATTAATCATTAAATAGCCTATGTGTGAAAATTTTGGATTGCATTAATATTGATGTTTGGTATTTATTAGAATTAAATTCTGAAATCTTGCCACGTTAAAAAAAATCACACCTTGTGAAAAATTCCAAAAAATGCAACATGTGCATTCATCTAGTTGCATCATCTGACCAAATTCCCCGCATCTTACTACTGAGTACATAAAAATTGCATACAAATGCAAAAACTAACATATTTTTCATGCATGCATCTTAATTTAGACAAATATAAAAAATGCATTCCATGGAGGTTTTAATATCATTTGTCTAGAAAAAAAACAAATTAGCCAAAATATACCCTTTGGATATTTTCTATATATCAAGGAAGTTAAATGTTATAGCCTTCACCTTGTTATGTTTCCCTTGGACAAGTGAGGTGTACGCCTCATCTAGGCTACCTGAGGCTATAGCCTTGACGCCTCGAGGTGTATTTTTTTAAGCCATAGCTGGCCCTCAACCTTATGAATTAACTCCCATTGTCCAGCATTCCAACATGCCAAAATCCCACATAGCTACCATCCACATCATTACGTAAAAATCTGATGATGTGGGCCCTCTTAGACAATTGTAAGACTGCTCGCTCCATGATTGCATCCCTGTATCTTGAATCACCATTGTATCTAATCTAGACTCAACAAGGTGATTAACGATTTCATGCCCAGTCTCTGGTTTGTCAATCCTACATACATTCAAGGACGAAATCTTTACTAAGCCACATGATTGCTCCCAGGTCTATGGACTAAGTCCAATGCCATCACCATATTCTTTCAAAGAATCTCATCAGATGTTGCTGTATTAACCACCTCCGTCTGAGGCTGATGTGATTCCATCCTATCAGTGTATAGATTGTAAGCAATCCCCCCTCAAATAGATGTATCCCGCTATCATTAGTGTAAGTGCATGTGCCTCCTCATATCATGCAACATTGCGATGACCTTAAACCCTGCAAGCGATCAAGTTATCACCTTTTACACTAGTAAACTCTTCTCCATCTCTTTTTTTCGTGTGAACATTTTCCCCCATCTTCGCGAGGGAGAAAGGGAAGCTCCAAATAAATGGTTACAACCCTTAGTGCAAAGACCTGCTGATCCAAGTCGAGAAGCGATAACAATACAAGCAATAAAATCCAACATTGCTCTTTAGTCTCGTATCTTCCTTCGACCCAGGAGCAGTTCCTAGCGCGACACTGCTATAGGACTCACAATCACCCATGTGGAGAGAACTTGGGTTGCCTGCCCAAACTCCCAACATTAAGCCTCCTAATCCAGAGAGGTAGGTCTAAGGCCTCAATATCAATCCCCCTAATCCACGACCTCTTTTCGGATTGGTCCACTTGAATCGATAAGCCAATCACGGCTTCCGCTATGGAGCACTTTGCAAACTCCAACCTCCGCAAACTAATAGATGTTGCAGGTCCTTTTTCGTGACCAATACCACACCATTTTCCAAGAGATATTCAGAAAGAAGGGCAGGGTTAGGCAACATCCCCTTTCTTGAAACTTCAACGAGTCTCGAGCGATGCTTCGGCTTCCACACATGGAGACTCCGCAGGGCTCCAACAACACTCAGACGGGGCGCCACTGACATCAACAACCTCCATCGAGACCCCATAGGCATCAACGGTCTTCATCGAACCCTACCGCCGTTGTGCAATAAAAGTAGGGTAGAAGCAACCTCCATTCCCCAATCCCCAAATAGTACTTCAACCCCCTTGTATCTCAAATGCCAAGGGGGGAGAGAGTGTGATTCTTATGGCCTTAGCTAACACGTTTGAGACTTTCCCTCTTGAAAGCCCATTGGAGAGGATCGATTGCATGGTTCCAACATTCATAAACTCTTCTTACATCATTCCAAAGCTCAACACATAAGAGTAAGGCCTCATACACCCAAAAAACCTTTGTTCCATCCTTGCTCCTTGGTCTTCTCTTGTGCACCTTCCCCACCACCGCATGGCTAAACGCCATAAGCTTGTTTTTCTCCCCCTTGATGGACTTCTTGCACATCCTAACTACTCCCTAATTTGGATGCCATCTCCTATGAAGTTCATTCCAACGACCTCACCGAGGTCAATCATGGCATCCCATTAACTAGTGCATCTATATAGTAGTAGCAAACATCTCTAGATTTTGCATTGCTAACATAGGAGCATGCATTTCCAAGTTTTGCACTGAATACTCATGCATCTCTTGAGCAACCTATAGTAGCGCCACCATCTCTAGTAAAGTACAATGCCTTCAAGTCTCCTTCTAGAGGTAAAATCAATTGACTCAAGTGTCTTACTTTGCCTTCTAGAACCCTTATCTACTGAAGATTACCGTAGTCTTAGGCTACTTCTTAGAAATGGCCCTATGGCTCAAACTCAGCGCACTATTTACGCACATCCTGCTATGAGTACTACTATTTCTTCTGGACTTGTTACTACTATGGCTAATATTTCATCCCTTCCTACTAATCACTGGATTAATGATTCGGGGATTCATATCATTTGACCAATAATTGTAGCGCACATTCTCCTTCTCAACTATCTAATTCTATGAGGTCAATTAAACTAGCGAATGGATCTCTTTCTCATTGATGAAAAAATAATGTGGAAGCGAATTGATAATCAAACTCAAGAACATAAAAAAATATGAAAGTTAGGACACTTATATTTTATGTGGATCCCTACTCTATGGGAAGCGGAATGACACCACGCAATAATGCATCAAAGAGTCAGATCTTTTATTTTGAATCTCTCAATGAATACATGCGGTCTAGGGCTTCTTATATAGCCCCACAGACATACAAGATTCCGCTTATAGATGATGTGGGATTTAACATGAGAGAGATCCAATTACACACCTTTTACATACTCTAACACTTCTGTAGAGATATATTTCATATTTAAGTATAGTTTATATATTTCTTTGTTCTTCTGTCCACTTATGTAATTTGCCCATAGGCCTCTCCCTATATAAGAGAGCCGGCTGAGAAGACTGGGGTTATCTGAAGGCCCCATCCTTGCGTGGGATGTTCGAAAAGCTCTATAGCTTCATGCCTCTCATATCTACTTCTGAGCAGCAGAAGACTTATAGGAATGCCACCATGGTTGGTGTATTCCTGGCAGCCCTTGACCATGAGTATGAGGCGACCCACTCCCAGATTTTGGCAGATGCTAATATTCCTCCCATGGAGGAAGCCTTCCGCAGGCTCAGTCGGATCACTGTCCCATCTACCACTGCCAGTTGAATTTCTTCAGCGATGGCGGCCTCTCGAGGGCGAGGAGGCCCTTCTCAGTTTCGTGGATGCAGACCTCGTGGCAGAGGAGGTCGTGTTCGTCAGCCATGTACTTTTTGTCATTGTCCTGGACATACGGAGGATACATGCTACTCCAAGCATGGATTTCCTACCTCTGCTTGAGTGGCTGAGTAGATTAAGCCCTCTGTCAGTTCCTCTTTGGATCAACGATTTGATGACTTTGTAGCACGATTGAGGGGCATTATACCTCCTTTCAGTCCCGTTATGTCTTCATCAACCTCCGGGAGTCATTCTGATGTAGTTGCTTCAGCCTCCTCAAGCACCTCAGGTAGTACTTATGCACTTACTAGCAGTAGTGGATTTGATGTTATAGAATGGATTATGGACTCCGGTACCACACATCACTTGTGTGGAGACAGGGGTCAACTTACAGCATACAGACAGGTTCCTCCAGGACGAACTGTGGTTATTGCAGATGGGACTCATTCCTCAATCACTGGACATGGGGAGATTAGCGTGACGACCTCTATGCATCTGCAGAATGTGTAGCATGTACCTAAATTCTCTATGAACTTATTATCTATTAGTCAAATTACGAAGGACCTACATTGTCGAGCCATTTTTGACCCATCTTCTCTTGTATTTCAGGACATCCTTACGGACAAGGTGATTGGGTGCGGCCGTGAGCAGGGCGGCCTCTATCGCTTAGTTCGAACTCCCTATGCTGGAATTTCCTCTCTTTCTGCTAGACATGTCTCACCCTTTATGTGGCACCTGCGCTTTGGTCATCTCCCGCTGTAGAAAATGCATCGTGTCCTGGCTCAGATCTCTCCTCACACACCCTTCCAATGTGAAGCATGTCAGTTGGGAAAGCATCATCGGTCTGCCTTCCCCAATCATCAGAGTCGGAGTAGTAGCTCTATTTTTGAGTTGTTTCATATAGATATTTGGAGTCCCAATCGTGTTTCTGATCACCAGGGACACGGGTTTTATCTGGTTGCGATTGATGATTTCTCTCGTCTGTCCTGGGTCTTTTTATTAAAGAATAAATCTGAAGCCAGAGATGTTATCAAAAGTTTTCTAACCAAAGCACAAAATGTGTTTTCCTCTTCTGTGAAAATTGTGAGAACTGATAATGCCTTGGAATTCTGTACCAATACTCATTCCAAATATTTTTCAACCCAAGGTATTATTCATCAAACATCATTTGCCTATACTTCCCAACAAAATGGTGTTTCAGAGAGGAAGCATCGTCATTTGCTTGATGTTATAAGGACTCTTCTCATTCAGAGTCGTGATCCGCATTCTTTTTGGGGTGATGTTGTTCTAACTGCATGCAATCTCATTAATCGCATGACATCGTCAGTCTTAGGTGAGAAAATTCCTTTCTCTCTTGCTTTTCCTGAAAAGGAATTGTTCTCACTTACTCCTCGTGTGTTTGGTTCGGTCACCTTCGTCAACCAGTTGTCTCCAGGTATTGACAAGCTCTCTCCTAGGGATGTCAAGGGTGTCTTTGTTGGATACTCCAGAACACAAAAAGGGTACAAATGTTATGATCCAATGCGCAGGAGGTTTTATGTTAGTGTTGACACCACCTTTTTCGAGTCAGTGATGTACTTTTCTCCTACACGTGATCAATTGACTTCCTCAGACTCTGATGATGAAATATACATGCCACCACCATCATCACCACCTTCACCTCCACCATCATCACCTCCTTCACCACCACCATCGCCACCACCACCTCCACCTCCACCAACTTCTACGATCCCAGTCCCACCATTGCCGCATCACTATACATGTCGGCCTGCTTCTGCTCATGGTCATTGCTCATCATCTAGCACGCATGAGGTATGTTATGAATACACAGTTTGGTCTAATGGTCTACCTGAGCAGGGTTCTTTACAGGGGACAGACGTGGAGGTTGCTGATTTGGACTTACCTATTACGCTTCGAAAGCTGAAGCGTAGCTGTGCGTCATATCCTCTAACATCTATGGTCTCCTTTGATCGCTTGACTGGTGACTTCAGGAACTTTGCAGTTGCATTATCAATCGTGGCCATTCCACAGAATTATCAGGAGGCTTTGAAGGACGGTCGGTGGTGATTAGCTATGGAAGAAGAAATGGATGTCCTTCAGTCGAGAGGTACTTGGAGCCTTGTCCAAGCCCCCATGGGAGTATCAATAAGCTGTAAATGGGTGTTGAAAGAAGAGAATGAGAAGATATTTATTCCAAAGAACCCTAGGCTCTTTTATATAGAGAAAACCTATGGGTAAATTACATAAGATGGAACGAGGAAAATAAACATAATAGAAAGATACATAAATTCTAGAAATATCCCCACACCCCCCCTCAAGATGGAGCATAGATGTCAATCATGCTCAGCTTGGAAGAATATTTCTGGAATGACCCTCTGAGCAATGGCTTGATAAAGATGTCTGCAGTCTGCTCTCCTGAACTTACATGACATGGTAAGTAGAAATCAAGCCCTTTTGAATCATAGCTCTGGTACAAAGGTTGTAAAAGTCGGTAGTCGGTACTAGGTCGGTTGGATCACTGAATAAGGATTAATCGACAGTCGGACGACTAATCGGATTTAGTCGGACTTTAATCAGCTTTGAATTTTATGATTATTAAAACATATAACTCATTTTTATACATATATTTACATAGGTTTTGTACATTTTTATACTATAATAATAAAATAAAAGAAGTCATTGAATCTGAATAAAACATTAAGCATATTGTAATAAATTTGCTTATGAAAAACAACATAATATGGTATCTCTAAGCAAAAATTGGTCGATTAATGTGCCTAGTCAGAATTAGTCGTACTCGGTCAGCCACCCCACTGACTAGACTAGGCGGACCTAATAGTCGGGCCAGTGGACGACTTTTACAACACTGCTCTGGTACAGTCTACCTCAATATTTTTGTTCTTTCATGAAACACAGGATTATTAGCAATAAATAATGCTGCTTGATTGTCACATTGTAATTGCATGGGTAGAGGTACATCTATATGCAGATCTTCTAACACAGCTCGAACCCACATCATCTATGTACTTGTCTGTGCCATGGCCCTGTACTCAGATTCAACACTAGATCTAGCCACCACTGTGTTTCTTGCTTTTCCAAGAAACCAAAGAGCTGCCAACAAATACTGCAAAACCTGAAGTAGACTTCCGATCCTTAGAGCATCCTGCATAATCCGCATCAGCACATGCAGAAACAAAGATATTTGTTTCTTTCCTAAACAAAAGTCCAGCACCTGGAGACGACTTTCAAAATCTCAGTATCATGTATATGGCATCCATGTATACCTGTCTGGGCTGTTCCATGAACTGACTCACCCGACTTACTACAAAAGCGATGTCAGGTCTAGTGATAGTAATATAGAGAAGCTTTCCCACCATCTCTCTACATCTTCTCCTGTCAACCTCCTCTGTATCATCTTCATATAATTTCATGCTAGGATCCATGGGAGAAGTCGAGGATCGACAACCGATCATGCCCGTCTCAACAAGCATGTCTGTAATATACTTCCTTTGAGTCATCACAAGACCCTGCACATTCCTAGCAAATTCCAACCCCAGAAAATATCGTAGAGTACCAAGATCCTTAGTCACAAACTGATGGCCTAGAAATGCTTTTGCCATCTTTATCCCATGCATATCATCTCCCGTAACAAGTATATCATCAACATATACCATGATAACAACGGTACATCTGGGAGTCTTTTGGACAAACAAAGAATGATCAGCTTTGATCTTTTGAACCCTTGCTTCTGAATTAGGTCTAAAAGCTTCTGAAACCACGCCCGCAGACTTTATTTAAGATCATATATGGACTTGCGAAGTATACACACCATCTGACACTCCCCCTCAGCAGCAAACCTCGGAGGTTGCTGCATGTAGACTTCTTCATGTAGATCCCCGTACAAAAAGGCATTCTTAACATCAAGCTGAAACAAGGGACAATCACGTACCACAGCAACTGAAAGGACACGTAGAGTAGAATGACGTGCAACTAGAGAAAAAGTGCCCATATAATCTACGCCATAGGTTTGAGTGAACCCACATGCCACTAGCCTTGCTTTGTAACGATCAAGGCTGCCATCTGCATAATATTTAACAGTAAATACCCATTTTAAACTGACAACAGAAGCTCCTGGGGGAGCAACAACCAAGATCCATGTACCACGAGCTCGCAGAGCAGTCACTTCCTCCTCCATAGCAGAACACCAACACCTCTCCTTCAATGCATCCTGATAATTCCGTGGTATCTCCACGGTAGATAAGGCCATAACAAACCTCTGAAAATCACCAGTGAAGCGATGAAATGAAACCTGTGAAGCAAGTAGATAGGATGCACAAGTCCGCTTGGCTTTCGTAAGGCAATAGGTACATCCAAATCATCAACAGTACTCGCCAGTATGCTATTCTCCTAAAAGATCCCTGCACTTGCACATATTCAACCCCATCGTTAGTAATATCACCTAGACAAACCTGGGGCGTGGTGGATGAAGGACCACTTCTGTGAGTAGGGACAGAACGACGGGTATAAAATCTCGGTAAAGGTGGCGTTGGTGGTTGTGGAGGAGATGGTGGTGGTGGTGGTGGTGGTGGTGGAGCAGTAGGAGTCGGTATGGAAACAGACAGACGCAGAGGAGGAGGTGGCACATAAACCTCATCATCGGTAGTAGAGAAAGTCAACCTGTCGCCTGTAGACGAGAAATACATCACAGACTCAAAGAAGGTGACATCGACACTGACATAGTATTTCATGTTCACAGGGTCATAGCATATATAACCCTTTTGAGTACGAGAGTACCCAACAAACACACACTTGACAACCCCAGGTGAGAGCTTGTCAAGTCCTGGAGAGAGCTGATGAACGGAAGCAACAGAGCCAAAGACACGAGGAGTTAGGGAGAACAAGTCCTTGTTAGGAAAGACAACAGAAAGAGGAACTTTCTCACCTAAGACAGATGATGGCATACGATTAACCAGATAACACGCCGTAAGGACAGCATCACCCCAAAAAGACACGGGAGCACAACTCTGGATAAGTAAAGTCCGAATGATATCAAGAAGATGACAATGTTTTCTCTCAGCAACGTCAATTTGTTGAGACGTGTAAGCACAAGTCGTTTGATGGATAATGCCACGAGACAAGAAGAATTGTGAAAGAGCACGAGTGCAAAACTCCAAGACATTATTTGTACGCACAATTATCAAAGTAGAAGAAAAAAATATTATAAACTTCATTTATAAGATTTTTTATTACACCCCCTGCTTCAGATTTATTCTTTAACAAAAACACCCAAGACAATCTAGAGAAATCATCAACCATGACTAGGTAAAACCTGTGTCCCTGGTGATCAAGAACATGACTCGGATCCCAAATGTCAACATGCAATAACTCGAAAGGGGAGCTACTGCTTAGAGACTGACGACTAGGGAAAGTAGATCTGTGATGCTTTCCCAACTGACACGCTTCATACTGAAAAGAAGAACTCGGTGAAATCTGGGGCAAGATATGACGTAACTTCTGAAGAGGGAGATGACCAAAGCATAGATGTCAAGTAAAAGGAGAGATTGTTCCACTGGACTGGGATGAGACACCAGCATAAGGAGTTCGGACCAACCGATAGAGACCATCCTGCTCACAACCACAGCCAATCCCTTCCCGTAAGATTGTCTTGAAAAAAAGGAGACGATGGGTCAAAAATAGCACGACGGTGCAAATCCTTCGTAATCTGACTGATAGATAGTAAGTTCATTGAAAAATCTGGAGCATGCAAGACATTCCGTAGACGCATAGAGGGTGTTAAAGTGATATCCCCTGTCCAATGATTGGGGAATGGGTCCCATCTGCAATCACAACAGATCTCCCAGGTGGAATCTCCCTGTACGATGTAAGTTTATCTTTGTCTCGACAAATATGATGTGTTACACCAGAGTCCATAATCCATTCTGAAACTTCAGACCCATGATAGGGAAGTAAAGGCATAAGCACTACCTGATGTGCTAGCAGGGGCTGACGTACTGGCAGAAGCTGGAGCTGCTATGTCTGAGTGACTTCCTGGAGAGTCAGTAAAGGCAGGAGGCATGATATCTCGCAGTCTAGCAACAAGATCCTCAAATCGCTGGTCTGAAGTAGATGGCTGTGGAGATGCAAGCGTGCTCGGCTACACGGGTCGATGCAGGAAAACCATGCTTAGAATAGCATGTATCCTCCGTATGACCAGTGCGATGACAAAAGGTGCACGGTTGACGAAAGCGGCCACCTCGATCACGAGGTCCACGGCCACGGAAAGAAGAAGAGGCTCCTCTGCCTGGAGAAGCTACCATCGCTGAAGGGGGTGGAGTAGTAGCAGTAGACGAGACTGTAATTCTGCTAAGCCTTCGATACACTTCCTCCATTGGAGGAATAGTAGCATCTGCAAGGATCTGTGAGAGGGCCACATCATATTCCGGGTCAAGCGCCACTAGTAAGACACCCACCACTGTAGCATTTTGGAGTGTCTTTTGTTGCTCAAGAGTCGTTGTAAGGGGAAAGATGCTGTAGAGTTTCTCAAACATCCCCCGCAAGGATGTATGTAATGAATACAGAGGGCAGCCATTCTGCTTGACTGTAAATATATCATGCTGCAGTTGGAGAATTTTGGTCTCATTTCTCATCTTCGAGTATGCCGTGGCAAGGATGTCTCACATTGCCTTAGCAGTGGGCTGATGGAGTACATCATTAGCAATCTCCATCGTCAGTGTGCCTGAAAGCCATACTTTAGCATACGAATCATCAGCCTCCCATGAGGCATAAACCCCAGTCTTCTCTACCGGCTCATCTTCGGTAAGGATGTGCTTCTTACCATTTGACTTCATGAGACTCATGAACTGCATCGTCCAGAGCTCGTAATTCGTCCCATCTTGGACCTTTGAAAGCGCCTCTAGAGGGCATGTCGACTTTGTTTTCTGACATTGATTCCGGAGACGGAGAACTAGGGTTTGTAGACCAAGGAACAAATATCTACACAAACATCCAAGGATTTGAGTGCATACGTAGACCTATGCACTCAAATCCCTAGGTAATGAGAGAGAGGAGGGGACGGGGTAGAGGGTGGGGGGAAGGGGGCGACGGCGAGAGGGTGGCAGGGCCGACGGCTAGAGGGTGGCGATGCCGATGGCTTAGATGGTGGCGACGAGAGGGCAGCGGGCCGGTGGCGAGAGGAAGGTGGCAACGGGGGTGGCAGCGCCGGCGAGATGAGAGAGAGATGTTAGAAAATAGGAAGCGGAAGTGAAATGATAAGCATAGCATAATCAGAAATATGAAACCGGAAGAACAAGATTTTTACGTGGAACCCTACTCCGTAAGGAGCGGGAAGAAACCACGGGAGAAGCCCTCAAAGGAGCATACTTTGCATTGCTTTTTCTCAATGGATACAGGAGGTCTGGGGCTCCTTATATAGCCTCCACAGAGCCTCCACGTCCTACCACTGGTACATGTTGGACTAAACTCTTGGATGGGGTAAATGGATCCTGGAGGTATCCATTTACCCATCTACAACTCAATAGGTGCACAACCAAATACTCCAACACCCCCCCAAGCTGGAGCATGCAATGCTCGGCTTGGACAAACAGAAAGAAACTCAACCCACAATACAGGACACTACGGACAATATCAACTCAACGTACACAACTGTTGTTGTCGAGGACGTTGCTACTCATGCCGCGCAGGTGAGGAGGACGAACAGGTTGGAGTGTGAGTCAACTGAATCTCCTCGTCGGAGAGCATGTGCTCTGTACTGCGCCTGTCAGAGACACTGCAACTGGAATGAGTCTCCTCGTCGGAGTACTCTGGCCCGCCACAACATGTGAACAACTGCTCCATCTCTGAAAAGGGTCGAACTGAAAAAGACCGCGGAAGTTCAATCCTCGTCGGAGTCCACGGTCGCTGGAGAATGGAGTCTGAAAGAAGTCTCCTCGTCGAAGAACGGTACTCTACTCCGGAGTACCTATGATACCACATGAAAACCCTTGCCAACATGGCATAGGGAATGGTCCTCTACTCTGGAGTCCCTATGGCTCGCATGAAAACTCTGGCCGAAATAACAAAAGATGATGAGGTCCACGAACAAAAGATGGCAAACATCTGCACATCTGAAAGACCGCATACATGTGCGTGTCTGAAACTGGAGACTCGGAAACATCTGACGTCGAGTCTGAACAACTGTAGATTCTGGAATCTGAATGGTCTGAAAATCTGCATCTGGCCTCTGAATCTGAAACACAAGACCTGTGACTCTACATAATACTCCTCCTTTCTCCCATACTAGTCGGAATGATATCGACTATGTTGGGAGAAGGCAATAGAAATGCATAGATATGGGGAGAAAAATAGGAAACCAAATAAGCCAATATTTTTTTTCGACTTTTCAAAATCTTTAATTTTTTTTCCGACTATTTTCAAAAGTATTTTTAATAGCCGTCACTCTTTTTTTCTCGGCTTTGTCAAATCATCATCATCATTTTTTTTTAATTGTTGAAGCCGTTTTCTCTCCTTTTTTTGTACGGCCTTTTCCTTTTTTTCCTGTTTCCCTTTTTTTTAAACAACCCCCCCTTTTTTTAAACAATCCCCTTCTTTTTTTAACAGACTAGCCCACTTGGGCCTTGGAATAATAATTTTTTTAAAAGGGGTATTGGGCCCTGTTATTCCATGCACCCTGGGGTTTTGGGAACCCTCTTCGTTGAAAGAACCTACCGCCGCCTTGATCTGGATAACCGAGATCGTCGCTGGAGCAACCAACGGGATCACCGCCCGTGCGACTTGGGTATGGTGGCGCTAAGAGGGGGATGGGCCTTCGCTAGGGTTGCTAGTGCCGAGGATGGGTGGCGCATTGCACATGGGAGGTCTGCGCGAGGTGAGTAGCACAAGGGGTGTCGCAAATTGGAGGTGCGACACCTGGGCTTGCACCTTGAGATCCGGCTGGAGAGGTGGTGGCGTCGCTAGATGCGGGTTGGAGCGGCTCCGCATCTGGGCGATGCTCCTGGAGTCGTTAGGGGATTTGGGGCTCCGAGTGAAGAAGTTATGCGCCGTCTGCGAGTACGATACCTAAGCTATAGGGGCTCCACCAGGCTGGGAATCGCCTGGAACTTCGAGATCGCGCCACTGGTGTGACGGCGTGCGAGATAGAGCGCGAGATCTGAACAAGGGTGACGAGGCCATGTTATGTCCGCATCTTCTTCATCTTTGAATGTGATTTCAAGGGACCGTATGGTGGTGCCTGGAAAACAAGGATCGGTACCGCGAAGAAGGGGTGAGATCTCCTTTGAACTGGAGATTGTTGCCTACGGGACCACGGCCTGGATACTGGAGGCCATAGGCCTGGAGATCTCGTCGAGGAGATCCAAGAGAGAAACGCATGTGGCTTCGCTTGCTTGGAAGGCATGATTAGGTTTTCCAACGAAATCCTAGAACTGAATATATAATTATCTTCTCAAAATAATCTTCAATATCAAAATCGAATCTCGAATAAAGGTTAAGAACATGAAAAGCTCAAGAATCGACCCGCTCTGATACCATGTTAGAAAATAGGAAGCGGAATCGGAATGATAAACAAAGCATAATCAGAAATATGAAACTGGAAGAACAAGATTTTTACATGGAACCCTACTTCGTAAGGAGCGGGAAGAAACCACGGGAGAAGCCCTCAAAGGAGCATATTTTGCATTGCTTTTTCTCAATGGATACAGGAGGTCTGGGGCTCATTATATAGCATCCACAAAGCCTCCAAGTCCCACCACTGGTAGATGTGGGACTAAACTCTTGAATGGGGTAAACGGATCCAGGAGGTATCCATTTACCCCATCTACAACTCAATGGGCGCACAACCAAATATTCCAACAAGAGAAGGTGGCGGCGTCGACGAGATAAGAGGAGAGGGCAGCTAGGGTTTAGGGTGGTGGCTCTGATACCATGTTGGAAGAAGAGAATGAGAAGATGTTTATTCCAAAGAACCCTAGGCTCTCTTATATAGAGAAAGCCTATGGGTAAATTACATATGATGGAACAAGGAAAATAAACATAACAGAAAGATACATAAATTCTAGAAATATCTCCACAACGGGTATTTACAGTGAAGCAAAATGCAGATGGTAGCATCGATAGGAACAAGGCACGACTAGTTGCAAGAGGGTTTACTCAAACATATGGGATGGATTACCTTGACACGTTCTCGCCAGTTGCTCGTAATTCCACCTTACAGATTCTTCTCTCTATTGCTATGGTTCGAGATTGGCCCCTATTTCAGTTGGATGTCAAGAATGCATTTCTGTATGGTGATCTTCAGGAAGAAGTCTACATGCAATAGCTGCCGGGGTTTGCTGTTGAGGGGGAGTGTTTACAGGTGTGTAGACTTCATAAGGCGTTCTATGGCCTTAAGCAGAGTCCTAGAGCATGTTCTAGAAGCTCTCCAATTTGTTTGAGACACAGGGGTTCAAACGGTCGAATGCAGATCACTCTCTTTTTATACAGAGAACATCCAGAGGTATAACTGCTATTATGGTGTATGTTGATGATATACTTATTACAGGAGATGATATGCAGGAAATAAAGAGGGCGAAAGAATTTCTGGGTCGTGAATTTGTTACCAAGGATCTAGGAGCTCTTAGATACTTTCCGAGATTGGAGTTTGCCAGAAATCAATAGGGGCTTGTGATGACTCAGAGAAAACATGTCACTGACCTGTTAAGTGACATGGGTATGCTTGGATGTTGACGTACGACTACACCCATGGATCCAAGCATAAAGCTCTACGATGAAGATACTGATGAGATTGACAGGAGAAGATACATGGAGCTAGTTGGAAAGCTTCTTTATGTTACCATTACCAGACCCGATATTTTGTTTGCAGTCAGTCGGGTGAGCCAATTCGTGGAACAACCTTGTCAGGTTCATATGGATGCAATACAAATGATACTTAGTATCTTAGATCATCTCCAGGTGTAGGGCTGCTCTTTACAAGGGATATCTCTATTAATATTTCAACATGCGTAGATGCATACTATGCAGGGTCCCCAAGGACAGGAAGTCTATATCTGGATTTGCTATATATGTTGGAGACTCACTGGTCTCATGGAAAAGTAAGAAGCAAACTGTTGTTGATAGATCTAGTGTTGAAACTGAGTATAGAGCTATGACACAAGTATTTACATAGATGATGTGGGTTCGAACAGTCCTAACAGATCTACATATAGATGCACCTCTTCCCATGTCGCTAGAATGTATCAATCAGGCTGCCTTATTCATTACTAATAATCCTGCATTCCACGAGAGGACAAATCACATTGAGGTTGATTGCCATTATATACATGACATGATCCAGAAGGGCTTCACTGCTACATCTCATGTCAGATCAGGGGACCAGACATCAGACATTTTCAGTAAAGCCCTACTTAGAGGGTCCTTCCAGAAGTGTTCTTCCAAGCTGGGCATGATAGATATATGTTCTCCATCTTGAGGGGGAGTGTAGATATATATTTCATATTTATGTATCGTTTATATATTTCTCCGTTCTTCTGTCCACTTTATGTAATTTACCTATAGGCCTCTCCCTATATAAGAGAACCTAGGACTCAAGGAATAAATAACTCTTTCTATTTTCCCAACAACTCCCCCTCAAGCTGGAGCTAAGAAAGATGCAGCTTGCAACAAAAGAAAATATACACAACTCATATTCACTCGATATATCTGAGAGAGACGGGAGGAGACCCACTTGGAGTAGCTGCTGCTGGGAGAAGACGGGTCTGCGATGATCAGGTCGTGCATGTACTATAGTCGTTGTGACAACCAGGTTGTTCTTGGAGAAGAGTCATTGTAGAAGAAATCTATATGAGAGTAGTCGACGCTCGTAAAGATGGTCGGTATGCATTAGTAGTTTGCAGTGTTAATCTTCATATTATTGATGGACAATAGAAGTTTGAGACGATCACATGTTGTTGAGAGAAATCTATATTTTTGTCTTTATTTATATTTCTCTAGTTTTTCCGTCTTCTTTATGTAATTTCTCGCTAGAGCCTTTCTCCTATATAAGAAGGTTCTAGGGATACATGAAATAGTAACTTTTCATTCTTTACATTTCCACATGGTATCAGAGCGACGGTCCTAGACCGGAGCATGTGCCCTAGAGTTCGTTCCCCACCAAAACCCCAGCCGTGCATCGCCGCTCATGCGCACAGCCGTACGCCGCCTGGTGCTGCTCACCCCCCAATATGTCGTCCTAGCGCTGATCTCGCCTCGCACGTTGCCCCAGCATTGTGCGCCTCACACCGCTCGCACACCAGCACGTCGCCCCAGCACCGATCGCGCCTCCTACGCCGCACCAGCATTGTACGCCTCCTGCGCAGCCTGCGCGCCGCCGACCGCAAGGGTCGTGTGACCCCTGCCCTTGCACCGCCACCGCCAGTAGAGGTTTTACACCGTGTTCGTGGTTTCCTAAGGTGTGATAAGATCATCTAAAACACCCTAGTCACCCAAAGGCGTCTTCAAAGAATGGAAGAGGTTGTGGCATGAGTCTACATCCACAACTATCTTCCCATATGTCAATGTAGACGCAAGTCTTATTCGATGCAGTCCCAGTCTTGGTGATAGTTGTCATCATGGTTGACAAAAAAGCTGATGTTCCATCCTTGGGGGCCTTCAAAGGTCCAACCCCCATCGTCAAGATGGATGGAACAAACTATGAACTGTGGGCCATGCAATTCATGAGTCTGATGTAGTGTAATGGCAAGAAGCACATCCTCACGGTAGAGGAGCCAAGTGACAAGGCTGGGATAAATGCCTCATGGGAGGCAGACGATGCCTATGCACGTGCATGGCTATCTGGGACTGTCTACAGAGATAGCAAATGATATACTAAGCCAGCCTACGGCAAAGGCTATGTGGGACATTCTCGCTGCGACATACTCTCCAGCGAAGAATGAGTCGAAGATACTGCAGCTTCAGCATGATATCTTTATGTCGAAGCAGAAAGGTCGACCCCTCCATACCCTCTACACTTCTTTGAGGGGCATGTTTGAGAAGCTACACAGCTACATTCCCTTGACTATTACGCCAGAGCAACTCAAGGCTTACAGAGACTCTGTGATGTCAGGGGTCTTTCTAGCGGCCCTTGATCCCGAATATGACTCAGCTCGCGCCCAGATTCTTACAGATGCTACCATACCTCTAATGGAGGAGGCATATCGCAGACTGAGTAGGCTATCTATATCCTCCGATGGTAATGTGCAGTCTCAGACATCATCAGCCATGGCTGCATCTCGTGGTAGGGGGAACCATACTACATATCATGGTAGGGGAGGATCTAATCGTGGCAGAGGAGGGGGTGCGTCAGCCATGCACCTTTTGCCACAGAACTGGCTACTTTGAGGAAACCTGCTATTCTAAGCATGGGATTCCTGCTTCCGCTACAGTTGCAGAACATACTCAACAGGTTGGGAGTCCTTCTCCTTTTGTTGATTAGAGATTTGACGAACTTATGGCCAAACTTAGGGAGATCATGCTTACTCCTAGACCATCCAGCTCTCCCTCAGGATCCTCAAAGGTAGCTGCCTCTGCTGCTGCATCTTCATCAGGTATAGCATATGCCATTACTAGTTGTTACAGGGCATATTTGTCAGAATGGATTATGAACTCAGGTGCATCCCATCACCTCTGTGGTGATAGAAATCAGTTTAGAGCTTTCATCCAACCCAACTCGGATGACATGTTGTGATAGCAGATGGAACACTCCCATTACTGGTCAGGGGGAAGTGCAGCTAACTCCTACAATGAGACTTCATAATGTTCTTTATGCTCATGAGCTTTCAATGAATTTATTATCTATTAGTAAAATCACCAAGGACTTGCATTGTCATGCCATTTTTTATCCGTCTACTCTTGTGTTTCAGGACATTCTAACGGGTAGGGTGATTGGTACTGGTCGTGAGCAAGGAGGTCCCTATAGACTAGTGCAATCTCCTTATGCAGGTGCTTCTTCCATTCGCATTGGTTCTACATCTCCTTACATGCGGCATCTTCATTTTGGTCATCTTCCTCTGCAAAAGTTGTGTCACGTTCTTCCACATATTTCCCCTCGCTCTACCTTTCAGTACGAGGCTTGTCGGCTTGGGAAGCATCATCGGTCTACATTCCAGAGTCGTCAGGGTTAAAGTAGTCACGGTCTGTTTGAGTTAGTTCACTTTGATATTTGGGGTCCCGGTCGTGTCACTGATCATCAGGGGCATAGATTTTATCTCGTTGCTGTTGATGAGTTTTCAAGGTTGTCATGGGTTTTTTTCTTAAAAACAAGCCTGATGCTGGTCATGTTATTCAATCCTTCATTAATGAAATAAAAAACATTTTTCAGCATAAATCAAGTATATACGTTCTGGCAATGCTTTAGTGTTTTGTACTAATCATCTTGCCACATTTCTTGCATCTCATGGTATTGTCCATCAAACATCTTGTGCGTATACTTCCCAACAGAATGGGGTGGCTGAAAGAAAACACCGCCATCTTCTGGACGTTACAAGGACTCTCTAGATTCAGAGCCGTGCTCCTCATTCATATTGGGGGGATACGGTTCTAACTGCGTGTTACCTTGTTAATCGCATGCCCTCTTCCGTTCTAGGAGAAAAGATTCCGTTCTTGATTGCATTTCCCAAGACAGATCTTTTCTCTCTCACACCTCAGGTATTTGGTTCAGTGGCTTTCGTTCATCAGATGTCCCCTGGTCTTGAAAAGCTCTCTCCTATAGCTGCCAAATGTGTGTTTCTTGGGTACTCCAAGACCCAAAAGAGATATCGTTGCTTCGACCATGTTCGACGAAAGGTATTATGTTAGTACTGATGTAACGTTTTTTGAGTGTATTATGTACTTCTCTCCTACAGGTGACAAGCTTGTTTCTTCTAAGGATGGGGAAGAGGTCTATATGCCTCTACCTCCGATCTCTACTCTACCATCATCAGCATCTCCTCCTCCTCCACCACCTCCTACGTCTCCACCACATCCACCACCTTCTCCACCTCCATTCTTTCCCCAGGTTTATCAGCGACGACCCCGTGCTCATGTGTCTCATCAATCATCCAGCACACTCGAAGTATGTTCTGAACATTTGAGTTCTTCTAATGGCAATGGTGATTTGCATGTACAGCGTGGGGTACAGGATGACCAAGATGCTACATCTCCTGTGAGTACTGAAGATCTAGATGTGCCTATTGCTCTACGGAAGCATAAGCGTGCATGCACTATGCATCCTCTTGCTTCCCATGTGTCATTGGATCGCCTTTCCAAGGACTTTCAGAAGTTCGTTCTGGGGCTGTCAACAGTGGAGATACCACGTTCTTATCAGAAGGCGTTGCAGAGTAGTCAATGCCGTCTAGCTATGGAAGAGGAGATGGTCGCTTTACAATCTCGAGGTACGTGGAGCATTGTGCAGGCTCCTCCAGGTGCGTCTGTTGTTGGCAGCAAGTGGGTGTTCACTGTGAAACACTGTGCTGATGGTACAGTTGACAGATATAAGGCCAGGTTGGTTGCTCGTGGGTTCACCCAAACATATTGGGTGGACTATCAGGATTCTTTTTCATCGGTTTCATGTCACTCCACGTTACGGATTCTTATTGCTGTTGCTGTGGTACGTTATTGGCCGCTTTCTTGTATGGTGATATGCAAGAAGATGTTTACATGCAGCAACCACCAGGGTTTACTACTGAGGGGGAGTCTAGTATGGTGTATCGACTTCACAAGGCCATATATGGCCTCAAGCAGAGTCTGAGGGCTTGGTTTCAGAAGCTCTCAGAGTTGATTGAACGAAATGGTTTTGTCAGATCTACTGCAGATCATTCTCTTTCTGTTAAGAGAACTCAGGGAGGTACGACTGTTGTTCTATTTTATGTTGATGGCGTTGTTATCACTGGTAGCTATGAACAGGGTATTCAAGCAGCTAAGGATGATAGTTTGTGACCAAGGATCTTGGTAAGTTACGTTATTTTCTTGGCTTGGAGTTTACATGCAGTCAACAGGGTATGATTACGACGCAAAGGAAGTATGTTACTGATCTTCTGGTTAAGACATGTATGACAGGATGCAGACCTGCTATTACACCAATGGATCCTAATGCGAGACTCTATGATGATGACTCTGAGGAGATAGATAAGAGACGGTATAGGGAGCTGGTAGGAAAGTTTCTATATATTACTATTACCAGGCATGACATATCATTTGCTATGAGCAGAGTTAGCCAGTTCATGGAGCAACCTAGACAGGTTCATATTGATGCAGTTTGTATGATCTTAAGATATCTGAAATCTTCTCCAGGTGCAGGTCAACTTTTCAGAAGAGACACGTCACTCTCAGTTACTGGATGTGCAGACGCAGATTATGCTGGATGTCTCAAGGACAGGAAATCCACTTCAGGCTTCACTGTGTTCGTTGGTAGCTCATTGGTCTCATGGAAGAGTAAGAAACAGATTGTTGTTGTTCGATTAAACGTTGAATCAGAATATAGGACTATGGCCCAAGGAAGCATGAAAATGATGTACGTCAAGTCCGTTCTGACTGATCTTGCAATTGAGGTGTCTCTTCCAATGCATCTCAAATGTGATAATCAAGCAGCTCTTTTCATGGTTAATAATCCAGCCTTCCATGAGAGAACAAAACACATCGAAGTTGATTGTCATTATACCTGTGACTTGATCCAAAAGGGGTTTATTTCCACCTTACATGTTGCTTCAGGAGAACGGATTGCAAACATGTTTACCAAGGCTATCGCGAGGGGTCCTTTCCACCGTTGTTGTTCCAAGCTGAGCATGATAGACATATATGCTCCAGCTTGAGGAGGAGTTTTGAGAAAAGACTATATTTTTGTCTTTATTTATAGTCTCTAGTTTTTCCGTCTTCTTTATGTAAATTCTCCCTAGAGCCTTTCTCCTATATAAGAGGGTTCTAGGGCTATGTGAAATAGTAACTTTACATTCTTTACATTTCCACACATGTAAAGAAGTCTATCTGGAGTAGTTGATGTTGAACATCAAAAGTAGAGTAGTCGTCTCTATGCAGATTTCGAGAGTTACGCCTCTCCTATATGTGAACCCTGGGAATGGCCTCTCCCATTTTTCTTATGGGGACCTAGAGTCGATTCGCTTACATAGGGATCATGGAGAAGAGATTGCTTTTGTTGAGGAGTCAAGTAGATGATGATGGACTTGGTAGAAATCTCATTGATACATCTCAAGTAGAATAATGTCCATGCTCTCACTCCCCCCTTTCTTCCATACTTGTTAGAATACAAAGACCATCAAGTTGGGATAAACGACGTAGAACTTGCATTTTTTCCGGGTTTCCTTTTTTCTTTCTTCTTTTCCCTTTTTCTAAAGGAGTTTTCTCTTTCACACATATATAAGTTGTACTCACCTTTTTTCGCTTGCCTCTACTTTTTTCATATGGCTTTTTTTGTATGATAGCTTTTTTTCTCAGAAATGGACCCCATTAAGCCAAAGAACAAAGCCCCTTCCTTTTTTAAACAACGGTAAGGCCCAATTGAGCCGGAGTAAGCACCATACCCTTTCTCTCTCTCTCTCTCTTCTTTTTTTAAGAACAAGACCATCTTGGGCCTACAAATAATATCTCCCCCAAAGAAAAATAAGCACATTTCTTCCTTTTTTATGTAAAGGGTATCGAGCCCCTTTCCACTCGAATGAAAACTAGGGTTCCCATAGAGGAAAGCCTTCTGCCGCTAGAGATGAGCCCCATTGTTGCATCGAAAGAGACCCTCTCCTCGGTGCCTCTAGATCATTTCCTTCTTCAAGAGCTTTACACAAATTCACTTTTTGATGACAAGGAGGAGGAAGAAGAAGAGATGTCACCCAAAAGACCACCACCGAAAGATGAAATCCAAAATGATCCTATCCAAGCAATACTGGCTAGGCTGGCATAAACAGAGCAACTAAGCCATACCCTTAGAGACGAAATGAACTGCCTGAGAGAGGCAGGAGGAGAACATGCACCGATGAGAGAAGCATACAATCCAACATCGAACCAGAACCAGAGTTGGCTTAGGCTGGTAACGCCTCAAGAAGCATATGACCCAAAGCCTTACTTCCTGGCATTACTCCCTAAATTCAACGGAAATGAGATAGAAGAACCCTTCGCATTCATGCAAGAGTTCAAAATGATATGTGATAATTGGAGTAACCCTCGAGACAAACTCAAGATTATATCATGTTGTTGCGATCTCCTTTTCCTTGGCAGACAAGGCAGCATATTGGTTGAAAATTTTAGGGACGGTAATAACCACATTGAATTAGTTTAAAGACTTGTTCTTGAAGAAAGACTATCCTTTGAACTAGTGTTCAGAAAGTCGGCCTAGGCAGCAGCTGTAACATCCATATTCTAACGAACCCGAACTCGTCCGATTTTGGGTCTAATGAACCCAAAAACGTTGTCGGTCAATACTAAACAACCTAAAACGACCAATTGATTATGAATCAAAAGTCGTTCGGGCGAAATCGACCGAAAATCGGTCACACCGTAACACGCGCCGTGAAAAGCCGCGACGCAAATTCGGAAACCGCAAAACGGACCGAGACCGTCATTAGATCCGATTCGACGATACAAGACCAACGGAATCGACCGTTCGTCAATCGGAGGTCGTTTGATATTTTTAAATCGTAAAATTTAATCTCAAACCAAAACCGTATCACGAAAATTCCGGGCATCCTAACCCGATCGAAAGTATATCAACATTATACTCAAATCGACCGTCGTCCCGATACGATCAATTCAAGATATCGCGGGTCGAAATCCGATAACCGATGCGCGAATACAATCAATTTTTATGTATGACAAATAAAAGGAACTTTGGTTAAATAAAAAATATATATATTATATTTTTACTGAACAGTAACATAGCAGACTTGTTATAAAAATAATAATAAATAAATATATAGAGAGGGGAAGTTTCCAGGAAACTTCCCTCCCCCTCATTCCCTCTCTCTATATAAACCCATTCCCTCTCCCGTAATTCCCCTTTTAAATAACGCCTCTCACCCTTATATTTCCAGCAATTCTCTTTCTCCCTCTTTAACTCCTTAAATTTATCCTTTGGTTTCTTTCTATTCTCTCGCAAACTCCCAGTGGGAGATTCAGCCCAAATTCCAGCCCCAAATTACAGCCCCAGTCCGATTCAACAGGCAACTACTGCTCCATTGGAGCTAAAATTTCAGATCTAGCCGCAGTTATCTCCTCTCCATTGAAGCCTTCAAGTGCAGCCCCAAATTTCCAGCACTGCATGCAAAAATCTGACCTACAAAAATTGAGAATTCAAGGTACAAATCCCTTCCCTCCTCTTGCTGCCATATATGGATTATTTTCATAGTTGTCCCTTCTCTTCCCCTCATTGTATGAAATTTGCAGTTGGGACTGCAAATCTATTAAAGTTCTTGCTCCAGATTAGGGGCTATTTAGAGCTCCTATTGCTGCTCCAGATTCTGCCAAGTAGGAGCTGATCCAAAACATCAATTGTAGCATGCAAAGAGATTTCTATTTGGAAATCTAATTAGGTACAATCCCTAATTCCCTCTTTTGCTGCCATGCATGCCATCTAACACAAGTTAAATTCATCTTCTTTTTCTTCTCTTTTTGTTTGAAGATCATATTACATTTCTATTTTTGTTATTAACATATCCTATCAATATCCAAACAATAGGTTGGAATGCAGTTATAGATAGTGTTATTTTCAATAATACTTCTCCAATAAAATCCAGATTCAATTAAACTACATGTTATTGATTTATTCATTGTGAAACCAACGAAATTTTGTAAATAGCTTCTCTGCTATATACACAAATATGTACTGTAACTCTTTGTATATATACATATATATATATATGTTTTCTAGGTACTTCTTGTACAGATTTGAGAAAAGAAATCATAGGTCAACAATGATTTTAGTAAAATTTTACACTTGTATTGGTTTGCATTATACGACTGTTATAAAAATCGCTGAACTTATACCCATTGATCCTCATTACTGGAATTAAAATCAGATACTAAAGGATATTGATTTAAGGGAAGTTTAGAATCAAAATTTGACATGAATAATAATTTCATTAGTTCGTTCCAAACAAGATTTAAAGTAACAAATATGCAAATTAGCATTTCTGTTCGAACATATGAACACTATTATTTTTGGCAATTAAGTATTAATGTCAATTCAAGTGGATGACAGTATTAATGTTAAATATATCTGTAGTTGCACACATGGGTTGAACACATAATCATTTTGTTGCACCTTTGCCAATCAAGTTCTCCCTTCTTTTAGAAAATCTTTAATCTACACGTGATGGTAACTTCACTTTCATACCTCCTAATTATTTCTATGCCTTATACACACAAGATCTTACCTCAAGATCTTATATCACTTTCCAAATATTTGCTTTTTGCACTTTGTCAATGCCCAGAACAGGAAACTCCTCCCAGAAATTTCTCAATTTCGAGAGTTAGGTGACGTAACGGAAAAATGATAATTCTCCCTAAACCTTGGTTATAATATTCCGCCTTAGGCTCCACCTGGAATATTGGTTAGTTGTGAGTGTTTCCCTATCTATGTTAATCTCTTAAGATAAAGGTTCTACTTTAAATAGGATCAGAAATTAAATCTTAGTTGTAGTAGAATAGTACCTATACATTAATTGTCTGGAGATATACACACATATACGTAGATATAAATACAAAAATGAAACACTCAGACTGGGTTTGTCTATAGGCAAGATAATTAACCGATGAGGATCTGTTGATTAAAATGGATTCATAAAAACATAGTAAACTGCTAATATATCTACTGCTAGAAATACTCGGATTTCCAAGCTATCGTTGATAGTAAAATACAATCTAGTTGTGCTTAGAAATCTTAGTGAAAATTCGAATTTATATTATATACATGTATAAAAGAGAATCGAATATCCAATAGAAGAAAGGAGCATACATCTTTACTCTTGTATCGAATATTAATACTCTTCTTTTATGAAGTTGGTAAATGATTTCCAAGATTTAAGATGAAGAGAGCTAGATCTGTATTACTAATCTCAAAAAGGGAATTGAGAAGGAAAGTAGACAAGCAAATGAAATTGATTGTAAGTCGGTAATGACTTATAAATTATATTGCCGGTCATGGTGGCCTTTTACACCGGATCGTGCGAGGGGGCGGTGACCCTCACCTGGGCGGAAGAAAGGAAGCCCAGTTTGGGCAGCGGCCGCCAAGTGCGCGGGTCTAGGATCCCAGTCCCATTTCGGTTTTTACGCGAGCTCGCAGTGTTTTTACGCCCCGTTGGGATCCCGACTTTAGACCATTCCGCTGACCCTGTTTTAGGATACCCAGGCGGGGGATCCTTGGTTTTCAGTTTTACGTACGAGCTCGGTTGCCCGTTACCGGTCGGGCTGTTTTTCTAGAGTGACTTTTCCGGGAAGTCCCTCTCACCCGTCTCAGTGGCGTAGTTGGGGAGTAGACCTATCCCTCTATTGGACCGTCCTTCCAACTAGAGGGCGAGACGGAAGAGCCATTTGTAGGCTTCTTCACCGCTTGAGTTTTCTTTCGCCAACAGACTTGGCGATTCTACATCCAGATCATCTATATCTACATCTAAATCATCAAGAGTTGCATCTGAGAGAGTTAGAGTGAAGGTTTGGAAGAAATTACAATTAAAATTGAGTTGATTGGAGGTGACTTTAATCTGATTCGAAATCCCTATAAGTTAGTGGACGTGTTGGGAACTTAGTTAGGATGCATTACACAACACCGCATGCCTACGGAGGCCCCCCAACCCTAAGGTACTTTTAAATACCTTAGAGTCATAGTGTGAGGTTACACACAGACCAAGACCACAGACTATCCACTAACTTAGAAGGAGTAAATAGAATTAAGGATCAAATTCATCATCATCATATCAGTCCATTATCGAAAACCATGACATGATCTCAATGACAAGAAAGTGCCATTAAGTTCTACGACATGATCTCCAAGACCCAGAATCATGATCTTTATCTACATCATCTGGAGTTATATCTGAAACAATTGAAATTAAGAATTGGATGCCTACCTATTGAACTTGGGAATCAAGTAATCTATAAATATTTCATATTCCATCTTTCACATCGACAAATCCACAGATTTGATATCTGGTCAATATAATAATAGAGATATATACATATATGCGTACTCCTATAATTATCAACATTTGATTATAAAATAAATATGTTAAATATGAAAAGTGTTTGGATAATGAGAGTTTATGAGAAATGCTTACAAGCCTGACTATCTTTTTACTTACGCAAGTAGATGTAAATAGTGCTTATTCCACCCTTCTACTTGCTCTCTTTTGCACATTAAATTACTTGTTATTTATTTTAAACTACGGGTTTGTATTCACGTTTGTGACTCCTTTTCTTCCTTGCACGCATGGCAGGAAAGGAGTTTATTATTCAGTAGCTATACAGGGTTCCAGAAGACAAGGTCTATACTAAACGGTATGTTATTCTTTTCGTTACAGTTTTTAGTTCAATTGATATTGTAATAGCTTCTTCTCTTCAGTCAAATTTTTCGGATGTTGTATATGTACTGTCAGACATTGTACATGTAAAATCATATGGAAATTAATGAAAAGAATTTCTGGTGCCATTGTTCTCTATTATCTTGTGGTTGTGAATGTGAATGTCGAATGTCACTTGCAAATATATTCATTGCGAAAAAATTTTCCCCATAATTTATGCTTATAATGCGATGTCAATAAATGGAATGTTGCGAATTGTGTCGTAAACGGGTACCCGGATCCTAGGGGGTTCACATATTTGGTATCAGAGCAGTGGTACCCCGATACGCTCATTCGCAGTATTTCAATTCCGATCGCATTAAATTTCCGGATAGCGGCAGTCTTCCGACTTGTCGTGAGTCCGAGAAGGGAAATATGACATTCGTATTCAACCACCACAAATGCCACCGATTTCATTAATTTTCATATTATATCCCAAGAAGAGAAAAGGCATATATCATAAGTATCTATGAATGGCACAGATTCCGCTCGACCATCTGGGTCGCAGCGAGCAGATAGACCACCTGCAGGACCAGCCCAGAGTATAGATACGACTACTCTACCGACCAGACCAGGAGATGACTAACCAACTAGCACACATACTGACTACTCTTACCGACCTTTCCATGTTTTATTCGATTCCGGTGCGACACACTCTTTTTTTGCTTCGAGACTACTAGTTTCTTTAGATAGAGTTGCAGAGACACTACCGTCTCCATATCACATCCGAGGGCCAGGTGGCCAGTTATTTATCATATCCCTTATAGTCAGGCACTTGCCCATACTGATTGGCGGTCATGAGATGATCGCAGACTGTCTACTCCTACAGCTTGATGAGTTCGACTTGATTTTAGGCATGGATTGGCTATCCGCTCATCATGCACTTGTTGATTGCTTTAGAAAGACGGTTGTCTTCAGGATTCCAGATCTACCCGAGTTCACTTTTGAGGGTACTACACATGACTCCACCATGGAGTACATTTCAGTATTGCGAGCCCAGCGACTTGTTGACCAGGGTTGCGATTCATATCTTGCTTTTGTTCGGGAGGTGTCTGATCAGGAGCCGATGATACAGGATATCCGAGTAGTATCAGAATACCCTGACGTATTTCCTGATGAGCTACCAGGGCTACCTCCTGAGAGGGAGATCGAGTTCGAGATCACATTGTTGCCAGATACACAGCCGATCTCTATGGCACCATATCACATGGCACCAGCCGAGTTGAGGGAGCTGAAGGTGCAGTTGCAGGAGTTACTTGATTTGGGATTCGTGAGGCCGAGCACTTCACCTTGGGGTGCTCCGGTTCTATTTGTCAAGAAGAAGGATGGATCTATGAGACTGTGCATCGATTACAGGCAGCTGAACAAGAGAACGGTAAAAAAAACCGTTACCCTTTACCGCGCATCGATGATCTATTCGATCAGCTCCAGTGATCTTCGATTTTCTCGAAGATCGATCTTCGCTCAGGCTACCATTAGCTGAGAATTCGCGAGTCGGATATTCCAAAGACAACCTTCAAGACTCGCTATGGACACTACGAGTTTGTAGTGATGCCGTTTGGGCTCACCAATGCACCTGCGGCTTTCATGTATATGATGAACCGTATCTTCCGTCCATACTTAGACAAGTTTGTGTGGTGTGCATCGATGATGTTCTCATCTACTCACGGAATGAATGGGATCATGCGAATGATCTACGGATTGTTTTGGACACATTGAGAGAGCACAAGCTATATGCCAAGTTGAGCAAGTGTGAGTTCTGGTTATTCTAGATCTCATTTTTAGGGCACATCATTTCTGGAGCAGGTATCGCGATTGATCCTGCAAAGATAGATGCGGTTATGTCTTGGGAACAACCCAAGACAGTTACTCAGATTCGGAGCTTCCTCGGATTAGCGGGCTATTACAGACGCTTTGTCAACGGATTTTCACGCATCGTCCGTCCATTGACACGATTGACGCAAAAGGGAGTTCCATTCATTTGGAATGATTCTTGTGAGCAGGCCTTCCAGACACTGAAGGAGAGATTGACTACATCACCCATTCTTGCTCTTCCTTCTGGCACTCAAGACTATGCAGTCTACACAGATGCATCTGAAGAAGGTCTAGGAGCAGTGTTGATGCAGAAAGGACAGGTGATTGCTTACGCATCACGACAGTTGAGACCGCATGAGCGGAACTACCCCACACATGACTTGGAGTTGGCGGCAGTTGTCTTCGCCTTGAAGATCTGGCGCCACTATTTATATGGGGTGAACTTCGAGATTTTCACGGATCATAAAAGCTTAAAGTACATCTTTGATCAGAAAGAGCTGAACATGAGGCAAAGCAGATGGTTCGAGCTGCTGAAGGATTATGATTGCACGATCTCTTACCATCCCGGTAAGGGAAACGTGTTGGCTAATGCACTCAGCAGGAGAGCGCATGCTGATGGTACGGCGAACTGGCTATATACATGGGATACGCTTGCTGCATTGACCGATTGGCATCCTCAGGAGAGCGCATCCATTTCTACCGTTTTGCCTCCACGATACAGTAGTCTTTGGGATCGTATTGTAGAAGGCCAGAAGACCGATCCTTGGATTCATGATAGATACATGCGCGCCGTCAAGGACGAAGTTGATGATTTTGTCGTGGCAGAGTCTATTTTATGGAAGGCAGGACGGGTCGTTGTACCCAACGACGAGTAGCTTCGCAGAGACATTCTGGATGAGACACATAGGTCACAGTTATCTATCCATCCAGGTAACACGAAGATGTACCGAGATCTGTGGAATGAAACACGATGTGGCGCTACATGTTAGCAGATGCATGACCTGTCCGATGGTCAAGGCTGAGCACAGGAGACCATCAGGATTACTGCAGTCTCTCCCCATTCCCGAGTGGAAATGGGAGAGCATTTCTATGGATTTCGTCACAGGTCTGCCGAAGACCTTAAGTGGCCATTATTCCATTTGGGTCGTTGATAGGTTGATCAAGTCAACCCATTTCATACCTGTCAACACGACTTACACTCCATCCAGATTGGCCAAGTTGTAGGTGCAGAACATTATCAGACTGCATGTATACCACGAGAGGTGATGTCTGACAGAGATTCGAGATTTACATCGCACTATTGGCATCAGTTCATGTCAGCAGACTCAACACTACAGATAGAGGTGAAGATAAGTTCTGCATATCATCCACAGACCAACGGTCAGAGTGAGTGCACCATTCAGACGCTCGAAGATTTGCTACGAGCATGCACTTTGGAGTGGAAAGGGTCCTGGAAGGACAAATTGCCTTTGGTAGAATTCACGTACAACAACAGCTATGACTCCAGTATTGGCATGGCACCATTCGAAGCCCTATACGGGCAGAGATGCCTCACACCTCTCAGTTGGCGTTAGGTAGGTGATCATGCTTTATATTCCGTAGATCTCTTGGAGGAGACCGCGAGAGCTGTTGATCTTGTGAGACAGAGGCTTCTGACGGCACAGAGCCGCCAGAAGAGTTATGCAGACCGTCGGAGAAGAGACTTGGAGTTCCAGGTAATCCAATTCTTTCCTCTTCATCCATTCAATTATGACATATATATTTGTTCAACTTAATCTCAAATACCAATAAAACTCCTGTAAATACAGGTCGGAGATTGGGTATTTTTACGAGTATCTCCCATGAAGGGAGTGCAAAGATTCGGTGTTCGTGGCAATTTGGCGTCACGATATGTTGGACCGTTCGAGATTCTGGCTAGAGTGGGGAAGGTTGCTTACCGAGTAGCTCTTCCTCTACATCTATTTTCTATTCATGATGTCTTTCATATATCCAACTTGAGAAAATATGTGCACGACCCTCGGCACATCATCAGTTATGAGAATCTCGATGTAGAACCGGACCTGACTTATGAGGAGAAGCCAGTCCAGATACTTGACCGCGCTGTAAAGAAGCTTGCAACAAAGAGATTTCATTGGTCAAGGTCTTTTGGCATCGACACGCCGTCGAAGAAGCGACGTGGGAGACCAAAACCGACATACGGGCACGATAACCGCAGCTTTTCTGATGTAAGCATCAAAACAAGCATTTGTAATTAGATACATGATAAATATATGGCTTGTTTTCTCTTTGAGGTTTTTATGGGTTCAAAACCCTTTAAGGTTTTTATGGACATATAAAATCCCAACAAAATACTTAATGACCTTGACTTGAGTCTCGAGGACGAGACTCCCTTTGAGGTTTTTATATTTGTAACATCCATATTCTAACGAACCCGAACTCGTCCGATTTTGGGTCTAATGAACCCAAAAACGTTGTCGGTCAATACTAAACAACCTAAAACGACCAATTGATTATGAATCAAAAGTCGTTCGGGCGAAATCGACCGAAAATCGGTCACACCGTAACGGGCGCCGTAAAAAGCCGCGACGCAAATTCGGAAACCGCAAAACAGACCGAGACCGTCATTAGATCCGATTCGACGATACAAGACCAACGGAATCGACCGTTCGTCAATCGGAGGTCGTTTGATATTTTTAAATCGTAAAATTTAATCTCAAACCGAAACCGTATCATGAAAATTCCGGGCATCCTAACCTGATCGAAAGTATATCAACATTATACTCAAATCGACCGTCGTCCCGATACGATCAATTCAAGATATCGCGGGTCGAAATCCGATAACCGATGCGCGAATACAATCAATTTTTATGTATGACAAATAAAAGGAACTTTGGTTAAATAAAAAATATATATATTATATTTTTACTGAGTAACATAGCAGACTTACGGCTGTTATAAAAAAAATAATAAATAAATATATAGAGAGGGGAAGTTTCCAGGAAACTTCCCTCCCCCTCATTCCCTCTCTCTATATAAACCAATTCCCTCTCCCGTAATTCCCCTTTTAAATAACGCCTCTCACCCTTATATTTCCAGCAATTCTCTTCTCCCTCTTTAACTCCTTAAATTTATCCTTTGGTTTCTTTCTATTCTCTCGCAAACTCCCAGCGGGAGATTCAGCCCAAATTCCAGCCCCAAATTACAGCCCCAGTCCGATTCAACAGGCAACTACTGCTCCATTGGAGCTAAAATTTCAGATCTAGCCGCAGTTATCTCCTCTCCATTGAAGCCTTCAAGTGCAGCCCCAAATTTCCAGCACTGCATGCAAAAATCTGACCTACAAAAATTGAGAATTCAAGGTACAAATCCCTTCCCTCCTCTTGCTGCCATACATGGATTATTTTCATAGTTGTCCCTTCTCTTCCCCTCATTGTATGAAATTTGCAGTTGGGACTGCAAATCTATTAAAGTTCTTGCTCCAGATTAGGGGCTATTTAGAGCTCCTATTGCTGCTCCAGATTCTGCCAAGTAGGAGCTGATCCAAAACATCAATTGTAGCATGCAAAGAGATTTCTATTTGAAAATCTAATTAGGTACAATCCCTAATTCCCTCTTTTGCTGCCATGCATGCCATCTAACACAAGTTAAATTCATCTTCTTTTTCTTCTCTTTTTGTTTGAGGATCATATTACATTTCTATTTTTTGTTATTAACATATCCTATCAATATCCAAACAATAGGTTGGAATGCAGTTATAGATAGTGTTATTTTCAATAATACTTCTCCAGTAAAATCCAGATTCAATTAAACTACATGTTATTGATTTATTCATTGTGAAACCAACGAAATTTTGTAAATAGCTTCTCTGCTATATACACAAATATGTACTGTAACTCTTTGTATATATACATATATATATATGTTTTTTAGGTACTTCTTGTACAGATTTGAGAAAAGAAATCATAGGTCAACAATGATTTTAGTAAAATTTTACACTTGTATTGGTTTGCATTATACGACTGTTATAAAAATCGCTGAACTTATACCCATTGATCCTCATTACTGGAATTAAAATCAGATACTAAAGGATATTGATTTAAGGGAAGTTTAGACTCAAAATTTGACATGAATAATAATTTCATTAGTTCGTTCCAAACAAGATTTAAAGTAACAAATATGCAAATTAGCATTTCTGTTGGAACATATGAACACTATTATTTTTGGCAATTAAGTATTAATGTCAATTCAAGTGGATGACAGTATCAATGTTAAATATATCTGTAGTTGCACACATGGGTTGAACGCATAATCATTTTGTTGCACCTTTGCCAATCAAGTTCTCCCTTCTTTTAGAAAATCTTTAATCTACACGTGATGGTAACTTCACTTTCATACCTCCTAATTATTTCTATGCCTTATACACACAAGATCTTACCTCAAGATCTTATATCACTTTCCAAATATTTGCTTTTTGCACTTTGTCAATGCCCAGAACAGGAAACTCCTCCCAGAAATTTCTCAATTTCGAGAGTTAGGTGACGTAACGGAAAAATGATAATTCTCCCTAAACCTTGGTTATAATATTCCGCCTTAGGCTCCACCTGGAATATTGGTTAGTTGTGAGTGTTTCCCTATCTATGTTAATCTCTTAAGATAAAGGTTCTACTTTAAATAGGATCAGAAATTAAATCTTAGTTGTAGTAGAATAGTACCTATACATTAATTGTCTGGAGATATACACACATATACGTAGATATAAATACAAAAATGAAACACTCAGACTGGGTTTGTCTATAGGCAAGATAATTAACCGATGAGGATCTGTTGATTAAAATGGATTCATAAAAACACAGTAAACTGCTAATATATCTACTGCTAGAAATACTCGGATTTCCAAGCTATCGTTGATAGTAAAATACAATCTAGTTGTGCTTAGAAATCTTAGTGAAAATTCGAATTTATATTATATACATATATAAAAGAGAATCGAATATCCAATAGAAGAAAGGAGCATACATCTTTACTCTTGTATCGAATATTAATACTCTTCTTTTATGAAGTTGGTAAATGATTTCCAAGATTTAAGATGAAGAGAGCTAGATCTGTATTACTAATCTCAAAAAGGGAATTGAGAAGGAAAGTAGACAAGCAAATGAAATTGATTGTAAGTCGGTAATGACTTATAAATTATATTGCCGGTCATGGTGGCCTTTTACACCGGATCGTGCGAGGGGGCGGTGACCCTCACCTGGGCGGAAGAAAGGAAGCCTAGTTTGGGCAGCGGCCGCCAAGTGCGCGGGTCTAGGATCCCAGTCCCATTTCGGTTTTTACGCGAGCTCGCAGTATTTTTACGCCTCGTTGGGATCCCGACTTTAGACCATTCCGCTGACCCTGTTTTAGGATACCCAGGCGGGGGATCCTTGGTTTTCAGTTTTACGTACGAGCTCGGTTGCCCGTTACCGGTCGGGCTGTTTTTCTAGAGTGACTTTTCCGAGAAGTCCCTCTCACCCGTCTCAGTGGCGTAGTTGGGGAGTAGACCTATCCCTCTATTGGACCGTCCTTCCAACTAGAGGGCGAGACGGAAGAGCCATTTGTAGGCTTCTTCACCGCTTGAGTTTTCTTTCGCCAACAGACTTGGCGATTCTACATCCAGATCATCTATATCTACATCTAAATCATCAAGAGTTGCATCTGAGAGAGTTAGAGTGAAGGTTTGGAAGAAATTACAATTAAAATTGAGTTGATTGGAGGTGACTTTAATCTGATTCGAAATCCCTATAAGTTAGTGGACGTGTTGGGAACTTAGTTAGGATGCATTACACAACACCGCATGCCTACGGAGGCCCCCCAACCCTAAGGTACTTTTAAATACCTTAGAGTCATAGTGTGAGGTTACACACAGACCAAGACCACAGACTATCCACTAACTTAGAAGGAGTAAATAGAATTAAGGATCAAATTCATCATCATCATATCAGTCCATTATCGAAAACCATGACATGATCTCAATGACAAGAAAGTGCCATTAAGTTCTACGACATGATCTCCAAGACCCAGAATCATGATCTTTATCTACATCATCTGGAGTTATATCCGAAACAATTGAAATTAAGAATTGGATGCCTACCTATTGAACTTGGGAATCAAGTAATCTATAAATATTTCATATTCCATCTTTCACATCGACAAATCCACAGATTTGATATCTGGTCAATATAATAATAGAGATATATACATATATGCGTACTCCTATAATTATCAACATTTGATTATAAAATAAATATGTTAAATATGAAAAGTGTTTGGATGTACTCACTTAATGGTCTAGTGGTAGTACAGTGTGTCTACCACACAAAAGACCAGGGTTCAAATCCCACTCTTGCAGGGGTTGCGTTAGGTAGTCGACGGCCAGCGTAAAAAATAGTCGAATCTTTCAACATGGATTTGAGCAAGAATCCATGTAGCCGACCCTACTTATAGTGGGAGAAGGCTTAGTACATTTTATGAAAAGTGTTTGGATAATGAGAGTTTATGAGAAATGCTTACAAGCCTGACTACCTTTTTACTTACGCAAGTAGTTGTAAATAGTGCTTATTCCACCCTTCCACTTGCTCTCTTTCGCACATTAAATTACTTGTTATTTATTTTAAACTACGGGTTTGTATTCACGTTTGTGACTCCTTTTCTTCCTTGCACGCATGGCAGGAAAGGAGTTTATTGTTCAGTAGCTATACAGGGTTCCAGAAGACAAGGTCTATACTAAACGGTATGTTATTCTTTTCGTTACAGTTTTTAGTTCAATTGATATTGTAATTGCTTCTTCTCTTCAGTCAAATTTTTGGGATGTTGTATATGTACTGTCAGACATTGTACATGTTGTAAAATCATATGGAAATTAATGAAAAGAATTTCTGGTGCCATTGTTCTCTATTATCTTGTGGTTGTGAATGTGAATGTCGAATGTCACTTGCAAATATATTCATTGCGAAAAACTTTTCCCCATAATTTATGCTTATAATGCGATGTCAATAAATGGAATGTTGCGAATTGTATCGTAAACGGGTACCCGGATCCTAGGGGGTTCACAGCAGCATATGTGGCCGCATATGCGGAGGCGGCCCCCTTACTGCACCAAGTATGATATACTCGGTCAATATGCAAGCCAGGGGGTATACTCGGCCGAGTAATCCGCATATGCGGCCGCATATGTAATAGAGGTAACTCTTTGCTTCTCTACCACCTTCTTGACTTCCACATGGGTTGCTCCACCATCTTTTTCTCCTCTGCCAAGGTTTGTTGATTGATCTATTTAGCTCTAAATCTCTCTATTTTTTAGATTCAACGACAACGACTATCTATTTTTTAGATTCTATAACGACAGCTCTGACTTTTACATTATCTCATAATTGCATGAATATAGAATAAATTATATGTGTTTATCTTAGATCTTTTTGAGGATAAAATGAATATAGATGTCAGATTTGCATGGAATTTTTAACTATACAGAACAAATTACATATATTTAATTTAAATGGTTGATTTTCTTACTTTGAGTAGACAAATACACCATTTACTAAAATACGAAGGTTCATGGTTGTGTTTACTAACAATGTTACACTTCCAAAAAAGGTTATCTTCTAATTTAGACAAGGATATCCACCATTTTTTTCTATCTTCAATCAATTTACAACATTTTTACTCTCTCCACCGTTAACATATTTGTCTTTTGGAAATGAATGACCTTTGAAAATGCTTTGGTTGATATCACATTGTACAAAAAAATCTTCACTTCGTATTTATTCCATGTTATATTTTTTTAAACATAAATATTTAATGTTTGAAATTATTATTAAATTTTTAATTAATTTTAGTTAAAATAATAGAAACAGCATAATCCACATATACTTCCGCATATACTTCCGCCTACCCGCTTACTCGCTCCAGACCGCCTGACCGAACGAATACCACATATCGACTTTCTAAACCTTGCTCTGAACAAAACTAACTAGATGAGATCCCAAATCACAATCTTTACTCGGTACTCTCATGAGCCTTTCCACGAGGCATGGGAGAGATTCAAGGGCCTGTTGCAAAAAAAATGCCCATGTCATAACATTCATAGACCTATTCCAGTACATAGTTTGTTTCGGGGTCTTATATTTAAGATGCAAGGATTAATGAGCGTTGTATGTAGAGGCAATTACTTGAAATGCTAACACCGTCTGGAGAATCTTCGAACAAATGGCAGATACTAGTCGCTCACAGACCACAGGCCGAGCCTATCACCAGAACCCCTTTGCCCGAGTACTAGCTGAGGTGAGCAAGAAGACCATGACTGAGGTAGCAAAGGATCTGATTCCAAATTTAAGGATTATATTTAATAAGATGACCACAACGGAGCATATCAAAAAGAAGGTTGGTGACCTCCACAAGCTCATCAAATTAGAAAATCTCGCAAGATTGCCAAAGCAGGTAGCAAAATTAACAGAGAGAGTAGCCCAATTGAGGTTACCTGCCCCGTCTGCACCTTCTATTCATGTGCACCGATTCCACCACATACAGGAACATTTGATGCATGGGCATTATATCTGCCAGGATCAGTTCAATGTCCAGTCTTATCAACAAACCGAGCCACCAACCGAGGTAGTCTATGAGGAATCTCCACAGGTGTGGCAGATAAATGGAGTATGGTATACTACTGATCCCTCCAATTCCTATCCCAAACAATGTCAGTTTCATTCATCCCCCACATATCAACAACCACAACAGAGGTAGCAGTTTCAGCTAGGCCATTGTTAGAAAATAGGAAGCGGAAGCGGAATCAGAAATAAAGATAGAACAATAAGAACAAAGATTTTAACGTGGAACCCTACTCCCTAAGGAGCCGGATGAAACCACGGGAGAATGCCTCAGAGGGCTGGTGTGTCTATTGCATTTTTCTCATCTGATACAGGAGGTCTGGGGCTCCTTATATAGCCTCCACAGAGCCTCCAAGTCCCACCACTGGTAGATGTGGGACTAAACACTTGGATGGGGTAAATGGATCCAGGAAAGATCCATTTACCCTCCTACAACACAATAGGCGCACATAACAAATGCCCCAACACTCCTCAAGCTGGAGCATGCAATGCTCAGCTTGGATAAACAGAAAGAGACTCAACTCAACGCTACACGACACTACGGACAATATCAACCCAACGTGCACAACTGTTGTTGTCGAGGATGTTGCTTCTCATGTCATGCAGGTGAGGAGGATGAACGGGATGGAGTGTGAGTCAACTGAAGACTCGGAATCTGACCATCGAGTCTGAAACTGCGCCTGGAGTCTCCTCGTCGGAGAACTGGGTCTCTCCCATCTGGCTCAGAGACTGGTGCTCTACTCTGGAGTACCTATGATACCACATGAAAAGTTGAAAACCCTTACCCACATGACACAGGGAATGGTCCTCTGCTCTAGAGTCCCTATGGCTCACATGAAAACTCTAGCCTAACAGAACAATAATGATGGGGACCACGAACAAATGATGGCATACACGTGCTCATCTGAAAAGAAGATCGCATCCATATGCGTGTCTGAAAATGAATCTCTCTGGAGAACTCGAAAAATGGGCCTCTCAATATGGAGTGCCTCTAAATCAAACTGTGACCAATCTGAAGTCGAGTCTGAAATCTGATAAACTGTAGAGTCCGGAAATATGGATGCATCTGGACTGAAATCTCTGAAGTCTGGATCAGAACTGAAGGTGATGTCGTATGATCGATGCTGAAGAACTCTATACAATACTCCCCTTTTCTCCCATACTTGTCGGAAAATGAACATCGACAAAGTTGGGAGAAGACAAGATAATACATAAATGGGGAGAAAAATGGAACATCATTTAAACTTCTTGCGGCTTTTCTTCATTTTTTTAATACGTCCAAACTTTTTTTTTTGAAAAAACATTTTTTAGAAGCCGTTTCATTCCATTTTTTACAGCTTTTCAAAACCTTTTTTTTGAACATTTTCCTTTCTTTCTTTCTCTCCCTTTTTTTGCAAATATTTTGCGTATGGCTTTTTCTTGTATGCGCCTTTTTTTCGAGTTTTTTTGTTGGCCCACTTGGACCGTTGAATATATGACAACCCTGTAATGGGCTCATTCTTTCTAGTTCCCTCTTTATATATATATACATAACAAACACTCAGTCGTTCCCCTTTTTCCCTAATCTGCAGTCCCTCCCTAATCTTAAGAAAAACAAAAATTCAGAGCAGCCCCGCACGCCCTTTTTAAGAAAAATAAGAGATGGCCATCGGGCCCATCTCTATTGCCTGCACTCGACTAGGGTTCCCCTCAATGGAAACCCATCTTTTCACCGCCGCCAGAAGGCGGGGGGCATACTCCATGCCGCGATGGCACGACTAGTGGCTGGATCAGACTCGCCTGCGCTAGGAGGAGCGCCTGAGAGGGGACTCCAGGGTAGCACTGCCTGGGAGATGAGGGGGAGCACCGCCCCGATGGGTTGGTGTCGCACCTGCGCCTGCACGAGAGGAGCGTCAAGCTGGAGGAGCTCCGCACGCGAGGCTCCGATCGTAGTACGTCAGGGAAGTTGAAGATGCAGTGTTGCACCCGCCGCTTCGTGGATCTGCGCCGCCATGGAGAGGGAGGCGGAGCTCGCCTCCTTAGAGTATGATCACGGCCTTGAATGCTTCGGCCCCTGCGTGTTCGCACCGCTAGAGTCGGCCTGGATAGGGCTCGCCGCTTGAGAGAAGGTCTTACGCCTGGAGACCAACGCGAGGGAGGAGGGCTAGGGCTCGCCACGATCTGAAGATAGAGTCACCGCTGGAGATAAGGGTGCGCCACCGCCGCGGGATTGGGCGGGGCAGTCGTACCGCACGGGAGTCGCCTCCGCCATGGACTGTGAGGGTTCCGCCTGGGCTCGGTTGGAGGAGGGATGCGCGATGCCTGCGCATACTGGAAGCATGCGAGAAGGGCTTCATCATGGAGTCTTCGAGTTGCTGGAACAAAGAGATGGGGTTGCGAGCCTTGTTGAATATCTTCTTAACATAGGGCTCCAAATTGGAACCCTATAACTTGGATGTGAACCGGAGACTTGAAGAATCAAATCCAACAAAGATTAGGGTTATTTTGAAAAACCCTAGAACCTCTCGAATAAGAACTATCTCGAATAATACATGAATAATTTTTAAGAACAATCGAATCTCGAATAAAAGAATGAATCATGAAATCCTCGAGAATCGAACCCGCTCTGATACCATGTTAGAAAATAGGAAGCGGAAGCAGAATCAGAAATAAAGATAGAACAATAAGAACAAAGATTTTAACGTGGAACCCTACTCCCTAAGGAGTCGGATGAAACCATGGGAGAATGCCTCAGAGGGTTGGTGTGTCTATTGCACTTTTCTCATCTGATACAGGAGGTCTGGGGCTCCTTATATAGCCTCCACAGAGCCTCCAAGTCCCACCACTGGTAGATGTGGGACTAAACACTTGGATGGGGTAAATGGATCCTGGAGAGATCCATTTACCCTCCTACAACACAATAGGCGCACATAACAAATACTCCAACAGCCATCATGGCCCAACATCTATTCAGCAACCATACCACCAGCCACCGCAGAATTTTTAGTAGTGTGCGGTTATCAATACCAACATCCTCCTAAGAAGCAAGAGGATAGTCCATCCAATGCGAACACCCCGGATCTCCAACGTATTTTCGATCAACTCCAGAGAATAACCAACGAGATGCATACTATGAAGGTTGACGTCAACTAGGTGCCCCGATGATAGGGCGAGCACTTTACACCAAAGACCTCGCTTCCCATCTAGGTTCAGGTTAATCCCAATAACTTGAACCAACCACAACAGAAACATAAGGATCAGATATACATTCTAGATCACTCATTTTCTGGACGTGGGATCTTTCCGCAAGATGATATTCATCACATCTCTCTCAGGAGCAGAACGACCATGTTAATGCCTGATTGGGCTAAGGAGTGAGAGATGGAAGAATCCGGGCATCTGTCTGAGAAAAACTCAAAGGAGGAGGAGGATCATCAGCACCACAACAATAGGAGGAGAACCCATTCGTCAAGAAGTGAGTCGGCCAGAGATGAGGTATATTCACACCTCGACCAGCAGCACCATTGGAGTCCCCAACAATTTATTTTAAGCACGACATCAGTCCTGTACAGAGTCCAGAGTCCAGTTCAGAGTCATGTTCATGAATATTTTTTTTGATTTAAATAAAAATTAGAGATTGCATGATTCTGATTCTGATTTGACTCTTCCATTTCCTCCAATTATCCCCTTTCCCCATGCCCTTAAAGGGGGAAAGAAGAAAATCCAAAGATTCAAACAGATGATTCTAAGATGGCACGAATTTGCAAGGAATATATTGAAGTCGAGATGTCATTCAATGAGTTTATGGATGTCATACATGTTATGAAAAAGTACCTCAAAGCAAAATGTACGCCAACAAGGACTAGCAGGAAGAACACGGGAATAGAGAAACATGTGCTATCTATCGCAACAACTTGTGTCATTCGCAATGAGATCCCGAGGAAGAAACGAGATATGGATGCTCACTATGTAATGAGTCAGATCCGATGAACGTTTACATGCACTCTACTAAACAACGGATATTCAATTAATCTCTTACCATATGCATTGATTGAGACTAAATCAAGGTCCTCTAAGGAAATCTTGAGCATATTCCAATTCGTTTACCGATCTATAAAGAGACCTAAAGATGTGTTGAGGAATGTTGTCGTATCGATCGAGGGACATGAATACAATGTTGATTTTATCGTTCTAGACTTGGAAGTCCCTCAACTCCGGAAGGATTCCCAAATAATCCTTGGTCACCTCTTTTTGAGGACGACAGGAAATGTATTAGATTACAATGACAGGAAGATCTAGTTCTATGCTCACGCCGATGAAGTAGAGTTGGAAATGAAGCAGACAAAGTGACAAAGACTGGATTCAAGAGCAATACTGACTATTTCATATCAAAAGCGAAATGTAATCAGATGGACATTGTATGGCCTTGGAGACAGAACCCAACCGATGCAGATGAGTTTCTCTCACCTGAGGAGGACGGTGTGTTAGGTTGCGAGTTTTTTTTGAGATCCTTTTTCAAGGCACATATATATACACCTACACCCTCGATGACTCAAAGGTCGATCTAGGCATGTCCGTCCTATTTTCCATGGGACAATCGGAGGGTGAAGATGACAAGTCGAATGCAGTGGTTACCATTTCCTTGAGATCTCTTGTAATCCGATTCCTGATCAGCATACACAGTTAGTGGCAGCGATAGCAAAGATAGATTCGACCACTGCCAATACAAAACCAGAGGCAATTGGGCCATATATTCTTAATGATCATACCTTACCCGAGCTCAAGCCCTTACCACCGATGCAAATACACTTTCCTTGGGGCCCTACGATGAAATATTTGGTCATCATCAGTTCGCGATTAACCGAGGAGACGGAGTCTCGCTTGCTAGAGATCTTGGAAAGAACCGCAAGGCGATAGGCTGGAGCATTTCCAATCTCCATGGGATAAACCTCGCTCTGTATTCACACCATATCTACTTAGAGGAAGATGCTAAACCCCCTCATGAGTTCCAGCGTAGGTTGAATCCAAACTGAAGAGAGGTCGTGAAGGAGATAGAGAAATGGTGAGACAAGGATGTTATTTATCCCATCTCCTATTCCAAGTGAGTGGTACCACCTCATGTTGTCCCGAGGAAGTCGAGCATTCAAAGTTGTCACCAATGAGGACAGAGAGAAGATCACGAAGCGAGTACTTACGTCGTGGCGCAATTGTATGGATTACAGACACCTAAATGTCACGACGACGAATTATCATTTTCTCCTTCCTTTAATTAATCAGATCCTGGAGAGACTAGCGGGGGAAAAGTTCTATTTCTTAGATGGGTACTCGAGCTACAATCAAGTAGTCATATCTCAATAGGACCAAGAAAAATTCACCTTCGCATGCCCTTTCGAAACGTATGCATTCAAACGCATGCCCTTAGATCTATGCAACGTTCTAGGAACATTTCACGGTCTTTGCCGAGATGGTGGGTGAGTACTTGAAAGTTTTTATGGATGACTTCTCAGTCTATGGAGGTTCATTCTATCTATGTCTAAAGCATCTAGATCACGTCTTACAAAGGTATTGCAAGGTAAATATGGTATTCCCTGGGAAAAGAGTCAATTCATGGTACAAGAGAGTATGGTGTTGGGGTACATCAACTCCAAGAAAGGAATGGAGGTTGACCTTGTTAAAGTTATTATACTTATAATTATGTTTGTAACCCTTCGGGTTCCGTAACCTTCAACCCTTCGAGTTTCGTAGCCCCTCGGGGGTATTTATGTATTTTTCCTTTTGTACTCTCTAGGGTTTTCTCTATATAATATAAGAGACCCTAGCCATATGGAATAGATATTTCATTTATCTCTCTTCTCCACATGATATCAGAGCAACGGTCCTAGACCGAGGTTCTGACCTAAAATCCCCACTGCCACATTCAAAACTCAAAGAAGCTTGTGCGGGCCCTTTTCCCCGAACTAGGGCACTGCACAAGGCCATCTAATCGCCTCCAGTGCAGCAACTCGACCCCAAAAGAGCATCTCCAGCACCTACCGGTGCTGCTAGAACCACCTATGGAGGCCCACTAGTGCTGCCAGGAGATCACAACCCTCCCGCTAGCGCAGCCCAGCACTTCCAGGAATCCAAATCTGCCGTTCGTTGAGGATTTTCAATCCTTTTTCAAGGGAAAACGTGAGTTTTAGGGCATATTCTAGCCCTTTCATGAATCCTTAGTTGATCACAATATCTTCTTTCTATTTTAAGACCACCATGGCGCATTCTTTTACCAAGACAAAGCCTTTGGCCATGAATATTCTGGCACAAGTCACTACTATCAAACTCAAGGGCACGGAAAATTACGTGCTCTGGTCTCGATCTTTTATGGTGTTCATTGGTTGTTAGAGGAAACTTTACATTCTGACTAAAGATCCTTTAGATGAAAAGGATAAAGAGTACGACAACTGATAGACATACAACTACTTGGTTATCAACCGGATGACCAATAGTGTTGAGGCTCACATTGCCTCAAATCTTCTTTACAAAAATATAGCTAAGGAAATGTGGGAGGATCTCGAGCAAACATACTCCTAGAAGAAGACGAAGTCACGCCTTGCAAATATTTACAAGCAAATCTGGTCGGCATCTCAGGGTGATTCCACCCTCATCGAGTACTACAAGCATCTCTCCAGCCTGTATGAGGAGCTTGTAATATTCCAACCCTCATGTTGCAGCAAACATATACAAGAGTGTTCTTACTGGTAGGTATACCGCTTTCTTGATGGCCTGCATTCTAGATACCATGCAGCAAAAGAGCAATTTCTTATATCAGACAAACTGCCAACAATGAAGGCCATCTTTGGCCGACTTAAGGAACTCGATACATCGGTTGCCCGGCCTTCCATCTTACCTTCAACAGAGAACTTTGCACACATCATCTCATCTAGATGAGGAGGCAGATACGACTTACGAGGAGGATGCGGTCGTGATCCAAGTCGTGGCCGTGGACAGGAATGTGGACGAGGCTGTGACTTTGGTCGTAGCCGTGAGAGAGACTCTACTGCCCCATGTACTCACTGTGCTAGGTGGAACCACCCGACTGAACGATGCTGGCAGAAGTTTGGCATACATTCTTATCATGCCAATAATGCCAATGAGGATGCCTATAATGTGGAAGAAGCATCGCCTACAGCAACCTTCAATGGCAAGACTGTTCATCTTAATGACGCAGATTACTCTCGCATGATGCAGATCCTTCAGACTTCAGGGCCTACTACTACTAATAACACTACCACTGCTGCTTTGGCTACTCCTTCAGGTACAATAGCCAACTCTGTTGTCACTCATGCTCCAGCTTGGATTATTGATTCTGGTGCCTCTACTCGTCTCACCGGAGAAGGTAGTCTACTTACCTCTTCCGTACCATCTACCTCTGTGAAGTCAGTTCGAGTCGCTAATGGGACTCAATCACCAATTACTACTGTCGGAACTATGGAATTCTCTTCCAAGCTCCGACTTTATGGGGTTCACAGTGCTCCCGATTTTCCTCTTAGCTTGCTATCAGTTCACAAGCTTTGTGTTGAGCTTCATTATCATGTGATATTTGATGAGTCTTGTTGTCATTTTCAGGACATTCGGAGAAGGCAGATTTTTGGTGGGGCTCATGAGAAGAACGACCTATATTATCTTGACATACCCTCATATTACAATTTTGTTGGTGTTGCGTCCATCTCCGAAGATCCGTTTCTATGGCATCTACGCCTTGGGCATCCCTCTACCAAGGCTATCTCCATGATGTTTCCTAAACTCTCTGTGTTGGGAAAAATGAATGAGATTGTTTATTCCATAAGCCCAAGGCTCTCTTATATAGGAGAGAAGCCTATGGGTAAATTACATAAAGAAGACAACTGAAAAAATAAAATAACGAAGAGGTACAGGTATTCTATATGCGTCAACACTCCCCCTCATGATGGAGCATAGATATCAATCATGCTCAGCTTGGACGCACACTTCTGGAATGGGCCTCGAAGTAATGCCTTGGTGAAAATATCAGCAGTCTGATTCTCTGATGTGACGTGAGATGTAGCAATGAACCCCTTCTGATCCATGTCACGTATGTAGTGACAGTCAACCTCAATGTGCTTGGTCCTCTCATGAAATGCTGGGCTGTTTGCAATGAACAAGGCGGCTTGATTGTCACATTCCAACATCATAGGAAGAGGTATATCAAGACATAGATCTGCAAGTAAAGATTTCACCCACATCATTTCTGTGCTAGCCTGGGCCATAGCCCTGTATTCGGATTCAGCACTGGATCTAGCTACCACTGTCTGTTTCTTGCTTCTCCACGAGACTAGAGCATCTCTAACATAGACTGCAAATCCTGATGTGGACTTCCTGTCCTTGGGGCATCCTGCATAGTCTGCATCAGCACATGCCGTGATAGAGATCTCCTTTCCTTTCTTAAATAGCAAGCCTGCACCTGGAGATGATTTTAAATATCTCAGAATCATGTGTATTGCATCCATATGGGCCTGACGTGGTTGCTCCATGAACTGGCTCACACGACTCACTGCAAATGATATATCAGGTCTAGTGATCGTGACATACAGTAGTTTGCCTACAAGTTCTCTGTACCTTCTCTTGTCCACCTCTTCTGTGTCATCATCATAGAGCTTCATGCTAGGATCCATTGGTGTCGTAGCAGGTCGACACCCTAGCATACCTGTCTCACTCAATAGATCTGTAACATATTTCCTCTGCGACATTACTAATCCATATGGATTTCTAGCAAACTCCAGCCCCAGAAAATATCTAAGGACTCCCAAGTCCTTGGTGACAAACTCGGTCCCCAGCCTTTCCTTTGCCTGCTTAATGCCCTGCTCATCATCTCCTGTAATCAAGATATCATCAACATAAACCATGATTACAATGATACCTCTAGCCGTCTTCTGTACAAACAAGGAATGATCAGCATTGGAGCGTTTATATCCTTGTTTCTCAAAAAGATCTGAAAGCTTCTGAAACCACGCTCTGGGGCTCTGCTTAAGGCCATAGATGGCCTTATGTAATCTGCATACCTTGGAACACTCCCCCTCAACAGCAAAACCAGGTGGTTGTTGCATATAGACTTCCTCCTGCAAGTCGCCATACAGGAATGCATTCTTCACGTCCAGCTGATAAAGCGGCCAGTCTCTAGCAACTGCAACTGATAACAGGATCCGCAGAGTGGAATGACGCGCCACAGGCGAGAATGTGTCAAGGTAATCTACCCCGTATGTCTGTGTGAAGCCACGTGCAACAAGGCGTGCCTTGTACCTGTCAATGGAGCCATCTGCATTGTGCTTCACTGTAAACACCCATTTGCAACTCACCGGGCTGACATCTGGAGGTATAAAAACCAAGCTCCAGGTTCCTCTGGATTGAAGTGCCGCCATTTCTTCTTCCATTGCTAGCCGCCATCTAGCATCCTGCAAAGCATCATGATGATTCCGTGGAATGTCTGTAGCTGAAAGTGCCAATGCAAACGTCCTGAAGTCTCCAGATAGCCTCTCAAAAGACACAGCTGCTGATAATGGATATTTGGCACAGCTTCTCTTTGGCTTCCGTAGAGCAATCGGAACATCCAAATCATCTGTATCAGGCTCCTGCAATACATCCTGCTGAGAAATGTCGCCAGATCCATCAACATTAATGTTTTCATTACATACCATAGGCGAGCTAGTTGACAGGTCAGGACCATGAGCTGGAGGAGGCCTACGGGTGTAATGGAATGGTAGTGGTGAGACGAGCGGTGGCGGTGGTGGTGGTGGTGGCGGTGGTGTTTGTATCTGAGGTGGTGGTGTCATGTAAATGGCATCAGGAGGTATAGATGGTAGCTGCTTGTCTCCTGATGCTGAAAAATACATAACAGATTCAAAAAATGTAACATCTGCACTGATCATATACCGCCGACGCACAGGATCAAAACACTTGTACCCCTTTTGAGTTCTGGAGTACCCAACGAAGACGCACTTGACAGCCCTAGGAGAGAGCTTGTCAGTACCAGGCGACAACTGATGGACGAATGCGACTGACCCAAACACACGAGGAGTAAGAGTGAACAAATCCTTGTCAGGATAAATGAATGAAAAAGGAATTTGTTCATTCAAGACAGACGAAGGCATAAGGTTGATTAGGTAACATGCAGTAAGAACTGCATCACCCCAGTAGGAGTAGGGAACATGACTCTGAATAAGAAGTGATCTTGTGACATCAAGAAGGTGACGGTGTTTTCTTTCAGAAATCCCATTCTGTTGAATGTATGAGCACAAGATGTTTGGTGAATAATCCCTTTTGAGGAGTAGTAATTGGCCAGAATGTTGGTGCACAACTCTAAAGCATTATCGCTTCTCACAAGCTTGACAGATGTGGAGAAAACATTTTGAATTTCATTAAGAAAGTGGATAATAATATTTCCTGCTTCAGATTTATTTTTCATCAGAAACACCCATGACACTCTAGAGAAATCATCCACAAATACAATATGAACCTGTGTCCCTGATGATCGGGAACACGACTCGGACCCCAGACATCGACATGAAACAACTCAAACGTGGAGTTACTACTCCGACCTGGACTACTGGGAAAGGACGACCTGTGATGCTTTCCCAACTGACATGCCTCACACTGGATAGGTGTGTGAGAGAGACCATAGGGTATAACTCGACGCAACTTCTGAAGCGATAAATGACCAAAACGCAGATGCCACAGTAGAGGAAATACTTGTCCAGCAGGAGAGGATGTGGTTCCGGCAAATGGGGTCTGATTCAGACGGTAAAGGCCTCCTTGCTCATAGCCACGACCAATCACGTTGCCCGTACGGATGTCCTGAAAAATCAAAGAAGATGGATCAAAAATTGCCCGACAATGGAGGTCCTTCGTAATCTGACTAATTGACAACAAATTCATTGAAAAATCAGGTGCATGTAGCACATTCTTGAGCTGCATAGAAGATGTCAGTCTAATCTCCCCCTGACCAGTGATGGGGGAATGTGTGCCATTGGCAATCACTACTGTCCGTCCTGGAGGGATCTGGGTGTATCCTGTAAGTAGGCTCTGGTCGCCACATAGGTGATGTGTCGTGCCCGAGTCCATGATCCATGGCAATGTATCAGATCTACTACTATGGAGTGCAAGTATACTACCTGAAGCACTAGTAGATGCAGAGGCAGAGGCAGCGGCATCAGAATGATTCTCTGTAGTCGGTGCTGGACCAGATGGTGGGATAATGCCCCTCAGACGGGCAACTAAATCATCAAACCGTTGATCCAAGGTAGCAGCAGATGGGGGCTCTATCTGCTCAGCAGCTCGTGCGGATGCAGGAAATCCGTGCTTTGAATAGCATGTATCTTCGTTGTGTCCAACACGGTGGCAGTAGGTGCATGTTGGCCTAGTGCGGCCACCCCTCCCACAGGGTCCACGTCCACGGCCCTGGTGATGATAGCCGCGACCTCTGGTTGCTGCCATGGCTGAAGAATTCTGGCTTGCAGCAGTTGAGGGAACTGTAATCCGACTCAGTCTATGGAAGGCTTCCTCCATTGGCGGAATTGTAGAATCGGCCAAAATCTGTGATCGTGTTGCCTCGTATTCAGGATCAAGTGCAGCTAGGAACACGCCCACCATAGTAGCGTTCCTGTATGTCTTCTGCTGCTCTGGCGTGGCTGTCAAGGGCATGAAGCTATATAGCTTCTCAAACATCCCTCTCAGTGATGTATAGAGAGAATGTAGAGGGCGACCATTTTGCTTGATGGTGAAGATATCATGCTGGAGTTGCAGAATCTTTGTCTCGTTCTTCGCCTGGGAATATGTGGCCGCCAGAATGTCCCACATATCCTTCGCTGTGGGTTGATGGAGGATATCATTGGCAATCTCAATTGCCAACGTGCCAGATAGCCAGACTTTGGCGTATGCGTCATCAGCCTCCCAGGAGGCATAGGTTCCAGTCTTCTCAGCAGGCTCTGATTCGGTAAGAATGTGCTTCTTACCCGTAGACTTCATCATGCTCATGAACTTCATTGCCCACAGTTCATAGTTGGTACCGTCCATCTTGACAATAGGCGCTGGACCACGGAATGCGCCGATAGATGGGATATCTGCCTTGCTCTCCGACATATTGAAAAATGAAGACTGGAACGATTAACAAACAATGTGTTTTGTCTACAACACCATAGATGGGATTAGTTGCATGTGTAGACCTCAAGCAACTATCCCCATGAATATGCGCGTGCTACGGTCTGCACACGCGCAAGAATGACGAAGATGCACGCGGAGATGCACGCGTGCAGTAGGCTGGCGCACAGATGATGACACGCAGGAGCGCACGGTTACGCGCAGTTGACTATGCACAGGATCGCTATGCGCACAGACACTATGTGCTGCAAGGCGTACACCCGCACCAGCGCTGTATGATGCGCGCAGGTGCCCTTCACGCGCAGGCGCGCGCTGGAGATGATGGCGCAGGCGTGCGCTGGAGATGATGGCGCAGGCGTGCGCTGGAGAGCGTGCACGCAGGCGTGCTACGCGCTCAGGAAGATGCGCAGTGGGATCGCGTGGCGCACTGGAGAAGGCGCGCGAGCAGCGCCGCGCGAAGGAGGAGAGGCGGCGTTGGAGGCGGCGCCGATCGAGAGAGAGAAGGAGAGGGAGAGGCCGGCGGGTGGGGTGGGTTAGGGCTAGGGTTTCGAGAACTCCGGTCTAGGACCGTCGCTCTGATACCATGTTGGGAAAAATGAATGAGATTGTTTATTCCTTAAGCCCTAGGCTCTCTTATATAGGAGAGTAGCCTATGGGTAAATTACATAAAGAAGACAACTGAAAAAATAAAATAACGAAGAGGTACAGGTATTCTATATGCGTCAACACTCTGCTCTGAAGCCCTTTCAGTGCAAGGCGTATGAGTTCGGGAAACACCATCGAGCTTCGTTTCCTATTCGTACTGAGTCTCGTAGTACTGTTGTTTTTCATCTTGTTCATTGTGATGTTTGGGGACCTTATCCAATCTGCACACTAAGTGGTCAACGCTATTTTATAGTTTTCGTTGATGATTATAGTCGATCTTCTTGGGTATATCTATTAAAGGAGCGTTCGGAGTTTAATCAAACTCTAAAAAATTGCTTTTGGTATGTTAAAACCTTCTTTTCTAGCATTGTTAAGATCATTTGTACTGACAATGCTCTTGAGTTAACCCAACAAGACTTGACCTCTTTCTTTGCGTCCCAGGAAACTGTTCACCAAACATCATGTCCATATACCTCACAACAGAATGCTATAGCTGAGAGGAAACTCCGACACTTGCTAAATGTTGCCAGATCTCTTCTTAGTCAAATTAGTGTTCCAAAACATTATTGGGGAGATGCTACCCTTATTGTAGTTTATCTCATCAACCGCGTTCCTTCGTCTATTCTAGAAAGGGCAACTCCATTTTTCTTACTTTACCCTACTAAGTCTTCCTTTCCCATACCTCTGCGGATTTTTAGTTGTATTGCCTTTGTTCATAACTTTCATGCAACTGACAAATTATCCTCTCGTGCCATCAAATGTGTCTTCTTGGATACTCTCGTAACCAGAAAGGTTATCGTTACTATGATCACGTTGGGTGTCGATACTATGTGTCTGTTGATGTCACTTTCTTTGAGCAAACATGTTATTTCACACAGATTGTGAGTGACATTCCTCTGGACCTCCTTCCTCCACCAATCGTCTATACTCGCCAGCGTACCTCTATACCTTCTACACCAGTGTTTGTACCTTTGCATGTCCCTTTTATGCAGGATGATATGACCACTTCGAGTGTTCCCACCATTGTTGCCCTGGATGTACCCGTGGAGCTTCCTATAGCTCTATGCAAGCAAAAAAGGCAATGTACATATCACCCCATGCCACATTTTACTTCTACAGATGGTTTATCTAGTTGTGACAAGAGATTTGCATATGCTCTGAATGCTATTTCTGTTCCAAGAGATCATTTCAGTGCAATGCATGATCATAGTTGGCGATAGGCCATGGATGAGAAGATGTATGCACTTACCTCCCAGGGCACGTGGGATCTTGTGTTGTGCCCCCGGGAGTTCACCCTGTGGCTTGTCGACGGGTCTTCACGATCAAACAGTCGTCTGATGGTTTTATTGACAGGTTGAAAGCCAGACTTGTTGCCAAAGGTTTCACACAAACCTTTGGAGTTGACTATTTTGAGAACTTCTCATCCGTTGCCAGAATGGGGTCGATACGTACCATTCTCTCTATTGCTGCCAATAAGGCTTGGCCCATTTATCAACTTGATGTGAAGAACGCCTTTCTTTATGGTGATCTTGAGGGGGAAGTCTACATGATGCAACCACCGGGGTATGTAGTCGAGGGAGAGCATGTATGTCGACTACGTAAGGCAATTTATGGCCTGAAGTAGAGCCCCAGGACATGGTTTGACAAGCTCACTACGGAGATCAACACACTTGGTTTTCAGAGGACAACATCTGACTACTCTGTCTTTGTCAGACGACGGTCAACTGGCATGATCATTCTTGCTGTCTATGTTGATGATATGGTTGTCACAGGAGATGATGTAGATGGCATTCATGAGACCAAGACCTTCCTCCAAAAGGTCTTTGTCACGACAGACCTCGGCCAACTTCGTTGTTTTCTTGGCATCAAGGAAATACACACTACAGAGGGGCTCCATCTTTCACAGAGGAAGTAGTTCCTTTGTATTATAACCTTCGATCGTCAATAAATGACCAAGAAATTAGTATGGGTTCCTAACCCCCGCAGTGAGATTGATCCTGAGATTCTGAATGTATTAAACAATCTTTCTGAGGTTTCTGATGCTGAGGAAGTCAAGGGGATATCAATCCGTGTTTATTGTGAGGGAAATCAAGTAGAGAATAATGCGGAGTAGCGAGGAAATCTATATCAAGCTTGGAGCCATGTGGGTCCTCGATATTCTGACTGAGGCATGACTACTTGGATGCAAGTCATCTGGCATCCCTACATAAGTGAAAATATTCAGCATTTACTGATCCACCTTTTGAGGATGCAACACGGTACAGAAGCTTAGTGGTAAAATTACTCTATCTCAGTGTTACTAGGCCAGATATATCATATGCTATGAGCAGAGCTAGTCAACGAATGGAGAAGCCTCTTTACAGTCACTGGCAGGGTGTTCTTTTGATCCTTCGATACTTGAATAAATCTCTCGGATGTGGACTTTTCTATGGGGTGAATAGGCACACTATATCTCCGCCTATACAGATTTTGACTATGCTAGCTCTCCGGAGGACCGTCGATCCACTACAGGATACGCCATGTTTGTTGGGGAAAACCTTGTCACTTGACGAAGCAAGAAGCAGACAGTGGTCTCCAGATCCAGTGCGGAAGCAAAATAGAGGGCAATGGCTCAAGCCACCTGTGAGATCACATGGCTTGTCTCTTTCCTAACAGAATTTGGGATGTCAGTCGCCATTCATGTACCCTTATACTGCGACAACAAGTCTGCCACGTACATCGCCACCAATCCAGTTTTCCATGAGCGGACAAAACACATTGAAGTTGATTGGCATTTCATTCGTGATGCAGTACGAGGAAGACGAATCAACACTCCAGACATCTCCATTGAACTTCAACTTGCAGACATCTTCACAAAAGCTCTTACAAGGAAGTACCTCATGTACTTGGTATCCAAGTTGGGCATGATCGATAGATATGCTCCAACTTGGGGGGTGGGGGTGGGGGTGTTAATGTTATTATACTAACAATTATGTTTGTAACCCTTCGGGTTCTTTAACCCTTAACCCTTCGGGTCTGTAACCTTCAATCCTTCGGGTTCCGCAACCCCTCGGAGGTATTTATGTATTTTTCCTTTTGTACTCTTTAGGGTTTTCTCTCTATAAAAGAGACCTAGCCCTATGGAATATATATCGTATTTGTCTCTCTTCTCGATAACCTTGTCAAGTGGACATGATCAAAAAACTCCGACCACCAATCAATATAAAATAATTATGGTCATTCTTAGCGCACGTTGGATTCTATCGAAGATTTATTAAGGACTTCTCAAAGATCACCCGACCGTTAACTAAACTCATATGCAAAGACACAAAGTTTATTGTAAATCACATGTTTCGAGGTCTTCGAATTGTTGAAATAGTAATTATGGATGCACCAATACTACAAGCCTCAGATTGGTCTCTTTCCTTCGAGATCATGACATACACTTTTGGTTTTGTTGTAGGAGCCATGTTGGGACAAAGAAGGGGAGGCGTCCCATTAGCTATCCACTATGCAACGAAGGCTCTGGATTCTGCTCAGCGTAACTACACAGTTACTGAGAAGGAAACACTTGTTTTGATACTTACCTTGGACAAGTTCATGTCACACCTCATTGGATCAAAAGTAACAGTTTTCATAGCTCATTCGGCACTAGGGTACCTCATGAAAAAGAAAGACATGAAGGGATGTCTACTCAATTTTTTGACATTAAAATAGGCGCAGAATGAAGAATGCAGTAGCCGATCACCTCTCCTGTCTCGAGCAAGCAGAATCTTCCGACCCTACACCAACTTGAGACTCATTCCTTGACGAGTCAATATTTGTTGTTGACTCTCTCCCATAGTACGCCAATTGGTGAACTACTTAGTTTCTAAGCAAGTTCCTATTGAGATAGTATTTATCTTATGTTTCGGTTATGTATTTTCTAATATTTTTGTTCTCTTTATGTAATTTACCCAACGGGCCTCTCCTCTATATAAGAGAAACCTATAGCCTCATGAATAAGCAAGTCATTGTTTTCTCCAACATGATATCAGAGCAACGGTCCTAGATCGGAGTTCGAGTACCCCACTCATGCCCTAGCCCCCACCTACCAGCCTTTGCGTGCCTAAGCACCCCCGTGACCTCCCAATGGCCCCTTGCACACCATCACAGCAACCGACGCCACCACAGCAGCCGTCAGGGCTCCCAGCATAGCCGCAGCGGAGCCAGAACAACCCAACGCCGCCGCAGCACCTCTGGGTTGTTGTTCGGCAGTTCCAGCACCGATGTTGTGCGTCGTAGCGCTGCTCCTCGCGACCCCTCTCGGTCCCCCGTGCCTCCTAGTGATGAATAGGCATTCATCTACCTTTCTTCTTCTATTTTAGCTTTAAATCCATAGTATAATACTTGTAAATACTATTAATTTGTATAAATTACTATCAAACATTCACCGATAATTAGCATGTAAATACATGCATTTAAACCCATAATTAAGAATAAAGAAAAGAAAAGAAAAATAAATGAAGTATCAAAGATACTGACCAGACCTAAACCCCGAGACCAAGTCAAATATTGACTAGGTCAATGACGAATAAAGTAGAGAGAGATAAGAGACAAATACTAATTCTATATTATCTAAATAGCTCAGTACAACATTATTTTATTCTTAATTATACACACTTCAAACAATAAAGTTTTCAACACAAACTTGTACATAATAAAATATAGAAAATTAGAAATATTGGCCAACAAAATCATGCAAAAGCATTTGGTACACACAGATGAAAAAACTGCAAACCGAAATTCTTTGATCTATATCTACTCCATATAAACTCAAATTAAACCAAACTCGCCTCCATTGTGTTTCAATTTAAATTACGGATATTTACACCCATATGTCTGAGTAATTTCGCAATTACATTCATAACCTTGGTAATCACGAATCACGCAAAGAACCTTGAATAGTACTTAACTCTTACACCTATAACCACGTGTTAACTTCCATCTAATTTGGATGGGTGCGAGAGGTAGCGGGCGTTTTGAGGGCGGTGCGAGTGGAAGCAGGAGTTTCGAAGGCGGTGCAAGAGGAAGCGGGCGCTTCGCGGGTGGTGCCAGTGGGAGCGGCTTCTTCGAAGGTGGTGGCTCGCGGGCGGTCGTCGTGGGAGCTTCTCATGAAGGGCGCTCGAAGGGGTCATTTGATGGGTCGAAGGCGGTGCTAGTGGGCTCGGAGGTTCACATCAATGGAGCGAAGGTGGCGGTCAGCAGTGCGGTGGTCTCGGCTGGCGCTTCGAAGGGCAAGGACATCATCTCCACCCATGAGGGTTCTGCGGACATGGCTCACGATTCGACGGCTGGGTGGAGGTCGGTTACTCATCGGAAGGCTGGGAAACGTTGCTTCAGATGTGGGGAGCGAGGTCATATTGCCTCTGCTTGCCCCCAACCTCCTCTTTGCTTTGCATGCGGGGATACTGGTCATCGTCGTGCCTCATGCGGGTGGCTTCGTCAGCGCGGCGAGCTAAGGTCCGGGAGACCTTCCTTCTTGGTGCGTGCGGTGCTTGATCCTCCTTCTTCCCGCCCCTCCATCCAGGGGCGTTCATACGCGCAGGTTGTGGCTCCTCGTCCACCTCAGTTTCCTGTTGGGGTGGCGGCGGAGTCCGGTGGCCACTTGGGTGATGCTTCTGGTGTTGACGGTAAAATTTCGACGTCGGCTGTGGGCAGTGGGTCATTTACTATGGTGCTTATTGGGGTCGCTCGTCACCCCGTCGTCGGCTGGGAGGCGGTGAAGGAGCTGGTTCTTGGCGCGTTAGGCCCCTCGTTCCTTGGGGACTTCTGCATTTTGGACGCCTCCCACAGTTGCCTACGTGGTCTCTCTCCACAGCTTCGGGACTTCATGCTTTCTCATGGCTCTAACGATGTTGTTTACTGGCGTCCACCCCGGGTTGCTGATGGAGTCTCGCTCTCGACTGAGGTTTGCATGGCTTCCATTTCGAGGGTTCCTTTCCTCTCAAGATCTATTCTTGTGCTCAACAAGGTATTCCACCGGTGGGGATCGATTCTCTCCATCTTTGACGACGGCCTCTCCCCCTTGGTCGATTGGCAGACCATGAAGGTGTTATTCGAGTGCAGCCTGGCCTTCCTCCGCGAGTCGAATGGGCGCTCCGTCTTTGGGTCTCTCAAGATAGGCTCCTGGAGTTTTCGGCCGATTCTTACTGTTCTCCCGCCTCCTTCGACGGACTCTGATGCTCCGTCGCTGACTGACGACCAACTTCCTCCAGCCACGGCGGCCGACGACATGCCGGAGTTCGTGGACGCTTCGTCTTCGCCGCCCCACGTGGCACATGTCGTTTCATCCCCCTCTTGCCACGTGGAGGCGTCACCGGTTATTTCTTTGGAGGCGCCGTACTCAAATGATGTTGTGGGCTTTTCCGAGACGCCCCTTCAGGTCTCGCGTCTGACACGCGAATCTTCGGATGTCGCTGGCTTGGGGGGTATCGAGAACGATTCGTCTTCCTTTCCTATTAGATTTGGTTCGGCCCCGGTGGTGCGGGTCGGTTGTTCGGACCCATTGGCGGATCTGTCTCATACTCGGAGCGCCATCTATTTCTTAGGCGGATCGTGGCCGCGGGCGTCGGTTAGGGGGTATCGGATGCCCCGCCTCGACTCTGTGGTGATTCAAATTGAGCCCCTTCGGTTGGATGTTTGTTCCACTTTGGTAACTTCGACTCCGCTACGTGACCCCCCTATCCCCCCTATGGCTTTCTCTCCCCAGGTCTCGGGAGCTCTTCTTACAGGTGCAGGGACGGCCTCCTCCTTCAGACGGTACGGGTCCACTTACAGCAGGCGTATCACCTCCTCCCGTACGCCCTCTGTTGTTCTTTCTTGCGCGACCTTTCGACAAGCTGTTGCCGAGGCAGCGGGCGTGCGCGTCATTGACGCAGGCACGGATTCTACGGATGAAGATGCGCAGGGGGTGCTTCCGCAGGGGTCGGAGGCTTCCGATTGATGTCTGGTGTGTGCGCGAGGCTATTCCTTTATCGGGTCGTTCTCTTTGTTTTTTTAATGAAGCTTCTGTCATGGAATGTTCGTGGTCTGGGTGACTTGGTCAAACGACGGTCTCTGGGCTCCCGGCTCTTGGAATGGGAGTGTGATGTAGCTTGTATTCAAGAAACTAAACTCGCAGCTCTTGATGACTACTCGTGGCGTTCTTTTGGTGCCGGCTCTTTCTCTGAATTCCGTGCGATTAACGCGGTGGGCGCTGCGGGCGGAATGTTGATTACGTGGCAACCACGCTCGTTCTCCTTTAGATCTATGCTTGCTGGCCGCCACGTTCTCTCGATTGTACTGGAAAATGTCCGTTCGGGCTCTCTCCTCGCTATCTCCTGTGTTTACGCTCCTTCTTGCCACATTCTTCGTCGGGAGTTATGGGATGAATTACGTGTTGCGGATAACTCTTTCTCCGGGATCCCGTGGATTATTGGCGGGGACTTCAACGTTACCATCCACTCCTCCGATCGTCCTCGCAGTCGGGGAGGTCGCGATCCGGACTCGCAAGATTTTCGAGACTTAATTCATGAGTTGGCGCTTATTAATCTGGTACCGAATGATATCTCCTACACGTAGCAGAACAACTCTTCACGATCCAGGATCGACCGATTCCTTGGTAATGGTTTGGCTTTGGACTCGTTCCCTCTTTGCTCTGTTGGCTCGCGTCCCCGTGCTTTCTCGGATCATTCGCCTATCATTTGGGACGATGGCGCCGGCCTTACTCCTCGTGGGCTCTTTCGATATGAAAAAAGCTGGCTATTGGAACCCTCCTTTAAAGATATTGTCATGAACCACTGGAATCATTTCCCGGCCTCGGGCTCGGCGGCGGCTAAACTCTCTCAGAAGCTCTCCTCTCTGCGTCGGGTTCTTGCTGATTTCAAAGCTACCATTAGACATACGCGTAAGGCTATTCGTACCGATGCGGAGAATCTTATTGTGCTCCTTGACTCCACGGAAAACGAACGTGACCTTTCTATGGACGAGCTTCATGAGCGCTCTAATGCTATTGCGCGGGTTCAGACCGAGGATAAAAAGCGTTGTATTGAATGGTGTCAAAGGTCTAAGGAAAAATGGATCAAAGAAGGCGACGCCAACACGTCCTTCTTCCATCGGGCGGCTAGCAACCGGAGGCGCATCAATTATATCCGGACTATCTCCATCAATGATGAAGTGTTCTCGGGTGATCGTGCGATGGGTATTGCCATCACTGACCAATTCAGACGTTCTTCTACTGCTCTCCCTCCTCGGCGGTGGCGTTGGCTCGGGGAGGGGGCCCCACGGGTTTCGGACGCGGACTCCCTTCTTCTCACTCGCCCTATTTCCATGGCGGAACTTAAGTCTGTTGTGTGGGGCCTGAATAGTGACTCCTCCCCGGGTCCGAACGGTTTTCCCATTTCCTTTTACAGGGATTTCTGGGACGTGGTCTCGGGGGACGTGCTCGCGGTGGTCTCCGAGTTTTGTTCAGGCAACCATGGCTTTGATCGTATCAACAGGGCTCACATCGTGCTTATTCCTAAGAAATCCCCTGCTCTTCGCTTCGACGACTTTCGTCCTATTGCCGTCTCCAACGCTATTTATCTCATTGTGGCTAAAACCTTGGCCAACCGTTTATCGCAGATCTTAGACGGCCTCATCTCGCCGGTCCAAGGTGCGTTTATTAAAGGTAGACATATTGCGGATTGTATCCTTGTGGCATCGGAAATTGTGGCTGATTAGAAGAGGGAGAAAAAGAAAGGAATTTTATGGAAGATCGACTTTGCTAAAGCTTACGATTCGATTGATTGGCGCTTCCTATGGTCTGCTCTACATCGGCGGGGACTCCCGAATGTTTGGATTTCTTGGATGCGCAGATGTATCTCCACGGTCTCTCTTTCTGTGCTTATCAACGGACGTCCGGTTGGCGGGTCCTTTCAGCCGCGCAGGGGGGTTCGTCAAGGCTGTCCTTTGGCTCCTCTGCTCTTCGTTCTTGCCTCGGATGTCTTGTCACGGATGGTGCACGGCGTCATTGATGCTGGCCTCACTTCGGGTTTTCAGAAGGGAGGTTTATGCGTGCCTATTATTCAGTTCGCGGACGACACAATTTGCTTCATAGAGGGGGGCTCCGACGCGGTGGCTGGGATGGCGCATACTCTCTCTATATTCTGTGAGCTTTCGGGAATGACGACTAATGTTGATAAATGCAGTATGGTGCCCTTTGGCTTGTCGACGGCGGAGGCAGTTGAGTGCAGCCGTATACTCGGCTCTCGGATTGGGGAGCTTCCTCTCCCATACCTTGGTGTCCCTCTTTCGATTGGCCGGAACCGTTCTAATGACTGGAGGACTATTCGGGAACGGATGGAGTCGTGTTTGGCGGGCTGGAAGGCCTCTTTGCTATCCCGGGGCGGACGTCTTGTCCTTCTTAAATCGGTTCTCTCTGCTATTCCGATCTACTTCCTTTCGGTTCGGAAAATATCGGTGGGTGTTCGCGTTCGATTGGAAAAATGCATGAGAAGATTTTTGTGGGGACGTGCGGACGGCAGTGGCCGAGGGATTCACTTGATTGCTTGGGATGTCGTGACCCTGCCTAAGAGGTTAGGCGGACTTGGCGTTCGTCACTTGGCTCGCGTCAATGAGGCTCTTCTCCTGAAATGGGTGCATAAGATTTGGGGCAAGGATGACTCCTTTTTTGGTAACGTGCTGCGTGCGATCTTGGGCGAGGCTTGGAATACCTTCATGCGCGGGAGTTGCCCTGTGCACTCCTCTCATTTTTGGCGGTACGTCTTTGATGCTTACCAAAGGAACTACTCTTTGTTCACTCCGGTGCTGGGGTCGGGTTCCGTCTTCAAGTTCTGGCAGGACGACTGGTCGGGGGGTGGCGCCTTCCAGAATCGCTTCCCGCGGCTTTTCGCCTTGGCGGCTAATCGGTTGGCCTCTGTTGCCGACTACTGGATCAACGACGGTTGGTGCCCTTCCTTCTCGGGCATTCTTTCGGACCAACGCGCCAACGACCTTGCCTCCCTTCTGGAGGCTCTTTCCTCTTCCGTTTCCCCTACTAGTGGGAGGGACCACTGGGCTTGGAAGGACGGACCCTTCTCCTCTCGCAAGGCCTTCTGTGCTCTGCTTCCTCCTCCTCCTCCCTTGGCTGCTTCCTTGGTTCGTGACTGCGCCTTCTTATGGGGGTTGCGCTTGCCCGCTCGGATCACCTTCTTCTTTTGGGTCTTTCGCCATCGGCGGCTGATGACTCGCGACCGTTGCGCCTCTTTCTTTCCCACCCCCAACGTCCAATGCCAGCTCTGTGGGGTGTCGGATGAATCGGCCGACCACCTTTTCTTTCATTGTATGTCGGTGACTCGGATTTGGGACAATGTTGCTTGGGCTCGTGCGGCCAATACTGAGGACTTCTGCGATATCCTTTGGGTCAACAGAAAGAGGTCCCGTTCTGATCTGCTGGGTCCCATTGCGCGCCTTTGGTAAATCTGGAGGGCTCGCAATGAGACTATCTTCTCAGGGACGCGTTTCTACAAGGAGAATGTGACATCCGCGGCAATCAGTTTAATTTCAGATTGGTGTATTTAGTTGGGCTACGGGGTCCGGTTGTCGCGTTTGTATTTTATAACTTTGGTTTTCCCTCTTGCCTCCTTCATCCTCCCTTAACCCTGTAAGTATCTCTTTCTATACCATTCGTAGTATATAATACTGGGGCGAACACCAACGAGTGTCTCCCCCTTTTTTTGAGCTTCAAAAAAAAACTTCCATCTAATTTTCCGTTAACTATGACGGTATCCGTCAAGTATTTTTTTATCCTTTAAATTACAATTATTAACAAATGATACCATTCTCTCCTTCCTCGAGCCAGCCCCACTCAGGTTACCTCTGCCGCTGCAGATTCCACCATCGTCAAAGTCCCCTCCACCTCCTGTAGAAGGCCTACCCCCCGCCCCTGCACTACCGCAGGTCTCCGCCCTGCAGTACTCGACAACCACACACCGTCGCCCTGCAGCATGCGTCCTCCATTGTCGCACGATGTCGCCCGGTAGCACTCGTCCTCCAGACTCGCATGCAGGTGCTGGACCGAGGGAGGAGGGACGAGATATTTTTCTTTTCTTTGACTTTTGGTTAATCCCAGCCGTTAGATCGTGGCTTGGTTAGATTAACTCAATCATCAGGTTAAGTTAATGAACTAAACTAATGGAGGGATATGGGTGTAAAACATAGCAGTTATTCGGGGCCTTAGGTGTGATTCACGATTATGCAAGGCTATGAATGTAATTACAATATTACTCAGGATTATGGGTGTAAATATCCCTTTAAAGTATCTATCAAATGAATGTGGTTTGATTGAAAATGGAGCTAAAATACAAAAGCTTACTTTTGGGGCTACTATTGTACTTGGGCATATGTACAAATAACCGATTATTTTATTCTTTACATTTTTAATCTCCTTATATTTTTGAATTAATGTATATATTATATAAAACATATTAAAAATATAAATACAAATTAAAAAGCCAATAAATATACCAAAATAAATAACAGAGTTCGAAACATATGTATGATATACATATAATGTACAAATATGTAATTATTTATTCATAAAAATAAAATTATAAAAAATATCATAAAAATATGGATATATGTATTAAATAATGTTATAAATATATAAAATATATAAATATAATAATGTATATAAAATACAGAAAAAAATACACAAAATACAGGTATATATACATATATACTTACGTGAAATGTTAACACCTAATAAATAAGATTGTAATTAAAGAAATAGAAATCACCATAAAATAGTTTATAAAATAATAAACAATTTTCATGTTTTTGAGTATTTTTAAATAAAATATTTTACTATTTATTTCGAATTTTCTTTATTTCCATTTTTCTATTTTGTCCTAACTTGGTCCTACGTGGACCAATCAAGTGTGGAGGAGCGTTGACCCGTCCCGTCAACAGCTCCCACTGCATGGCCCCCTAGCCTGCACCTTGTAAGAACACCGAGCCCCTCAATTTCTCCCAATTTCTACTCCATCTCCACTCCTCTTCTCCTATATTTCTGCATCAATTATGTGCGCCCCATCACCCTCCATCTCGCTATGTATATAGTTCCCACCTACCATCTTCGATCCGTAGCAATCTCCATTCCTAATTCACCCCTCACCGTGTCTATAATATCCACCTCCACCTTCCTTTCGCCTTTTGATCTTCTTCTAGCCACCTGTAACCCCAAGAATTAGCATACAAGTGTGCCCCTTTGTGATAAGAAGCTCGACCGTCTGATTTGCAACGAGGAGAAGGGTGTAGAAGTTGGTTCTTGTTCGTCGAAGTTCGCTTTAGGCGGCATCTCTGCTCCCAGGTCTTCGACCATATATGAGATGTTAGAAGTACGTTTTTAATTCCATATTCTAATTTCTAGCGTAGCCTCGCATTTCATTTCAGTTCATTTCATGTTATTTGGCGCTAAAATTTAATTCGCAGTTAGCCGGAGCTTAGAGCTCTAGCCACTGTCTCACCGTGAATCACCATCTATTCCGACAACATGAGCATCCCATCTCCTTCCTCATCACTTCTACATCAATCTCCTATGCCTAGATCAACATGATCTTGTACAGATCAATGAATCAAGTATCAATCTACGCTGCTCGTCGGAGACACGTCATCCATCCCGTTTCTTATGTGATTCAACTTCAAATAGGGTTGAGGACATTCCCCCTCGAGCCCTCTTCAGGCCTCCTCCGACGAGGCATGGATATTTTGAAGCCCACCTGCAGGTGTTCAGTTGCCTTGGGAGCATTTTGGGACATTCAGGAGCACCGGAGGCAACCAGAGGAGGAAGTAATCAGAGATTAAAGCTTAATAGGGAAGTTCTTCCATGTTCTTCGTGAGCATCTCACAGCCGCTGGATGGAGGAAGTTCTCCAGATCTAATCTGGAGTGTTGAAAGCAAGCAAAGCGTTGCCTTTCGCCAACCGTCAGATCTTAAGTGAGGCACGTGGAGCCCCCAGCGCCGCCCGATCCTGTTGCAAGCATCGAGTCACGCGCCCCTTGGGGTATATTGCACCGAAACCCTCTACCTTTTTATATTTGGTTTTCAGTATTGTAAATTAAATATGTAGTGTAAAATAAGTAGGTAAAATTGCAAGTTGGACCTTGAGTTATTTGTAATTACTATTAGGTCCTTGCTGAGTCATCTCATGTGGTCCCCTACGTGAGAAAACTTTGGGTATTTTATGATATTTATCCTAAACTCTTTGGACATGTTATTAAATGAACTTTTAGTTTTTATAAATTGCAATCAGGTCCCTCTACTGATGTATAATTTAATTTTGTGTATATTGCTTGTATTAAATATTTTCTTTGTGCCAAAAATTATGGCAAAATTAGGATAGATACATGGAATCATGCTTGATCACGAATAATTTATCTTAGTTTTCCTATTTTTAAAAATACAAAAACATGGATATTTTTTTCTGTTTAGCTATTAAAAACCCGTGAAAATCAAAATATAACTATAAAAATTACAAAAATAATATTAGTTGTATTACAATATGTTCTACCACATATCTAAAAATCATTAAAAATAAAATATAAAAATCACAAAATACTAAAAAACTTATAAAAATTAGCAAAAAATATAGAAAAATAGCGAAGTCTTCTCCTAATATAAGCATAGTCTGCTACATGGATTCTTGCTCAAATTCATGTTGAAAGATTCGTCTATTTTTTATGATGGTTGTCGACTATTTAATGCAACCCCCACAAGGGAGGATTTGAATGCTGGTCTTTTGGGTGGTAGGCACACTGCACTACCACCAGACCATTTAAGTGGGTACAATTAGCAAACATTATATAAAAATCCAAAAATATATCTTTCTGTTTCTGAATTTTCTTTATTATATATACTATATATATAAAAAATAGTTTTGGGTTAATTCTAGACTTATAAGTATTTATTAAACCCTAAAAACTCACAGATTTATTATATTCCATGTTTTGATATATTTTCAGCCTTAAGAATCCGCAAAAAAATTACAAATAGCACAAAATTACCCAAAATGGAGAAAATATAAAAGTACAGAACCATTTTATTTCCAGCATTTTGACTTTATTTTGACTTAATAAAATATAAGAAGCTATATTATCTATATATTATACGGGTTTAATGGGGCCGCCCCCGACCATATCTCGGTGAAATGTTTTTGTTTTTTGGAAAATACAACCATGTATTTTCATCACTATATCCTTATAATATGTCATTTCAATTTCATCAGAAACAGAGACTCATATGCCCTCTTTCTGGAACAGATAATTTTAACGGTCTTAGAATTGTTGTAATCGAACCGTTCTAGATGGAGGGTGTTAGAAAATAAGAATGTTGAAGCATATCAGAGAAATAAAGGTGAAAACATTGAAGAAGAAGGGATTTTAACGTGGAACCCTACTCCCTAAGGAGCGGGATGAAACCATGGGAGAACACCACAAAGGGTTGATTTTTGCATTGCACTTTCTCATCAAATACAGAGTGTGAGGGGCTTCTTATATAGCCCTCACTAAATCTCCACATCTTACAACTGGTAGATATGGGACTAAAGACTTGGATGTGGTAAATGGATCCTGTAGTGATCCATTTACCCATCTACAACTCAAGTGACGCATAACTCAAATACTGCAACACTCCCCCTTAAGCTGGAGCATGCAATGCTCAGCTTGTACAAACAGAAAGAAATCTCAACTCACGCTACAGGATACTACGGACAATATCAACTCAACACGCACAACTGTCGGTTGTTGTCGAGGATGTTGCTTCTCATGTCGTGCAGGTGAGAAGGCGATCGAGAAGGCGACTGAGAGGGCGTTCGCAAAAGAAAGTACGAAGGGCGGCGAGATGGCAAAAAACTTTTATGATCCTCGTCTGGAGGGTTCGTCGGCGAATGCTGCTGGGGGAGGAGATTCCTACGTAAAAGTACTGAGCGAGATGGCTGGGGTATGTCAGGGAGTTGTGGGGACTTTGGAAGGAGGAGTGCAGGAGGGAGAAGGCGGAAGGGGGAATCAGCCGATGGACAAGGGAAAGAAGATTCTGCATGGCGGAGAGGTTGCATGGCATGGCGGGCAGATGAAGATGGAGGGCAACAGAGCAAGACATGGAGAGTGGACGTTCGTCTCCCACAAGAAACCGGGGCATCGATGCTTTCGCTGCGGGGAAAGGGGCCACGGTGCGTCCTTCTGCCGACTACCCCCTCGCTGTTACTCATGCGGTCGAGTGGGGCATCGGCAAGCTTCCTGCATGTCGTCCGGGTCTTTCAAGGCGGCGAGGCCAGCAGCCATGAAGGCGGCTTTCGTCGTTGGCTCCACGTCTGGACGTACTTCTCACGTGGTGCAAGGGGGAGCGACATATGCGGACGCGGTAAAGAAGACAGAGAGGGGGGTGCTGCGACAAGCCATGGGGGTGCAAAATCTGCTGTTGATACGTCAAGCCATGGCAGAGCTCATCGGATGGACAAAAGATCGGGAAACGTGCACGCTCCAGGGTTGTTCGCGGCTATCGGTCAGGCGTTAAGGAACACTATTGACATGGACGTGGTTTCATCGCATTTAGAGGGCTTCTTAGGCCCGCAATTCATGGGGGACGTTGTGCTGCTTGATGATAGAACGTGCTGTGTTCACGGTTTATCGGAGCCACAGATGGTGCGCTTATTTCGAAACGGGGACGTCGGGAATGTTGTGTGGAAACCTTTCCGGTACGTGGATGGATCCTGTAGGGAGATGGAGATTTGCTTGGCTACGGTAAGGGGCGTCCCCTTCCTCTCCCGCTCGACTGCATGCTTGCGGCGGGCTTTGAGCCACTGGGGTTTTGTTCGGGAAATCCTTGATGATGGCCTCCGACCGGGCTCTGCGGCGGACGAAACGAAGATTCTGTTTGAATGTCCCAAGTCTTTCCTGGATCAGATCGGGGGGTGTAGTGAGTTCGCAGAGCTGATCGTGGGATGCTTCTCCTTTGTGACTGAGTTTGCTGTTGATGTTCCACCGCCTCCGCCGATGGTTCCGAAGCTGGTGATGCTTACGAAGGCGGCGGAAGTCGAAAGGCCAGGGGCTGCGTTATGCTCGTTGTTGGCGGTTGGTTTCCCGAGAAGCCCATGCAAAGGAAGGGCCGCTTTCATTCCTGGCACGCGACGTTTCGAGAAATTTCCTTACCAGACGTATCTGTCGTCAGGAATGTTCCCTTTGCACGGTGACGTGGACGAGAGGTTTTTAGATGCCCCCAAGGAGACGCTTTTTGCGGAAGTGAATGTGCTCTCGGGTGCGGGGCTTCCAGTGTCGGATCCGGACCCACTTTCGGGAGACCGGAATTCCTCGTGGGTTTCATCGGATCTGGATACTCTTTTGTTGTTCTCGGACCCTTTCAAGAATGTTCAGGCCGCGGCTCTATCGGGCCTCCCGAAGCAACTACGTCCATCGTTGAACCTGCGAGATGCCTTGCTGGGTGCCCCCCAGGTCCTATCCCTCCCTACCCACGACAATCTCTTTGATGTTGGTAGATCTCGGCCACTGTCGTGCCCCATCACGGCCGCTTCCAGCTCGGTGATTATCCATGAGGAGATCCGTGAATATGAAGGCTTGCCCTCTCCAGTCACGGAGACCGGAACTAGTGACAGAAGGAGCGGGAAGAGATACAGAAGGAGAAGCAAAGCCAGGACTTCAAGGCCAGAGGCATCACCGTGCTCTTCGTTCAAGATTGTTGTGGCGGAGGCTGCAGGAGTTGCACAGCTGCAGGGGAAGGCTGACTCTCCCAAATGAAAATATTGTCGTGGAATGTTCGTGGACTTGGGGATCCAGATAAGCGGAAATCAATGGGATTTAGATTCAATGAATGCGATTGCGACATTGTAATGCTCCAGGAAACAAAACTTCAATCTTTGTCGGAGACCAATTGGAAGGCGTGGGGCGCGGGTGGTCTTGATCAATTCAGAACTTTGGAAGCTTCGGGGTCTTCGGGAGGGCTACTTGTGGCGTGGCGCTCGCTGACCTGGTCTTTCGTCTCTTTGACTCGCGGCCGGCACGTCTTGACGGTGGTCTTAGCTGGTAGTTCCTCGCTTGACCTTTTGGGGGTTTCTTGTGTGTACGGGCCTTGTGATAGTGGGCTGCGGGGTGAGCTGTGGGAGGATTGGCTGGAGGCTGGTAGGGTGGTCGGGAGGACGCCGTGGGTGATGGGCGGTGATTTCAACGTCACCCTTTTAACCGCGGACAGGGGGGGTGGGGCAGGACCTAGGCTCCTCGGAGTTCGCTGACACCGTTGACTTGCTTGGACTTGAATTGATGGACGCCGGGGACGTCGCTTACACGTGGAGGAATTCCATTTCGCGCTCGCGTCTTGACTGCTTCTTTGTCTCCAACGAGGTGCTGGATGTTTTTCTCTTGGCGACGGTGGCGGCAAAGCCGAGATCGTACTCGGATCATACCCCTATCTTGTGGTGCTCTGGGTCCGCTCCGGTTCAGAGGGGGCTTTTCAGGTACGAGAAATGCTGGCTGCTGGAGGATGGTTTCAAGGAGATTGTTTCCTCGCTTTGGGGTGAGGTGGGTGCCTCGGGCTCCGCCGCCTTTCGGTTTGAACAGAAACTTTCCACTTTACGCGCCAGATTGGCGACTTTCAAAAGAGAAACAAGGGCTGCTAGGTGCGTGGCTAGGAAGGCTACCGAGGATGAGATTCGCTTGCTCGGCGGTTTGGAGGACACTAGGCCTCTTACGCCGAGAGAGATGGAGTCGCAGTTGGCAGCGCAGAAGAAGATTGCCTTCGAAGATAAGAAGCGGGCCACGGAGTGGACACAGAGATCGAGGAGCTCTTGGCTGCGGGAGGGAGACACGAATACGGCTTATTTCCATCGTATCGCTAGCGGAAGACGCAGATCCAACGCCTTACACTCCATCGTAGTTGATGGGGTCAGGGTGGAGGGGAACAAAACCATGGGCAAAGCAATTGCAAATCATTTCAGGGAAGCTACCTCTGCAACCATGCCGAGGAGGTGGAAGTGGTTGGGTCGGAGTACTAGGTTGGTGGCGACTCATTACTGTGCTGCTCTTATCCGTGATGTTACCCTTGAAGAAGTAAAGGATGTTGTGTGGGATCTCAATGTTGATGCGGCGCCTGGTCCGGATGGCTTCCCTATCACCTTTTACAAGGACTTTTGGGATCTCGTTGGTCATGACGTGCTTGAGGTGGTGCTGGAATTTTGTCAGGGGAATAGGGGCTTTGAACGTATCAACCGGGCTCTCGTGGTTCTAATCCCCAAGTGTTCTGCTCCGTCCACCATCGGGGACTTTCGCCCCATTGTCATCTCTAATGCAATCTATTTAATTACGGCGAAGGTTCTGGCGACGAGATTAACTAGCATTCTTGGGAGCTTGGTCTCTCCGGCTCAATCTGCATTTGTCCCTGGCCGACAGATCTCTGATTGCACCACTCTTGCCTCTGAGATTGTTGCGGATTGGCGGAGGAGGGGCGCGAGCGGTGTCCTCTGGAAGGTTGATTTTGCTAAGGCGTATGATAGCCTTGATTGGAGGTTCTTGTGGTCGGTTTTACAGCGTTTGGGCTTCCCGGACTTATGGATATCTCGGATGAGGCGCTGTGTCACCACGGTGTCTCTTTCGATCATGATCAACGGAAGGCCGGAGGGGGCTGGATCCAACCTCGTAGAGGGGTGCGACAGGGATGCCTTCTTGCGCCAATGCTTTTCATCCTTGCGGCTGATGTGCTGGTTGATATGGTGTCGGGTGTGATCAGCCATGGGTTCTCTTGTGGCTACTTAAGGGAGGGGCTTCAGGTCCCGCTCATTCAATATGCGGACGACACCCTCTTCCTCATTGAGGGGGGTACCGAGGCGGCCACTAGTATGGCTACGACGCTGGAGAACTTCTCGGAGCTGTCTGGGTTGTGCAAAAATGACAACAAATCCTCTTTCGTCCCGTTTGGCCTTGCGGAGCAGGTGGCTGATGGGCTGGCCGTGGCCTTGGCATCTGCTCAAGTCTCTTTGCCTCTTGAGTACCTCGGCATGTCGTTGGCTCTGGGGAGGACGAGGCTCCGTGACTGGCTGAGGGTGGCGGAGAAAGTGGAGATGAGATTGGCGGGTTGGAGAGCTGCTATCCTGTCGAGGGGGGCAGATTGGTTCTTCTCAAGGCTGTGTTATCTTCCATACCTACTTATTTTATGGCTAATCGCAAGATCCCGAAGGGGATTCGTGAGAGGTTGGAGAAGAGGATGCGCGCGTTTTTTATGGGGGAACAATTCGAATGGTCGTGGGGGGATTCATCTTGTGGGTTGGGAGGATGTCACGAGTGGCAAGGATCAGGGGGGCTGGGGGTGAAGTCTCTTGAGCAGATGAATGAGGCGTTTCTCCTTAAATGGGCAAGTAAGGTCTGGGGTCCGGGAGAAGACTTTGTATGCATGGTGATTCGCAGCATCTATGGTGTGAAGGGCGCACCTCATCCACAGCTCAATAATCAGGCTACCATGACGCCTTTTTGGAGGGGAGTGGTGAAGGCTTTCGTGGCTAATCTTGCTCTCTTCAGACCGGTTTGTGGGAGGGGGATAATTTCTTGTTTTGGGAGGACAATTGGACCGGGGCGGGGGCCCTTTGCTCTCGCTTCCCTCGGTTATATGCCTTGGCGGACAACAAGCTTTGCTCGGTGATGGAGTGTTGGGTGGATGGAACTTGGTGGCCTACTTTCTCCGCAAACTTCTCGGATCAAAGGCTTGAGGATTTTTTGGAATTACTTGACGCCCTGAGGGAGGTGGGGGGCCCAACTGGGGGAAGAGATCATTGGTGCCGGAAGGACGGCTCATTCTCGGTCAGGGGGGCTTACGGGGCCATCTCCAGACCGCCACCGGCAAACTCGGAGCTGCTGAACAGGGACTGTACATCTATTTGGGACACTAACCCTCCTGAGAGAATTGGGATCTTCTTGTGGCTTCTTCGGAGGAAGAGATTGATGACGCGCGATCACTGCGTCAGACTCCTGGGCGTCGTTGCGAACAGAAGCCTACTTTGTGATAGCGCGATTGAAACGGTTGAACATCTATTATTCTCTTGTCCGGTGGTCGCGCAGGTTTGGCAGGAGGCGGATGTCGCTTGGTGCTGCTTTGATGATTTTCAGCCCTTCTGGAACTCGATTCAAGCTAACAGCGCCAGACCTAGGAGGGAACGGCTGTATCCCATGGCTATTCTTTGGGCGATATGGCGGGGAAGGAACGACATGTTGTTCTCGGGTCATAGGTTTTATAAGGAGAATGTGGGGTTTTTGGCAAAAAGGTTGGTGGACGATTGGGTGTTGCAATGCTTTCTGTGGTACATCTTTTGGGCGTCGCAGTTCTATACTTATGTAATTCTACTTTTGGCTTTCAATAATATTGAAAGGGCGGACACCACCGAGTGTTTCCCCCTTCCCTACAGACTTTCAAAAAAAATGTCGTGCAGGTGAGGAGGATTAAACGGGTTGGAGTGTGAGTCAAACTGAATCTCCTCGTCGGAGAGCATGTGCTCTGTATTGCACCTGTCAGAGTCACTGCAACTGAAAATGAGTCTCCTTGTCGGAGTACTCTAGCCCGCCACAATATGTAGACAACTGCTCCATCTCTGAAAGGGCTGAACTGAAAAAGCCACGGAGTGCAATCCTCGTCGGAGTCCACGGTCGCTGGAGAATGGAGTCTGAAGAAGTCTCCTCGTCAGAGAACTGGGTCTCTCCCATCTAGCTCAGAGAATGGGATCTCTACTCTGCAGTCCCTATGAATCACATGAAAACCTTTGCCCACATGGCATAGGGAATGGGATCTCTAATTTGGAGTCTCTATGGAATACATGAAAACTCTGGCCAAAACACAAAAGATGGGGACCACACAAATTATGGCAAACATGTGCACATCTCAAAAAAGACCGCATACATGTGTGTGCCTGAAACTAAATACTCGGAACCAATCTAACATCGAGTCTGAATGAATATCTGTAGAGCCTGAAAAACTGGCTGGTCTGGAATCTGACATCTGAATATGGAATAGACCTGTGACTCTACACAATACTCCCCCTTTCTCCCATACTTGTCGAAAAATAGTGACATTGACAAAGTTGGGAGAAGACAATAAAATGGAGAGAAAAAAATGAACATCACAAATGAATTTTTTTGTACATCTATATATATTTATTTATTTATAATCGTTGCTTCTTCCTTTTTTGTAGCTGTTTCACATGAATTTTTTTACGGCTTTTCATCTCATTTTCTTTAAATATGCGTACAACTTTTCTTTTCTACGTGCCTCCTTTTTTAACAAAATAACTTGGCCCAATTGAGCTTGTTCTCTCTCCTCTCTCTTTTTTCAAAATATGCACGGCCCAATTAGGCTTGAAAACTGGGCCACTTCCTCTCTTTTTTTAATAGCCTATAGCCCCACTTGGGCATGAAATATCAAGCATCCCCCCATTTTTTCAACACACGGCTGTGGGCCCCTCTTTTTATTTAAGGTTCCCACTTGGGAACCCCTTTTTTCGATGCCTGATGGGGCACTTGCTTTGGAGGAGGCGCAGAAAAAGACGAGAGGAGAGGAGCGACAGATTCGATTGCGGCTCAACCGCCAACTCTCGATCTCAATCGCGAGGAGAAGAGGCTCTGCTCAGAGCTTTAAGTTCCACCTAGAGCAGGACGAAGGTGAGGCTCGCGAGGGCTGCTGCTGGAGATGCGGCAGAGGACTGGCGGGCTGGAGGGATCTCCGCGTGGAGGGTGTGCGGCTCGAGGAGGAGCACAAGGGCTCGAGGGCAGCATCGCTTGGAGATGACACGAGTTGCCGCTCGCTGGAGTGTGTGCCTCCTGCACGTTGGAGGTGCTTGGATCTGTGGTGTTGGGATCCTCAGTGTCACCGCCGCTTTCCCAAAGGGGAATCTTGATGTGTTAGGGTTGCGAGCACGAGGTGTGGAGATGAGCAGAAGAAGGCAGCAATCTCGATGCATGTTGCTGTTGTAGATTGTGCACCACATAGATCCTTTGACAAAGTTGTTGTTCTGACGGGTTTCTTCGCCATGACTAAATGCATCTCGATTGTATGTGTCGATTTAGGGTTTCCAAAAAACCCTAGAACCGAATGAATTTGACAATGAACATATTAATGATAATCTTCAATCGACACTCTGATTGACCAAATCATTAGGGTTTCAACATAAACCATAGAATCAAATCTAGAATCATAAATAAAGAATATTAAAAACTTCAAGAATCGAACACACTTTGATACCATGTTAGAAAATAAGAATGTGGAAGTGTATCAGAGAAATAAAGATGAAAACATTGAAGAAGAGGGATTTTAACGTGGAACCCTACTCCCTAAGGAGCGGAATGAAACCATGGGAGAATGTATCAAAGGGTTGATTTATGCATTGCACTTTCTCATCAAATACAGAGGGTGAGGGGCTTCTTATATAGCTCTCACTGAGTCTCCACATCTCACAACCGGTAGATGTGAGACTAAAGACTTGGATGTGATAAGTGGATCATGGAGCGATCCATTTACCCATCTACAACTCAAGTGACGCATAACTCAAATACTCTAACATATGGCATAAGAGCCTTTATTTCTAACGAAATTGGAATGACATATTAGAGGGATATAGTAATGAAAATACATTGCGGTATTTAAAAAAACAAAAAATTCACCAGAAAATGTGGCGGGGGCAGCCTCACTAAACCCATATTATATATTACTTACATATAATTATAATATCCACATTAAATATATATACTTAATTATCTTATTTTAAGAATAAAAAAGAAATTGAAAATTTGCAAAATTAAAAAAAATAATATAAAATTTAAAAAATATAAAAAATATATAAAACAACTATTTAAAACCCCACATAAAAATAAGAAAAATAAGATTAAAAAAGTAATTATTATTAATCAGCAATAATTAACAATAATTCACTACCCTCCTTTGTGTCCCAGTGTTCGACACTCTACCTGCTTATACCTATACACATTCATGTTGGGTTATAATAAATTTTGGTTGACACACATTTAATCACTTAATATAATTGTGGATTGATTATTGTTGAATCATTGGTCGGTCGACACAGTGATAAATGTTCTAGTTTGTTAGACACTAGAAAGGCTCAATCGCTTCAACACTCAGTGTCGTATACGATCTTCATGGCAGATTTATTTCCAATCCGACACCAAACTGCAGTCTGAAACGGTATAGTTTTAACTGGAAAACATGATTTCAAACCTCTAAATCATGTTTTCCAACCCTAGCGCAGATTGAGGATTGGCGAGGATGGTTGTATGAGTCTACACGTACAATCAATACTCTGTATGATCGTGTTGACTCACTCGGATCGATCTTTCTCCCCGGTCGAGTTCTGTTTTGGCCTTTTTTCTCATCATGCCAAAGAACAATGGTGATGTTTTCTCTTTTTCCAGTACCTTCTAGGGTCCGGCTCCCATCGTCAAGATGGATGGGACCAACTATGAGTTGTGGTCCATGCAGTTTATGACCCTTATGTAGTGCAATAACAAGGAGCTCATTCTGACAAAACCCGAGCCAGTGGATAAGACTAGGGACAATGCTTCGTAGAAGCAAGATGATGTATACATGCGTGTTTGGCTCTTTGAGACCCTATTCATAGCGATCGTCAACAATAATGTAAACCAGCCCACCACCAAGGCGATGTGGGATATTATGGAAGCCACGTACGCCCAAGCGAAGAACAAGGCCAAGATTATTCAGCTACAATTTGATATATACACGGCGAAGCAGAATGGACATCTTCTGCATACGTTCTACTCTTCACGACATGTTTGAGAAGCTTCACAGCTCCATGCATGTTACCACTTCCACGGAGCTGCAGATGGCATATAGGAACTCCACTATGGCTGGAGTTTTCTTGACAGCCTTGCATCCGGAGTATGAGGTCGCACGCGCACAAGTCCTTACATGCACAACCATACCTCCCATGGAGGAGGCCTACAGTCACCTCAATGGGCTTCTTATCCCACCTATTGCCACCATACAGACCTCCTCAACAATGGTTGCGTCTCGCGACATGGGATATTATACCCAGTTCAAAGGGTACAGTCCCTGTGGTAAAGGAGGTGGACGTCAGTGTGGCCCCTGCATGTACTGTCGTCATCCAAGACACTCCGAGGACGCATGTTATCAAAAGCATGGATACCATGCATCTGCTTGAGTGGCATAGCAGATTGAGCCTCCAAGTACTTCGGCTCCTCAAGCAGATCCATGCCTTGATGATATTGTCTCTCGTATAGATGAGATTATGACTCCCGTTGCGACCACCACTACAGGTTCCTCAGATGTCGTAGACGATCCTAGAGCCTCTTCGAGCTCCTCAGGTATAGCATATGCTTTTACCAGTTATAGCATGGTAGATATGATAGAGTTGACCATGGACTCCAGTGCTTCACACCATATGAGTGGAGATAGAGCCCAGATCAGTTCTTACAGGTTTATACCCCCAAGTAGATGGGTCGTAATTGCGAATGGAGTTTACTTACCCATCCTAGGATAGAGGGAAGTGCATTTAGCGCCATCCATGCAACCTACAAAATGTATTGCATGCTCCTGATTTTCAGATGAACTTACTTTCTGTTAGTTAGAATATGAAAAATCTACATTGTTGTGCCATTTTTGACCCCTCTTTTCTTGTGTTTCAGGACATGCTTATGGGCAGGGTGATTGGATGTTGCTGTCAGTAGCTGTGACTCTACAGACTAGTCCAACCTCCTCATGTTGGTGCCTCAACTATTCCTACTTCCTCTACAGAAGTTGTGCCATGTCCTCCCATAGATTTTCACGCAATCTTCCTTCTAGTGCAAGGTTAGCCAACTTGGTAAGCATCACCGCTATTCTTTTCTTGGTCGTCAGAGTCGTAGCAGTACTAAGTTATTTGAGCTTATTCATGTAGATATTTGGGGTTCGAGTCGTGTTCATGATCACCAGAGACACCCTTTTTATCTTATTGTTGTGGATGACAAATCTAGACTTTCTTGGGTCATTTTGTTAAAACTATTCCTGAGGTTGGGTCCGTTATTGAAATCTTTATTAATGAAATAAATAACATTTTCTTTGCTACTGTCAAGTATTTGTGATCTGACAAAGCCTTAGAGTTATGCACTTAACAGTTATCTGAGTTCCTCAGGTCACTTGGCATCGTACACCAAAACTCGTGTACGTACACTATAGAGATATTTTTATGTTAACAACAACAACAAAGCCTTTTCCCATAATTGAGTAGGGTTAGCTACATTGATTCTTCGCCTCCATTCAGATCTATATTGGGTCAATCTCGAGTTTATATCCAAAAAACTAAGATCTCATCGTATAGTCTCTTTCCAATACTTCTTGGGTCGTCCTCGCCCTCTCTTAGCCGGCTCAACATCCCAACACTCGCATCTCCTAACTGGTGCATCAACTGACCTTCTTTGCAAATAACCAAACCATCTTAAGCGGTTTTCTCGCATCTTATCCTCGATTGGAGCTACACCAACTTTCTTTCTGATTGCATCATTCCGAATCCGATCTTTACGTGTGTGTCCACACATCCACCTTAGCATTTTCATTTTTGCTACAACCATTTTGTGCACATGTCTATGGTTCACAGGCCAACATTCAGATCCATAGAGCATAATAGGTCTCACGGTGGCTTTGTAAAACTCTCCTTTAATTTTTAAAGGATTTTTCTTATCACAGAGAACAGCAGAGGCTACTCTCCACTTTAGCCAACCTGCATTTATTCTATTAGTAACATCTCCATTAATTTCCCAATCATGTTGCAAGATAGCTCCCAGATATCTAAAAGAATCTCTCTTCTGAATGTTATCGTCACCAATCTTCACCTTGATTTCTTCACCATTGCATCCATCAAAGGTGCACTCCATATATTCTGTCTTAGCCCAACTTATACGAAATCCTTTAGTCTCCAACGCATGTCTCCAGACCTCAAGCTTCTCATTTACTCCATCTCTAATCTCGTCAATCAACATAATATAATCAGAAAATAACATACACCAAGGTAACTCATCCTGAATGTGACTTGTCAACTCGTCCATAATCTAAGTAAAAAGAAATGGACTCAAAGTTGAACCTTGATGTAAACCAATGTTGATGTCAAAATAGTCGGTCTTCCCAGACGGGATCCTTACATAAGATGAAACCCTATCATGCATATCCTTTATGAGGTTAATGTACAGGACATGTACTTGTCTCTTCTCCAAAACTCTCCACAATATCTCTCGTGGGACAGAATCATAAGCCTTCTCCAAATCAATAAAGATCATATGGATGTTCTTCATTCTAACTATATAAATCACCATTGTTCTCCTCAGCAAATGGATGGCTTCAATAGTTGAGCGACCTGGCATGAATCCGAATTGGTTTTCTTTTACTTTGGAAAGTTGCCTCAACCTTCTTTCGATCACGCGTTCCCAAATTTTCATAGTGTGACTCATCATCTTGATACCTCTGTAATTTGAGCAATTTTAATGTCTCCTTTATTCTTATAAAGAGGCGCCACGATACTCCTCCAATCTTCAGGCATTTTCTTGCTTCGTCAAATAACATGAATAGATTCGTAAGCCAAGTCAAACCATGCTCACCTAAAATTCTCCACACTTCTACAGGGATGTCATCCGGTCCTACACCTTTCTCAGGTCTCATAGCCTTCAAAGCCTCCTCTACTTCCTTTCTTTGTATACGTCTATAGCTTACATGATTCAAGTAACTTTCACTACTAGCTAGATCACCCAAAGTGATCTCTCTATTTCCTTCCACAATGAAAAGTTTATGGAAGTATTGCTCCCATCTAGTCTCTATATGCTTCTGAGTAGCAAGCATGTGACCTTCCTCGTCCTTAATGCATCTCACTAGAGAAAGGTCTTTGGTCTTTCTTTCTTTAGCTTTGGCCAACCTGAATATATCCTTATGGCCCTCCTTAGAGTCGAGATTTTAATACAAAACTTCATAAGCTTTTGACTTAGCTTCGATTACAGCATTCTTTGCTTCCTTCTTCGCTATTTTGTATAGAGATACTTTTATGTTACCGTACCATTTTTGTATTTTCAGTTTCTTTCATCTACATTAAGTAATTTACCATTTGGGTCTCCCCCTATATAAGAGAGCCATAGGGTTCCCTTGAATAGACAGATAAATCGTTTCTCCCAGCATGGTATCAGAGCGGCGGTCCTAGACCGGAGCTCTTGTACCTAAAAAACCCTACCCAACCTGCCATCTGCTCCTTCTCTCTCTGCCCTCTCCATTGCCACTTCACCAAGCAGCAGACGTCGCCCCTCTGACCTCCAGCCTACCCACAGGCGCGCCACCAGCGGCTGCTGCCGCCCCATGCAACATCTCATGTGTTGCCAACGACACCTCCTATGCTATCAGCGGTTGTTGATGCCCCTTGGATCACCGCCTGGGCTGCCGCCTGCTGTCGGGGCTGTCACATGTTGCCATTTATGGTCGTTTTCCCTCTCCTAAGGCTCTGAGAACGTGATCGTGTGATCATGTCGTCCGATTTTGGCATTTCTTAGGTGAGGTCAGATTAGTATATCACCCGTTGGTGCGAGGCACTTTATAAGATAATGGGAACGGTTGCACTTTGAGTCTACACATGCAACTACTTCCCTACCATATCTACGTAGACAAACTTCTCTGGTCTACAAGCCTCAATCTTTGGATCAGGCAATATGTCAGAAAGCAAAGTCGATATCACAGACACGTGCGTTTTTCGCGGTCCAGCGCCAATAACGAAGACTGTGTATACAAACTTCTTCGGTCTACAAGCCTCAGCCTTTGGATCCGATAATATGTCAGAAAGTAAAGCTGATATCCCCGACACAGGTGCTTTTCATGGTCCAGCGTCAATAGTGAAGATAGATGGGACAAATTATGAACTATGGGCCATATAGTTCATCAACCTAATGCAGTTTATGGGTAAGAAACATGTTATTACGAAAGAGGAGCATGCTGATAAGACTGGGGTGAATGCCTCATGGGAGGCTGACAATAGTTATGCACGCGTGTGGTTGTCTGGTACACTAACAATTGAGATCGCCAATGATGTTCTGGACCAACCTACCGCCAAGGAATTGTGGAACATTCTTGCTACTATGTATTCCCATATGAGAATGAGGTAAAGATCATATAGTCAAAACATGACATATTCACAGTCAAGCAGAATGATCATCCACTGCATTTTATGTACACGTCTCTTCGCAGTATGTTTGAGAAGCTTTACAACTTCATGCCTCTTGCAGCTACCCCTAAGCAACAAAAGTCGCACAGGAATGCCACCAAGGTTGGTATGTTTTTAGCAGCGCTTGACCCGGATTATGGTGTGGCTCGCTCACATATGCTTGAGGATGCCACCATCCCTCCTATGGAGGAGGCATACCGTAGGCTTAGCAGGATCATTGTTCCAACGCATGTCTCTACCCAGAACTCCTCTGTGATAGCCACATCTCGTGGTAGGGGAGGCGTTTCTCAGTTTCGCAGTCATGGTCCTCGTGGTAGGGGAGGCTGCATTCGCCAGCCATGCACCTATTTCCATCGTCCGGGTCATTCAGAGGATACACGCTACTCCAAGCATGACTTTCCAGCTTTTGCTCGTGTAGCTGAGCAGGCTGAGCATCTTGCAACTTACACGTCCAACCAAAGATTTGAGGACTTTATTACATGCATGAGGGAGATTACCTATGTTTAATCGGTCAAACAAGAATCCTAGCATCCGGTCTTGGAGGGCATGCAGTGTCCGACAAGTTGGATCCGGCAATCATTGTATCGGTGCCTCTCTCGGTGCTCGGGTCCCAATCAACCAATTAAGACAACAATCAACCTGCAATGTATGATAATTCAATACAAATGCGTGAGTTAAATTTTATTTTTATTTTAACTCTATAAATATGTGTATAGTGTATAAGTGTAGAGTGTCGAACCACAGAGAGCGATGGGGATAGGCGATTTATTATCAATTAATAAAAACTAAATAATAAATATTTTTAAACTTTTCCTACTTTTTTATTTTTGTGGGTTTTTTAAGTATATTTATTTTATGTATTTTAAATTTTTTATAATTTTTTTTGTTTTTAAGTTTTTTTAAACTTTATTTTATTTTTTTTAATTTTTGTTTCTTTTCGTTCTTAATGATATAGTATGCATATATCTATATAGTAATAATAATAGTAATAAACAGAGTAGTATAATATATATTATAAATATATAGAGAAATACAAAAATACAAATAACAGCATTCCTTTTATTTTTTTAAGGATTTTAGATAAATAAGGTATCTATAACAAATACTAATAATAAGTATATAAGTATATATAGTATAAATAGTCTATATAGGGTTTTATATTTATAAATATAACAATATATGCTCAAAATTTATAAAAAAATGTTTTTGGATTTTTAGTATTTTTCGTTGTTTTAGTGTGTTTTCTTTCAACTTTTTAACTTTTTAGGTATTTTTAATGGATTTAAATATCAAAACAGTGACTTAAATAATAGGTTGGATTGTTTTGGGTTTTAAAAATAGATAAATATTTCAAAAATAACCAAAATTATTTTTAAATATATAGTATATAATACAAATAAAAATATACAACAAAAAACTATTTTTTTGGATTTTACATTTTTTGCTAATTTTTACAGGGTTAGGAGAGGCTTTTCATTTTTTAATGTTTTCTTTTATATTTTTTGTGATTTTTGGTCTGGAATTATATTATATAGTAATATATAACATATACTTTTTTTGGAATTTGTAGAAGTGATTATATTTTTTGTATTTTTATATCTAAATAGGGAATAAATTGCAGCTAAATGATTTTTATAAATGGAAATGCAAGAAAATGCTAAAATAAAAATATGGCATGAACAAGCATAATATTAAGCATTTACTATGATTTTCTAAGATTTTACAAGCACGTGAGCTATTTAAACAACTCAGCCATAGCCGGTCCCAAGCCCAGATAAATGAGGAGGGTTGCGTTAGATAGCCGACAGCCAGCGTAAAACAGTCGGAGACAACTTCCTAAATATTATTTTAAAAAAATAATATTTAGGAAGTTGCCTATGACAGTCGGATCTTTTCAACATGGATTTAAGCAAACATACAGATTTCGTTGGGGCGTTCCCTACTTGCGACGCTTTGCATCGCCCGAATGCAATGAAAAATTGGCAAGGGTCGCTACATCGCAGCCTGGATGTAGTTCAAAATTTGCAAGGGTTCTCGCATGAGGAAGACATGCGGGTAAATAAGCAAGTTCCGTTGCATCACCGCCCGGATGCAGTCCAAAATTTACAAGGGTTCTTGCATAATGGACGCATGCGAGTAAAGAAGTTAGTCCAAAAGAGATTGCAAAGAAAGTTGCGGATTGGTAGTTGGAATGTTGGCTCTTTAACGGGAAAATTGATGGAGATAGTGGATACGATGGAAAGAAGGAAGATTCATATACTATGTCATCAAGAGACTAAATGGGTTGGAGAGAAAGCGAGGGAGATCGAGAAGACATGCTTTAAACTTTGGTATTCAGGTAAAGAAAAAGGTAGAAATGGTGTTGGAGTGGTTGTTCATAAGGATTTGACGGATTGCGTGGTTGAGGTGCAAAGATTTGGGTATCGGATTGTTTTGCTGAAATTAGTGCTTGAGGAAGAAATTCAGAATATCATCTCAGTTTATGCACCGCAAATTGGTTTAGATGAAAGGACTAAACATGCTTTTTGGGAGGATATGGATAAGATTTTACAAGGAATCCCACAAAGAGATGATTTGCATAGGTGGAGATCTTAATGGACATGTGGGAAAAGATGCTTCAGGGTATGCTAGTGTTCATGGAGGACATGGTTTTGGGGATAGAAATGAAGAGAGGAAAAAGTCATTCTGGATTTTGTTACGGCATATTATCTTTTCATAGCAAACACTCTCTTCAAGAAGAGGGAGGAGCAATTAATTACTTATAAGAGTGGGCCAACTAGTCTACAAATAGATTACTTTGTCTTGAGGAGAAGAGATCGGTTGTGTTGTAAAGACTGCAAAGTAATCCCAGAAGAGAGTTTGAAAACCCAACATCACTTGTTAGTCTTGGATATGCAAATAAAAGGGCTGGTAAAGAAAAGGAGGGTTCCTAAGATCACTAGAACTAGATGGTGGAATCTTCCACTGAAGCAATCGAGCTTCAAGGAGAAGATTTTAGAAGACTTATCTTGGGATTGTAGCAGAAGTGCAAACGAGATGTAGGAGGTAGTAGCATCTTGTATCCGAAAGGTAGCCAAAGAGATACTAGGCGAGCTAAAGGGAGGAGCTCTAGGTCAAAAGGAGTCTCAGTGGTGGAGTGAAGGGATGTAAGAGAAGCTAAAAATTAAAAGAGCATGCTTTAAAGCTATGTCTAAGGATAGAACAACGGAAACTGTCATAAACTACAAAGTAACGAAGAAGGAAGCAAAGAAGGCTGTAAGCGAAGCTAAGTCAAAAGCTTATGAAGTTTTTTATAAAAATCTCGACTCTAAGGAAGGCTAGAAGGATATATTCAGGTTGGCCAAAGAAAGAGAAAGAAAGACCAAAGACCTTTCTCAAGTGAGATGCATTAAGGACGAGGAAGGTCGCGTGCTTGTTACTCAGAAGGACATAGAGACTAGATGGGAGCACTACTTCCATAAACTTTTCATTGAGGAAGGAAATAGAGAGATCAATTTGGGTGATCTAGCTAGTAGCGAAAGTAACTTGAATCGTGCAAGCTATAGACGTATACAAAGAAAGCAAGTAGAGGAGGCTTTGAAGGTTAAGAGACATGGGAAAGGTGTACGACAGGATGACATCCTTGTAGAAGTATGGAGAGTTTTAGGTGAGCGCGGTTTGACTTGGCTTAAGAATCTATTCAATTTTATTTGGCGAAGCAAGAAAATGCCTGAAGATTGGAGGAGTATCGTGGTGCCTCTTTAAAAGAATAAAGGAGACATTCAAAATTGTTCAAATTACAGAGGTATCAAGCTGATGAGTCACACTATGAAAATTTGGGAACGTGTGATCGAAAGAAGGCTGAGGCAAGTTTCCAACGTAAAAGAAAACCAATTCGGATTCATGCCAGGTCGCTCAACTATTGAAGCCATCAATTTGCTGAGGAGAACAATGGAGATTTATATAGTTAGAATGAAGAACATCCATATGATCTTTATTGATTTGGAGAAGGCTTATGATTCTGTCCCACGAGAGATATTGTGGAGAGTTTTGGAGAAGAGACAAGGACATGTCCTGTACATTAACCTCATAAAGGATATGTATGATAGGGCTTTATCTTGTGTAAGGATCCCGTCTGTGAAGACTGACTATTTTGACATCAATATTGATTTACATTAAGGTTCAGCTTTGAGTCCATTTCTTTTTACTTTGATTATGGACGAGTTGACAAGTCACATTCAGGATGAGTTACCTTGGTGTATGCTATTTGCTGATGATATTGTGTTGATTGACCTGACTAGAGATGGAATAAATGAGAAACTTGAGGTCTCGAGACATGCATTGGAGACTACAGGATTTCGTATAAGTAGGTCTAAGACGGAATATATGGAGTCCACCTTTGATGGAAGCAATGGTGAAGGAATTGAGGTGAAGATTGGTGAAAATAACATTTGGAAGAGAGACCCTTTCAGATATCTGGGATCTATTTTGCAACAGGAAGAGGAAATTGATGGAGATGTTACTAATAGTGGAGAGGAACCTCTGTTGTTCTCTGTGATAAGAAAATTCCTTTAAAAATTAAAAGAAAGTTTTACAAAGTAGCTGTGAGGCCTGCTATGCTCTATGGATCTAATTGTTGGCCTGTGAACCATAGACATGTGCAGAGAATGGTTGTAGCAGAAATGAAAATGCTAAGGTAGATGTATGGACACACACACACGTAAAGATCGGATTCGGAATGATGCAATCAGAAAGAAAGTTGGTGTAGCTCCGATCGAGGATAAGATGCGAGAAAACTGCTTAAGATGGTTTGGTCATTTGCAAAGAAGATCAGCGTATGAACCAATTAGGAGATGCGAGTGCTGGGATGTTGAGTCGGCTAAGAGAGGGCGAGGACGACCCAAGAAGTGTTGGAAAAAGGCTATACGAAGTGATCTTAGTTTTTTGGATATAAGCTCGAGATTGACCCAAGATATATCTGAATGGAGGCGAAGGATCCATGTAGCCGACCCTACTTAATTGTGGGAAAAGGCTTTGTTGTTGTTGTGTATGAGCTATTTAAACAAAATAGAAAAGCATAAATAAAATTAAATGCCTAGCATGGGTATATTTGCAAGACAAAAAATATCCAAGGGGTTGTGTGCAAATAAATCCAAAGTTTTACACTATTTTACAAATTTTAATACTAAATATAAATTACAAAAGTCGGAGGGGCACGACTGCAATTTGCCTACCTCACGTGAGCCGCCACGTGAGGTGAGCTAGCATGGACGCAAATTTAAATAGCGAATAAGTGAGGGTGTATTTTTAAAATTTACACAAACCATAAAACATGCTTTAATATTTATAGGACTTAATTGAAAATACAAAAAGGCGGGGGGGCTATGTAAATTACCCCTTTAGGTCGCCCGATCAGGCGCTCCTTCGCACAACACGTGTCTGATCGAGTGGTTGTGGACCCATAGCACTTCACATGATGTGGACAGTAAGGATTAGATCTTGTGGGTTGGCTCGATCCGACGGCTCTCGATGTCGATGGAGAAACTCGGAAGAACACGAGCCCGACAAGCTTCGATCAACAAGATCAACCCTCCGAGCTCCTCTTTAGCAGATGAGAGACTCCTTAGCTTCCTGGAGCTCGTGTGCACCTGCAGGATTCCTCAAAACAGTCCGGACCCCATTGGAGGGGGCCTGGAGGTCCGATCCACCTGGAGCTCTGTTAAGAGCTTGGGTGTCTGCTCCGGGTGGCTTCATTGATCCAGTTCATGCACAAAAACGAAAAGGAGGACGAGAGGGTCGTAGCCGACCCCCTCTTGAAGCTGTATGCACAAGGGAGAGATGAGATGGAAGAGATCCAACGATATGCGACGAAAAGAGCTCGTCGGACCTCGATTCTTGCATAATCGAGGGTGAATCCAAGGGGGAAAGGTGGAGCAGGCGATGGGGGAAGGAGAATGAGATGAAATGGAGGCAGAACACAGTCGGGACACAAGGGATTTGGGGCTGGAGCCTAGTGCCCCAGCGATTTAAAATCTAAAATTACGCTAAAGTGATGACTAATTAACGAAACTAAGAATAAATCCAGTCTATTGGAAAGAAATGCAATGAAAAGAACTATGTCTAGCAGCTCATACCTGGTTGAAATGCCAAGGAGCAGGAAGGTCGTCGGAGCGGAGCTCGACTGGTCTGGTTCACCTTCCTCCGACCTTATCCTCGCCTCGATTCAGAGAGCAACACCACCCTATAACTGGGGGGATCAATCCTTGGTGAATCTTGGGGCTACAGTAGAGTAAAAGGGATCAAAACTCAAAAGGAGGCTAGCCATATCTTATTTATAGACAAAGAAGAGGTTGACTTCGAGAAGAGGTTGCTTGTTGGAGGCAAAGAGTTGGTGAACGGTAGGGTGATGGCGAAGTAGAGTGAGGTATGGGGAAGAAGTCCGGTGAACCGATAGAGGGCTATCGAGCCCTGGATCTCTTCTAAAACAGTGGATAAAGTCAGAGGTCATGAGACCTCTGACAAGGTGGCAGGAGGGCCGGACAGTTGACCAGTCAACAGTTCGCGCCTCTTGGTTGGTCCACGTGGACCAACCAGGAAAAAGGGAAGGATAATTCTCTTACTAAATCATTTTAAAATAGCAATTGATTTATTTAATTTTTGGTCAAAACATGAAAAATGTTTGTAAATTTACGTAGTATTTTTAGGGTATTTTTATTTATTTTTACAAGCTAATTTATTCAGTGCTAATATTTACATGTATATACATAGGTAAGCATACATGTATTTAGTGTATTTTATTTTTATTTAGTATTGTATATTTTTGTTATTTTATATACATAATTTTTACAATTATAACTTATTTATATACATATTTCCATATTTTTAATTTATTTTCTGGAGTTATTTATTTACTTGGATAAATAGGTACAAGTATTATATAGGTATAGTTTACCTTATATATTTTTAATACATATTTAATGATTTTTTATGGTTTTATTATAAATTTATTTTTGAAATATGTTTTGAATAATATTTAAAATATTTAAAAATACAAAGAAGCTAAACTATAAAGAAATATATTGATTAGTGTATACATGTATTCAATACAATAGGGACCCAAAAGCCAACTTCTGCATCTTAACTCCAAATTAAATGAAACCACCTTCATTAGATAGATAATTAAATGTGTTAGAAAATAGAGAATGCGGAAACAAAACATGGAAAAAGATAAAGATTTTACGTGGAACCCTACTCCGTGAGGAGCGGGATGAAACCACGGGAGAAGCCCTCAAAGGGGCATATCTTGCATTGCTTTTCTCAATGGTTACAAGAGGTCTGGGGCTCCTTATATAGCCTCCACAGAGCCTTCAAGTCCCACCACTGGTAGATGTGGAACTAAACAATGTGATGGGGTAAATGAATCCTGAAGGTATCATTTACCCGTCTACAACTCAATAGGCGCACAACCTAATACTCCTACACTCCCCCTCAAGCTGGAGCATGCAATGCTTAGCTTGGACAAACAGAAGGAAACTCAACCCACGATACAAGACACTACAGACAATATCAACCCAACGCACACAACTGCTGCTGTCGAGGACGTTGCTTCTCATACCGTACGGGTGAGATGGACGACCTTTGATCAGTGCCTTCATGGGGAGAAGGGCGTCGGGACTGGAGAGAAGGGCGCCACCTAGGGTTCCCCATCGGGAATCCTTTATTTGGAGAGAAGGGTGCTTGAAGGCACACGCTCGAAGGTGCGACAGCCTGATGGGGCTTTGCCTGGGGAAGACTTGGCGAGGAGATGGTGATGAGATGCGGCTGTCGTATGTTCTGAGATTAGGGATTCATAGAACCCTAGAATTTCTGTGACGAGATCTCTCAGAAATAAAATACAAATCTTCAAAAATAATAACATTACAATCGAATCTCGAAAATGAATAAGAACATGAAAAATTTTCCGAGAATCGAACCCGCTCTGATACCATGTTAGAAAATAGAAAATGCGGAAGCGTATCAGAATAAAGAAATAAAACTTTGAAACGAAGACGGGATTTATGTGGAACCCTACTCCCTAAGGAGCGGGATGAAACCACGGGAGAAGCCCTCAAAGGGGCATATGCTTCATTGCACTTTCTCATCTGATACAGGAGGTCTGGGGCTCCTTATATAGCCTCCACAGAGCCTCCAAGTCCCACCACTGGTAGATGTGGGATTAAACTCTTGGATGGGGTAAATGGATCCTGGAGAGATCCATTTACCCATATCCCATACATATGACGCATACAACTTATACTCCAACAACATGGACCACACTGACGTCAACCTCCTCTGCCGTGGACACCACACCTTCTAAACTGAGACGGACCTCCTCTGCCTATGGATGCGACTGTCGTTGAGGAAGTATATGTAGTGATAGTGGATAGGACCTTGATCCTGCTAAGACATATGTAAACCTCCTCCATTGGAGGTATAGCTGCACTTGTGAGAAGCTGGAAGTGTGCAATCCCACACTCAGGCTCTAGGGCTGCTAGAAAAACTCTAACCATCGCGGTGCTCCCGTACACCATCTATTGCTCAATAGAGGTGATCACTGGTATGAATTTGTGCGCTTCTCGAACATGCCTTAAAGCGAGGAATAGAAGCTATGAAAAGGATAACTATTTTGTCTAGTCATGAATATATTACACTGTAACGGGAGAATCCCAGTCTCATTCTTCGCCTGACCATAGGTAAAGGCAAGGATATCCCACACTACTTTGACAGTCGGCTGATGTAAAATATAATTAGCTATCTTCATGGTGAGAGTCCCGGAGAGCCAAACACGCATGTAGACATCATCATGCTTCCATAAAGCATTTGCCTTAGTCTTGTCGGTGGCTCAAGCTGCGTCAGAATATGCTCCTTACTATTGCATTGCATCAGGGTCATAAACTGCATGGATCATAACTCATAATTGGTCATGTCTATCTTCACGATGGCCATCGAGCCCTTGAAGGCACGGGATGTGGAGAAGTCACCCTTGATTTTTGACATGATGATAACACGACTGGGATAGAACTCGACTTTGGATGTAGACCGATCTAAAGGTGTCTACACAATCATATAGGGAATCGGTTGTGTGCGTAGACTCATGACACAATTGATCCCAAGAACCAAGAGCATGCTTTTGGGGCCCGAGGATGAACCTAACGATTTGATTTCACCATAAATAACCCAAAATCAAACCTTTCAGAGAATTCAAGATGCGTTGTGGGCCATAAAAAGGTTCGACGGAAACAATGAACCATGAGGTATACATTGCAGGTGCCTAGGTAATGGTGAAAGACCCTAGGGCAGTACACCCTTGTGTCGATGTTGCTGGGTGACAATGCAACAGCATTACAACCGTCGTTGGGGCACTTCTCCCCTTCGTTGATGTCGTTGGGGTGACGCTAGGGCGATGATGTGCCTTCTCAGATGCTGATGGGCGGCGTTACGAGTTACGACGAGTGGATCCCCCATCAAGGAGCGGCGACTATCGATGGAGGAGAGGGAAGGGGGGTTGGCAGGTGGAGTTAAGGCGTGGGTAACGGAACTCTGATCTAGGATCGTCGTTCTAAAGCCATGTGGAAAGAGAAACTTGAATTGCTTATTCATGAGATCCTAGGGTTCTCTTATATAGCGAAGAGAAATCCTGCTGGGTAATTTACATGATAGAGATGAAAAGAAAAGACTATATTGTAACATCCGGATCTGCACACACCCGAACCTGACTTGATTAGAGTCTGTATGACTCAATAAAGTTATTAATCAGTGCTAAATAGCATAAATCGATCATTTGATCGTGAATCAAAAGTCGTTCGGGCGAAATCGATCAAAAATCGATCGCATCGTAATGCATGCCCGAAAAAGCCGCAACGCAAATTCGGAAACCGCGAAACAAACCGAGACCACCCAAAAATCTGATTCGACAAAATAAGACCAACGGAATCAACCGTTCGTCGATCGGAGGTCATTTGATATTTTAAAATCGCAAAATTTAATGACCAATCAAGACCGTATCTCGGAATTTCGGGAATTCATCTTTGACCCGAAGTATATGAATATTATACTCATTTTGATCGTCATTTAGAGACGATCAAAACAAGCTATTGTACACCAAAATCCGAGACTCGGTGCGCGAATACGGACCACTTCGGTTTTCTAAATAAGAGAGAATTGTAAAATATAAAAAAAATAATTATATAATTTTTTTTGGATTCCAGACTTTCCAGCAGATTGCTGTTGTCAACTTGACTTCCCTCTCCATGTGTCTCCTTTGTGTCCACATGTCAAACTCCAAGGGTCTTCCTTGGTTATATAAACAACACCAACCCTTTCTTTCCATTTTCCTCTCTATTTTCTCCAAACAACAGCCGATAGGACCATCTCCAGTCCCCCTTTCTCCTCCAAAAATCAGAAGGATCTGCTCCCCATGGTTGAAACAAGAAGGCTTCTCACAACAGCTGAAGATCTGGAGCCCCTTCCTTCTGCTGGAAATCCTCTGCTGGAGCCAAGACTGCCCTAAAGCAGTCATTTGTTGCTGATTCCAGCAACTGGAAGAGCTGCAAAGAGCAGCAACTCCTCCTTGCTCTTGGAGCTTGCTGATGCATGCTTCCAGTGAAGTCATCAGCTGCTAACAATCAGTGATGCATGCATGATCTCCTCCAATTTTGAGATCAATGGAGGTACAATCTTCCCTTCTCTTCCATTCTTCTTCTCCATTTCATCCGTAAAATTTTTTTTACCAATGAATGAACCCATTCTCTGTTTTCTTTCTCTCAAAATCCAGCCCAAATTGCCTTCCATGCCTTGCTGGAATTATTGTCCAGCACCTCTGTGATGTTGCTGCAGTTTTTTTTTGCCAAGACAAACTACAACTACGACTACTCCATTAGCTTAATTTCAGCCAAAACTACTGCCCAAGATCATTGGAACCTCCAAACAATCAATAGGAGCTGCTACTCCTTGCCTTTGGGCTGCTGCATGCAGCCACCAACTTCTGTTACAACTTCTCTTAGGGTAGTTGTTGCATGCATTGATCCAAGCTCAAGTTTTTGATTTCCAAAACTTGGAAATACATAGGTACAATCTTAAAACCCCCTTTTGCTGCCATCCATGTTTTATTGCAAGCTTAAATCCCATCTGTTCTGCACTACATGATTTTTTTTCTTCTTGCTAGCATGTGAGCCACCAAATTGATTGGAGTTGGAAAAAAATGTTAAGGCCTGGATTTTTTAAAAAAAAATATTGCTACTAGATCTAGTTTTCTTTAAAAAAAAGGGGGGGGACTTTGTTATCATCTATTGAACATGAATGATAAACTTCTATTGGGTCTACATTGCCAGGTGACAAAATAGATGTACATGGACTAATATCAGGATCTGGAGAGTTGGCATTTGTCTTAACTTCTTTCCCATCATCATTCACACCAGCATCTGAAATGCCATATAAATTTCAAGTTTGCCATCACTGTGCTTATTATAACAATTGATAATTATTCCTGTGATTTCATCTCTGCAGATCTCTCAATCCCAGCAGTATGCAATTCCTCAACTCTCTCGGTTTAATCATAAATTTTTCAATGGCAGATTCAGAATGTTTTTTGTTGTTGTCATTTCTGCCATCATAATGTCCTAAATTATGTTCACATTTCAAAGTAATCAAGATTGTGTGATCTCCTTCCCCACCAGAATTTTGGAATAACTTATGTGATTTATCAAGCAAACTATTAATAATAGAAAAATTACTAGAATTTGACATTTATTAGGACTCCTTTGATCCACTTCAAATTGGTGATTTTTTTTAAAGAGACTTTATGATCGGTGGCTGCTTATGCACCTGAGCAGTATTAAAACACTACTTTTCTGCTCCTTTGTTGACATATTACATATTCATCATGTGGTAGCTAGTGTTTATTAGCATTTTTAAAACAATGTGCTTCAGATGCGTCGATTGTAAGCATAGGAGGGACAAATTTATTTTTGTGGAAGATGTGGAGTTCCTCTATTGTGCATGATACCTTATCGAATGATGTTCTCCCCATCTGCCCCCAAATTGTTCATAATCACTCTATTGATATATTTACACTAGAGGGAAATAGTACTTGTACTTAGGATTAAATGATTTTTCCGGAGGTTCTTTCTACAAACTTTTGTCATCTTCTTCAAGGGTTTTTATCTGAATTTGTACGAACTTCAACCACTTCTAGAGTTTCCTACATGATGTGAAATGACTTTGCATATTTTATCATTATAAAGTTAAGTTACCATTCTCTTCTTATGTCCAACATAATTGAGATAACTCCATAGTTATCCCTGATATAAAGATAACCACTTTTTCTTAACATGAAGATAACCATTGTCCTCTTCAGACTCATCGTAATATTTGTTCAACACCTAATAGGATCATCAAATTGTGACACTCTAAAGGGTTGCTACTGACATTGACATGTTCACAGTGCTTCATTTTGAAAGTTATTCTATATACTTAAGTTGGAAATCCAAGTTGATTGATGTTTAAACAAAATGATGGATGACGACGATGTACAATTGATCTAGAATTAGATTGATTTATCTATACATTAGATCTAAAGAGTAAACTTTAAATCTCATGATATATAGATGAGGATTATTGAGAAATCTTGCATCAATCTGAACTTAGATCCAGGCCAAATGAACATCTTCTAATCTCATGATTTGAAAATCATTGGGGTATTTTCATACAAGTGACTTATAAAATCTAGATCAATAAGCGTTCCGCCAAACTTTGAGAATATCTATAATCAATGACTGAAAATCTTCGTGATCAAGCACTTAGGTATGAATCACTAATTATGGATCACTATTCAATGAGATTGTCAAAAATATGCCTAGATCGGTAAAGTTAATCACAACAAAGGTTGAGAAAGGATGAGAAATCAAGTCAGTAATGATGATTCAGTAACGACTAATAATTAAGAGTGCCAGTCATGGTGACCTTTACACCTGACTGTGCGAGGGGGCGGTGACCCTCAGCTGGGCGGGAGATTAGGAAGCCCAGTTAGGGCAGCGGCCGCTTAATGCGCGGGTCTAGGATCCCAGTCTTTTTCTCAGTTTTTCGCGAGCGCTCGCAGTTTTTACGCCTCTCTGGGATCCACAGGTTTTCTTTTAAAGACCAGTTCCGCTGACCCTTATTCTTTAGGGTACCTAGGCTGGAGGACCCTTGGTTTTAGTTTTTCGAGCTCGTTAGCCCGTACCGGTCGGGTCGGTTTTTCTTTTAGAACGACTTTTCTAGAGAGTCTCTCTCACCCGTCTCAGTGGCGTAGTTTTGGAGTAAACCTATCCCTCTATGGACCGCCCTTCCAATTAGAGGGCGAGACGGAAGAACCTCTTTTGTAGGCTACCTCACCGCTTGAGTTTTGTTTATTTTTCGCCAGCAGACTTGGCGATGCTACATCTGAATCATCCATATATACATCTGAATCCTCTATGGCTACATCTGAATCAGTTACAGTTGAATCTGAAAAAGATACATTTGAGATTGGATTGAGTCACAATTGAGTTGGCTAAAGTTGAATTATAGTAGAGTTGGTTTCCGTTGAACTAGTTACTTTTCTGCCAATAATTCTTGGCAAAGAGAAAAGACCATATCATGAAAATCATCCTTATCAGACTATCTACTAGGCTTGAGAAAATCAACAAGAAAAGAATCAAAACCCCATATCCATCATATACCCTTACTATGATCAATCCACAAGATCCTTAAACATCATTATAAGCATTTAATAGAGATAATGATCATATCAGAGTCTCATCAATCACATTTTTCAAGACCACTCAAACTTATATTATAACTAATAGAAAGGCAATGACTCAAATATGGACCATATGATATTTATATATAAATGATTATGTGGGTAATTAGTGTAGGATGAATAGATTGGGGTTTTACATACCAAACAACTTGAAAGCCTGTTTCATTGCAAGTAGCTTTAAATTTTAACTGTCAGGGCCAAATTACTTGCTTTCTTTTGGAACCACTAAATTTCCTGTTATTTTAATTAATTAAGATTTACTCAACAATTGTTGATGTTCTTTTCTCCCTATTCCATGGATTGCAGGCAAAATACATGCACCATTGTATTAGGAGAGTTGAATGTCAGTTTCTGCAGTAAAACATATCAGGTATGTATGTTATAGTTTGTTCAAGATATTTATGCTTTTATTTCTCTTCTGATAAAATTGGGATACATGTATATAATGCAATTTCGGTTGTTACATATAAACTGATATGGAAATTTATGCAATATAATTGTGACATACTGTAGTTCTGTGGCTTACTAGTTAATTTGTGAATGTCATTCGTAAAAAAAAAATCCCTAATTTTCAGTACTCTAATGTGGTCCTTAGCGAACATGATACTACGGCTGTTATGTAAACGGGTTTCCCAGATCCGCGGGAGAGAGCATCACAGTTTGGTATCAGAGCAGTGGTACCCTGCTACATATATTCGTAGTATTATAGTTCCAATCGCATTAGGTATTGGATAGCTACAGTTCTTTGACTTGTCGCGAATCTGAAAGGGAAATATGACATTCAAAATCAATGACCACAGATGTCACAAATTGCAACTTATTTCCATATTGTATCCAAGAAGAGAAAAAGCATATTAGAAATATCCGCGAACATCAACTATTGTAATTAAGAATATTGGTTCTTATACAGAACCATGACGTCTAGTGCCGACCTTTCTATCTTTTTGATTGATTCTGGAACGATGAATAATCTTTGAATTTCTAACTTCAGTAGGTAGAGGTGCAGATGCCCTAGATCATCCTTGTCACATTATGGGCCATATGGCTAGTTGATCGTCATAAAACTAATAGTCTGATAGCTACCAATGTTGATTGGTGGACATGAGACGATAGCAGATTGTCTGCTACTACAGCTCAACAAGTTTGACCTAACTTTGGGTATGGATTGAATATCAACTCATCATGTCCTAGTTAATTACTTTACGAAATATTTATATTCATGATTTCGGACTTACCCTAGGTTACCTATAAGGGTACATTACATGTCTCTAAAATAGAGTACATCTCAATATTGAGAGCTCAAAGACGCGTTGATCAGAGATGTCATTCATATTTAGCATTGTCCGAGAGACATATGATGGAGAGTCGATGGCTCAAAACATCATGGTAGTGTCAGATTACCCTGATGTGTTTCCAAATGCTTTGTCAGGTTTACCACCTAAAAAAAAGAGATTGAGTTCATTATCCACCGCCACACATTGATGATCTGTTTGATCAGCTACATGGATCTTCGATGTTTTCAAAGATCGATCTCCGGTCTAGCTACCATTAGCTGAAGATTCAAGAGTCAAATATTCTGAAATAACATTCAGGACTCGATATGGACATAATGAGTTTATTGTGATGCTGTTTGGGCTCACGAATACACATGCAACATTTATGGACATGATGGTCATGATTTTTCGTCCATATCTGGACAAGTTGTGGTTATGTTCATCAATAATGTTCTGATATATTCTCAAAATAAATGGAATCATGAAAAGATCTAAAGATAGTCCTTGACACATTTCAAGAGCATAAGTTGCATGCCAAGTTGAGTAAGTATGAGTTCTTGTATCCTAGGTCTCATTCCTCGAGCATGTCATTTTTGGAGCAGGTATCATAGTTGACCCTGTGAAAATTGAGACAATCATGTCTTGAGAACAACCCAAGACAATCATTCATATTCATAGCTTCCCTGGACTAGCGGGTTATTACAGATGTTTCTTCAGTAATTTTTTTCCTGAGTCATTCTTATCCTGACACGAGAAGAGAGTTCCTTTCATTTGGAATTGTTCATGCGAGCAGGCATCAGGACATTGAAGGAAAGCTCATGCGCATACGACAAACTAGCTATACACGTGGGATGTACTCACAAGCTTTGACTAATTAACATCCATATGAGAGTGCATCTATATATACTGTCGTGCATCAACGATTCAACGGTCTTTAGAATTGCATATTAGAAGGTCAGAGATCAGGTCCTTGGATTTGAGACAAATACATGCATGCTAACAAGGACAAAAGTGATAATTATGTGGAGACTAAGTCTACTTTACGAAAGGATGGCTACATCGTTGTGTCCAACGGTGAGCAATTGCCTAGAGATTCTTGATGAGGCACGCAGCTCACAACTGTCTTTTCATCCTGGCAGTACGAAGTTGTATCGTAATCTACGCCAATATTCTGGTGGGTCGGGATGAAGCATGATGCAGCACATCATGTTAACAGATGCTTGACCTGTCAGATGGTCAATGTTGAGCATAGAAGACCACCATGATTATTACAGTATCTCCCCATTCCCAAGTAAAAGAGGGAGAGTACGTTAATGAATTTTGTTACTAGACAACCGAAAACACCAGGTGGCCACAATGTTATTAGATCGTTGTTGCCCATTTCATACCTATCAGCATGCCCTACATTACCTCTAGGTTGGCTAGATTATTTGTACAAAACATTATCAGGCTTCATGATATACCACGCGAGGTAGTGTCTGAAAGACTAACAAAAACTCGATGTTTACATCTTTCTACTAGAACCAGCTTGTGTCAGTAACACAGACAAAGCTGAAGATAAGTTCCGTATATCATCCATAGACTGACGGATAGAGAAAGCATGCTATTCAGACACTTGACGATTTGTTATATGCATGTACTCTAGATAGGAAAGGGTCATGGAAGGACCACCTGCCATTAGTAGAACTCCCGCACAACAGCAGTCATTATCCCAGTATTAGTTCGACATCATTCGAAGCCTTTACGGGCGGAGATATCTCATACCTCTCAGATGACATGAGATAAGTAAACACACTCTTTACTCTGTAGATCTCTTTGGGAAGGGACTACGAGGACTATTGATCGATCTTGTAAGGGGAAGACTTCTGATGACTTAGAGCTGCTAGAAAAGCTATGCATATCGTAGGAGAAGAGAATTGAAGTTATAGGTAATCCAATCATCTTCTCTTAATCCATTCAAATATACTTATCAATATCTGACTTAATCTTTCATTCCATTGGAAATTCCGGTAAACACAGGAATAAGATGGGTCGTTTCTTCATATACATCCCATGAAGGGAATACAGAGATTTTGTATTCATAGCGAGTTGACACCACGATATGTTGGACAATTTGAAATTTTTACTCGAATATGTAAGATGGTCTACCGAGTAACCCTTCCTCAATGCCTATTAACCATACATGATATCTTTCATATATCCAATCCACGGAAGTACGTACACGACCTCGACACATCATCATCCACAAAAACCTTGACGTCGAGTCCGACTTAACATACGAGGAGAGGTCTCTACATATACTCGAAAATGTTGTAAAGAAGATTCACTTCAAAGAAATTTCCCTAGTGAAAGTGCCATTGCGCCGACATGGTGTCAAAGAGGTGACATGAGAAACCAAAGCAGCACGCATGCAAGATACCTGCAGCTCTTTTCAGGTAATTGTCAAAACAAGCCATTAGATTATGTATATTGAAAGAACATGGCTTGTTTTCCTTTTGAGGTTTTTATGGGTTCAAAACCCTTTGAGGTTTTTATGGCCAGATGAGATCCAAACAAAACATAAAGTAACCTTGACTTGAGTCTCGAGGACGAGACTCCCTTTGAGGTTTTTATATTTGTAACATCCGGATCTGCACACACCCGAACCTGACCTGATTAGAGTCTGTATGACTCAATAAAGCTATTAATCAGTGTTAAATAGCATAAATCGATCATTTGATTGTGAATCAAAAGTCGTTCGGGCGAAATCGATCAAAAATCGATCGCATCGTAATGCGTGCCCGAAAAAGCCGCAACGCAAATTCGGAAACCGCGAAACAAACCGAGACCACCCAAAAATCTGATTCGACAAAATAAGACCAACGGAATCGACCGTTCGTCGATCGGATGTCATTTGATATTTTAAAATCGCAAAATTTAATGACCAATCAAGACCGTATCTCGGAATTTCGGGAATTCATCTTTGACCCGAAGTATATGAATATTATACTCATTTTGATCGTCATTTAGAGACGATCAAAACAAGCTATTGTACACCAAAATCCGAGACTCGGTACGCGAATACGGACCACTTCGGTTTTCTAAATAAGAGAGAATTGTAAAATATAAAAAAAAACTGCAGCAACATCACAGAGGTGCTGGGAAAAAGATAAAATAACTCTCAACAAATTTTGATGTGAAATGATCTCCTCAACATCCTCTGTTCCATATTTTCATAATGTTCTTCAAGTATTGCAAGAGTAGTGAGGTCCTTTATATAGCCCTATCAACAATTTAACATCCTCACCATCAAGCAATGTGAGACTAAAATGATAAACTAGCGGAAATGCATATCTTCAAGATCCAATTACTCATATAAGCATATAATCAAACCATTTTTATGAGGAATGAACTCCTCAACATTATTCATTTCCATCTATGTGGTATATATTGAAATACATATGTTTACTTACTGATCTTCGCATTGCATGTGGTAAAATTGACAAACTTGTCATGTATCTAAAATCAAGTCAAGTAGAGAATGTGCAGACCCTCGCCCACGGGAAAAGTTGTACCTTAGCCACATCCTAATTTTAGGGCCATATGTGATATGCATGGCGAAAAAATGGTGAAGCCTTCTTCCACTATAAGTAAGGTCGGCCACACGGATTCTTCCTCAAATCCATGTTGAAAGATTTGACTATTTGTTACAATGGTTGTCGACTACCTAACACAACCCCCACAAGGGGGATTTGAACCCTGGTCTTTTGGATGGTAGGCATATTGCACTACCACCAGAACATTTAAGTGGATTCAATATGTGATATGCGTGTATTTAAAAAAGTAGTAAGTATTATTTCATTAGATAAATGAGAAAGCATAGTGCAAAAAGAGGGGGAAAATAACAAATAAGCTTACATATATACCTTGACATGCAACTCGTGCTAATGGACGAAAGAACACCATCCCCATTACTTGGACCACAAAATTGTAGTCCAAGACTTCCGTGTGCCTTTTGGCTGTCTATGTAACAATTTCCTTCAATCACGCTGATAGGAATGAAAAAACTTTATAAATTTGTGAGGAGGATGTCACATAAATTGTACAAAAAAAGAGAGCTCACACTTTGTTCAAGAATAAGAGATTGCCCAGATCTGGAACATGTCCGCTTAAGTTATTATGTCCTAAATCCAACACTTCCAAGTTCCCCAGTTGCCTGATCTCTCTTGGAATGGTCCCATAAAAGGAATTATTGTGTAACAAACTGCATTGAACGGCACCAAGTAAGAGAATGCTTACGAGAAACTGGAGATGAGATACTCCGAAACTTAAATAATACATGAAATATAATGACCGCTCAAAAAGCAACCCATCAAAAATTCACAGCTGTGTATCTGTATTTTAGGGAAGCCTCAATTCAAGCAGCATTTAGAAAAGAGGATCCTAGACTGGAAGAAAGGCGTATGCAAGAGAATTTCTCTTTTAACAAAAGAGAAAAGTCATGGTTAAATAATACGTTCCTCCAATAAATGCACAGTTTTTAACTAAATACATGGACATGGTGTGTTTGAATTGGAGTATAGAGACTAAATCCAGCAACCTGCAAAGCAAACCTAGTACATCTTCTGTAAAAAAGTTGGCCTTTTAGAGTACTCCTCAACACTGCCAAGCACCAGATGTGCCAATTCATTACAAAGACCCTTGAAGTCACCAAGCCTAACCTCACCTAGGCCAAAGATTCGAAATATAGAATTAATAAACATCAATTCACAGACCATCTCAAACCAATGCCTCCTTAGCAGACGGAGCCCACACAAAACTGGATGAGACTGAAACTTTAGACCACATGTTCAAAAGTGGATTATGCGAATGCAGACATGCAACTGATTTAATTAGCAATTTGGCACAGCTATAATTTGAGAATTTAAATAAACATGGGGCCACCTCAATGGAAACTACAATCTTTCACCAATGCAAAATATGCAGTTCAATATTATAGATACCATGGATGTATAAGTTTAAGAAACTTCTGAATATTTCGACCCTTCACATAAAATATGAAGCATGTAAGTGACAAAGATCAAGTAATAAACTGTAAAAGGCATCAGAATGAGTTGGTTAGGCCACCATGGTATGGGATCCCTTTAACAATTGAACTAAAATTAAAAATATAAGATTTACATGTATTGAGTTTTTATTAAAAAGCTGGGCATTCCAGTGAAGAACAATGGGAAATGCAATTTGATCAGAAACTACATGATGCATAATATTCACCTGAGATAAAATCTACCATAATATATTCTGGGAAGTAAGGCTTACAAATATTTTAAGTAAAAGAGCGTCCCAAGAACTGGAGACAGTTTCCCCCTAAGACAAAGATTCGCCAGGTTCCTACAGACAATGAAAGAATAATGATGTTAGAAGGCAGTTTCCCTACTATTTAAAGATATGTACCCAAAAAGACTTCAAGAAATTAAACCAGCATAAAGAAACTATATCCTAATCTGTGAGCTTCCATTGCCAGAGAGGCAATTAACTATTGGTGAAAAGTGATTGTAACAACCGGTAAATAATCATAAGGCATTCTTCTAGGGGACTTCCATTTTGTCAAGGCTAGAGCCTAAAACTAACTTATTGCCGAGTAACGCCCCGCAACAGAAAAAACCATCCAATATTGGGTTACCAATCGTGAAAGGGAAGTCAGCAAGGACTGTGGAAGATCGTTCTCGCTCTGGGAAGCTAGCAAGATATCATGGGAGATGCCTCAAGTGTGGTGGTCCTGGTCATCGTACACATGATTTCTCAGGACCTTATCTGATGTTTTTCCTGTGAAAAGTTTGGTCGTAGACAATGGAGATGTCCTAGAGTCATGACATGGCGACCTCGCGTGCTTGAAACTGAAGTGAGAAGGGAAGGGTTGGATTATGTCCTTGCGGGAGTACGCAAAGAGGTTGGGGCTTGTCTGCGAGATACCATGTCTGACTTAGAGAAGGCCATAGGCAATGCTTTATTCGGTGATATCATTCAAGGTGAGGACAAGCGTCCTACAATGGGGTTTGTCATGTTTGTAGGTAGAAATCCTATCACGTGATGCAGTAATCACTTGGTGCAGTAAGAAGCAGATAATTATTTCGAGGTCCACTCCAGAGGTAGCGTGTAGAACTATGGCTCAAACCACTTGTGAGATTAATTGGCTTGTACCCTTTCTACAAGTGCGGGCATTGTCCATCAAATTTTTAGAACTCCAGCTCTTCCCTGATGTAACAAGAAATTAACAACTTATATTATCACTAATCATGTCCTTCACGAACTCACACCAAACATATTGAAGTAGACTGTCATTTTACCAAGGAGGGAAGTAGTATGTGAAGAGATACCCCTCACATTTTTCAGAGCTACAACTTCCACATATTTTCACCAAAGCTCTTCCGAAGAAGTGCATTTCATTGTTGTCATTTAAGTTACGTATGATTGATAGATATGCTCCAACCAAGATTTTAAAAAGTGCGAGGCAGTCCGAGGCGTTTTTCCAAAATATGAGGCGAGGCGTAAGCGTAAGCCTCATTTTTTTGTAAAGAAAAATTATAACTAAAGCAAATTATACTGGAATAAACTACAACGCAAACTATTGCAACATATTGTCCAAAATTGCAATACAAAGTACAAACTACAACTATGATTGTTGATTGTTAAAAGTTGAAATACGATTGCGAAATTATAAAAGAAAATAGAAAGTAGAAAAAAGTTCAACATAAGCATAAATCTAATGCAACATATTGTCCATTACATTCGGGATATCCGTCAAAAATCACTAATCATCAACATTGATTCAACGAATCAACATCAGTCGTCTCGCTTCCCAGCATTGTCGCTGCCATCGTCATCGTTGTTGTTGCTACTCATTGAACATCATCAGAGTTATCCATATAATTCAAATGCACAACATCGACCTCATCGCTTCCATCATCAGAATTGGAGAACTCCTCCTCCTCAACATTAATTAGAGTTTATCCTTTACTTAATCAAAAAAGTAATATGCATTGAAAATTGATCGCAAATAAAGCATCGAGTATTCTTTTAATTTGTATTGCACCTTTGTCATGTTTTCCCCCTTCTTTTTACGTTGAGCGACATGAGCTCCTTCACCTCCTTCCTCATCAATAGGATCATCCTCAAGGGGTATGTTTGCATCAAGATCCTAATAGCAGGAGGAGGGATGGCGTCTCGGGAGTCTGGGCGTGGGGAGATCGGGGAAAGGCCCCCGAACGTACGGAGGGGGCGGCCGACCCTAAGGGGGGACTCTCGGCGCGAGGGTCTCTCGCGTGGGGTGATGGTCTCGCCCACAGCCCCCTGGAAGCTGGGGTGTCTTGGGCTCGTGGGATGAGGCGCCCGCCATGGAGGAGATGCTTCAAGTGCGATGGTTTAGGCCATTTCGCGCGTTGGTGCAAGGTGAAGGAGAAGTTCTGTTATCGTTGTCGATCAGAGGGGCATGTGCAGAGAGAGTGTCCTCGTGCCTCCAAGGGGATGGAGGTTGATGAGGAGACCGGTCGTGGATCTCTGGACGGAAAGATGGATGAGGCTGATCCCATCTCTGCGGTCCTCATTGCGGAAGGTCCTCAGGAGGATCTCAAGAAGGTGGCTGACGTGCTGGCGTTTGGCCGATCAGCCGGATGTTTGGAGGACGAGATCTGGTTGTCGGACACAGAATTGTGCGTTCGCATGGTGGAAGCCGCGGAGGCGGGGGCTTTCCTCTTCAACGCCTGTTGTATGTTCCCCACATCGGTTAAATGGCGGAGACCACGGCTGCGGGATGGTACGGATCGGGTGGGATCGCGAACATTGCTGGAGGTTGAAGACCTGCCTATCAGATACCGGCGATTGGCCATGATTAGGGAAGCGCTTCGGGACGTGGGAGCGATGGATCGTCTGATACGCTCTGGTCTTTTTCCTGGTGAATATTGGAGTGTGGTGGTCTCCTTGTTGGGAGCTCGGATGCCCATCCCCGCGATGGTCCGGTTCTCGGTGGGTAGGGCCACCTTCTGCTTGCGTTTGAGGTGTGTGGAGGCCTCGACACTCTGTTCCTCGGTTGGTTGCTCGGTGCCTGGTGGTGGTCGACCAGAGTTGCATCATGTGGAGGCGATTGCTCGGCCCGACACACCTTTGGTGGCCGGATTTTCTGTCGGCGGGTGTCGGTTGGCATCTCCGGTCGATAGATCGGTTTGCGATGGGAGTCGAAACATCGTGCGTGATTCGTGGAGGGAGACGAGCGGCGGCGTGCTTTCGATGGGGGTCGTTATGCCTGAATTGAAGCTTGGGGGCCCGCAAGTCCCACCGCTGTCAGCTGTTACGAGGGAGGGCTCTCAGTACCACGGGTTGGATTGTATCGTTTCGGGTTCTGTTGGGCCGAACACGGCGGGTGACTAGGGTGGCGTGTTCGGATTCTCACGTTCTCAATGGGCGGGATCCGATAAGGCTCATGCGCTGGATTTTTCGACATGTGTCATTGGAGGAGGTTTCGCTGCGGTGGATCTTCCGCTTTCGTCTTTTGGGACGGGGGTCGAAGCTTCGAAAGTTGAAGTGCAGATTTCTGAGGCCCCTCTTCTGGTCGCTTCGGGGGGCGGCGATGTCGTATCGCTTGATGTGGGGAGGGGTCGCGCGCGGGGGGGGGGGGGGGTCTCAGCGGTTGGAAGGGATGGTGGAGATAGAGGCGAGCCCAGGTGAAGGTTATGGTGATGGCGCGTGGGTCAGTGAGCGGCAGGGGGTTCAGCGCTCCAAGGAACTGGCGGAGCCCTACATTGTTCCAGGGGCTGCATCCTTGGCTCGTGGTAGGAAGATGGCGATGAGGATTCTGGCAACGGAGAGATCAAGGAGGGGACGGAGGTTGGTGTTGGGAGAGGGGGGAAAAAGGCCGAGGCCGGACCCTCTGCTCTCTTTCTCTCGTAAAAGAAGGAAGCCGGAAGCAAGATTGTTGTTCGAGCGGGAATTAGAGGATTCTGAGAAGGGTGCGGTGGAAGTCAAGAACACCTCAAAGTCTGGGGGTGCTCAGCAGGACTTGGAAGATCAGGGTGACAATGCGACGGTAGAGGACACGGTGGATATTCACGTACGGGTTGCGGAATGTCTTGGGGTGATCATCCCCACCTCAAACCCTCCAAGTGGATCCAAATGAAGATCGTTTCATGGAATGTGCGTGGGATGGGGGAGGGGGAGAAAAGGAGGGGGATTGGAGGATTGTTGAATGTTTGGCAGGCGGACGTCGCGTTTTTGCAGGAGTCAAAAATTAATTCTTAGAGTGATGTGCTTTGGAGCTCGTTAGGATGTTCAAGGGTATCCGAGTGTAGGTCCGTTGCCGCAAGGGGGAGCTCTGGGGGTCTGGTCCTGGCTTGGGACGGATCGTTCTTCGACTTTGTTGCGCACAACGAGGCGACTCGTTCTATTTCATTGGTGTTGGACAACAAGCAGGGCATGGGCAGATGTCTGTTTACGTCAGTTTACGGTGAGGCTGGGTGGGGGATACGGAGTTGTGGGAGGAGTTGAAGGAGATCAGGGGTTCCTACCCGACCCTCCCCTGGTTGGTGGGTGGTGACTTCAATGTGACCTTGTTTGCGGCAGATCGTCCCAGCAGTAGGGACGGAAGGGGCGTTGTCTCGGACGTCTTCCGAGAGATTGTGGGGGAGATGGAGCCGGTGGTCATGGACGCAAGTAATCGAAAATACACATGGCGCAATACCTCTTCCAGATTTCGTATTAATCGGTTTCTGGTCTCAACTGATTGGTTCGAAAGGTTTCCTCTATCCAAGGTTCAAGCCCTTCCAAGGTCTAGATCGGACCACACAACTATTGTTTGGGTGTCAAGAATGGTCCGTTGACGAAATCGAGATTCAGATTTGAGAGATCCTGGTTGCTCGACAACGGTTTTAGAGAGATGGTGTGCGATTTCTGGGGGTCCTTGAGAGTGGAGGGTTTTGCAACGCAAAGGTTGGCACAGAAATTGCTTCTTCTGAGGCATAGGTTGACGGAACATAAGAAGCAGGTGGCCTGAAGCAGAACTGAAAATAGAGAGAGGATGGTCGCAAAGATTTCCAGATGGGATGCTATAGAAGATGCCCGACCTTTGAGTGTTGAAGAACAGATGGCGAGAGGAGCTCAGCAGCAGGTGGTTGCAGAGGAGGATAGACGCAGGGAGGTCGAGTGGCGACAAAGGTCTAGACATAAATGGGTAAAGGAAAGTGACGCGAATACCCAATTTTTTCATGCACCTGCCAATGGTAGGAGAAGGGCGAACAAGATTTTTGATCTAAAGGTAGAGGATGCCACTGTTACTAGGGATAGGGAGATTGGGAAGGCGCTTGTTGAGCATTTCCGCAGGGTCAGCAGGAGGCAACTTGGTTCTGGAGGGGTTTGGTCCGGGAGAGGACACAAGAGACTGGATCAAGGCAGATGAGAATGGCTTATCTCGGTTTTTTGACGGGAGGAGGTCCGAACGACGGTGTTCGCCCTCAACGTGGATGGTTGCTCGGGTCCAGATGGGTTCCTGGTGGCTTTTTTCTGAGAGTTCTGGTCTTTACAGGAGCAGGACGTCATGGATATGCTGATGGAGTTCAGGGATGGAAACAGGGGGTTGGAGCGGCTAAATAAAGCCATGCCGTTCTTGCTCCCTAAAAAGGAGGGGGCAGTGTGTGTCGACGAGTTCAGGCCAATTGCCTTATCAAACACTATTATCTTTTTTTTGAATCCAAAAAAGGGGGATACACTCAAAGGTGTTCACCCCAAGCTTTTAATTAAAGGGTAACAAAGTATTATAGAAATAAACAAGAAGAAAAGGCCCCAGGTCAGAGCCACGACTCTAGCACCCACGCCACCTGACAAAAAACATTTTCTTTATAAAATCTTTGCCCAGAGAAAACCAACGCATTCCTAGCCATCCAGACCGCCCACACCACGGCGATAGGGTGAAGAAGTTCCCTTCGTGAACGATCCTTGGCCGCCACCATGCTCCCGCAGAAGGAGGCAACATTGTCCGTATTCACCCAATCTAGGTCAGCATCAACCCAGATCGTCTCCGTAGCGGTACATCTGAAGAAGAGATGGCAAATAGATTCAATCTCCAGTCCACAAAGGAGGCATCTGTCTGACACCAACCTCAGAAGTCTCAAGAATCTCTCACGCGTCATGAGTCTTTCTCTTCTAAACAGCCACATGAAAAAGCCAATCCTCTCCGGAAGCCCCAGACCCCAATGGAACTTGCAGTCTCTTGCCATAACCGGCGACAGAGAAGGTGGCGGTCGACAAATCGCAGTGTACGCCCTACGAACAGAGAAGCTTCCGTTTATCTTATTATTGCAAAGGTTCTCGCCAACCGGCTGCGTGGAATAATGGATGATCTTATATCTGAATCTCAGACGGCTTTCATTCCGGGCGGACAATTGCTGGAGGGAGTAGTGGTAGCGGCAGAGATCATCGCTGACTGGAAGAGGGACACTTCAGGCTTCTTATGGAAGGTCGACTTTTCCAAGGCCGATGATTGTCTTAGTTGGAGATTTCTATGGGCGTCTCTGGTGAAGAGGGGCTTCCCGAAAGTATGGATTGATTGGATGAAGAGGTGCATCACGACTGCTTCTCTGTCGGTGCTGGTGAATGGCAGACAGGAGGGGGGTTTCTTCCAACCACAACGAGGGGTGAGGCAGGGTTGCCCTTTGGCTCCTCTCCTATTTGTCTTGGAAACGGGCGGTTTGACTACGATGGCAGAGCTGGCGGTAGAAGGGGTTTTTTTCAAGGGTTACACTAGAGGGGATTGCTCGGTATCGGTGCTACAATACGCGGATGACACGCTGCTTTTTATCGAGGGCGGGGTCGAAGAGTGCAGGGCGGTGAAAGCAGTGGTCGACATTTTTGGTCATCTTTCGGGGTTGCAGGTGAATGGTGCAAAGTCGGCCTTTGTTCCTTTTAGTTTGCGTTCGGACGAGGTGGCAAGATGTGTGGTGATATTGGGAACGATGTGGAAATCGCTACCTATCAGCTACTTGGGTCTGCCTCTGGTAGTTGGGAGGTTGAGGCAGATGGATTGGTTGCCTCTGATAGAGAAAATGGAAAAGAAGTTAGCGAGTTGGAAGGCGTCTTTCCTTTCGAGGGAAGGGAAGCTGGTACTGGTGAAGGCAGTGTTGGCAGCCATTCCGATTTTCTTCATCTCGACTCGGATTTTACCTGTTGGCATGAAGGAATGCCTGGAGTGTCTGATGTGTAGCTTCTTCAGGTCTTCCTCTGCTCTGAAGAGGGGGTTGGCTCTGGTCGACTGGGCTACGGTGTCCACTCCGCTTGAGGAGGGGGGCTTGGAGTGTTGCATCTTGCGGATATGAACAGAGCATTGCTGGCGAAGTGGATACTAAAGATCTGGGGGTCCGAGTGCGACCTGCTCCCCAGGATGATCCATTTTATCTATGGGGTTGCTTCGGAACTTGTTGCTAGAGTGGACTGTGTAGCGTCGCCTACGGTTTTCTGGAGAGGAATATGCTCAACTTTGCCTGACGTGGGGCGTTTTCTGAGTCCGCAACTGGGGAACGGCTGGGGTTTCCAATTTTGGATTGCAAACTGGTTTGGTCTTGGTAGGATGAGTGAGCGTTTTCCATGACTCTATGCGTTGGGTTCCAACAAGGAGGCATCGGTGGCGGACGTTTGGTCAGATGGTGTGTGGGCATTGATCTTTGTTTCAACTCTTTCTGAGCAGCGGATGGAAGAGTTCCTGCATCTTTCAACCATGTTGGGAGATATCGATGGTCCTATTGCGGGGAGGGATCATTGGCGCTGGAGGGATGGGTCAGTCTCGGTCAGGAAGGCGTATAGGGCGCTCGTGGGGCAGCAATCGGTAGATGACACGGGTATGAGGGATGATTGTTCAAGATTATGTAAATGGCATATCCCATCCATGGCCTCAAATTTCAGCGAAATTCGGTCGAATTTCTGTCGAATATCGATATCATGTTGAAATCGAAATTCGGCCGAAAGGGCCGAAATGACCGAAATATAAGGGCCCTAGTACAAAAAATAACCGAAATGACCAAAATTTTGGTCGAATTTCGACCGAAATTCCACCGAAATTCTGTTTCGATCGGTCACAGAAATGGTGACCAAAACCGACATTTAGGGCCCTGATCCCATCGAGGGTGAAGATATTATTATGGCTGCTTAGAAGGGAGCGGATCCTAACAGCAGCTTGGAGAGCGAGAATTTCACCTAATACTGAGGCCGGATGCGTGCGATGCGGATCAGAGATGGAAGACAGATCATTTGTTCTTTTTTGTGCCCCGGCTTTGTTGAGGTGTGGCAAAAGGGAGATTGCACGGGGTTAAGCTAGGGAGACAAGCCGTCTTTCTGGAATTCAATTGGCGAAGGTTGAACAGGCTCTAAGGAAGGGAGACTTAAAGCTTGTGCAATCGTGTGGGCACTATAGCTGGCTAGAAACGATGTAATTTTCAGGGGAGGGAGGTTTTATGTTGAGAATGTCTTGGGGCACGCTACTGCCATTTTTCAATTATGGCGGATGTAATTTTTACGTTTTTTTCTTTTTTATTTATACAATTTTTTGGCTAGATGTTGGAGTAATTGATATATGTGTCACATGTATGGGAGATGGGTAAATGGATACCTCCAGGATTCATTTACCCCATCTAGTTGTTTAGTCCCACATCGTCTAGTGGCGGGACTTAGAGGCTCTATGGAGGCTATATAAAGAGCCCCAGACCTCATGTATCAGATGAGAAAGTCAAAAGACAAACATGATCCTTTGAGGCCTTCTCCCGTAGTTTCATCCCGCTCCTCACGGAGTAGGGTTCCACGTAAATCTTTGTGTTCTTCCAGTTTCATATTTAAATATTATGCTATGTTTTATCATTCTGCTTCCACTTCCTATTTTCTAACATGGTATCAGAGCATGTCGATTCTCGAGGATTTTATGTTGATTATTTATCCGAGATTCGAGTTTTGATATGTTGAAGATTATTTTTCCATGAAGTTCATATTCAAGATGTGTTCAAGTATGTTTAAGAAATTCTAGGGTTTCACACAAAACCCTAATCATGATCCAGGTGCAGGCCAGCAGCCCTAGCCGCAGATCGAGCATGGCGGCATGCCAATCTTCCTCTGTGGTGCATAATTAGAAAAAGGGTGTGGTCGAAACTCCTTCAGCGGCGGCTCCAGGCCGCGTCTTCTGCTCCCATGCGGTGCCTCTCTAGGGCTTTTCTTCTCCAGACGATTTCTTCTCCAGGCGATTTCTTCTCCAAGCGTCCTTGCAATGCGCCTTTTCCCGCAACCCTAGACGTGCGACCTTCAGCGCAACCATCCAGGCGCTAGCAACGCTCCATCAGCGCTGGCGGCGCAACTCTGCCGCATCTCCAGCCCGAAGCAGTTGCAGTTCTCGCGCATCCCTCGAGCGCAGGCACGCGATACTCGCGCGTGCGCTAACAGGTGGTGCCCTTGGCTTCTTCCCCAGCCGCAGGACTTCTTCGTGCAGGCGGAAAAACTCCATGCAAGTCGCATATCGATCTTCTGGCGGTGCTGGCGATGCTCTCTCGCCCGAGCCCCGTACAGGCGGCTCTCCTCCATGCGGTGGCGCTTCTGGTACATCCCTTCTCTGGCGGAATCCCCAGGCGCAACTCCCCCCTCCCAAGCGGCTCCTCCTTCTCGCCCCCCAAGTCATTCTCCCAAACCCGTACCTCCCCACTCGCCGACCGTTGACGTGCCTGCCCCATCGCCGTTGCCGGACAAGGCTCCTGCTTTCATAGCCGCAGGTAGCGACGGAGTTCCTCTCCTCGCGCGATGCCCTGCGCAACTCCTTGTGTAAACATAGCTGCGATGGCGGCGGAGAATTGGGTTCCTGTGTTGGGAACCCTAAAAGGGTAGCGGGCCCCTGTTTTTATTTTTAGAAAAAAGGGGTTCCTTTTGAGGGCTATTTTGAGCCCACGTAAAAAAAAGGGTGGCTGATTTGGGCCCTGTGGGCTAGGAAAAAATGAGAGAAGAGAGATTAAAAAAAGGAGAGAAGTTCAAAAAAGGAGAGAGAGAGAGAGAGGGAGAGGAACGGCTCTTTTGGGCCCTTTTTGGCCTTTATGTTATTAAAAAAAGGAGAGAGAGAGTGTGATTCAAAAAAAATTGAGACGAAAAGGCACGTACATTTGAAAAGTCGTACGCAAAAGTTTTGCCAAAAAATGCAACAAAAAGCCGAAAAAAATCAACGGCTTAAAAAAATGTTTCAAAAAAATTGATGATGAATGTTTTGAAAAACCGACAAAGTTGTGATCGGCTAAGTGGTTTTGTTTTGTCCCCATCATTATTGTCTTCTCCCAACTTTGCCGATGTTCATTTTCCGACAAGTATGGGAGAAAGGGGGAGTGTATATGTAGAGTCACGGGTCTTGATCCAGATTCAGATGCCAGTCTCCAGACCAGCCAGATGATCAGACTCTACAGTTTTTCAGATGAAGATTTTCCATGCGCAAGATTCAGACTCGATGTTCAGATTCCGAGTCCACATGTGTGATACGCAGTTGTTCAGACTCGACAGATTGGTCAGAGTCCAAGTTCGAGGCACCCCATGTTGAGTGACCCATTTTTCGAGTTCTCCAGAGAGACTCCAGTTTCAGACACGCATGAGTATGCGGTCTTTTCATATGAGCACATGTTTGCCATCTTTTATGTGGTCCCCATCTTTTTTCTTGTTTTTTCAGCCGGAGTTTTCATGTGAGCCACAGGGACTCCAAAGTATAGGACCATTCCCTATGCCATGTTGGCAAGGGTTTTCATGTGGTATCATAGGTACACCAGAGTAGTGCACCATTCTCTGTGCCAGATGGGAGAGACCTAGTTCTTCGACGAGGAGACTTCTTTCAGACTCCATTCTCCAGCGACTGTGGACTCCGACGAGGATTGCACAGCCACGGTCCTTTTCAGTTCGGCCCTTTTCAGAGATGGAGCAGTTGTCCACATGTTGTGGCGGGCCAGAGTACTCCGACGAGGAGACTCATTTCCAGTTGCAGTGACTCTGACAGACGCAGTTCAGAGCACATGCTCTCCGACGAGGAGATTCAGCAGACTCACACTTCAGCCCATTCGTCCTCCTCACCTGCACGGCATGAGAAGCAACGTCCTCGACAGCAGCAATGTGCACGTTGGGTTGATATTGTCGTAGTGTCCTGTAGCGTTGAGTTGAGTTTCTTTCTGTTTGTCCAAGCTGAGCATTACATGCTCCAGCTTGAGGGGGAGTGTTGGAGTCATTGATATATACGTCACATGTATGGGAGATGGGTAAATGGATACCTCCAGGATCCATTTACCCCATCCAGTTGTTTAATCCCACATCGTCCAGCGGTGGGACTTGGAGGCTCTGTGGAAGCTATATAAAGAGCCTCAGACCTCCTGTATCAGATGAGAAAGTCAATAGACAAACACGGCCCTTTGAGGCTTTCTCCAGTGGTTTCATCCCACTCCTCACGGAGTAGGGTTCCACGTAAATCTTTGTGTTCTTCCAGTTTCATATTTCTAGATTATGCTCTGTTTTATCATTCCGCTTCCGCTTCCTATTTTCTAACAATCTCTAAAGGAGATCTATCCCACCGTTCTCTCTCAAAAAAAAAGATCATGATAGGCCTTAACATCTTGGGCTTCCAAAATCCATTCATCGCAGGAGTCAATGACTTCCAAACATAAAGGATCTTTTATTGTTTTCTTCCTTGATTCCCTATGTTTCAATTTGAGATTGAATGTTGCTGGGAAAAAGATGAATCGTTGTTTATTCCTTGAACCCTAGTCTCTCTTATATAGAGGAGAGACCTATGGGTAAATTACATAAGATAAATAAGAGAATAGAAAAATAAGAAAAACAGTACAAAGACATAAATATAACTCTACATTCCCCCTCAAGATGGAGAATAGATGTCAATCATGCTCAGCTTGGATGAGCATTTTTGGAAAGTCCCTAAGCAAAGCCTTGGTGAAGATATCTGCAATTTGATACCCAGAACTGACACGAGAGGTAGAGATAAAGTCCTTCGGAATCATATCCCTTGTATAGTGACAGTCCACTTTGCTTGGTTCTCTCATGAAATGTAGGATTGTTTGCAATGAAAAGAGCTGCATGGTTATCACATTGTAGCTGCATTGGAATAGGTACATCTATATGTAAATATGCTAGTACTGCTTGAACCCACATCATTTCTGTACTAGCTTGTGCCATAGCCCTATATTCAGACTCAATGATGGACCTGGAAACCACAGTTTGCTTCTTACTCTTCCAAGAGACGAGAGAGCTACCAACAAAGCAAAACTAGAAGTGGACTTTCTAGCCTTTGGACATCCTACATAGCACCAACGCATGCAGAAACAGTAAGTGTTTCCCCTTTTCTGAATAATAATCCTGCACCTAGAGAAGACATTAGGCACCTCAAAATCATATACGCATCATCCATGTGTACCTGTCGGGGTTGTTCCATGAATTGATTCACCCGGCTAACTGCAAATGAGATGTTCGGTCTGGATATAGTAACATAAAGAAGCTTCTCCACTATTTCTATATAACTTCTTATATCCACTTCCTCTGTATCATCATCATATAACCTCATACAAGGGTCCATAGGAGTGGTAGCAGGTCGACATCCAACCTCGTGTGTTTCCTCACCTTCACCGCTGTGGCCTCTTACGTAACGTAAGATCCTTTGTCGTCGTCGCCAGGACCTAGCACGAGGTTGCAACAACCATTAGCGACCTCCTTTGCACTGCAGTAGTCTCTCCCGCGGTTGCAGCAACCATCAACGGTCATCTATTGCCGTCGCCAGAACCTCGCACGTGTGTGCATCCTCTTTACGTGAGCTCTAGGCGGCAGTTCGGGTCCTCATGCCCTAAATTTCATGATTGCCTAAGATCTCTACAGCAACTCTTTGATCTCTCTATTTGACCGTGATGGCCACGACTTCCATCGAGACCAAGCCCTTGTTTTCAACATCTTGTATGATGGTTCATGGGACTTCTAACAAACTCAAGGGCACAGATAACTATGTGCTCTAGTTTTGAACTTTCAAGGTGTTCATCGACGGTCAAAGGAAGATATCTATCCTTACAAAGAACTCTACAGGAGAGAGATGAAGAGTATGAGTCTTGGCTTAGGGACAACTACTAGGTCGCAACATGGATGATCAATTGCATTGAGTCCCATATTGCGGTGAACCTCCTGTTCAGGACATTGCATTGAATTTAGTTCATCGAAAGTTCAACTTGGGGCAGGACAACCATCTAATTAAATTGTCACATCGTATTCCACGCGGGGCATGCGAAGAGCTAACAGTGACATCCATTGTGGATGATGACGTACAAGGTGTATTTGTATATACCCAGACAATTAGAACATCAACACCTACTGATATTATTATTGAGAGTCAATCGATGTCATATGTGGTGCCGGATGTTGATGACGCAGAGCATCGCCTCCCTTTGGGTCCTTCCGTTGTTCGGAACACTAGTGATCCTATATCGCAGCAAACACCAGTTCACGAATTCATGAGCGATGCTCTCTTGAGAGAAGTTAATCATGCCCTGGATGATGTCATCCCTAGGGTAACAGACGACGAGTTGGATGAGAACAATGATAATGAGCTTGATGATAATGTTGTCGTAAATGACCAGACGGGAGCTGATAAACCCATTCCCCAAAAAACTTTGCATGTGTATCATTTTTTAGGAGTAGACGATGTGACACCCCTGCAACATTTGAGGATGATTTTCGAAAAAAGTCTGTGCTCAACAGTTTTGGTGACAAACTTCAAAAGGGCGGAACATTCAAGAGTAAGGACAATTTGATTTATGTTGTGAAGAAACATCACATCCTTACCCACTACAACTTCATGATTAAAGAATCCACCACTTTGGTCTAGTTAATTCTATGCACCATGCAATCGAAGGGTTGTCTTTGATTTCTACGTGGTCATTTCAGGAGGTTCGACGGTATGTGAGTGATCTATAAGATCGAAGGCCTACACACTTGTATAAACCCAATGGTTAATCAGGATCATCCTCAATTAGACTACAATTTCATGGCTAGATCAATGCTAACCTTAGTGAAGGATGACCCCACAATTTAGGTGGCGAGATGCAGAGCTCACATTCACGAGTTGTACAATTACTGGTTACGAAAAAGATCGCGAGATACTAAGAGAAAAGCAATTGGAATAATATTTGATGATTAGAAGAAGTCCTATGCGGAGATGTCGCATATGTTGCATGCATTGAAGGTTGTCATTCTGGGGATTGAAATAGATGTCTACCATACGGAACACTTAAACCCGTGGAAACCCCATTGTTGTAGATTTCACCGTTGCTTTTGGGTGTTCGACCCTTGCATTGAGACTTTCAAACGTTGTAGGCCGTAGATAAGCATGATGGGACTCATTTGTATGACAAATACAAGCAGAAACTGTTGATTGCATATGGAGTGGAGGGAGATAACCACGTTGTACCGCTTGCATTCGAGATAGTTGATGAGGAATCAGGCCCTACTTGGAAATGATGCTTTCGTTGGTTCCATCAAAGTAATCGGAATGCGTGATGGGCTAATATGTATCATTCCTGATTGTCATCCTGATATAAAATCCGCAATGAATGATGTTGATGTTGATTTCTTACCGTCTTTTGCATACTGGTGATTTTGTTCTAAGCATGTCGCAAGAAATTTCAACAGTGCATTTAAGAACGGCTCTGTGAAGTTGTTGGCACAGGCAATGGCTTTACAAATGTCTACCAAGAACGTCTGCCAGGAAGTTTACTTATTTCATGAGAAAATTGCAGGAATGGAACCCAGATGCCGGTAGGTGGTTTTCCAGAACGACTGTCGCATGGAGCAGTGGACTCTAGCTTACGATGGTGGGTGTAGATTTGGGAAGATGATGACAAACCTAAGTGAAAGTTATAATGCGATACTTAAGGTTGCAAGGTGTTTGCCCATTGTTGCACTAATCAAGAAGACTTTCTATAATTGCATCTTATACTTCAACGAGCGAAAAGATGAGGCTACCACTGCACTCGTTGTCGGTCAAAAATTCACGAAAACTACAATAATTGAACTACAAAAATGGAGTGTAGCTGCAAATGGACACATAGTAACCTGCATACAATGGCCGCCAAACTTGATGTTTGAGGTTTTAACCGGTGCCCGACGCACACAATTTGGGGTTCCCTACCGCAAAAGGTACACTTTGAACATGGGACAACGTACATGTAATAAATAGTAGATTTATCCTATTCCATGTTTTTTATGCTATCGATGTCATTTCCCAAAGGTGATCAGAGATAAATACATATGTTGGTGAATGGTACACACGAGAGAATAAACTCAAGGTGTATGAAGGTAGGTGTTTTCCTATTGGCGAGCGGGATACATGGTCTTCATTAGAGTATCCTGAATTGTGTCCTGATAAACTGCGTAAGCATAGCAAGGGTCGCCCACGGTCAACAAGGATTCATGATGAAATGGATGTTGGGGATGTTCTGCAATAAAATACATGTTCGTTGTGTGGTGTTCTGGGTCATAGCAATCGATATTATCCTAATAAAAGCACACAAACATCCACCTCACAGACCTCTACATCTAATGTGCAACCTTTAGTGAGAAACAAAAAAAGATGTGGCACATGTTGAGGTGAAGGTCACAACAACAAAAATGTCTTGGTTTGAGTAAGTTTGGTGATTTTTGGGTACATTTCTGTGTGTAACATTGTTTAGTTAATACAAGTAGCATACTATTTTCTTGTTGGGTGCATTTCCGTGCATTGCTTTGCTTAGTTAATACAAATAGCTTACTGTTTTTCTTGTCTCTTTTGCATTCTAATTTCATGGATGTTGATTGTAGAAGGATCTTGGACGTCTTGACACATCAGTATTGACACGGTAGGAGCGGCACCGTTCGTGTCGTGTCGAGGCAGGCGACATAAGAGATCTAAGCCTTCTACGTTAATAATATTTTTTACCTATGTCTTGTACATTTTTATAAATGCATGCCTCGTCATGGTTGTGTTGACATCGACGCAAGACACATGCGTGTGTATTCCTCTGGACGAGCACGTCCATCCCTACGTAGCGCAGGCCAGGTTACAGAGTTAGAACTTATCTCCTTGTACTGGCATCTGATTATAGAACTGGTTGAGCATTGGCGGCCCAAGATGCACACGTTCTACATGACCAACGGAGAGATGAGCATTACCCTCCAAGATATGGCATTCATCATGGGACTACAGATTGATGGACCAGTAGTGACACGAGGGACTACGCCTGGAGTGACGTGGGCAAACATATGCGAGCAGCTTCTAGGTGTACGTCCCTTACCGTTTGAGATAGTGGGCAGTAGGGTTCTGGCGACTTGGCTATATGCATATTTTGCAGAGTTGCCACCAAATGCTGAGGAGGAGGCTTTAAAGAGACGTGCACATGCTTACATGTGTTGTAGATGCCATATGACGACGATGTGATTGCTTCCCTGCCCGAGTATTGCGTCGATGGGCAGAACATTTGGAGGTCATGAGTACCACTTATTTACTTCCACATTGTGTTATTTTTCGAATCGCTTTTTAAGCCATTTTGGCGCCTGTCAAGGCATCCCTGCAACATGCGATACATATGAGGAGCTTCATGTCATTGACTTAAGGGGGAAAGTGGATATTGACATGAGGGGGAAAGTGGATATTGATTGGAGGTATCGACATGATTTGAAAATTCGTGAGCGGGATGCACTCACGAATGAGTTGTTTGTGTAGACCAATCCAACGAGATATATGTAACTTCAGACTACATGGATTGGTACCTAAGAATTACAAGGAGGTTTGTGGGTCGACTGGGTGCATTGGTAACCAATGTAAGAATAACCTTTATTTAATATTTTAATCTTTTACATGGACATATTTATTCATTGAATTTTTACATCATGCAGATGTCCACGTGGAACCTCATCTACAAATGGGACACTTAAAGTGTCGAGAGAGAGCTATTCAGGCAAAGGCAGAAACTGAGCAGTGGTTAGCATTCCAATTTGTTGATGCGATGGCCATACATGAGGAGCATGCCGACCAGGCTCATGCAGAAGCTAATGAGGGTGCACAAAGGAGAGGGAGAGGTCGTGCTCGAACGTGTGGATGGAGACGTGGATGTAGACGCGGGTGTGGTTATCAAGATGTCGCACCCGAGATTGAGGAAGAAGCAGATGTTCCAGTCATGGAACGTGTCCCATCCCTTGATTTGGAACATTAAGAGATGCCCCAATTTGTGTTGGAGACCCAATTCGGCACCCCTTCTATCGAGCCACCAACTGAAGAAATGTAAACACCGTAGGCACCTATGAGGAACTTCATGGGAGGGAACGTAAGGGGTACTCACCCACTTACTACACGCTTACACCGTCACCGGTGCCGATTTTCGATGACGACGGTACAGGGACTTCACAAATATCGATGATTGATGAAGGCAGCCGATTAATACCTTTTGACCAACCATAGATTTTGAGGACATTCCAACGGAGGGGGAGAAGATAGATAGAATGGATATTTGTAATGTAAAGTTTTATGTCTTGTAAGGCATATCGAGTGTCGAACATGTGTAACCATATTGTAGTTTCAAACTATACATTGTTTTGTTTCTTTGCCTCTTGTTGGATTTTTATTTCAATTAGGACGGATGTTTATTTATTTGTGAACTAATAACATTTAAACTTGTCACATAAAATTTTCAGTAGGAAATTTGGTTTCAAGTGCTTTAAATTCAATCAAGGGAAGAATTGGAATGGAAATAGAGTTGTCCAGGTTTTTATGCATGTCGCATGCCCAAAATGCGATATAAGCATAGCCCATGCGAGTTCTTGTCGATATCGCATTTATGGCATGCGACACTGCATATGTCGCAGGCTCGGCATGCGATATAAGGCCATAACGCATTCATAGAATGCGGCACTAGTCTCGTATTAACAATATGTGATATGCGTACAGTAGTAAAGTAAAAAAACATCGGGGAGTACCCATGGATCTTTGTAATCCTAAGGCACTAAGGAATTTGCCTCCAAAGAAAAATCATTGTTTGGTTATTTCTCGTACAACTTCTCCTCCTTTACTAGTTAATATGTTACGAAATATTAACCTCCAGTGTCATCTGTTGGCTTCAGATAAAAATAAATCTCTTAAATAAAATAAAACCTCCCTACCCCGCCTCCGAAATACCGAAAAGTATATATGCATTTAATCGTATACACAATAAGCATTATTTCAAAATTCATATGTTGAATTAGCTGCTTACAGTGAGACGACCTTTCCATCCTCGCAAGCAACTCCATTCCAAGCACACGGATCAACATCCCCTTCCTTCTCTCCCCAATCCAGCAGATATCCAAATGGGTCAGCCTCTATCCACTCCCTAAATTCCAGCAGCGCTCTCCCTGCAAAAAACTCAACATAATAATCATTTCTTTTACTCGACAACAATCCCAAAAAATCTCCAGATCACCATCATACCTTCTTCTTCAAAAGCAAACCCAATATCGTACCAGTGAACAGCAAGAAACGCAAAAACAACTGCCAACACCTTCCTCGCGGAGCTCCCCATTACTTCGATTCCTCCAGCGAAGCTCCCTCCTTTCAATCTAACAACAAAACCAAACCATATCTTCTTTGATGGGTAGTCTTCCTCTTGCGGGAAAAACGTAGATTTCGGAGCCCACGACTGCAGCGACAACGACAGGGAGCGTGAAGTAGAAGTCTACGGGTTGAAAAAAAGATCGTCCTTTGCATAATGGACGATTTTAGGTGGTTAATGGTTTCGAGTTGGGAAAGCGAATTTGACGCTGTCTTTGGATTGGATTGGGATGGACTGCGCGGGGAAGAAGAGGTGGCTGCCACGAGGGGAAGTCTTTGCGCTGTTGATTTAAGTTCAACGCTTTGATTAGATTAAGGATTGGCGGCCATTTATACATTTGTTTAGGTAAAATGGGTAGAGGATTGGGTATAGGTTTGGCCGGTCCGACTTAGCTCAAAATCCGATTCAAATCTAAATTTGAAATTTAGTGGGTGGACCGTGGACCTCAAAATGAGACATTATTACATTAATATGCAAGAATGGAACCGGTGTTCTCAAGTGTTAGATCATGTACAATTGTAAGTAATCAATCTGTATTGGGACAGTGCCCACATCTACAATAGAATGTAGTGGTGAATTGAATGATGATTTAATATCAGAGCGAATTAGTTGGCATACTTAAAGTATTTAACATACACATATGCATAAGAAACAACCAGATAAATACAAGAAGAATGGAACACATGATATTGGTGTACATAGATATTAAACTGGGCCGGCCTGACTCGAACCTGACCCATTTTGTTTGGACCAGGTTTGAGCTTGGGCCTGAAATTTGAAAATAAAATAAGCATATGCCCGACCCATTAGCCCATATACTTAAATGGGCTTGATTGGGCCACTTAAACCTGACCCGACCTGACCCAATACCCAACCCTAATAATGGACAATGCATGCACCGTCATTACATGGAAATTAGGCATGTGTCTGTTGTTACAAATTCCTTCTAGAATCCAAAACCATTTTGGGAGAGGATCGTTGCAGTAAGTGAAATACTGCAAACTCTGCTGCAGCGGGTTGATGCACGCCACGTGGATCGAACGGATCGAACGGCTCCGAGCCCTCCTCCACGCGCACTGTCTCCCCTTCCCCGACTTCCCCGACGCATCTGCCCTCGGAGCCCCCGCCTCCCTCCTCGCCGATGCCTCCACTCCCCACCTCTTCTCAGGCAGATGCCATCCTCCCTTCCACTTCCTCCACTCCTCTTCGGCCTCCCTCCTCCACCTCCTTCTCCCCCGCCGCGTCGCCCTCCACTCTTCGCCCCCAACTCTTGCTTCCTCCTGTAGTCCCGATGCCCCCTACAGGTCGTCCTGCCGGATAGGAGGCGCGGGAGGAAGACGTGGGAGGAGCTCGAGTACGGTGAAGACGAGGAAGGCGCGAGAGCCGTCTCGGAGTGGAGGCATCGGCGAGGAGGGAGGCGAGGGCTCCGAGGGCAGATGCGTCGGGGAAGTCGGGGAAGGGGAGACGGTGCGCGCAGAGGAGGGCTCAGAGCCGTTCGATCCGTTCGATCCACGTGGCGTGCATCAACCCGCTGCAGCAGAGTCTGCAGTATTTCACTTACTGCAGACGATCCTCTCCCAACCATTTTTCCTATCGTTGTTTGGAGAATCTCATCATTTCCTTCGGTACCTGGACCTAGAAAGAAGTTTGCTAAATCAATTTTCGTATTAAGTTAAAATAGTCAGAATGAAAGATTGAATAAATAGATTGTGGTTAAATATGTGAGTTATAATTATGTTACGATCATAAAAATTACTTAAGGATATTTGTATAAGAATATATGTGTGTAACTTTGTCCATTTCCCTCGTTGTTGATGGGTTCATATGATTTAAGTGGTCGTCCCTCTATTTAGTCTTCTAACGAATGTCGAGTTCGTCGGACTTACTCCCTCTTGAATATCGATTTCGGACCATATTTGAGAGCATGAGCTAATGATATATATTCGTGTATTACTCGTTTCATTTTCAAACTATATATAGAACAGTATCATTTAACACTTTCTCTCCTGGATATTATACTCACGTTCAGGATTCTTCACAACATTTGTTTTTCATGAAGGAAATTATTTAGATTGTATGACCATTAATTTCAAAGGCACTCACGTAAAGAGAGGAATTAATTACTGCACTAAACGGTAACGGTTTTGTTTCAGTATGAATATTCATCGACAATCTTGGGTCATATATGATAGGGCATTTGATTTTGGTCAAACGACATCGGGTTTTGGAGACCCGCGTTCTACTGAACTGAACTAAGAACGCTTTATTTTTTTATGTTTTATGACCGAAAACACAACTGTAAATAAAAAGATTCTTTTTGTACCCTGAAAATATATTTTCAAAATATATTTTGAATGAAAAATTCTGGCTAATTTTAATTGATCTCAATTATCTCAATTAATATTTATTATTATTAATATATTAATTAATCCCTCGTTAGACAGGATTTGAACCCGTGACATTTTGTACCCAAAACAAACGCGCTAGTGATATCCGTAGGTTTAATACCTCCTGGCACGTTATTTGTTATAAGTGCTTTTGTTTTGTCTAATTTAAAAAATATATATCAAGATGCATCCGGTTTGGAATGAATTGTAAATCTAACTTTTAATTCTACCCTTGCCATTACATTTCGAGTAACGGTACACACATTCTTTAAGGAATTAAGGTATAATGACTCAATCATTTATGCATTAGTTCGCAAAGCATGTGTAACGAATTAAGGTGTCATGACTTAGTATGTGCACTTCAAAAATTGAAAGAGATTGTTTAAGGTTGGAAAAATGTAATGTAATTAGAGAAGGGGGTTGCTATATGAATAGACAAATATTACCATGATTAGCATTAGTGAGGGTCTCGGGTAGTTTCCTTATAATGACATGTGATTACGCAACAAAACAAGATTTCCATCAAATCACTAGCTTTGTTTATGTTTGTGGTGATTATACTCCCGTGAGTGAGACTTCACGATGACTTGTAGCGAGAACAAATATGAATTGTGAAGATATGGTTAAATCAAATTAAGGTTGAAAGCCACTATATCAAATGTGTGTTTGCACATGGTATGCTTAGAGAAGTTAGCATACCCGAGAGTGGGGCACATCTCTCATGGTCATGTTGAGTTCTAGATGGAGTGTCAGTTCTGATTCTGTGAGTCTGTTGGTGTGCTTCTTGATTGTCGATTAAGCGTAGTACGAGGTACAGTAGATGTGTCCATGTCCCTAGTATGGCACTCGTCGAAGATGCGTACTTCATCATAAGAGTGTATCATGTGCAATCTCATTTGACCGTAGTGTACTCGTTCCCGAGTATACCCCTTGTGATGAGTAAACTGAGGGAAATAAGTTGAAGTTGGACTTGGGGTTGTTTGCTTGATTCGATTCTTCCAGTGCACGTGGTGTGATTGCTGAGTTTTTATTGTTAATGTTTGAACTCAGCAACTAAATGATGTAAAGACATCTTGAATAGTATACAGTGTGTGTGTATGTGTGTGTGTGTGTGATGAACCTGAATGATTCATTTAAGTAAATGTAAAAATGATGAGCTTATTTATGGATGATAATACTAGCACTCGTAGACTTGTAACACCCATGCCCCCAAACATAGTCCACATCTAAAACTCACAAAGTGTGAGAGTGGGTTATAAGTGGAGGGGATTACTACTTGAAAACTTGGGCTTAAGCATTTTGGGTGGTTACCAACGAGTCCAATTTGGGTCCGAACCCAACAAGTTGTCAGGGTGTTTTCCTCGATAACGGACCGAGGACCAAAGCCTGGGACGTTACAAATGGTATCAGAGCTAACTTCTCTCTGATAGTGGAAAGAGCTACCCGAGAGGTAAAGTCACCCCTACAAAGAGATAAGAGGAAATGGCTACTCGGATTATGCATCTGCCACTGTCATTGGGAATAAGTGATGGACCATATTTGAAAGGGCTACTCGAAGGGACCTGAGCCAGGGGACTGATGACGCGAAAAATCCGAGCGACTAAGGTAATCAGGTGTATCTAAGATAGTCGTTGCGACCTCGGTCACTCGATCCTGTCGATCAAGAAAAATGAACCACTAATAGAGGTAAAATCAATCAAAAATGCGAAAGCGGTCCTGCTATTGGATTAACCTGGTATAACGACCATGGTCGAACTCAAGGAGCACGGGTTGGCCTCTCGGCCTACGAAGTAGTAAAAAGGAATAAAATAAAAGAACAAGATGTTTTTAGTGGTTTTTGAGTATTTTTATATTTTTTTTGGATTTTTAGGTAATCAAGAAAATAAGAAAAACAAAGAAAAGCATACTTCAACAAATTATTTAAAGCACTAAAAATCAAACAAAAATGCAAACAAAAATATTTTTATGTATTTTATAATTTTTTATGTTTTTGGCGAATTTTTGAGAATTTTCTGATATTTATTTAATTTCCTAAAAATCAAAAAGTGGCAGAAAGACAAGGTACTATCCAGCCGAGCTAAAAGGGCTTAGATAAAATATCTAAAGCCCCCAAATTAGCTGGGAGGTAATTTTCCTGTAAAGAAGATTACACAAGGAAAATTTAGGTACCAATTTTATTATTTTTGGGTTTTGGTTTAATTACTAGAATTTTTATAAGTTTTTAAGTGTTTTTCAATTTTTAGGGGTTTTCAGTAATGAAAAATAGCTAAAATTGGCTAGAAAATCAAACTAAGCAAGGCAAACAGTGGGTAATTTTTATAGAATTTTTAAATGAGTTTTAATATTTTTTTGTGATTTTTCAAGTTAGACAGTGACAAAAATAAAGGTTTTTGATTTTTTAAAAATAACAAACGAAATCAAAAATGTCCTCAAAAATCCACGAAAATTTTACACCATGGCAGGAGCCATGTGTCCAATTTTCATTGGATTTGGAGGTGTTTTGCTATTTTATTCAAAAATAAAAAGAAGCAACAGTACACAGGGACCTATCTGCAATTATAACAAAGTTCTGGGTCCCTGGAACAACAAGCTTGGAAAGTACAAGGGTAGAAACGCAAATTACCCTCCGGGCCACGCACGATACACGTGACTCAGGCCTGGAGGGACCTGATTGCAATTCCTATTTCTATAAAAGCAAAACTTAACAAGCCAAAAACACAGGGCCAAACATGCAAATGTACCAAAATACCACGTGACGATGCACGTGTTCACCACTGGCAGGGGTATAAATGCAATTCACATAAAAGATAAGGTCCTCAATGCAAAATTTACAAAAGTAAAAGAACTGAACTAGATATTTACAGTACTAAAAAGTAAAGACAGAAACTAAAGGGGCCTAAGAGTTATTTACCCCTTTTATTAACGTCGACGGCCGGATGTGAGACGCGTGGCAGATCTGACGACGGAGAACGACGACGCCTTTGACCTTGAAAAGCCCGGCCTGATCGAACGTCTGAGAGCCCTCCACGTGGAGATCGGACGGTGACGGTGCGCTGGAGTCTAAGCCCTCAGTGGATCGACGGAGGAGAGGAGGGCACGTGGCAGATCTGACGGACGAGGCTAGCTGGTGCCTCTCCCTCCGCGCGGATGGTCGAGATCGATCCTCGGGATGATCAGACGGTGACAGTGCGCCTAGATGGATGGATCGGATTGCAACTGGGGCGCGGAGGACGATCCGACGGTCGACGAGGCACCTGGAAGAACTGGCGGCCGGCGAGATTCGCCGGCCCTCTGCGTGCACGATGAGTCTCGTCTAATGCTCCTGAGGTGCGGGAAAGCTTCGTCGTGAAGCCCCGCACCCGATGCTCTGCTCCAATGAAGGCGAGGAGCTCCAGAGAGCTCCGGTGACGTGAACGAACTGGAGCTGCGTGCTCAGAAGTGTCGACCTCCAGATGAGGTCGATTGGCCTTGATACCTGCACAGGAAAGAAGCTGGGTCGAGGGCAAACTGCCTCGACCCGTCAGAGCGGGCAGAAGGTGAAAGATGCGTCGGTATGGTGGGTCGGAATGGCGAGCTCCGGCGAAGGTGGTGGACGGAGGAGCTCGGTTCCCAGCTCCTGTGCGAGCTGGGTTGAGCGGAGGGGTGCAGAAGGTGCGTCGGAAGGAGGTGAATGCGATGGTCGACTCCGATGATCGAAAGGGGTAATGGAGTGGTCGGAATCGAAGATATACGGCGGCGGCGTGATTTAGGCGTAAATGGAAATCGATGAAAAAGGAAAGCCTAAGGGGCTACCTGGGTGGTCGGAGAGACTGGGGAGGAGCAGCTGAAGCTCCTGGTCGTCGCATCAAGGATCGTCTCCCTCCGAGGCTCGGAGCTCACGCTGGTGGCGGAGCTACGGCGGCTGTGCTCGCCGGATCGATGGTTCCTCCTCCTCTCCTCGCTTCGACAGGTCGAGGCGCAAGCTGTCACTCTCGCGGTCTCTCTGGAGCTCACATGTGAAGGAGTCGAATGGCCAAAGATGGAGATATGAGGAGGCGGAGCTGCAGCTAAATATGGCTAGGGGTCGGGCTAGGAGAGGTCCGGGCAAGCTCTGGAGCGCGCGGATCCCGAGGATGCGGCTCCGGCGAGGATGTCGGATGCGAGGTTAAGGATTCGGACCCGGGATTTAGGTGATAGGCATTCGGGTTTAGCGGGGAAAAATCCGAGAAATCAGGGGACCCGCTAAGGACCGTGCAAAGTGGTCCTGGGGGGGGGTAGTTGACCGGGCGGTCAACATCCCCAGGACCCAATAGAATCAGGCCACGTGGCTGAATTTTGAAGTGAAAATTAAGGGTATCTAGGACCCGATTCAGCAAAAACTTAAAACATGAAAGATTTTTATTTTATTTTTTTCTATTTTTTGGTGATTTTTAATAATTTTTTCGAAATAAAAATAAGCTATATACAATATAGTACTATACATAGGTATATATACAATATATAGGGTTTTGATTTTTGATTTTTTTAATTGTTATTTTTGTGCAATTTTATTCTTATTTTATATTTTATTTATTTTCATTATAAAATAAGGAATAAAAAGGGTATTTTTATTTTATTTTTATTATTTATTTACATAGGTAAAATAAATACATATATACATCTATATACATGGTATATGTGCAATATATTTTTGTATTTTTAATTTTGCTATTTTTATTTTGCTTTTATTTTAATTGTTTTTATTTTATTTATTTACAATATATAACATAGAATATTTACAAAAAGTTTGGAAATTAATTTTATTTATTTACAAGGTTAAATAAATACATAGAAGTGGTTTATGTACAAGATGAAAAGGGGTGTTTTTGTTCTTTTTGATTTTTAACTTTTTCTTTTGTTTTTATATTTATAAATATGTACAAGTATTTACAAGAATATTTTTGGTGAGGAAAATATCTTTATTTTATTTACATAAATACTTACACATGAGCCCCTATCTCCCTCTACTTTAGCTTTTATGCGGTCAGGCCCATGCTGAGCCCTCCCTTGGGTTAGGTTGCTCAATATTTATTCTAAATATTTCCCTCTTTTTCTTTTTAATCTTTATTCTTTTATTTTTGCACAAAAACATGCTAATTATAGGTTTTTACACAATGCATGCTTTTGGTAATTATTTGTATTTACACATATCTACATGCGTTTGCAAAGGTTTTTGTAGCTAGAATATAAGAATAAAGAGTGATGAATGAGTATTCATCACCCCCCTATACTTAACTTTGCTAGTCCCTTAGCAAACACTTATTTGAAAAAGAAGTGAAAAAGAAAGAAAGAAAAAGAAAAAGAGGATGTACAAGGATCAAGGTTGATTATTAAACTTGCCTTCATTAATTTGGGGGTATGGAGCTCGATCAGATCTTTGGATTATTAATGTGTCGGAACCTTATTTGGACTTAAGCTTAAAACTCAACAGCCTCTAAGTTCCACTAATTTATAACCAAGACTCCTCAATGCTCCAGATCAGAACAAGTCATCAATCACAAACCCTGAAGACCATGAATCTTTTCTTGTCCTGTGAATGTGAGGTCTAAGCCCTCCACCTCAGAAATGGCAACTTGACAACCCTCCCCAACAAGGTAACTCTATGACCTCAATCTGGCCACTCTTTCCTCGAGGAGCGGGGTATTCCCTTCTAAGTTCAAGTTCAACCGGCTCAAGAAGAGGAGGAAGAAGAGAATGGGTCAAGGCCAGTGTAGCCAAGTACCTTTGGGAGCTTGACCAGTGTAGCCAAGTCTCCCTGCTGCAAGCTACAACAGGTGGAACATGAAACCAAGCTTTGCTTATTGCACTCTATATACATACTCCGGTGGGATTATCATTTTCTATCAGACCCACCACTTTTTTGGAGTTCTTTTCTTTTTGCACATTTTTTTTCAAGTGCATCTGTACAACATATACATGTGCAGCATATATACAAGGAGTTTTTCCTCTTGAGCCAGTAGACTATCCCTCTTTTGAAGCTTTATTGCAACCCACAACTCCCGTCGTTAGACCTCATTGCAACCAGACCAAGTTGAGACGCACTTCCTTCACTAAAAGAAGAAGAGAGGTTCCGCCTAGAAGTACTACCCTCATATGCTACCCCAAGTCAAGGAAGACTGCCTCCTCACCACCTCATCCGTGGAGAGCTCGGTGCATAGTGCTGGTGTCCAAGTAAAGCCATAATCTATATGAGTCATGTGTTGTTGTTAAGTGCTCTACTTAGGCTCATTGAGATGACATGTGATCATAGCCTAGTGGACTCAAAGAATTAAGTCACCATGGACCTGAAAAGCCTTAAACCTAAGCCCTATAAGGTTCCTCTTAGAAATTAGGTGGATTAAGATCTTAATCAAGCTCCATTTCTCAATTTGATTCCAGGCTAGTTTAAATGTCAACTATCATCCAAAAAAACTATATACATATGTACAAAAGATGCTTATTTACACAAATTTTCCAATCATGCAAAATTCTTGAAAAATGTTTTGAAATCATGTATGAATGATGCATGAAGTGCAAGTTTTGCAAAAAGATATTTACACACATTTACACAAGATTTTTGCAAACTTTTGATTTTCAAAACATTTTGGAAAAATTTTGTACTATATACATAATTTTGATACGAAAATATTTACACAAGCTTTACACAAAAGATTTTTGAAATCTTTTTTACGAAAATAATTTGTATACTAGCTATTTATGTGCAAATAAAAGAAGTTTATGTACATGAAAAAAATTTTAAATTTTTTTTTGATTTTTAGGGTTTTTAGCCATTTTATTTATTAACACACTCACACAAAGTACGAGTTATGGCTAAAGTATATATGAAATATATACACACCCCCCTATACTTAGCTCGAACGATGTCCTCAGAGTCAAGAGCGATGAAGAAGACATAACTCGTGCTAGGTATAGGGAAGTGAAAAGAAAGGCTATATACAAAAAATTAAGAGGGACTCGGGTCTTCCCCCTATACTTAGGATTAAATAATCCTAAGTATAGCAGGCTGTACACTAAGGGAAAACCGAGTGGAGAATGTACAGGGTCTACCCCCCCATACTTAGGGTGAAATATCCCCAAGTATAGGCAGCAAAAACAGGGGTAGGCAGAAACAAAAGAAATACCCAAACGGTCTCACATCCCCCCTATACTTAGGGTAAAGTGCACCCTAAGTATAGCATAATCAAAAGATGAATAAAGGGATGTGGGACTAAAGAATGTAGTGATATGGACATATGGATCTATACAAGGCGGAAGATCAGTGAAACTCAGGCGTGAGATGCATTAGATGTGAGTCAAAGACCACATCTCACGCAAAATGAATAGGGGCAAGATCAGCGACCCGCGGCTCATGATCTAGAAATGGCTTGAGCCGCTGGCCGTTCACTCGAAAGGTACTCTCAGAAGACAACTCAGATATATCGATGCTACCATTGTCGTGTACCTTTCTGACCAAGTAAGGTCCCTTCCATTTGCTCTGTAGTTTCCCTGAAAATAAACGTAGCCTCGCATCAAACAGCCATACTCTCTGTCCAATCTCAAAATGCTTGTGGTTGATATGAGAATCATGCCACTCCTTCACTTTCTCCTTATAATGTAGGCTGTTTGAGAATGCTGTATCTCTAAGCTCCTCCAGGGCTGCCAACTCTGCCCTCCTCTGGTCTCCCATACCATCTGGATCCATAAGAATATCTGTGACTGCCCAAAGTGACTTGTGCCTCAGCTCAACAGGTAAATGGCACGGCTTGCCATATACGAGGCGAAAGGGAGATGTGCCCAATGGTGTCTTGAAAGACGTCCTATATGCCCACAAGACCGAGTCCAAAAGTTGTGACCAATCCTTTCGGTCTGGGTGGACGACTTTCTGCAATATAGTCTTAATCTCCCTATTCGACACCTCGGCTAGACCATTCGTCTGTGGATGGTAAGGTGTAGCAACACGATGGTCTATACCGAACTCGCTAGCAAGTGCCTTCACCTGGTCGTTGATGAAGTGAGATCCCCCATCAGAAATCAAAACTCGTGGAACCCCGAACCGCGTGATGATATGCTTCCTCAAAAATCTGCAAACTGTCCTCGCATCAGCAGCTCGGGCGGGGATAGCCTCCACCCAACGGCTAACATAATCTACGGCCAACAGAATGTACTCAAATCCCTGACTCTTAGGGAATGGACCCATGAAATCGATGCCCCATGCGTCAAAAACCTCACAGAAGTGAATGGGCTGCATCGGCATCATATCACGCTGTCCACAAGTGCCCATCCTCTGACAGTCAGTACACCTCTTCACGAACTCATCTGAGTCCTTGAAGAGGGTAGGCCACCACAAGCCGGATTGGAGCACTTTCTGTGCCGTTCTCCTCCCAGAATGATGTCCTCCTGCCTCAAGCTTATGGCAGTAAGTGAGGACGCTATGGTGTTCCTCCTGAGGAATACACCGACGCCAGACGCTATCCCCTCCTTCGTGGTAAAGGATGGGATCCTCCCAATAGTAGGACTTGGCCTTCGCAAGGAAGGTCTCAAGCCTCTGCCTGGGCCAATCTTGTGGGACTTTCCCAGCAACGAGAAAGTTCACAATATCGGCGTACCACGGGAGTGAGGCGATAGCAAGGATCACCTCATCTGGGAAGGTATCTCGAATGGGGTCAATCTGCTCTGACTCCTCAGGCTGCTCTAAACGGGAGAGATGATCCGCCACCACATTCTTGACTCCAGGCTTATCCTTGATCTCAATGTCGAACTCCTGAAGTAGAAGGATCCATCTAGTAAGTCTGGCCTTGGCATCCTTCTTTGCCATGAGGTACCTGATGGCGGCGTGATCTGTGTACAAAGTCACTCTAGATCCAATGATATAAGATCGAAACTTATCTAGGGCGAACACTACGGCTAGCATCTCCTTCTCTGTGACCGTGTAATTCCGCTGGGCGGAATCCAATGTGCGGCTAGCGTAGTGGATGGCAAATGGAACTCCATCCCTCCTCTGTCCCAGCACTGCCCCTACGGTAAAATCGGAGGCATCCGTCATGATCTCGAATGGGAGAGACCAATCAGGAGGCTGGAGGACAGGAGCCTCAATAACACACTGCTGGAGAGTCGCGAAGGCCGAAAGACACTTGTCATCGACAAGGAACTCGGTGTCTTTCGTCAAGAGGTCAGTCAACGGCCGGGCAATCCTGCTGAAATCCTGAATAAATCTCCTATAAAATCCAACGTGCCCCAGGAATGACCGTAACTGCCTCAAATTGGACGGCGGTGCGAGTTTCCTAATGATATCAACCTTGGCCGGATCAACCTCCATGCCCCTGTTGGAGATGATGTGGCCAAGCACCGTCCCTTGAGTCACCATGAAGTGACTCTTCTCCCAAGATAGAACCAAATGGTACTCAATACATCGCTGGAGTACTCGGTCTAGGCAGTCAAGACAGGAGTCGAATCCGTCGCCGTAGACCGAGAAATCGTCCATGAAGACCTCCAAACACTCCCCTACCATGTCCGAAAAGATCGACAGCATGCACCTCTGAAAAGTCGCAGGGGCATTGCATAGACCAAATGGCATGCGTCGAAAAGCATATGTGCCGAAGGGACAGGTAAAGGTGGTCTTCTCCTGATCCTCAGGAGCGATGGCCACCTGGTTGTAGCCCGAGTACCCATCCAGGAAGCAATAATGGCTCTTCCCTACCAGTCTCTCAATGATCTGGTCAATAAAAGGCAGGGGAAAATGGTCCTTCTTGGTGGCCTGGTTGAGTCTCCTGTAGTCAACACAGACCCTCCAAGAGGTGGGTACTCGTGTAGCAATCTCCTCTCCCGACTCACTGATCACAGTCGTGATGCCCGTCTTCTTGGGCACCACATACAAGGGGCTGACCCACTTGGAGTCGGAAATGGGATAAATAAAATCTGCACTCCACCATTTTGATATTTCCTTCATCACGACCTCTCTCAGGTTGGGGTTCAGCCGCCGCTGGAACTCACGCGACGGCTTCGCCCCCTCCTCGAGATAAATATGGTGGGAGCATACTGATGGACTAATCCCGTGGAGATCTGCTACTCTCCATCCGATTGCCTTGCGGTTCTTTTCAAGAACCCCCATCAAACGGGATTCTTGCTCTCCAGTCAGATCGGCGGAGATGATGACTGGGTACATCTCCGGTTCGCCCGCAAGGAACCGATACTTCAGCGAAGTAGGGAGCGGCTTCAACTCTGGACAGCTGGGCGCTGGCAAATCTGGCTGCGGAAGGAAATGTGTCAATGCTGCTAAGTCTGCCAAATCTGCCTGGAGAAAGAAAGCGAACTCTCGCAAACTGGATCTGGAGAAGGCTGCTCAACTGTGCTGTCTCTGATCTGCTCTGCATCTACCTCCTCCTCATCTGTAGGCTCAGGTGGACTCAGGTCTGGCATCTGATCATCACAATCTGCCCAATCATACTCTGAATCCGAGGGATCTGCATCAAACGCGGTGGCATCAGTACCACCGAAACACAAGGTGGCCTCAGCACCACCATCACTGAAATCAGTGTCGCGGTCAAGAACCGGCTCTGCTGCCTCTGTGGTATCCTGAACCAGGGTTGCGCTCTCCAGACTCTCCTCTGCTATCATCTCGGCATCAGCTGTGTCTGAAAATGAGAGGATGGCCTGTGCTGCAGGATCTGCCCATGCTGCCTCGTCGTCTGTGATCACAAAATCACAGTCCTGGTGGATGTCTGGCTCTACGTCTGTCAGCCGCTCTGTATCTGTGCTAGCCTCTGAGCGTGCTCTCTCTCGGGCTCTGTAGTCCTCGACCGTCTCTATTTGTACACTCTCACCCTCGACGCGAAAGTATACCTTCCCGCTATCATGATCGGTCACCGCCTTGGCCGTGGCCAAGAACGGACGACCAAGGATGATGGGGGTATCGGCCACTGAGTTAGGGATCTCCATGTCCAACACTACGAAGTCCATGGGGAATTTCAGGCCCTGAATCGTGACGATAACGTCTCGCAACAACCCCTTCGGCCTCTTGACAGATCGATCAGCAAACTGAAGGACTGTCCTGCTCTGTCTAAGAGTGCCCAACTCGAAGCGGTCGAGAAGGGCTGCAGGAAGAAGGTTGATCGACGATCCGCTATCTAATAAAGTACGGTCGAACCTCTGCTCACTAATCTGGCATCTGACATACGGGGCCCCTGAATCTGGCCTCTTGGCTGGCAGACGGTTCTGGATCACAAAACACGTGGCTTTCGTCAACACATGAATCTCTGAAGTGTGGTTCCTCCTCCTACTCCTGACTGTGGTCCTGTCTCTCAAAGATCGCTGAAGAAGGGGGATGTGCTGCAAAGCCTCCTGGAGGGTCAGCTGGATGTGAAATCTGTCGATCATGCTCTGGCTGAATTCCTCCTGCTCTCTCTTTTTTGGGTCTTTTTCTTTTTTCTTCCCCTTCCCCATCTGAAGGGCTCTAGGGAAGGGGATCACAGGGTCCTTCGCAGATGAAGGACTAGGAAAAGGCCTAGACGGCTCGACGGCCGGATCCGCACATACATCAAGCACCACAGTGGGACCAGAAGAAACTAAACCTTTTCCTTTATTCACAACAGTGTTCTGAGATACATGAGAATGAGGAAAAACATCTGATCTCTCTACACACACACCGGTGGCCTCAGTACCACCACGGGCTGGCTCTGCTGCTGCTGCTGCTGGACGTCTCGCGGCATCAGTACCGCGGGCTGGCTCGGCTAAACTGGTGGCGTCAGTACCACCTCCTCAAACTGGTGAAGCGGCGGCCTCAGTACCGCCGGTGGAATCAGCATCCTTGGTGGCATCAGTACCACCGTCATCAGGTGCGGCCTCAGTACCGCTCTCCTCCTCCTCATCTGGCGCTCTGGGTGGCTCCTCTAGTCGTCGCTCAGATGAGGCGCCTCCTGCTGGTGCTCTACCGCTCCTAAGTGTAACAAAATCAGCATCAAATAGATCCGAAGATGTATCAACAAATGGGTCACTAGGAGTGGCATGCTCAGTGGAAACTACCTGCTCAGATTTCCTCTTCAGGTTGTTCAGATTCGGCTCGATCTGTGCAGGAATGGCGGCCTTCCCTCTCACAAGGTCCCGCATCTCCTGGCGGAACTCGTCCATCTCCCGTCTAAATGTAGCCTGTTGGTCCGTGAGGGGCGGGCTATGTCATCCAAGGCGGGGCTCTCGTGGGAGCCCGACGGGTAGCCTCTCTGGTGTTGAGGCTGCTGGAACTGGTGCTGCTGGTAAGAGGGGTGGGAGGAAGGATGCTGCTGCTGTGATGGGTGAGCCTGCTGCTCACGTCTCCACGACTGTCCCTGCTGCTGATAGGGACGAGGAACAAAGGATGATGGCTGGTGTGACTGGTATGCTGGGGGCTGCTGCTGCGGCTGGTGATCTCTCTGCTGGCCATACTGCCCTCCCTGACTGGATGACTGCTGCTGGGGCTGGGAACCTCCACTCCCCCACCTGAATCCGGGATGGTCTTGTCGGATCCCAGGCTGGGGGCGGTCATACCAAATCCCGTTGACATCCATCAACGGCTCTGCATCGTAGGGGGCTGGCAGGAGTACTGCCAGAGGCTGATCCGGCTGGTAGACCACCATCTGCATGTCTGGAGATGGTGGGGACTGGTAGGTGGGTTGCGGCTGCTGGTACGGCTCCGCCTGTACAAGATGGACCTGTCTAGGCTGCTGAAAGGTGCTGGAGCGCTGGGACGAGCTGCTGCTGCCGCCGGAGTCGCCTCGCGACTGAAGACGGGGCTGTGAAGCCGTCTGTGCCTCCTGGAGGCACATGAGCTGGGTCTTCATGTCGCTCAGAGTCTGTGCCATCTGTTCCATCTGCGTGATGCTCTGGCACTGCTTCTTCTCTATCAGCTCCATGCGGTCCAACTTCTCGCTGATGATGCCCATATCCGCAGCGGACGACTCTGCCTGTGCTGCTGCAACTGCGGAATAACTGGATGGACCGGCATCGACCCGTGCTATCCTCTGATACTGCACGGGTCCTGGCTGCTACTGGGGTCTCTGTGTGTACAACCGGGTCTGGGACATCACCATGTAATTCTTGGCCATCTCCTCGTAGATGGCCCAGATCTGGTCGTGGTCCTTGGCGAAGTAGGATCCGCCGCAAGAAGCATTCACCAGGCCCTGAAGCTCTGGTGTCAACCCGCTGAAGAAGCTCTAAACAAGGTTCGGCTTCGAGATGTCGTGGTGCGGGCATCTGTCTGTGAGCTCACGGAACCTCTCCATGCCTCGTGGAATTGCTCATTGGGGAGCATGGAGAAGTTGCTGATCATGGCCCTCGCTGCATTCGTCCGCCCGAGTGGATAGTACTTGTTCAAGTACTCGGTGCGGAGCTGCTCCCAGGTGTAAACAAACCTCCCCAAATGCTTCAGCCAGGTGGCTGCTCTGTCAGCTAAGGAGAAGGGGAAGGCGATCATCCTGATCGTGTCCTGGTCCACCTGACGGTCGTGGACAGTGCTGCATATCATCAAAAACTCCTGGAGGTGGAGATGGGGCTCCTCTGTCGCGAGTCCGTGGAAGCGGGGGAGTAGCTGCAAAGTGTTCGGGGGGAACTTGAAGTCCCCCACGATCGCTGGAAGTACTACCCAGTGGTGCGTCAGCGTCGATCCGGGGTTGTGTAACTCCCGCATCGGTCTCGGTGGTCCTCCGGCCGCTCCTGCGGCAGCTGCGGCGGCTGCTGCATCCGCATCATCTGGGATCCTCGGTCCCTCTCTCCTCTGCTCTCGGTCTGCTCTCTCTGCTCGCATCTGCTCCATCTCTCTCTCCTCATGTCGAGCATAAATGCTCCCTGATCCCTCAGCTGCTGCTGGACTGTCTCCAACGAGGCGATCAGGGTGGAGTTGATCGCTCCCTGATCCAATACGAAGTGCTCAGGCTGACGGGAACGATCCTCAGAACTGCCGGCCATGTCGTCTGCTGCAAAATCAAACGAGCCCAACTCAGGTGCTGTCAAATCTATCAATCTCTCCTCGGGCTCATGTCGCTCAGGTCCGAAAGAAAGGGGGTCGAGGGGGAACAGGGCGGAGTCGTACTCGGGCTCGGAGAGCTGGTCTTGGCTCTCGCGGGCCAACCTAGATGATTGGGTAGACGTGCCCGAAAGCGGTGCAGCCAGAGGCGGCCTAAGAGAGCGTCTACCCATCGTCTTGATCTGGCGAGTAATGCGGATGAGATCTGGAGAAACTATGATCACAATTCAAACCCCCGGTTCACCAATCGCAACGCGAGCTGAAGACCGTGAAAGTTCGGTCAATTTATCTTTTCAATTTTTATTAGGTGAACACACAAGATATCAGAGCGCTTACGTGACTTGTTAGGATACCCGATGCTACCCCAACCGACTGGCCCGCACGGAAGAGTCGGTAATCGGTCGGGAATATCACCGGAGGGCTCTACCTAGGGTGCGGGTCACTCTCTCGCGCATCCAAACCATACAATGAGGGGGTTGCTCTCCCCAAGACAAATTTTTATGGTGAATGTCTTTTAGGATCAATAGTGTTAACCAGTCCTAATTTTATGGTTTTTCTTTTTAATATTTTTCAAATAAAAACAAACGGCCTAACGAATTTTTCGGTTCTCCCGGTTATTTAGTCCAAAACAGGGGGAGAAGACGAAAAAGCCAATGCGCGATGAAATCAATGATGCATGCTGAGTAAGAAATGCGTACCTTGTCTCCAGCACTCTACATGCAAGTGATCCGCGCAGAATTTAAAGACAGGAAATAAAACTACCTAAATGATGCAACGGGAAAAGCCGAGTCCTAGACGAGCAATTTCTACACGCAGAACCGTCTAACCGGTCACCGTCCTCCAAGCCAAAGGGTCCGGTCTTGGCCCACCCCTCCTCTGCCCGACAAATCGGGGGTAGGAGAAAGCGCTTTACAGGATGGGCTGCGGTACGTAGGCTACGGAGGTGATGAGTCGGTTATTTTTATTAATTGATTATTAGTGAGTCCAATTAGCGTACTATAGGAGCAAGCGGATAATTAGGTGTGGGACCCTACTAATTATGGCTCAAGCAAGAGAAAATCCTAAGTCTATGGGCTCGATGAAAACCGTGTAAACACCGGAAAAGGCAGTAAAAAGAAAATAAAACCAAAACCGCGTAAAAAGCCGCAAAAAAGCCTAAGGGTCCCCCGAGCACACCGGTGCTCGGCGAAACAGACCCGCTAAGTGTTTAAGCAAAGTCCAAGTCCAGTCTCTGAGTGTCCCTGTATTATTATAATAATAATAATCAAAATAAAACCTAATCTAACCTCACCCACTCCACTCTCTCTCTCTCGCTCTCTCCTGCGGCTTCGTAGAGAAGGAAGCCGCCTCCAAGTTCCTCGGCTGCACCGGCTCCTCGAAAGTCGCCTCCGCGATCCTCGGGCCCCTCGCAAAAAAAAGAGATGAGTGGTCAGACCAAGATTATCATAAAATAAAAAGAAAATAAATGAAACTGAAAATGAGGGTATATATATGCAAAAATACAAAATAAAATAAACACTCAAAATAAAACAAAATAAAAATAAAAATAAAAGAAAAATAAAATAAAATAAAACAAAATAAAACAAAAATAAAATATAAACAAAAGCCGCGGAAAAGTCGCGAGCTCTGAAAGAGCCGCGAAAAGCCGCGAAAACAAAAACGAAGATCAAAGTAAAACTACTAAGTCGTGCTCCCCGGCAACGGCGACATTCTGATGACGCGAAAAATCCGAGTGACTAAGGTAATCAGGTGTATCTAAGATGGTCGTTGCGACCTCGGTCACTCGATCGTGTCGATCAAGAAAAATGAACCACAAATAGAGGTAAAATCAATCAAAAATGCGAAAGCGGTCCTGCTATTGGATTAACCTGGTATAGCGACCAGGGTCGAACTCAAGGAGCACGGGTTGGCCTCTCGGCCTACGAAGTAGTAAAAAGGAATAAAATAAAAGAACAAAATGTTTTTAGTGGTTTTTGAGTATTTTTATATTTTTTTGGATTTTTAGGTAATCAAGAAAATAAGAAAAACAAAGAAAAGCACACTTCAACAAATTATTTAAAGCACTAAAAATCAACCAAAAATGCAAACAAAAATATTTTTATGTATTTTATAATTTTTTATATTTTTGGCGAATTTTTGAGAATTTTCTGATATTTATTTAATTTCCTAAAAATCAAAATGTGGCAGAAAGACAAGGTACTGTCCAACCGAGCTAAAAGGGCTTAGATAAAATATCTAAAGCCCCCAAATTAGTTGGGAGGTAATTTTCCTGTAAAGAAGATTACACAAGGAAAATTTAGGTACCAATTTTATTATTTTTAGGTTTTTGGTTTAATTACTAAAATTTTTATAAGTTTTTAAGTGTTTTTCAATTTTTAGGGGTTTTCAGTAATGAAAAATAGCCAAAATTGGCTAGAAAATCAAACTAAGCAAGGCAAACAGTGGGTAATTTTTATAGAATTTTTAAATGAGTTTTAATATTTTTTGTGATTTTTTAAGTTAGACAGTGAAAAATTAAAGGTTTTTTATTTTTTAAAAATAACAAACTAAATAAAAAATGTCCTAAAAAATCCACGAAAATTTTACACCATGGCAGGAGCCATGTGTCCAATTTTCGTTGGATTTGGAGGTGTTTTGCTATTTTATTCAAAAATAAAAAGAAGCAACAGTACACAGGGACCTATCTGCAATTATAACAAAGTTCTGGGTCCCTGGAACAACAAGCTTGGAAAGTACATGGGTAGAAACGCAAATTACCCTCCGGGCCACGCACGATACACGTGACTCAGGCCTGGAGGGACCTGATTGCAATTCCTATTTCTATAAAAGCAAAACTTAACAAGCCAAAAACACAGGGCCAAACATGCAAATGTACCAAAATACCACGTGACGATGCACGTGTTCACCACTGGCAGGGGTATAAATGCAATTCACATAAAAGATAAGGTCCTCAATGCAAAATTTACAAAAGTAAAAGAACTGAACTAGATATTTACAGTACTAAAAAGTAAAGACAGAAACTAAAGGGGCCTAAGAGTTATTTACCCCTTTTATTAACGTCGACGGCCGGATGTGAGACGCGTGGCAGATCTGACGACGGAGAACGACGACGCCTTTGACCTTGAAAAGCCCGGCCTGATCGAACGTCTGAGAGCCCTCCACGTGGAGATCGGACGGTGACGGTGCGCTGGAGTCTAAGCCCTCAGTGGATCGACGGAGGAGAGGAGGGCACGTGGCAGATCTGACGGACGAGGCTAGCTGGTGCCTCTCCCTCCGCGCGGATGGTCGAGATCGATCCTCGGGATGATCAGACGGTGACAGTGCGCCTAGATGGATGGATCGGATTGCAACTGGGGCGCGGAGGACGATCCGACGGTCGACGAGGCACCTGGAAGAACTGGCGGCCGGCGAGATTCGCCGGCCCTCTGCGTGCACGATGAGTCTCGTCTAATGCTCCTGAGGTGCGGGAAAGCTTCGTCGTGAAGCCCCGCACCCGATGCTCTGCTCCGATGAAGGCGAGGAGCTCCAGAGAGCTCCGGTGACGTGAACGAACTGGAGCTGCGTGCTCAGAAGTGTCGACCTCCAGATGAGGTCGAGTGGCCTTGATACCTGCACAGGAAAGAAGCTGGGTCGAGGGCAAACTGCCTCGACCCGTCAGAGCGGGCGGAAGGTGAAAGATGCGTCGGTATGGTGGGTCGGAATGGCGAGCTCCGGCGAAGGTGGTGGACGGAGGAGCTCGGTTCCCAGCTCCTGTGCGAGCTGGGTTGAGCGGAGGGGTGCAGAAGGTGCGTCGGAAGGAGGTGAATGCGATGGTCGACTCCGATGATCGAAAGGGGTAATGGAGTGGTCGAAATCGAAGATATACGGCGGCGGCGTGATTTAGGCGTAAATGGAAATCGATGAAAAAGGAAAGCCTAAGGGGCTACCTGGGTGGTCGGAGAGACTGGGGAGGAGTAGCTGAAGCTCCTGGTCGTCGCATCAAGGATCGTCTCCCTCCGAGGCTCGGAGCTCACGCTGGTGGCGGAGCTACGGCGGCTGTGCTCGCCGGATCGATGGTTCCTCCTCCTCTCCTCGCTTCGACAGGTCGAGGCGCAAGCTGTCACTCTCGCGGTCTCTCTGGAGCTCACATGTGAAGGAGTCGAATGGCCAAAGATGGAGATATGAGGAGGCGGAGCTGCAGCTAAATATGGCTAGGGGTCGGGCTAGGAGAGGTCCGGGCAAGCTCTGGAGCGCGCGGATCCCGAGGATGCGGCTCCGGCGAGGATGTCGGATGCGAGGTTAAGGATTCGGACCCGGGATTTAGGTGATAGGCATTCGGGTTTAGCGGGGAAAAATCCGAGAAATCAGGGGACCCGCTAAGGACCGTGCAAAGTGGTCCTGGGGGGGGTAGTTGACCGGGCGGTCAACATCCCCAGGACCCAATAGAATCAGGCCACGTGGCTGAATTTTGAAGTGAAAATTAAGGGTATCTAGGGCCCGATTCAGCAAAAACTTAAAACATGAAAGATTTTTATTTTATTTTTTCTATTTTTTGGTGATTTTTAATAATTTTTTCGAAATAAAAATAAGCTATATACAATATAGTACTATACATAGGTATATATACAATATATAGGGTTTTGATTTTTGTTTTTTTAATTGTTATTTTTGTGCAAGTTTATTCTTATTTTATATTTTATTTATTTTCAATATAAAATAAGGAATAAAAAGGGTATTTTTATTTTATTTTTATTATTTATTTACATAGGTAAAATAAATACATATATACATCTATATACATGGTATATGTGCAATATATTTTTGTGTTTTTAATTTTGCTATTTTTATTTTGCTTTTATTTTAATTGTTTTTATTTTATTTATTTACAATATATAACATAGAATATTTACAAAAAGTTTGGAAATTAATTTTATTTATTTACAAGGTTAAATAAATACATAGAAGTGGTTTATGTACAAGATGAAAAGGGGTGTTTTTGTTCTTTTTGATTTTTAACTTTTTCTTTTGTTTTTATATTTATAAATATGTACAAGTATTTACAAGCATATTTTTGGTGAGGAAAATATCTTTATTTTATTTACATAAATACTTACACATGAGCCCCTATCTCCCTCTACTTTGGCTTTTATGCGGTCAGGCCCATGCTGAGCCCTCCCTTGGGTTAGGTTGCTCAATATTTATTCTAAATATTTCCCTCTTTTTCTTTTTAATCTTTACTCTTTTATTTTTGCACAAAAACATGCTAATTATAGGTTTTTACACAATGCATGCTTTTGGTAATTATTTGTATTTACACATATCTACATGCGTTTGCAAAGGTTTTTGTAGCTAAAATATAAGAATAAAGAGTGATGAATGAGTATTCATCAGGGACCGCCACTGTTACTGGGAATAAATGCCGGACCATGTCGTAATGAGGACGTTGCGAATATAAGTAGGGGAGGTTGTAACACCCATACCCCCAAACATAATCTCAAATCTAAAACTCACAAAGTGTGAGAGATGGGTTATAAGTGGTGGGGATTACTACTTGACAACTTTGGCTTAAGCATTTTGGGTGGTTGCCAACGAGTCCAATTTGGGTCCAAACCCAACAAGCTGTCAGATCCAATTTTCCTCGATAACGGACCGAGGACCTAAGCCCGGGATGTTAAAAAAAATGAAAGAAACCTAACTACCCTCGACACACCTCCCCGGTAAAGGCACCATTTGTGGAATTCAAAAGTTTTGGATTTTTTTAATTTATTATTAAGAAGAAATAAATGTTGAAGTGTCGTTGCAACACAAAATCAATTCAAACAAAAATTAATTCTTATTCTAATGAAATAATGAGATGCCACTTTATTTACCTGGTATAACTTCCATGATCGAACTTCGGGAAGCTACAAAGAAATGAGGGAATTAATTATTGCTAATTAATGAAGTTTTTTATTTTCTTTTTTCTGCTTTTTACATATTTTTAATGATTTTAATTTTTATTTTTAAAAAGTTTTATATTTTTGGATTTTAAATTTTGAATTGATTTTAATTTTTCAATTATATATATATTTTAATTCTTGAAATCAATTTGAAGTAATATATAAGTGAAAATGTGTCTTTTTGTATTTTTTAAATATATTAAAAAGTGTAAAAAAGACATGAAAATAAAATGTTTTTGTGTTTTTACTATTTTAATGATTTTTGTAGTATATTTATATTTTTTTATAGATTTTTACTAATTTAAAACTGAAAATAATTTGTAAAGTAAAACTAGCTACTATTTTTTGTATTTTTAAATTAGAAAATGAAATCAAACAATCAGGAAATAATTTTTATACAAACGAATTTTTATTTAGCTTTAAAGCAAGACCAATTATATACTTTTATAATTTTCTGCAATTTTTATATGATTTTTTTATAAGTTATTCTGTATATTTAAACTTTTAAGTTTTTCTGATTGTATTTTTTATCTGCTTATTATATACGTGATAAAAGATAATAAAATAAAGTTATTGTAATTTTTTATAATTTTTCAAAGAGTTTTCAATTTTTTATGATTTTTACATACAAAGAGAGAAAATATGTAGTGTTTGTATTTTAAAAATAACAAACCAAAGAAATTTTGCAAAACAAAATTACGTGAGATCAAACAATCAAACATGAACTCACTGAATTTTTTGTGAAGGGGCAATTCAAGAAAGGAGTTTTGACTTGAAGCATGAGCTCTAGGCCAAATCCATCACCTCCTGGCTGTATCTCCGTCCGATAATCACCCCATTATGTTCCTCTTCATGTGCTCCATCAATCCCCCCATCTATTCAACCCTGATCATCGGTTGATCAGGCGAACGAACCTCGCTCCACCACACTTCGTTAGAGGTTCGTCATTTTCATCACCACGCCACCTTCAACTTCATCCAATGGTCGAGGACGCAGCGTTTGAGCCAAGGAAGTTTTTGGTGCAGGTTTTTGAGCACTAAGGAGTGGTATGGAGTCGAAGATCATACTTGGAGCAACTCCAAGTATCCTGGAACTCGAACGACCTCTAGATCGAGCTAGAGGCCATCTGGGCATCATCAGAGACCATGAGCGGAAGCATCCCAGGAATGCTTAGCACTCATTAGCGAGGAGATTGAAAGTCAAAGGATGGAGCAGTAGACGATCGAAGCAAAGGAGGCACAGAGTTCTTCATGTTCTTCCAATCATCCCAGACATCGTCGAATCAACAAGAGCGACCCAGATATAATTTGTGTCGTCCAAGGCAATGCAAATTGACGCCCCTTCGCACTGTTGGATCGAGCTTAAATGGGATATGTGGAACGCCTCCAGCCGCCCGATGAACAGTTAAGTAGTGGTAAATATCACATAGCCCCTCCGCACATTTTGTCTTTTGGTAAAGGTCGTGTAAATATATTAATTAGGCTAAACTTTTGAGAAAATTACAAAGGCCCCCCTTAACTCTTTGATATCACATGCTAGGTCATCGTATATATACAAATACCATATATGTATATATATATATATTTTAAATCATTTAGAAAAATAAAAAGGATCGTTCTTATCTACATTTTCTCATTTTTATTATATATTATATCATATATATCCTATTATATATATATATATTACATTATACTACATATATATACCTATATACACACCTTAATACATATTAAAAAGAAATAAGAAATTAAAAAATTAGAGAAATATTAAAAATTTTATATATATGCACATAATATAAAAATAAAAAATAAAAAAATCCACAAAAACTTTGAGTAGATATTGTGCATGTATATACATACTCACATACGCATATTATTTAGAGATAAATAGTATACTTGTTATGCCCCTTGTTCCCTAAGTTCGACATCCTACCATATTTGTCCACAATACACACATGTTTTATAATAAATTTTGATTCATATTATTGTTATTGTGCTTGATTACTTATTGTAGGTTGATTGTTGTTTGGATTGAGGTCTTCGTGAGCGGTCTCTTTAGCGATTGTGGTCCCGCCTTGTGTGAACCACAAGACCATCCCTTAGATCCATGATTCAACACATACCTAGGTATTGATCATATACTTTCCAAAGGCATATATATCATATATATAAATTTAGTTAAGCTTTTAAAGCGAGACGACCGTGCATGGAATTTGATCCCAATATATCACGGGTAAGCTCATGTCTTCCAGTTCAGTAATGAACATGTATGATCCCTTTGAGAGATCGTATTACTCATATGCCCTTGTATGCACACCAGCTCGTCGGTGTATAGATCTTGATTAGATCGTCAACCTATCGATCTGTCAAATGTACATACTCAAACATATAGCAACACATCTGTCTCCGATCAGAGGATACGTGCCTATATTCTGACAGTATACGACATAGGTCTTGATTATCTCAATCTCGTTAAGTTAGCTCTTTGACCTAACTTATATAACACCTCTGAATCTCTATTCCTATGCAGAGGACCTGCATCAAGAAGTCGGTTAGATATCCATCTTTTAGAGAAGAATTTTCTTCTTCTTCCTTTCAGACCGGAGACCCTCTCTTAACAATCACTTGACAGTTCTTGATGTGTCATTATTCTAACTCTTTAGATATCATCTAAGCACAATCCTCTATGATTCATCATTTGAATCAGCAGTTGTATGAACATTAAGATGATTATGGTACATAACCCTAATTATACCAAGGAACATATAATGTAAATTGGTTATTCTTATTCCAGATCATGCAATGATTTGCAATAACATATATTGCATAATGACTCGTCGTGGGCTCGCATGTCTAACAAAATCACCATCCACTGAAGCATGTCAGGTAATCGTGTTGAGCTATTCTACCTATATATGAAATTTAAAAGTGTATTCGCAATCTAAAACTGTTATTTATGGAATGATTGCACGAATTTGTATATTTAATTGATTTTTATTTTATTTTTTGTAGAAGCAGACTTTCGTTTACATTCAGTTTCATAAAGGCCGTACGTCTCTCTTAAGGTTGACCTCAGTATCTTGAACAGAGCACGGAAATATATTTAATTTTCGTATGATCGAGGGATGCCAACTTTGTAACTTGATGTCGCATCCACGTCTTCGTCGCCTTGCAGTTTAAGTTGGATTAGAATTTAAAATCGATAGCTGTCCAATACATGAACGAACTGCTTAAATACACACCTAAACTCCAGTTTTCTCGAGACAAATCTCCAAATTTAATATCAAAACAGAAGGCCAAAAATTTAAAAGTCATTTTCCTTGCAATTTAATCAAAATTGATCGCAAATATTTCTCAGTTCAGCAGAGTGATAAGTACTACATAAAAAATATTAGATATTTAAGCTTTCCATGATTAAAAAATTGACAGAACAACCAAATAGAAACCAGATATTGCATTCCCTATAAGCCATCTCCAAGGAATAGTGGTAAAGCCTTCCAAGCCGATACCAACCTTGTTCTTTTTCTAGGATTATCGATAATCAAAAGCATAACATAAGAGTTATCAGTACAACAAATATTGACAAATCACATATACACACTTTGACTATTCTCCTCGCCACCTCCCCCACCTCCCCAACAAAGCATAGAACTCCTTATGATATACTTCTGGCTCTTTCCCTCTCCCAAATCTCACCTTCCCATTCTGTGCAATGCATCAAACAATGACCTTTACTGTAGTGGAGATCGGGGTCCATAAGATCCGATCTCCCATCCAGTTCTGCGCTGTATATCTCCGAGCTGACTGATCGATCTCGGCTCAGCTTGAGGTTCAGGAGGCGTCGAAGAAGCCACACTGGGGGCACCTCGCGAGGCCGTTCTCGTTGCAGGAGGAGCAGCTGCGCATGCCGCCCTTCTCGCAGTAGTGCTTGTGGCTGCCATCGCAGTCCGGGCAGAGGACAAAGCGGACGCCGCCGCAGGAGCTGCATACGCCAGGTTCTGCGAGGGGCACCCCCTCGATGTACTTCTGCAGCTCCCCAGTCTCGTGCAGATGGCGGATCTCGTCGGCGCCGCCAATGTATCTGGTTATGTGGAAAAAGTATAGCTGGTATAATGTAATTCTAGTTATATGGTTATCAGATACGTGTGAATTCCTTCCCCCGACCCAATCATGCAAATATGTAAAAGGACCAATAAATTTAGTTTTATTTCCTGCCAAATTTTTATATTTCAAGTTTGTTTGGAAGAACTGGCTGGAGGCATTAGCAGACGATGACAGATAGATCCGACGCTGAAGTTCTTCATAGAGTAAAAAATCATTTTCTTAGTGGAGGTGATGGGATATCAATGGAAGGAGTTGCTTTCTTATTAATATTCAACTATTTTTACGTGATATGGTCCATTTAGAATTTATTTTTAATTAATTCCCGGGTACACAATCATAACTATCAGGAAGAAATGGACAGCCTTCCAACACTAGTATGGAAACAAACCACTTGATTCAACAGTAGTATGGAAACAAACCGAGAAATTACTCTGAACATCAATTGGTTACGCGATAGGAATCCAAATTGCATCGATTTTCGTTAAGTAAGCATACCTTCCGCCGATGAAGACCCTTGGGAGCGAGAGCTCCTGGCGGCCGAGGATCTCCTCAAGCTCCGCAAGGAACCCCGAGTCCATAGAGAGGTCGCGCTCGTCCACCGCTACACGGAACCCACGGAGGATCGACGTCACCGCACGGCAGTCCTCAAAGGTCTTCCTCACCACCCTCAGGCTGGTGAGGTACACCACGATCCTCTTGTCCCCCGGACGCAGCGGCGGTGACCGCCAAGAGCGGATCACCGCGGTGGCCGCATAGACGCGGTGGAACACCGTGTTTCTCTTAGGCGCGGGGACGTGGGAATGGTCATCGGGGAATGCAGAGAGAGCGTCCTTGAAGGGAGGGGAGGAGGAGGTGGAGTCGTGGCGGGGGCTCTTCTTCCAAGACGGCCACATGGGGAGAGGGGAGATGGGAATTGCGTAGGGGAGGAGGGAAGGTAGATGGGAGGAATTGGAAGGAGACGAGTGAAGGGGGAAGGAGGAGGAGATGGTGGTGGAAATTTTTTGGGTGCTCTTTCTATTCTTGAAAGGCGGTTGGACCGGCGTTATTTCAGTTGGTGGGAAGATCCCTTCTTTTTTGACTATATGTGGCCTTTTCAATCCGTCCCGTTGGACAATGATCAGAAAGGATAGGTTTTTATTTCGCTACTTAAACGGTGGAATATATGGGGTTAATAATTGGGATTTTTACGCCCACAACCCTGAGTAATTCAGAAATTGCATTTATAACTCTGTATAATTGTGAATTACATGAGGAACCCTATGTAATGGTTAGCTCTTATCCAACATGACCATGTGTTCACCTCTGTCCATTCTCTCTGCCTTGACAGAATACATCGAATTTTGACGATTTTATGTAATACCCCAACCCCAAACATAGTGCCATACCTAAAACTCACGAAGTGTGGGTGTGGTTTATAAGTGGTGGGGATTACTACTTGACAACTTGGGCTTAAGCATTTTGGGTGGTTGCCAACGGGTCCATCTGGATCCGAACCCAACAAGTTGTCAGGGCCAGTTTTCCTCGATAACGGACCGGGGACCTAAGCCCGGGACATTACAAATGATATCAGAGCTAAAATTCTCTCTGATAGTGGAAGGGTTACCCGAGAGGTGGAGTCACCCCTACAAAGAGGTTGGAGGAAATGGCTACCCCTAGCGTGCAGCCACCATTATCACTGTGAATAAGTGATGGGCCATGTCGCAACGAGGACGTTGCGAATATAAGTGGGGGAGGTTGTAACACCTCAACCCCAAACATAGTGCCATGCCTAAAACTCACGAAGTGTGGGTGTGGTTTATAAGTGGTGGGGATTACTACTTGACAACTTGAGCTTAAGCATTTTGGGTGGTTGCCAACGGATCCATCTGGGTCCAAATCCAATAAGTTGTCAAGATCAATTTTCCTCGATAACGGATCGGAGACCTAAATCTGAGATGTTCCAAATGTTATTAGAGCCATTTGCAAAAGATGCCACTGATCTAACACCAACCCACTTCCCCCCTCCCCTTCTTCCCTACGCCAAGCTCAAGGAAGCTCACCCCTGTGGAAGCCCCCCGCGTTCGCGGTTGCACTCCTCCTCCTTCCCTACATCCAGCTCCCACCACCCTCTTCCTCGTCGTCTTCCCCTACCGAACTCCTCCTCCCTTGGAGCTCCTCCTCACCCACCTTCCTCCTCCTCCCCTTCTTCCCCCATCGAGCTCCCACCTCCATCGCCCGGAAGCTCCTCCTCCTCCCGACCCACCTCCCTCCTCCTCCCCCTTCGGAAGCTCCTGGAAGTGCCACCCCCGGTGCCCTTCACTCGTCCCTCGGAAGCTCCTGGAAGTCCCTCACCACCACCCTTCACTCGTCAAAGTCCCCCAACCCCTGTCACCCCCCCCCCCCCCCTTCAGCTCCCCCCTGCTGGTGCTGAGAGGAGGAAATAACAAGCACGGCTTATTCTTGTGACGGCATGTCGGTGTATGTTGCATTCTACGATGGTGCAATTGGAGTTTTTGAATCGGATGGCCTACGACTGCGGTGTCACATCGCGCCCTCAGTGTATCTTTTCTCCCATGTAGATAGTGTCATTGGCTCTTCGGAGCCGTTGGATGCAGAGCAGAAGGGGGGAATCCCCCACCTCAGGAGAATGGGGTACTCTCGGCCATGTCCTCGAACCCGTCCAGAGTAGCCAGCAGGCATCGGATACCCCATGAGGTGAAATCGGCAGCAGCATGCCATGTAATTGTAATGAAGCCAGTTCATATGCCATAGGAAACTCCAGTTAGTGTTAGCTTATGCGGAACTTAAAATCCACAACCGGCTTCCTGATACCACTTCAAATAACATCATTTCACTGCAACCTGAGAATCTCAGACAAAAGAGTCAGTGTCAAACCGTCGTCTTCCTCGTCTTTTCTCATTGGGCTCCTCCCCACTGTTGTCCTTCTCAGTGAAATCTATGTAGAGGTGCATTCATGTCCATGCTCGTGGATGGTCCCTAGCTTTGATTTTGCGACTAACGTCATTCGTATCGGGTCCGATCAAAGGTAGGACATGGGCATAGATCCAATTGCGGCACGGGCCCTTGTACGACTGCGAGAACTGCTGAGATGGGGGAAGAAGAAGGGGAGGGGGAGGCGGAGGTGGGGGTGGAGGAGAAGGAAGGGGAGGGAGCGAGCTGGAGGAGTAAGAAGGGGAGGGGTCGGTGGAGGTGGGGCGAGATGGAGGAGGAAGAAGGGGAAGGGTGAAAGCTGGAGAGGAAGAAGGGCAGGGGTGACGACGACCTGGAAGAGGAAGACGGGGAAGGGGGCGAGCTGGAGGAGAGGAGGGTGGAGGGTAGAGGCGAAGCAGCGGGAGTGAGGGGGAGGGCGTCAGGGAAGGAGGGCAGAGGCGGAACGGCAGGAGGGATGGGGAGGGCGTCGAGGAAGCAAGGGAGATGGGTTAGGGATTTTTTTGTTTTTTTATCTTTTAATAGTTATTGGATAGATCATGGGTTAGATTAATCCAATGATATGGTTGGGTTAAAGTGGAGGGTTATAGGTGCGAGATGGAGTGACTATCCGGGATTTCACGTGTAATTCATGTTTTCACGGGGCTATGATTGTAATTACGAATTTACTCAGGGTTATGGATGTAAAAATCTCTTAATAATTAATGCTAAAAATGATAGTATAAATTGCGTAAAAAGGCATTTGATGGATGACGTCTTTGGTTGAGGATCGACGCAGGGTCGTGACTTTTTTCATAATTTACCCAAAAAGATTGCCTACGGTTTAGACTGAAAATTGGCTAGAAATTAATAAAATCTGTTGTCTATTTTTCAACTCGGAAAATTGTCATGGACGTTAAATTAAATGGTGCGATGTCACGTTCTCTAGGTAGGAATGCATGGAGTTGAAAATCGCATAAGATTGTATAACTGTACTTGGTCATATTTAGAAAAGATGCTTGAAGAAGGAGAGGGTTTTAGAGAGATGAGAATAATCCCATGTGATATGCGCAACTAGATTAGTCTGTAAGTATGAGATACATTAATTTCAGGGAATTTGTGTTCATGATATGGGAAATAGCGTAGACATCCAAAAAATTGTAGAAACACTAACTAAAAGCTGATATAACTGTTGAAATGAACATCCACGTTAGCTGCATCTAATTGCATCACACCTTCGTATGTCAAGAAAATTAATTTGAACTACAAAAAAATATAAAGGAAATATTGTTTAATTATAAATTATTTATGGGTGGGATTGTTGAAGGCATTTTTCCTAACGGGTCTGGCCAACCCGTTAGGACTTGACCTTACTAACGAATCCGCCTGACTCGTAAGTAAAGCTCTTTCAGGGCGAATGACTTATTTATTAGGAAAGACTTTGCTGCAACAACAACAACAACAACAAAGCCTTTTCCCACAATTAAGTAGGGTCGGCTAAAAAAGTACTAAGCCTTCTCCCACTATAAGTAGGGTCGGCTACATGGATTCTTGCTCAAATCCATGTTGAAAGATTCACTTATTAGGAAAGATTCACTATAAGTAGGGTCGGCTACATGGATTTTTCCTATAAGTAGGAAAGACTTTGCTGCAATTATGGAAAAACTTTCCCAAGACAAACATGTTCGGGACATTTTTTCTAACTATTAGGATATGATAAGTATTCACTGCCGAAAAGATTATCACCCGTGAAGAAAATCTTCAATAATATACATCATGAAATCACTCTTCTCATTTATTTATTTATTTATTTATAAAAAATACATTTTTACGCTGAATCAACAAAATTACGCACAGTTAATATACATAAAGATATCACAATCACGTGATTCACACCCTCCTATTGCAATCACCTCCTCCGCATCACCACCATCATGTCGCAACCATTTCAACCTCATTGCAACCCTCTCCTCGCAGCCTTCTCAATTGTATTAATAATGGTCATTGCATATCTCCACCGCATCGGTCCACCTCTTTGCAAATGCAAACACTGCAGTGACCATCCTCTCAACCCAACAATCCCTATCGCATTCCATCTTCCACCGCATCCACCTCATAAGTTGTCTTGGTAGGGAAAATATGATCCCTCGATGATGCATAAGCGTGGGACGAAAACCTTGAGTGAAAAAATAAAGACGAACAACCTCCACGGACAAGCAAGTAAGCATATCACTAGCAACAAGCAACCACGATGCATACAAGGATTTTAACGTGGAAAGTTCAAAAATTGATAGGGGAGAAAACCACGAGGCCGACACGACCCAAACCACTCCACTATGATGGTAATATAGGTGTTCTCCACAAAAGGTTGCACAAGCCACACCCTTCTTGTTGATCTATCAACCAAAATGACGCCACCAACAAGATAAAGGAAGGAGATGAAAGATATCACCAAACAAAGAACATTATTCGCTACTCTCCTCCAAAAGAGATCTCGTCGATGCACCTTGCACTAGCTGAGAAGTACGAGAGGAAGAGGAAAGGGGCCGAAGAACTCCTTCGCATGTGCACACATACACGGAGTGGAGTTGGTGATATATCACCAAAATGGAGAACTAAGTCCATAACACTTCTCCAAAAGGAAGCTTGTCGTCGCACCTTGTAGCATCTTATATACTTGAGCATACGCCAAGAACCACTGGAGTAGGAGAGAAGGGTCAAAAATTCGTCCATAAGCTGGAGGAGATTTGTCGGTACTAGGTGACACCCATTAGGAGCACCTACTATCGAGTCCAGCCCATATGTATTGATCTCATGACAGGTGGCTTTGACATTAGCTGAAACTATAGCATGTGAAGCTATAGGAGGAGGTGTTGCAGCAGGTGGTCTACAGCAGGTGGCATCTGTGACAACATGTGATGCATAGTAGGTAACATGCTATGACACTCATGTCATACCAGGTGGGGATGGACAGAAGCTAGTGTTGTAGCAGGTCGCGCATATATACACCCACAGGTGACTTGATATGGTGCTCTCGCCCATGGTAGGTCACGTACAAAATATGTTGAATTCAATTTTTAGCACTTATATGAGAATATGCTACCCACTTGAGCCTCCACGGTAGTTGGAAGGGCCGCACACTTGTCTTGGGGATTACACCATCCTATTTCTCTACTCTCCAGGTAGCAGAACCCAACATTTGAAAGGGAACACAATAGAGAAAAAGCAAGGCTCCAACTACTGTGCCCTAACTTCACTCCCCATGTCCGTGCGAGGTTGTGAAGAAGCTCTTCGGCTCTTTCTCCTTGCTCCGGCGGCTCTTGGCATGTGTTGAAGCTTAGTAGAAGCTACAAGGTGCAACGACAAGGTTCCTTTTGTTATGGATTCGGTTCTCCTTCTCGGTGAAAAACCTCCAACTCCATCTTTTGTTTTATTGTTGGTGTTTATTTGGTTGATAGACCAACAACAAAGTCTAGGCTTGTGTAGCTTTTGTGGAGAACGACTATATCACCATTATAGTGGAGTGGTTTGGGTCGTGTCGGCCCATGGTTTTCTCACCCACTATTGTTGAAGATTTCCACGTTAAAATCTCTATACACTTGTGGTTGCATTTGTTGTTTGTGATTTGATTTTTTTGCTTGCTCATGGAAGTTCTTCATTTATGTTATTTTCCTTAGATCTTCGTTCCACACTTTTGCAACGTAGTGGGACCATATTTTCCCAACACTCCTCCCCTCGCAATCGCCTCCACAACATTGGCAACATCTCCTCGTAAATGCCTCCACCACATTGACCTCATCTCCGAACCCTCCACGGAATCGCCCATGTGGCACCATCCTCCATCCCCTCATTCCCCTCGTAAATAACTCCACCATATCGAATTTCATCACCTCACCGTCATTGCAGTGATTTCTCATATTTGCCCCACCATCTACCCCCATAAATTCATACAACTTCATCACATTGATCCCGAATCAAATAACTACGAGCTTCCTTTTTATCATCTTATTAACACGCCATTATAATAAAAAAGCAACGACATGAGATCTCCGCTAATTTATCCAATCGAAATACATGGTAAACAATTGAATTAGGTATTAAAATTGCAAGTATATACGCTTACAGTGCGACTTAAGTCGCAACTTCAAATTTCTGAAATACGCATCTGATATCAACACATGAACAGTCATCGCCATCATGATACTGAAAATGATCGCATGGATGCTATGGTGGCAGCCAGATGAAATGAGTTTCATCGTGATAACTGTCAATTTCGGTATACTCATTTAATATACGACCCGAATCCGTTCTATTTAAAAATCCGAAATCTGACCTATTTACTTTGGGATGGGTTCGGATTTTAAATTTCTTACCCATGTGGATGTGGGCATGGATTTGAGATTGCTTTGTGGATACTCGAATATGAACCCATCTCCCCCCACAAAAAAAAATCTGAATAATAAATAAATATAGATGTAGACATATGTGTTGTATTTTAGTCAAACTCAAAATATATATTTCATATCTGATAGGTATCGGTCTACATATATAAAAATCCAACTTAATCTTCTCCATCCATTTATTCACTTTTAACTACTTTTTTTATCTTCAATAAATAAAAATTATCAATCCAAAAGAGGTAAACAATTTTATATATATAGGAGAAACTTCAAATGAGGCAGGGTCTCACCGATTTTTTGATGAGCCTCAAAATTCAATCGTTGGATCTTGATCAATGTCCATTATCAAAACCGTCTTTGCACACTAAAACCACCATCAAAACAGTAGTAGGCTCCTACTTTTTTGGAAAGTTGTCACTCCTTAACTATAAATCCGTTCATTTCGTATTTGGAATGTTTTGTTTCCTACAATATTGATGAATACTCATTCATCACTCTTTATTCTTATATTTTAGCTACAAAAACCTTTGCAAATGCATGTAGATACTTGTAAATACAAATAATTACCAAAAGGCATGCATTGTATAAAAACTAATAATTAGCATGTTTTTGTGCAAAAATAAAAGAATAAAGAGACAAAAGAAAACGAGGAAATATTTAGAATAAATATTGAGCAACCTAATCCCAAGGGAGGGCTCAGCATGGGCCTGACCGTATAAAAGCCAAAGTAGAGAGAGAGATAGGGAGCTCATGTGTGTAAATATCCTTGTAAATAAAATAAAAATATTTTCCTCTTAAAATAAAATAAAATGGGCTTGTATATATTTGTAAATATTTATAAATATAAAATCAAAATAAAAATAGAAAAATTAAAAAGAAAATAAAAATAACTTTACTTGTACATAAACTCCCTATCCCTATTTATTTCACCTTGTAAATATATAAATTAATTTCTATAAAATTTTGTATATACTCATTATTTCATGATGTAAATAAATAGAATAAAAACCATAGAAACAAAAAATAAATAAAAAGAACAAAAATTAAAAACCAAAAAGAATATTGTATATATACCATGTATATAAATGTATATATCTATTTATTTAACCCTTGTATATAAATAATAAAAATAAAACAAAAACATTAAAATGTTCCTAATTTTATGCTATAAATAAATAAAATATAAAATAGGAATAAAAATGTACAAAAATAATTAATTAAAAATCAAAAATTAAATATCTATATTGTATATATACCTATATATAGCACTATATTGTAAATACCTTATTTTTATTTCAAAAAATTAATTAAAAATCACAAAAAAATAGAAAAAGAATAAAATAAACATTTTTCATGTTTTGAGTTTTTAATAATTCGGCCATTTATTATTTTTTTCGAATTTTTAAATCTTTCTGACATGGCCTGCTCTGATTGGTCCACGGGGGACGTTAACCCCCCAGTCAACTCCCCCCCTCCGACCACTTCCCACGGGTCCATGACGCCCGACCCGACTTCGCTGAATTTTCGCGTCATGACCCGATCACCAAATCCGTAAATCCCGGGCGCTACTCCTTCCTCGTGCATCTGAGATCCTCGCCCGGTTGATTGCATTGGGATCCACGCCTCGTCGTGCCCTGCCCGACCTGTTCTTGCTGGACCCTCACTCGTATATAGTCCGAGCTCCGCCTCCTTTTTCTCGCATCTTTGGATCGTTTCACTCCACCCCAGGACCTCCATCGCCATCGAGAGAGTGACAGCTTGCTTCCGGCCGTGTCGCAGCGAGGAGGGAGTGGACGGACCATGATCCGGTGACTTCGCACCGTCGTGCGCCGCCCAGAGGTGGTGCTCGAGCCTCGGGCACCGACGGCCCTCGAGGCTAGGACCTGGAGCATCCCCAGCTCTTTCCCAGTCGATATCATCCAGTAGGTAGCCCTCTTTCCTTCCCTATTTCTCTAATTTAGCTTTACGCCCAATTCACCCCGTCGCCGACGAGCTCCGATTCCGACCACCATAGCCACCCGTTCGATCATCGGAGTCGACCCACATCTTCTCCTTTCCCCCACGCACCTTCTCCATCCCTTCGTTCAACCCAATTCGCCACGGAACTGGGATTGGGGCTCCTCCGCCGTCGCTTCGCCGGAGCCCCTTCGTCCCAACGCACAGATCACTTTCACCACCCCTAACCGGGTCGAGGCATTTTGCCCTCGACCCAGGAGCTTGTTGCTGTGCTTTGCAGGTCCAGGCGAGCCCATCTAAGGGCTTCGACATTCAGGAGCAGCGGCTCCAGCTCCGCCGTGGTCGCTGGACCACCTCCGACGCCTCCAGCCTCATCGGAGGCCATCTTCAGATGCGGGAGGCCAAGGCGAACCTTCTCCGATCACTCGCAGCCCGCGAGGAGGGTCACCGTGCGTGCACAAGGCCGGCGAAGTCGCCGGCCACTTGTTCTTCGTGCACCCTCCAGAGACGTCCGATCAGCCCTCCAGCTCCAGATCTTCATCGAGCCGTTCATTTGAGGAGTAGCAGTGACCGTTTGATCATCAGAGGGAGGATCTCAACCGTCCGATCAGCGAGGTCTACCCACGTTGCTTCCCAGCCGCCCGATCTTCCACGTGGGAAGGCCCCAGCCGTCAAATATGCACAGAGGGTTCCTTTGTTGTGAGCCACACCCTTCTCCACCGTCGGATCTCCACGTGGCAGGCATCCGACCATCGGCTTAAATAAAGGGTAATTTACTCTTAGGCCCTTAGCTTTTAGTTGTTAATCTTTAGTCCTCTAAATATTTTAGAACTTTATTTTAGTTTGGTGTATTTGCATAGAGGACCCTGTCATTTCTTGTATTTGCTTTTATACCCCTGTTTGTAGTGGAACACATGCTTCGACACGTGCTTTGGTGGGATATTTGCATGTATGGGTCGGTTGTTTCAGGGTGTTCATGAATGAAATTAAGTTTTTATTATTTGCATAAATGCCCCTGTGAGTGTGTTATTTGTGCATGTGCTTTATTTCGTGGGCTTTTTATACTTTTGCCCCTGGACTTTTAGTACGTGTTACTAAATAGTCCAGGGACTTAAGTTTATTGCAATTAGATCCCTGAGTGCCCAGGTCACGCGCCTCGCACGTGAGTTCTTGGAGAAATTGCACCGGACCCCCTAGAACTTCTCTAAATTGCGTACAGGTCCCTATGCACTGTACCTTTATTTTTTATTTTAATAAAATAGCAAACCAACTCCAAATTTGACGAAAATTGGATACATGGCTTCTGCCATGGTGTAAAATTTTCTTTAATTCTTGGAGACATTTTTGACGCTTTTTATTATTTTTAAAAATTCAAAAACAAGCATTTTTGTTACTGTCTAGCTTTAAAAATCACAAAAAAATATTAAAACACTTTAAAAATTACAAAAAATATATATAGTGTTTGTTTTGTGCTATTTGATTTTCTGACCAATTTTGGCCATTTTGAGATTTATAAAAACTATAAAATTACAAAACCCCTAAAAACCCATCAAAATTCTAATAAATAATTAAAAAATCAAAAATTAATAATTCCAGTGCCTAAATTATCCTTGTATTTTCTACTTTACAGGAAAATTACCTTCAGACCTTGATAGGGCCATTTTGCATTTTAATTTGGCCCTCCAAGTCTGACTGGACAGTGCCTCTGTTTTTCATACTTGTTTGATTTTTATAAAATTCTCTAAAATCAGAAAACACCAGAAATTAACCAAAAACATTAAAAAATATAAAAAACATAAAAACATTTTTGTTTGAATTTTGGGTGTATTTTAAGTATTTAAATAATCCACCCAAGTTGCTTGTTCATTGGTTTTCTTATTTTCTTCATTAATTAAAAAATCTAAAAAAAATAAAAACATCCAAAAAATCACTTTCTTTTATTTTATTCCATTTCTGACTACTTCATAAGCCGTGAGGCCATCACGTGCTCCCTGAGTCAGACCCTGGTCGCTATACCAGGCTAATCCAATAGCCAGGGCCACTAGTGTGTTTCTTTGATTTTTATTCTATTTTGGTGGTTTGCTTTCCTTTTTCTTGATTGATCCGGATTTCTCGAGCGACTGAGGTCGCAACGACCTTAGTTCTATTTCTTCACCTTAGTTGCTCGGGACTTTTGCGGTCATCAAATATCTTCATCCCGATTTATTGAGGTAACTTTCCGTTTCTTTCCTCTTTTTCAATTCAAACTATCATGTGTCCTCCAACGACTCAACTTAGTGCAATAGTTCTTTTATAAACGAATATGCACAATCTGGAAAGAGGAATGTTGCAAGCATGAACAGAATTAAACAAGTAACGTAGATTGTTATCGAATTATCATCATCGCGTTCATAGTAGTCCATCAAAAAATAAACTAGTTTCCTCTTGTTAAAAACCATCCCATTGTCAAAAAGCTCTGTTGATATCAAACTCTTCCAAGGTAAATGTTTCCCCCTAACTGTAATTGGAACCCCAGTACTTGGTAATCCAAGAATGATACCAATATCATCATCACTGAATGTTACCACTTTATTACCAAAATGAAATTCCCTCCCTCCTTGGTATTTCTCTACTACCCATCGCAAGTTTTTCTCTCTATATCAATATTTCCTATGTTTATGAGTCTTGAAAAAGCTGTCTTTGAAATAAGCGATTGTTGTTTCGGCGTTGGTCTGTGTCCATCTATAAACTGGACAAAGTGGTCAATAAAACACCTATGTTGTACGTATTCCTTGCCTGAAATCAAAAAAATATATTAAATATATCATGTAGATAATACGTTCGTCAAAGTCAATATAAAGTTAATAAATATTAAACCATACATCCATATTTCTCAAATAACTCTTCTTCTCTACATTACGCCGAGTCTTGTGTGGTCTTAACACTCAATTCATCTCGGTTGTATTCCATCTCTGAAAATTAATCAAAAGAGTAATATGTTCCATATCAAATAATTTAAATTTTTCAATTGGAATTAAATAATTCAAATGTATTTGAACTTTAACAACCTTTTTGTTTCTTTAATTCCAAAATCCGCAGATTCTTTCCTTCAGGTGACCTCGTTGATACAGGTAATTCTTTGTTTGATCCAATGTCAACATCATCATAATACGATTCAAATGATGACATATCCAACCTGCATCACAAGGAAAAATATATTATTTTTATTCTATTGTGTGTTGTAGATCGTATGTTTTTTTTGAATGCATACTATTTATTCATACATCTAAATATTATAAAATTGCTCCGTACTATTCATTTTGCTTTGTTATTCGCTTAGAATAGTAGCAAACTTCATATGCAGTCTTTCTAAATTCTTAAAATCCATTTAACCATGCATTCCAGTCTTATTATGATTCTTTATGCAATCCAGAACTTAATAATCCCAATTTATCTTAAACATTATCAAATTTATCTCAAATATTGAAATTAATTGGTCTAGTAAGATATCATAAAATTTTTATATAAAGTTCTTTCCCCTAAATGCATTCCAAACCCTCAATAACCCAAATGAACATTTTTCAAAAATGCACTATTCACTAAAATCATATAATCTATTCTCTGATCTCGTTTTCCATTTTCTATTCTCAGTGTTCGAAGCCATATTGGAACCCTAATCTAAAAAAATCGTATTGTAATGTATTAAATCTACATCCATACCGTGTTCGTTAAGCCATATGGGAAGCCTAATCTTAAAAAAAATCGTATTGTAATGTATTAAATCTTCATCGTTACCTTCTTCGCAACCTGCTTCGATCAGCAACACGCGAACCAGAATCCTTCCCTTCCTCACTGAATGCCTTCCCCGAATCTTTTCCTTTGTTCTTCCTCTTTGATGTGATCCGATTGCCTGACTCATTCCCGATTTCGCCTCCTCCAGTCATTCCTCTGTTTCGTTTCTTTAGGCGGAAATAACGGAGCTCACGATGATATCCCCTTTTCCAATGTTAATAAATAGTTACCTTTTTAAATTTATTATTTCATAAATACATGTCGATGCTTCCGCATGATTATTCATAATCATCTTTCCATTTATAATTCATTGATAATTTTTACTTTTAAATTCGAAACCATCCCATGACTTATTAATTCAATATTTTTTGTAATTTACTTTCTTTTTATTTCAAAACTTCGATACCTATTTGTATAAAGGAAATCAATTTTAAGGAATAGCTAATTAATTTCAAATTTACATTAATATTAAATTCTATATTGTTTGTATTAATTTTATGATTATTTTCAAACCTCGAATAATACCTTGTTGAGCCCATCAGTTTAACTTAACTTTGTTTATCATTTAAAATTTATTAATAAATGTTATTTTAATTACGATGTAATTTTTTGTATAATTATGCACTCGAATTTCAAATATGTGTCTAACTATGCAAATTTCTATATTAAATTTAATTGAAATAGTTGTTCATATCTTTTCGATGAACCTTTCTTGTCTTCTTATTTTTGTAAAATGCATTAGGTATTTTGCAACATAACATATGTACAGCGTAAAATAATTCTGATTATTCACATCCAAACATCAGTAACCTTTTTATACTCTTTCATTTCCTCGTAAACTATTTCGCAAACCATCATGCCCTTATTTCATACATTTGCTTCTATAAATCCTTTATACATCTGATCAATTTTTTTGTAAAATTATCAAGTCTGTTTACCAAAAAGTCACTATTAAATGTATTTCAATTTAACGTTTTTCAATCCAGTTTATTATAAAAGTAATTTTTTTGCGCCTTTCGCATTTTCTATATAAATTAGCCACCATAAACTCCTTTTTAACGCAATAGGCTTGCCTAATTTGTAGGCCCATAATTTCCTCTCTTCTCCCTTGAATATCGCACGGTTGTTTCCTCCTATTATAGAAATCGATTTTCAGCAAAATCATTGCATAGCCCGCAAGTGGTTTTAATCGCAGTCATCCCTTCTTAATCCACCCGTAAATATGGTTTGCTCACCATAATATCTATGAGACCACACCTCATTTGAAAGGATCCCTACATATATATATGATATTTATCCAATACGCACAGGGCGCATTTCATCCGTCCAAAATTTCATCCGTCCGATCAGAACTTTCAATCCTTTATTTTTAGCATCGTTTAATTTTATAAATTAATGATTTCCATAAATAGTAATCCTATCGATGGTAACATATGCATTGCCAATTGAACGTTTCCCCTAAATCTGGATCGCTCTGGTGAAAAATTCTTCTTGAATCTATCGGCAGCAGCAGGGATCTAATAAAGGTATTGGGAATGTTTAATAGTTACGTTTAGTTGTTTATTTTGTTGCTAATATATTTTGATTAGGTTCTGGAGCGCTACCATCGATCGATCTCGAGAAAATTGTTCTTGAATCTTTCAACGATAGCAGTTATCCAAAAAAAAGTATTGTGATAGTTTAATAGTCTAGTTTAAGTGTTTATATCGTTGTTAATATATTTTCATTAGGTTTCGTATATGGATAATTCGAGTGGAGAATTTGATCGGTATATTTCAGAAGATTTGATGGAAAACGCTTGCACGTGAAAGTGATATTCATGAATTCAATGTTGAAGAAAGTAATTTTGATATAAGCGTTGGTAACAAGTAACACTTAATATAAGCATTAGTAATTTTAGATATAAGCGTTGGTAATTTTAAATATAACAAGTAACACTTAATATAAGCGTTGGTAACATTGTACACTTGAAATTGTATTTTAATTGTTGCAATAAATAACAAGTAATATTTTCGCATACATCAGTAACTGTTAACATAAGAGTTGGTAACTTTGTTTAAATAAACTAATAATTTAATAACTTACACAAATAATACTAGTAATATTAACTCTTTCAATCAGTAACTTTTTATCATGTAGAAGTACCAATTGTAAATCGTAGCATCATTATTGGTAACATTGGTAAAAAGTAAAAGTAATCACTACGTTTCGTAATATTGGAGTGAAAGATCAGTAACTTAAAAAATTGAGATTAGTAACATGTAAAAGAAAAAATGAGTGTGTCCAGTAAGACACATCACTATTGTTGGTAAGATTTAAAGAATACTTTAGTAACATTTAATGTTCTACAAGTAAGAATCATTCATCGACCATTAACACGAATTATAATAATTTGAAACGAAGGATTGAAGAATAGTATCTTTAATAACACGATTGGTAACATGTAAATGTAAGCTTTAAGATTCGTAATATTAGAGTGAATTACAAGTAACACGAAGTTATATTCGTTGCTAATATATTTTCATTAGGTTTCGTATATGGATGATTCGAGTAGAGAATTTGATCGGTATGTTTCAGAAGATTTGACGGAAAATGATTTCCTTGAAGCTGATGCACGTGATATTGATATTCATGGATTCAATGTTGAAGAAAGTAATTTTGATATGGTATACGAGATCGAGAACTCCCAAAGATCAGGTATCTTTATGTTTGCTTGCGGTAACTTTTTTGCATGTATCAGTAAGTTTGCATTATTGCTTTAGTAATTTGGAAGAACTATTATTGTAATAAATTACATAAATAACAAGTAATTTTATCACTATCCATCAGTATCTTTTTAAGATGTAGAAGTAACTTTTGATTAATAACAAGTAACTTTGGTAACATCGTAACTTCATGAGTTACTTTAGTAAGTTTTCTAAGTTCGTTAGTTACTTTTATAATGAGTACTTTATATAACTGTTATTAATATTTTTATTTGATGCATCTGGAATGATAGGTATTTGAATTATTGTTTGAATAAGTTTATTTGTGTGTATCTATGTAAGAATTTGATGAATATGAAAGCTCTAAAAGATTAATGGATGAAGATTCACCTATATCATTTGTAGATCCTGTTATTATTCCTCGAGAGGGTATTTCATTTGCAACTCTTAAGGATTGTGAACTGTTCTATGAGAAGTATGCTACTGAAATCGGCTCCAATATTCGAAAGAGCAACGCAAAGTATTCTTATGATAGGAAAAGCAAAGTCAGGAATATTTCTTTCAAAAAAATTGTTTCTTGGAAGGAAGGATTTTATATTCAAGTTCCTAAAAAAAGAAAAATATCTTCAAGTTTGGTATTTATTGATGAAGAAGCACAATCTGAAGGAATAGATAGCAAGGGAAGAAGATGTGTAATAAGTTATTGTGTTTGTAAAGCAAAGTTATCGGTGAAGTTAAATCCATTATCAAAACAGTGGGATGTAATTTCTTTTGTTGAGGAACATAATCATAAACTTATTTTTCCAAATAAAAAGAAGTACTTAAGACCTAATAGGAGAATAACTAAGGCCACAAAGAATTTGCTATCTTCCATGTCAGTGGTTAACATTCCTACATCCAAACAAATAGCATTTTTGAACAAGCAAGGCGGACCCTTTGAACGTGTTGGCTCTATAGCCATAGATATTTATAATTTGAAGAGAGATATGAAGAAAAAACAGATGGTCATGATGTGGTTATGCTTTTGGAACATCTTGAATATTGTAAAAGTTTAACACCCGATTTTTTCTATGTGTACAAGTAAGATGATGATTCATCATTAACACACTGCATGTGGATAGATTCTTATTCTATAGAAGATTATAAATTGTTTGGCGATGCAGTTACATTTGATACCACATATGATACCAACAAGTACAGGCTAATTTTTGTTTCCTTTTGTGGTGTAAACAATCACAACAAGATTGTTTTCTTCTGTAATGCATTTTTAATAAATGAGTCAAAAGAGTCCTTTGTATGGTTGTTCCAAAAATTTTTGAAGGCTGTTAAGGTTCCTCCCAAGTCAATAATTATTGATCAGTGCCCATCTATTAATGCAGCTATAAGGGAAGTCTTTCCCACTACAGAGCATAGATATTGTGGTTGGCATGTTACAACTAACATGAAAAAGATGATTTAACAAAAAAACTGATATAGCAATTCCTGCTTTGAATAAGATTATATGTGGTGCAGAAAATGAAGAACATTTTGAAGTTGAGTGGGGCAGAATAGTGACAGAATGTGATTTAGAAAATAACAAATGGATCAATGTAATGTATCGCATTAGGAGAAAGTGGGTTCCTATTTATCCCAGAAGCTTCTTTTTCGCGGACATGAATACAACTCAGAGGAGTAAGAGCATGAATTCTTTTTTGTCCAATAATGTCAATCAGTTGAATAGTCTATACAAGTTCATGACAAGATTCCAAACTGTTCTTGAGAGAATGAGAGAGCAGTCTAACATGATGGACAATGATACTGAGGAAAAAAAAGCAAAGTTGGATATGAAGTGGAGTATTTAAAAATACTTTTCCATGCATTTTACAAAGACAATGTTTTACATTGTTAAAACTGAGCTCGTGGAGGGAATTAAATTGAATGTTATTACACTTCCAATGGAAGAAGATATTATACAATACATGGTGTATCCTATTGGCAATATTGAAAATTTTAACAAAATTACTTATCATGTTTATAATAATAAATTACGTTATGATTGTATGAAAATGGAATCAATGGGAATTCCATGCAGACACATCATCAGTGTGTTAAAACATAAAGATGTGTTAGATGTTGATTCTTCTATTTTATTGAAAAGATGGAAGAAAGATATCAAGGTAAATGGTTATTATCCACTATACAGAAAGAGGACAATAGAAGACGACTCTAGTCAGTTACGTGTGCTGTCCAATGAGTTCATTATTGAATCTGATGGTAACCAAGAAGTATATGATTACATTAAGAAGGTACTTATAGATGCATTAGAAGCGGTCAAAGCTATCAGGAGCAAAAGTAATATTGTTAATGTTGAAGAGCCGCATGACACAAACGGAAAAGTTGACAAGTCAGTTAACAATGTGAAGAATCCCAACATAGCAAGACCTAAATGATCTGAAAAAAGTGATAGACCAAAGGGAAGCACAAATAGATTGAAAACAATTGGTGAAGAAACTGTTGCAAAGCGGAGACAATGTAAATTATGCAATAAAGTGAATGCTGGACACGATTCACGGAATTGTCCTACAAAGTCCGATGTTAAACAGTAGAGGTAATTGTTTTCTATGCATATGTGTTACTGTAAAAGTATGATTAATTTTGTAATTTTTTTGTTCATTTCATCAATTTTGTGAGCATCTCTCTTACATCAATTTTGTTGTATGCAGATGATATTCCGAGAAAGGAGAGCCAGAGGTAATTGTTTTCATGCTTATTGAAGCAGTAATATTTTAATAGCATTCTAACATGATATATATTTTTTACTTTTTGCAACAGATTTTTATATCTTCTATGCAGATAATAAACTTGTGTAAGAGAGATGGTTTCTATGCATACGAGTTACTGTAAATGTATGATTAATTTTGTAATTTTCTTGTTCATTTCATCAATTTTGTGAGCATCAATAAATATTTTATCTATGTATTTTCAGATCGATACTTGTTGTATGCAGATGATGTTCCGAGAAAGGAGAGACAACTATTAAGCATCTGGAAGAGAATAAAGGCTCAATATGGAATCCAAATATTTCATTATTAAAGAAGAATATTCTTTACATAAGTTATGTAATAAATTTAAAACTTTTGATTATACATTTGTAATGTATGCTGAGAGTAGTGATTTGTTTCTTATCATGTTGGACCATATTATTGATTTGTATTACTTTTTTAATATTGAGGAATACACATCTATGTTTTTCGTATTATTGGTAACATGTAAAAGTAATATTGAGAGTACTATTAGTAATACCTGCCATTTCAATAAATAATATTGTTAAACTGTTCAAGTAAGTAATACGATACGTAATAGTTGACTGAAAGACCAGTAAAAACAATCATTACGTGTGGTAACTTATAAATGAAAGAACGAGAGGATGTCCAGTTAGACGTATCATTACTATTGGTAAGATATAAATGTTCCTTTAGTATCATTTATATTTGTAAATGTATGAATGATACAACGACCATTAACACGGAATTTTACTACTAATGAAGGATGAATGAATTCATTTAGTAACATATATAGTTTTTAAAGTAAGAAAGAGTCATCTACCACTAACACGAAAATTTACTAATTAATATTAAGGATGAAAGAATAGCAACTCGCTGCATCAGAAAAGTAATATTGAGAGAACTATCAGTAACACCTATCATTTCGACAAGTAACATTGGTAAATTGTACAAGTAAGCAATACGATTGGTTTCTATTGTACCAATAACTTATATATAATCACAAGTAACAAATCAACTCTTGGTTTCTATTGGTAACAATGGATGGTTTCTTTAGCAATTTCTTTGTAGATCATAAATAAGTTATGGAAATTAACACAAGTAAGTGTTTTAGTAACACTATACTAAGTAAGTGCTTTAGTAAGTGAAATAATTAACAATTAACATCAAGCAAAATATTCTCATTCAATAAAACACTTAATGAAATCGACTCGTAACTTCGTAATATTTATCAAGTATTTCTTTAGTTCAACTTTTAGAGACTTTCTTTTTTTTGTCAGTAACTTTCAATTATATATTAGTAATATATGAATTGCAAGTTGTATACGTAAGTATTCTTTCAAAAAAAAAGTTGTATACGTAAGTATTATGCTACTAACAGTAACACACAATAAAACAATTAGTAACTTTAGATTCTTTCGATGGTCTTTTGATGAGTTAAAATGATACTAGTACTTTATACACTTACAACCATTAACTTTTAAATATGTGTCAGTAACTTCTTTATAATCAACAGTATGAAATCAACACTTGATTACATTTGATAACAACGGCTGGTTTCCTTTGTAATTTCTTTGTACATCATAAATAAGCTCTGTAATTTAACATACGTGCATTAGGTCGTACAACAATCTCAAATAATGAACAATTAGCATCAAGCAAAAGTTTCTCATTCATTAAAATATACATGTATTCAAACAAATGTTGCTATTTTTCCAATATTGAATACATCATGTAACATCTATAATTAAAAGATCTTATCTAATTACAAGTCTAAAAGAAATCATTTTCTTCAGTCCTTCTCCCCACTTGTAAGTAGAATAACAACTATCTCGACGCGAAACTTAGGGATATCTTCAATGCGGAAGACCGGCTCTTTTCCTTTGCAAATGAATTCCATATATTTCATGACAAAAACTCCACAATCAATGGAATCACTTTTCTGCTTTGGGATGCCTTTTGCTACTTCAATTGGCCACTTCTCAAGTTGTTCTCCAGTGAATATCATGAAGTATTCCGCCATCCAATATATCTAGCAATAATGATGAAAGAAATTTTTCAGAAATAAATAATCTCAAAAATCAATTTAATATGAAATTTTTAAACTGAATATTTACCCATTTTTTTACATCCAACATGTGTTTCTTCATCCCGGTTAGTGAATTGTAGGAAATAAATTTTTTGGCATCAAAGTCAATCACAAGAAGATGTCAATGATTTGATGTGTGGATTACACAAAAAGCCTTCTTTACATTATCGAACATTGTTCTTGTGCATGAAAACAAATTGTTCAAAGGCTCATAATCCTCTACACTTGCTTCTTTGACAGTCTTCGGAAATAATTGCTGCAATGATAAAGTATTTAGGCAACACAATATAACTTTCAAAGACTATATATTTAAGTATTCATATCATTTGAGCCGTATTTGCAAAAATGAAAGGACATTCCACGTCACTTTCTTAATAAGATTTGTATAGCACATTCATGAACATGTCCAATATAACATCAATGACCATTTTGTTATAGAGTAGGTCATCAATGTGTCTTCCAATGCAAAAATTATCTCCTGGTCCATGGTAAGTTACTCCCATACTGGAATTTAATTTATATTTTATTATTTAAATAACCCATCATAACGTGGTTAACCAATAAAATTACAAAATATTTAAAATAATGCAATATTCTTACTTGGCGATAGGATGCCTTAAGAAATCGTGAATAGTTGCTCTCTCAGATTCAGAAATCGCATCATATCCAGCATAATCAATGCGAGTTACATTGAAAACCTATAAAATAAAAATAATATACCTTGTTCATTAAATTTTGCAATAGCATCAGTAAAATATGGAACAACATCATTAAGCATCAATAATCATAACATCACTAAGCATTTGTAAGCATTAGTACTAATTAATCACAACATCAGTAAGTATATTGGTGATGAATCCACGATTCATCATCTTAATATCTTAATCTTAGCAAAATCCATGAGTAAATTTCCAAATAAATGTCCATAAAATCCATAAATTAACAAAATGACTCTTGTAAATAAAATACACTAATTATTGTATATTGAATTGTATAAAATAAATTAACACTAAAAAGCCGCAAAAATAAAGGAGCTTTATACTTGTAAATAACCCAAAACTTCATATATTTTTAATAATTTCATTTCAACTCCTTTTTGGCTAATTCTTTCTCTAACTTGTTTGTAAAAATGTACATAAAAATACAAAAATACAAAACAAATTTCATCTCAAATAAATGCTCCTAGATCCCAATGGGAAAAAGCCGTAAAGACCAACTTCCAAGCTAAATTCCCGCTCCGTATGAACTCCAAATTCACCAAACTCACTTTTAAAGTTCAAGTTAGAAAATTATCTATCCAACGGAAGTGGTTTCATTAAAATCGGAGCTCATTTGCAAAAGTTGGGTTTTGGGACCTAGATGTACATTGTACATTATGTATATATTCATTCTTTGTTCATTTTTTATTTTATCTTTCTTAATTACTAAAAATACGAAAAAATCATACTTGTGTTGTATTTTAATTGTAGTATTTTATTGTATTTTTCCGTTGTAAATATCTCTTATTAAAAAGACAAAAAAAATACATATTAGAAAAGTAAAAAATGTGTACATGGTGTTTTGTATTCACTTGTAAATTCATTATTATTTTTCCTTCTTTATTTTGTTGTAATTAAAGTAGCCTACTTTATTTCATTTTATTTATTTAATTATTTTACATTCTCTACAATAACCACCATTCAACTCTCTTCCACCACCAACTTCCCATTCAACTCCACCATTTCTTAAACCTCCCATTCAACTCCATTAATAATCCAACTTCCCATTCAACTCCACCCACATAATAACTTCTCATTTCATCATCTATATATACATTCCATCCTCCTCAATTTGCCCTTGATCCATCTTTATGTGAGGAGAGCCAAGTTCCCGGAGTTGAATCGGTGACAGCGACGCAACCGCGGTCGAGCGACGACGGCCCTCTCTCCGGTGTGATCCGTTGGTTTTTTGGCCAACATCGCAGCCGCAACCGCGCGCTGCTCGAGCTCATCGCACGCCGGCGATTCGAGCGAAGACAGTGCTCTCGTGAGCACATCATAGGCATCCGTCCATCGTAGGTAATTTTTCTATTTTCATCTTTTCATTTCTTTTTATTATTTTATATTTGCATCTTCTTTACCATATCACCATCCCCCCATCATTTTTTAGTTCATCATATCATTCCACCACCACATCTCCACCAATTACCATTTCCCCCTTTATATGTATATATTTGTTTACAGTTTGAAAACATAAAAAAATAAAAAAAATTCTAAAACAAAAAAAAATTTCCACCATCATCGCACCATTTTTTGTATTCTATTTAGTTCATCATCATCACCACTACCAAATCATTTTATTTGTTTTGTTGTCAAGCATATTCCCTGTCTAATCAAAATAGAAAAAAAATATAAAAGAAATTAAACAAAAAAAAATTTTAATTACAGCAGTAAAACAAAAAATCAAAACAGTAAAAAAAGAAATAAAAAAATAAAAAAACCAAGAGGGAGCAGCAGCAGCGGTCCTCACCGCCGCCACCCCCTCCTTCATCCTCCGCCCCCAGCGGCGGAGCCGCCAAGGCCGCGGGCCGAGCGCACCCCCGCGCCGCCGGCCCCTCCAGCAGCCCAGCCCGCCGGCCCCTCCAGTAGCCCAGCCCGCCGGCCCCTCCAGCAGCCCAGCCCGCCACCCCTCATCCTCATCCATCGCCTCACCGCCGCCCCTCTCGCCATCTCCGCCCGCGCGTCACCGAGCGCCGCCCGCAGCGGCTGTCGCCTCACCGCCGCTCTCTCCACCGTCCAAGCGCCCGCCGCCCGTCGACCAACTCGTTGGGTTCATCCTCGAGGAAGAAGAAGAAGAGGTGACTTATTATTTTTTTATTGCAAAAATTGTAAATATTTTATTTATTGTTTCTGAAATTACGTTTTAGTCCCTGTACATCACTTGCATTGTAAATATTGTTTTTCTGACTTGCACGGATACCCCTGTGTTCCTACTTTAATTTGGACCTTGTTTATGCACATTTTTGTTCAATGAAAAATGCTATCATGTTGAGCAACTTATCCTCTATCATGTGATTATTTACTTGTATTTTTTATGATAGTTGGGTAATTAATTAAAATTGTCAAATTGAAATTCTGTGTATTTTACCCAATCTGTGCTCCTAAATTAATATCTCACACACCGTTGCTCTAAAAATTCTAAAAAAAATATATATGGTGCCTTGATATGTGATGTAATTACTGTCCAAATTTCACACTATTGGAGTTGTCTTGTGCCTACAATAAATTATAGAGTGTATTTAGTAATCGATTTTTAATTAAATCCACAAATATCTTTTTTGCGAAATTTCACCTCTCCTGGATTGCTAATCTAAATATCTACCTGAGATAATTTGCTTTTTGATTAATTTGATAACGTGGATTTAATAGAAATTAATTACTCACGATCACTCTGTTTTCACTAAAAAATTCATAAAAAAATCATAACTTGTCAAAAAATTCTAAAAATATTACTGTAGCTTTCTTGCATCATGTTTTACTTCCAGTAATTTTTTTATAATTTTTGCTTGCTGCTTGTGTGAAAAATTGTGAAAAAACCCATAAAAAGTGTGCATTTTTATTTATTGCATATTAACCCCGAAAATTCTAAAAAAATGTGTTTTGTGTTCATCACTGGATTAGGACTCTAGGAAAAATACGAATTGGCTAATTTGGACTTCTTTTCCATTAAAATTAATTTGGCCTTGTTGTATGTTTTCTTAGTGTTGTAATTCACTCGTATTTTGTTTTTGGCATTCTTCTTGCATTAAAAAAATCTAAAAAATACCACTTGGAAATCTAAAATCTTCATTTTCAAATTAACCCCAAGTTGTTCCTTTGCCTCCCTGAGTTCGACCCCGGACTTGCCCGGGATATAAATTAAGCCGAGAAACTCTTCACGGAGATCTTCTCTCGGTTCTGACCGAATCGCTGAGTACACGTGCTACAACGAAGCCGAATTAAACACCGTATCTAGCGACTCATCAGATGGCGCCGTTGCCGGGGAGAAGGACCAATCCCAGCCGTATCTAGCGATTCACCATGTTCAGGAGCAGTTGGTGTCAGGGCAACCCCAGCCGTGGGAGCAGGACCAATCCTACACCCACTCTTTCCAGCAGCCACCTCCAGCAGTAGAGACAGTCCAGGAGGAGCCTCCACCAGTTTGGGAGGTGAATGGGATATGGTATACTCAGGACCCTGCCAGGCAGGGAAGTACGGGAGACCGACAGACCTATCAGCGTCCCCCGACCTTTCACAATACCACATTCACCTCAGCACCACCTCCTTCACAGCAGAGCCCTGGATTCCATCCACCCCAGCAGCAGAGGCAGCAGTACCAGCAGTATGGCCGACAGGGCCATTACCAGACGGGCCAGCAGGGCCCGCAACCCCAGCAGCAGCAGCAGAGGCAGTACACTGGCCAGCAGGGCCAGTCTTCCCGTTCTTCTTCTCAGTCTTATCCACTTCCTTCATCGTCTAGTCCTGTGGATATTCAGCAGCAGATACTCGACGAGCTACGTTCCTACAGGAATGAGGTTCAGGATTTACGGGTGGATGTCAACCGCCTGTCTAGATGGCGAGACGAGCAGACTGCACCCTCTACCTCGATCCCATCCCAAGTTCAGGCTAACCCCAATTGCCTGAACCGTTCTAGTTCTCAGCAGCACTTTGGTCAGGTATACTATTCAGCATCTCCTAAATCTGAACATGAGATTCTTTCGTGTGACGAGGCTAACCACATGTCACTCAGGAGCGGAAGGACCGTGGTCGTACCTGACCGGGCGAGGGACACGAGGAGGGGCATCTCTGGAGCTCTACCTGAGGAGTCTTCAGAGGACGAGGAGGAGAGGCATCATATCTCAGAGTCCCATCAGCATCATTCGAGGATTTCTACTCAGGGAGCCGAGAGGAGGAGGAGAGCACGTACGCAGCATCGTCAGCATGGATATTCTTCTGAGTCTACGGAGGACCTTGCATCTCCGGTTGTGGCAGATACCACTCCAGCTTCTATTCCACAACCTGTAGTAGATAGTTTTGATTTCGAGTCCATGTTGCATCACAAAGATTCATGTATGAAGAACTCTGTTTCCGTTAATGCAAAGAATGATCTTTCAGTTCATGATTCAGATTCTTCATCCTCTGTTTCCTTAGCTTCAATCCCTTTCCCCCGTGCTCTTACGGTAGGAAAGCGCATCAAAAAGATTCAGAAAGATGACCCCGATATGGCACGGTTTTGTAAAGAAAACATCACAGTTAAGGTGCCATTTGATGAATATGTGGCTAACCATCCTGCCTTCCAAAAATACCTTAAGGTGAGATGCACACCTAGAAGGGTTAGCAGGAAGAAAGATAACCGAAACATAAAGACACATGTCTTATCGGTAGCCACAACCTATTGTCTCAAGAATCAGACTTTGCCAAAGAAAAAGAGAGACATGGGTGCTCATTATGTGGAGAGTCGTATTGACGACATTGCGTTTGCACGCACACTCTTAGATAACGGTTCTTCGATCAACTTACTTCCCTTAGACTTATATCAGAAATTGGAGTTGGGACCACTTCGCAAATCTAGAGCTTTACTCCAATTTGCAGATCGTTCAATGAAGAGACCTAAGGGAGAAGTGAAGAACGTCGTTATCTCGATTGAGGGGCAGAACTATCAGGTGGACTTCACAGTCTTGGACATGGAGACCCCCAACCATTGGAGAGAATCTCAGATCATTCTCGGGCGACCCTTCCTTAGGACCGCAGGCGCAGCTTTCGATTATGGTACGGGAATGATGAAGTTCCGTTCTCCAGGAGGAGAAGTGAACCTTGAGATGAAGCAAACCAAGTGTCAACGACCCGATTCAGAGAGTAGCACAGAGTACTCATCTTCAGAGGCAGAATGCAGTTTGATTAGCACAGTTGGGATTTGGGGATAGATTCCTTCAGGACAGAGCGAGACCCTTTCATCTGGAGAGGATATAGTGCATGATGCAGTTTGCCAGGTGTTGTCTGATCTTGCTAGAGATGCATCAACCTATTCTCATGATGACTTAGAGATCCATCCGGATCTGTCAGTTCCATCCTCTTCGGAACAATCATGGGACATAGATGACGAGTCGGACGTGGCTTTTGCCGATTGTTTGGATACTTTTGACGATCCGACTCCCGATTCTTCTGATTTGGTGGCAAGTACTACTCAGCTTAGCCCACCTTCATGCAGCACGGAACCAGATTCAGATTCAGTTCAGCCAGATCTGCTTGATGATACCACATTGCCAGAACTGAAATCACTACCTCCTACACTCAAGTACGCCTTTCTTGCGGGACCCAAAGAGAGATATCCTGTCATCATTAGCTCAGACTTGTCTTTAGAGCAGGAGTCTAGGTTGTTAGAAGTCTTAGAGAGGAACCGCAAAGCAATAGGCTGGACAGTGTCGGATCTCGTGGGCATCAACCCCGCTCTCTGCTCGCACCATATTTTTACTGAGGATAACGTGAGACCTTCCCGTGAGTTTCAGAGGAGACTTAACCCCAATCTACGGGAAGTAGTGAAGAATGAAATTGAGAAATGGTGCAAGGCAGGGTTCATATACCCTATTTCTGACTCCAAGTGGGTGGCCCCACTTCATGTTGTCCCGAAGAAGTCGGGAATTCAGATGGTCACCAACGAGGAGGGGGTAGAGATCGCGACACGTGTACCCACGTCGTGGCGCGTCTGTGTCGACTACAGACGCCTGAATGTTGCGACCAAGAAAGATCACTTTCCCTTGCCTTTTATTGATCAGATCTTGGAGAGACTTGCAGGGAAAGAGTTCTTCTGTTTTCTTGACGGGTACTCAGGCTACAACCAGGTGGCCATAGCCCCCGAGGACCAGGAAAAGACCACATTTACATGTCCATTCGGCACTTATGCTTTCAGGAGCATGCCATTCGGGCTCTGCAATGCCCCGGGCACATTTCAGCGGTGCATGATAGCCATATTTGCCGAGATGGTGGGAGATTTCCTGGAAGTGTTCATGGATGACTTCTCGGTCCATGGTGATTCTTTTGATACATGTTTAGCGCACTTGGACCGAGTCCTCACGAGGTGTAGAGAGGTGAATCTGGTACTCTCCTGGGAGAAGAGTCACTTTATGGTGACGGAGGGTATCGTGTTGGGGCATGTCATCTCCAAAAGGGGAATGGAGGTTGACCCTGCCAAGGTGGAGGTGATCAAGAAACTCGATCCACCTACCAACGTGAAGTCAGTGCGGTCATTCTTAGGGCATGTTGGATTCTATAGGAGATTCATTCAAGATTTTTCAAAGATCGCCCGCCCACTGACTGAGCTCTTAGGGAAAGACATAGAGTTCATTGTAGATCACAGGTGTCTGGAGGCCTTTGAGCTCTTGAAGAGGAAGATTTGTGCTTCGCCTATCCTACAAGCTCCTGACTGGTCTCTCCCCTTTGAGATCATGACTGACGCTTCAGATTTCGCTATAGGAGCTATGTTAGGACAACAGCGAGAGGGGATTCCGTTTGCGATTCACTATGCGAGCAAAGTTTTAGATCCTACACAGAAAAATTATACAGTGACTGAAAAGGAAATGCTCGCGGTAGTATGGGCCCTCGAGAAGTTCAGATCATATATTTTGGGCTCTAAGGTGACAATATTTACTGATCATACAGCCATTCGATACTTAATGGAAAAGAAGGACGCGAAGGCGCGTCTTCTTAGGTGGATTCTACTCCTCCAGGAATTTGATTTGGAGATTAAAGATAAACCTGGAGTGAAGAATGTTGTGGCTGATCACCTTTCTCGGATTGAACTTAAGGATTCTCCTGATCATGAGCGGATTAGAGAGACCTTCCCAGATGAGTCAATTTGTGTTATTGACTCCCTCCCGTGGTATGCCAACATGGTGAACTATCTTGTCTCCAAGCAGGTTCCCCATGGTTGGACTAGGAGCAGTATTGATCGACTGAAGTCGGATTCGAGGAGATACCACTGGGACGATCCTTTCCTTTTCTTCGAAGGACCGGATTGTGTTTGGAGAAGGTGTATTCCTCAGGAGGAATACCATAGTGTCCTCACATATTGTCATTCACTTGAGGCTGGAGGACACCATTCGGGAAAGCGAACCGCTCACAAAGTACTTCAATGTGGATTGTATTGGCCGACCTTGTTTAGAGATGCTATTAATTTTGTACGGTCGTGCCCGATCTGTCAAAGGATGGGAGGGACAGTTGGACAGAGAGATGAGATGCCAATGCAACCAATGATTATTTGTGATGTTTTTGACGCATGGGGCATAGATTTTATGGGTCCCTTCCCCAACAGCCAAGGACATGAGTACATTTTGTTGGCGGTTGATTATTTATCTAGATGGGTGGAGGCTATCCCAACCCGAACCGCAGACAGCAAGACTGTCTGTAAGTTTGTGAGAGATCATATTATTGCTAGGTTCGGGGTGCCAAAAGTTTTGATATCTGATGGGGGTAGCCATTTTGTGAATCGAGATATGAGATATTTAGCTAAGGACTATGGATTTGATCATAGAGTTACTAGTCCTTACCACCCACAGTCCAACGGCATGGCAGAGGTTTCGAATAGAGAGGTGAAGAGTATTTTGCAGAAATTGGTTCGTCCCGATAGGAAGAACTGGTCTCAGCTTTTGGACCAAGTTCTGTGGGCCTATAGGACAGCCTACAAGACACCATTGGGTACTTCACCATTTAGAATGATCTATGGCAAGCCATGTCATTTGCCCGCAGAGTTGATTCATAAATCCGAATGGGCAATTAAGAAGATTAATTGGAGTTGTCACCTAGGGAATCTTTGCCGAGACTTGAACTTGAACGAGCTCGTGGAAATCCGAAACAGGGCATATGACAACAGTTTGATTTATAAGGACAAAGTAAAAAGATGGCATGATCAGCACATTAGGTGCAAAGACTTTGTCCCTGGACAAAAGGTATGGTTGTTCAATGCCAGGTTGAAGATGTTCCATGGGAAGCTCAAATCTAAATGGACGGGTCCCTTTGTGGTTAAGAAAGTGCACGAGAATGGAAGTGTAGAGATAGCTGATCTCACAGATGGTGCACAATCTCATGTGGTGAATGGACAACTGTTGAAGCATTTTGTTGATTCCAAAGAGCAGTTAGTCCAAGTCGAGGTCATCAACTTCATACAAAGTGAGCACAGAGCAGATACATCTTATTACTCTTCATGAAGATGCAGCATCAAGATTCAACATCTTAGAAGATTCCATCACTCTTGTACATATTCTCCCTTCTTTGTATATTCTCGAAATCACGTCGGTTCTCACACTTACTCTTGTCCTATACTTAGGCTGACCAAAGCCTAAGTATAGGGGGGACCGATGCCCGCCATGTGTATTTACTCATCATTTCTCCTCTTGACCTCGTCCGCCCCATTTTTGCTCTTCTTCTACACTTAGGCTGTCCAGAGCCTAAGTATAGGGGGGCGGATCGACTTCTATACTTTTTATTATTTTAGCTTTCCTACGCTTAGTACGAGCTATGTCTTTTTGTCACTTAGTGCCATGAGGACATAGCACAAGCTAAGTATAGGGGGGCGTGCATATATTACATATATACTTTACCCATACCTCGTACTTTCACGTATTTTTGTATATACTATACAATAATTATGGGGTGGGTTAAAAAAACAAAAAAACAAAAAAATGAAAAAAAAATCTTTTCTTATTTACCTATCTTTTTCAAAAAAAAAAACTCTTGAAAAAAAAAGAAGCAAAACTTTTCAAAAAAAAAACTTCTTTGCCTTTGTTTGTCAAAAAAAAAACAACAAAAAAAACCCTTTTTGAAAAAAAAAACTTTTTTTAAAACAAAAAAAACAAAAAAAAACCTTCATAAAAAAAACTAAAAAAACTAACTAATAAGTTGGTTTAATCCCTGACACAATTCACTTTCACACAAGACTAGTGATGTTCAAGAACACTTGGTTTATGAGGTCTTGAGATTTTGAGTTAACCAGCCTTAGTCATTAGGGTCCTTGACTTAATTATTCACATTTCTCTAGTTTGAAAGATGTGTGTGCTATATTGCATGCTTAGTCTCTACCTTAAGAATATGATCAGCACCTCACGTACACAACTGCAGTTATGATGAGATGAGTTGTAATTTCACTTGAGGAACTGGGATGAGGGATTTGAGTTTGGACTTGATTTAATGATGCTCGAGGATGGGATAAAATCAATGAAGGCTTCATGAAACCTGAGTGTCAGCATCTTTTTCCAGTATGAGAACATGGTTCTTGTACTATCTCTTGATATTTACCTATGTGCCAGGGTGTGATAAAATAAAAAAATGTTGATCAGTGTGCGCCGACTCTTGGTAAAAGCAGTGGAGCTAGCCAAAAATACTACCAAGCAATGAAATGTCAAAGAAAAGCTCTCATTCCACAAAGTCAATTATCAAAAGAGCTTCCACCAAAGGCGAGCGCTCCCAACCATTTCAAAGTGTCCACTTGGACCACCGCTATTAGGACCAGGAGTCGGGCTTGCACCAAAAAAGGGCTCTGCATCGTAAATGCTACAAGTCTGGGTGTAGAAGGTACGATGGGTACTCAAAAAAGGCACACCCCGGTGTACTCCCAGGAAAACAAGTGCAGACGGCTCCAACTTCTCTTGACGGGCGCACTGATCAACACCAAAAAAATGTGTTGCGTAATAAGGCACTCGAGAGAATCCTTGTTCCAATGAGAGGGAGAGAAGAAATGACACAATCCTGTGCCCTCCATCAACTGGCCTTCCATCTACACTTTCAAGTCTGACAACTAAAGAGACGGTGGATTGGATGCAAGAAATGATTTATTCCCTAGTGTTGAGGATTGGGTCCATAGGAGAGTCTCTTGGACTGGAACCTTGGGTGACGTTGTGACTCTACTCTTGAAACTGCAGTCAACACTTAAAGTCATATCACTTATATATACGTATACAAAGAGAGTCTGATAATTAGGGGAATTGGATACCTTTTGACTAGAGCTTGGTTCAACTTAGAATTTTAGGATCTCTAAAACCGAGAGTTCTTGAACGGATCAAGTCTTGTATTCACATGTACAGTCAGGGGTTAACCCAACTTATTCATTCTTTATTTGCTCGAGGACTAGCAAAGTTTAAGTATAGGGGGGTGATGAATCCACGATTCATCATCTTAATATCTTAATCTTAGCAAAATCCATGAGTAAATTTCCAAATAAATGTCCATAAAATCCATAAATTAACAAAATGACTCTTGTAAATAAAATACACTAATTATTGTATATTGGATTGTATAAAATAAATTAACACTAAAAAGCCGCAAAAATAAAGGAGCTTTATACTTGTAAATAACCCAAAACTTCATATATTTTTAATAATTTCATTTCAACTCCTTTTTGGCTAATTCTTTCTCTAACTTGTTTGTAAAAATGTACATAAAAATACAAAAATACAAAACAAATTTCATCTCAAATAAATGCTCCTAGATCCCAATGGGAAAAAGCCGTAAAGACCAACTTCCAAGCTAAATTCCCGCTCCGTATGAACTCCAAATTCACCAAACTCACTTTTAAAGTTCAAGTTAGAAAATTATCTATCCAACGGAAGTGGTTTCATTAAAATCGGAGCTCATTTGCAAAAGTTGGGTTTTGGGACCTAGATGTACATTGTACATTATGTATATATTCATTCTTTGTTCATTTTTTATTTTATCTTTCTTAATTACTAAAAATACGAAAAAATCATACTTGTGTTGTATTTTAATTGTAGTATTTTATTGCATTTTTCCGTTGTAAATATCTCTTATTAAAAAGACAAAAAAAATTACATATTAGAAAAGTTAAAAATGTGTACATGGTGTTTTGTATTCACTTGTAAATTCATTATTATTTTTCCTTCTTTATTTTGTTGTAATTAAAGTAGCCTACTTTATTTCATTTTATTTATTTAATTATTTTACATTCTCTACAATAACCACCATTCAACTCTCTTCCACCACCAACTTCCCATTCAACTCCACCATTTCTTAAACCTCCCATTCAACTCCATTAATAATCCAACTTCCCATTCAACTCCACCCACATAATAACTTCTCATTTCATCATCTATATATACATTCCATCCTCCTCAATTTGCCCTTGATCCATCTTTATGTGAGGAGAGCCAAGTTCCCGGAGTTGAATCGGTGACAGCGACGCAACCGCGGTCGAGCGACGACGGCCCTCTCTCCGGTGTGATCCGTTGGTTTTTTGGCCAACATCGCAGCCGCAACCGCGCGCTGCTCGAGCTCATCGCACGCCGGCGATTCGAGCGAAGACCGTGCTCTCGTGAGCACATCATAGGCATCCGTCCATCGTAGGTAATTTTTCTATTTTCATCTTTTCATTTCTTTTTATTATTTTATATTTGCATCTTCTTTACCATATCACCATCCCCCCATCATTTTTTAGTTCATCATATCATTCCACCACCACATCTCCACCAATTACCATTTCCCCCTTTATATGTATATATTTGTTTACAGTTTGAAAACATAAAAAAATAAAAAAAATTCTAAAACAAAAAAAAAATTTCCACCATCATCGCACCATTTTTTGTATTCTATTTAGTTCATCATCATCACCACTACCAAATCATTTTATTTGTTTTGTTGTCAAGCATATTCCCTGTCTAATCAAAATAGAAAAAAAATATAAAAGAAATTAAACAAAAAAAAATTTAATTACAGCAGTAAAACAAAAAATCAAAACAGTAAAAAAGAAATAAAAAAAATAAAAAAACCAAGAGGGAGCACCAGCAGCGGTCCTCACCGCCGCCGCCCCCTCCTTCATCCTCCGCCCCCAGCGGCGGAGCCGCCAAGGCCGCGGGCCGAGCGCACCCCCGCGCCGCCGGCCCCTCCAGCAGCCCCGCCCGCCGGCCCCTCCAGCAGCCCAGCCCGCCGGCCCCTCCAGCAGCCCAGCCCGCCACCCCTCATCCTCATCCATCGCCTCACCGCCGCCCCTCTCGCCATCTCCGCCCGCGCGTCACCGAGCGCCGCCCGCAGCGGCTGTCGCCTCACCGCCGCTCTCTCCACCGTCCAAGCGCCCGCCGCCCGTCGACCAACTCGTTGGGTTCATCCTCCAGGAAGAAGAAGAAGAGGTGAGTTATTATTTTTTTATTGCAAAAATTGTAAATATTTTATTTATTGTTTCTGAAATTACGTTTTAGTCCATGTACATCACTTGCATTGTAAATATTGTTTTTCTGACTTGCACGGATACCCCTGTGTTCCTACTTTAATTTGGACCTTGTTTATGCACATTTTTGTTCAATGAAAAATGCTATCATGTTGAGCAACTTATCCTCTATCATGTGATTATTTACTTGTATTTTTTATGATAGTTGGGTAATTAATTAAAATTGTCAAATTGAAATTCTGTGTATTTTACCCAATCCGTGCTCCTAAATTAATATCTCACACACCGTTGCTCTAAAAATTCTAAAAAAAATATATATGGTGCCTTGATATGTGATGTAATTACTGTCCAAATTTCACAGCTATTGGAGTTGTCTTGTGCCTACAATAAATTATAGAGTGTATTTAGTAATCGATTTTTAATTAAATCCACAAATATCTTTTTTGCGAAATTTCACCTCTCCTGGATTGCTAATCTAAATATCTACCTGCGATAATTTGCTTTTTGATTAATTTGATAACGTGGATTTAATAGAAATTAATTACTCACGATCACTCTGTTTTCACTAAAAAAATCATAAAAAAATCATAACTTGTCAAAAAATTCTAAAAATATTACTGTAGCTTTCTTGCATCATGTTTTACTTCCAGTAATTTTTTTTATAATTTTTGCTTGCTGCTTGTGTGAAAAATTGTGAAAAAACCCATAAAAAGTGTGCATTTTTATTTATTGCATATTAACCCCGAAAATTCTAAAAAAATGTGTTTTGTGTTCATCACTGGATTAGGACTCTAGGAAAAATACGAATTGGCTAATTTGGACTTCTTTTCCATTAAAATTAATTTGGCCTTGTTGTATGTTTTCTTAGTGTTGTAATTCACTCGTATTTTGTTTTTGGCATTCTTCTTGCATTAAAAAAAATCTAAAAAATACCACTTGGAAATCTAAAATCTTCATTTTCAAATTAACCCCAAGTTGTTCCTTTGCCTCCCTGAGTTCGACCCCGGACTTGCCCGGGATATAAATTAAGCCGAGAAACTCTTCACGGAGATCTTCTCTCGGTTCTGACCGAATCGCTGAGTACACGTGCTACAACGAAGCCGAATTAAACACCGTATCTAGCGACTCATCAATTGGTAATTTGTAAAAGTATGCATTACAATACGTAATATTGGTAATTGATGAATACTCATTCATCACTCTTTATTCTTATATTTTAGCTACAAAAACCTTTGCAAATGCATGTATACAGTTGTAAATAGAAATAATTACCAAAAGCATGCATTGTATAAAAACCTATAATTAGCATGTTTTTGTGCAAAAATAAAAGAATAAAGATTAAAAAGAAAAAGAGAGAAATATTTAGAATAAATATTGAGCAACCTAACCCAAGGGAGGGCTCAGCATGAGCCTGACCGCATAAAAGCCAAAGTAGAGGGAGATAGGGGCTCATGTGTGTAAATATATATGTTAATAAAATAAAAGTATTTTCCTCACAAAAATAGACTCAAATTGGCTTGTAAATATTTGTATATATTTATAAAGATAAAAACAAGATAAAAATAGAAAAATCAAAAAGAACAAAAACATCACTTTCACCATGTATATAGTCCACTCATCCATATTTATTTAGCCTTATAAATAAATAAAATTAATTTCCAAAAGTTTTGTAAATATTCTAGATTATATAGTGTAAATAAATAAAATAAATTAAAACAAAAACAAAATAAAAAGAACAAAATTAAAAATCCAAAAATACTTTGTAAATATACCATGTATATAAATGTACATATGTATTTATTTCACCTATGTATATAAATAATAAAAATAAAATAAAAATATCTCTTTATTCCTTATTTTATGTTATAAATAAATAAAATATAAAATGGGAATAAAATTGTATAAAAATAACAAATTAAAAATCAAAATTAAAAACCCTATATGGTACATATACCTATATATAGCTATATAATGTAAATACCTTATTTTTATTTTGAAAAATTAATTAAAAATTACAAAAAAATAGAAAAAAATAAAATAAATATTTTTTATGTTTTAAGTTTTTATTAATTTGATCATTTTCTATCTTAAAATAAATAAACAAATAAAATAAGCTTGGCGGCTTCTGATTGGTCCACGGGGGTTTGTTGACCCCGGTCAACTTCCCCCGCGGACCCTCTTCCCCGCGGATCTGGGTGAATGACCCGATTTCTCCATTTATTCCCCACCCGATCCGGCATCCATCTCACTTAACCCCGGGCTCCGATTGATCGATGAACATCCAGGACCCTCACCCGGGGTGGATCTTAGGGATCCGAGGCTCGAGTGACTCGCCCGACCCTGATCTTCTCGGATCCCTGAGCATATAAATGTCGTCACCGGTGACCTATTCTTCCATCTTTGGACCCCTTGCTCGCCGCCAAGGAGCTCCTCCGGAGTGCCTGAGTGACAGCCGAGTCCTCTGGAGTGGAAGCGAGGCACGAGTACCCAGGAGGCCACTGATCCGGTGGTTCAGCCGCCGTGCGCCGCCGCGAGCGCGCTCAGCCTCGGGGAGACGACGCCCCCTTGCAGGCAATGACCCAGGAGCTTCTTGAGCTCCAGCCCAGTCGACAGCACCCGCCAGGTAACTTTCTCAGCCTTTAGTTTAGCGTAGAATAGGATTTTTAGATTCAGGTAGCCGTAGCTCCGCCGCCTCCACCCTTCGTCTCCGGCCACCCATTCATCTATCCGACTCCGCCATCACGTCCACCAGACCCCTCTCCACCTTCTCCGACCCTTCACTCCCCCTGGCTCGCCCCGGAGCAGGAACCTCGGCTCTCACCCTCCGCCGCTCGCCGGAGAGCCCTCACATCGACGCACCAGCCACTCTTTTTCCGCTCTGACGGGTCGAGACAGTTTGCCCTCGACCCAGCTCTCTTCCTGTGCAGGTATCGGGCCTATTCGACTTCATCTGGAGGTCGAGACTCCAGAGCACAGGAGCTCCTGTTCTTCCACGTCGCCGGAGCTCTCCGGAGTTCCCCGCTTTCATCGGAACAGCGCATCAGGTGCGGAGCTTCACGGCGGAGCTTCCCCGCACCTCAGGAGCAGCAGGCGAGATCCCCCGTGCGCGCAGTGGGCCGGCGAAGTTCGTCGGCCGCCAGTTCTTCCAGGATCTTCGCCCACCGTCAGATCAACCTCGTCGCTCCAGATCACATCACGTCCGTCCGTTCGTGGAGCTGCAACCACCGCCAGATCTTCGGAGGATCGATCAAAACCGTTGGTTATTCGAGGGTTTAGACTCCAGAGCACCAGGACCGTCCGATCTCCACGTAGAGGGCCCTCAGACGTTCGATCAGGCCAAGCGTTCCAAGGGTTAAGGCGCCTTCGTTCTCATCGGTTGGATCAACCACGTGGCGCACATCTGGCCTTCGACATTTAATAAGGGGTATTTGCACTTAGGCCCCTTAACTTTATGCATTTAGTTTTTAGTCATGTAAATACGTAATGTAGTTCTTTTATTTTTGTGAAAATTGCATTGTGGACCCTTCTTTTTATCATATTCACATTTATACCCCTGCTAGTTGTGGACACGTGCATCGACACGTGGTATTTTGGTGTATTTGCATTATTGGCCCTGCCTTTTTGCCCTGTTACGTTTTGAATTTTTATTAATAGGAATTGCAATCAGGTCCCTCCAGGCCTGAGTCACGTGTATCGTGCGTGGCCTGGGGGGTAATTTACGTTCCTTACCCTATACTTTCTAGGGTCGTTATTCCAGGGACCCAGAACTTTGTCATAATTGCATATAGGTCCCTGTGCACTATTGCTTTATTTTTATTTTTAATAAAATAGCAAATATACTCCAAATCTAATGAAAATTGGATACATGGCTCCTGCCATAGTGTAAAATTTCTGGAAATTTTGGAGACATTTTTGTTTTGTTTTGATATTTTTAAAAATTCAAAAACATGTATTTTCTTGACTGTCTGATTTGAAAAATCACAAAAAAATATTAAAATTCATCTAAAAATTACAAAAAAATTCTCTACTGTTTGTTTTGTTGTGCTTGATTTTCTAGCCAATTTTGGCTATTTTTTATTATCAAAAACACCTCAAAATTGAAAAACACTTAAAATCTCATAAAAATTCTAGTAAACAAATTAAAAACCCAAAAATAATAATTTAGGTGCTCAAGTTTTCCTTGTTTTCTTCTCTATACAGGAAAAATACTCCAGGCTTATTGGGGGCTCTTAGATATTTTATCTAAGCCCCTTAAGCTCGGCTGGACAGTACCTATTGTTGCTGACCTTGTTTTATTTTTAGAAAATTAAACAAACATCAGAAAAATCCCAAAATTTCAATAAAAACAGTAAAAATTATAAAACACACAAAAATATTTTTGTTTGAATTTTTGATTGATTTTCAGTGCATTTAATAAATAATTGAATTGCTTGCTTTTCTTATTTTCTTTATTTTCTTAATATCTTAAAAATCCAAAAAAATATAAAAAGAATTAAAAACCACCAAAAATACCTTTTATTTCATTTTCCTTTCTTTTTGACTACTTCGTAGGTCGCGAGGCCAATTCGTGCTCCTTGTGTTCGACCCTGGTCGCTATACCAGGTTAAACTAATAGCAAGACCGCTATTGATCTTTAGTTGATTTTATTTGATATTGGTGGTCTATTTTTCTTGATTGATCGACTACGAGTGATTGAGGTCGCGACGACCATCTTAGATATACCTGATTACCTTAGTCACTTGGGATTTTTCGGTCATCAGAATGGCGCCGTTGCCGGGGAGCACAGCTTAGTAGTTTTATTTTTCTTTTATTTTCTTTTTCGCGGCTTTTCGCGGCTCTTTCAGAGTCCGCGGCTTTTCGCTGCTTTTTATTTTTATTTTCTTTTATTTTGTTTTATTTTTGTTTCTTTTATTTTTGATTTTGTTTGATTTTTGTTTGTTTATTTTATTTTACATTTTTGCATATATACCCTCATTTTATTTTCATTTATTTTTCTTATTATTATTTGCTCATTTTATTGGTCTGACCACTCTGTTCTTTCTTGCGAGGGCCCGAGGACCGAGGCGGCCGATTTCGAGAAGCCAACGCAACCGAGGAACTTGGAGGCGACTCCCTTCTGTACGGAGCCGCAGGAGAGCGTGAGGGAGAGACTGAGTGGGAGAGGTTTAGCTTAGGTTTTTATTTCAGTTGATTATTATTGTAATAATACAGGGACACAGACTCTTGGACTTGAACCCTTAGCGGGTCTGTTTTGCCGAGCACCGATGTGCTCGGGGGACCCTTAGGTTTTTCGCGGTTTTTTCGCGGCTTTTGGTTTTTCGCTGCCTTTTCCAGTTTTCAACGATTTTTGTCGAGCCCCTGGACTTAGGATTTTCTACTTGATTGTGCTGTAATTAGTAGGATCCCCACACCTAATTGCTTGCCTGTTCCCATAGTGCGATTAATTGGACCTACTAATAATTGATTAATAAAAATAACTGATTCATCCCCTTCGTAGCCTACGTGCCGTAGTCTGCCCCGCAAAGCGCTTTCTCCTACCCCCGATGTGTCGGGCAGAGGATGGGTAGACCGAGACCGGACCTTTGGCTTGAAGGATCAGTGACCAGTTAGACGGTTCTTCGAGTAGACTTGCTTGTTTAGGACTCGGCTTTCATCGCTGCATCATTTAGGTAGTTTATTTCCTGTCTTTACATTTCTGCGCGGATCATATTGCATGTAGAGTGCTGGAGACAGGTACGCATTTCTGACTTTGCATGCATCGTTGATTTGTCGTGCATCGACTTTTTCGTCTTCTCCCCCTGTTTTTGACTTAATAATCAGGAGAATCGAAAAATTCGTTAGGCGTTTCTTTTTATTGAAAAATATCTAAAAACAAAAACAATAAAATCGGGACTGCTAATCATACTTACCCTAAAAGACACTTCACTAAAAATCTGTCTTGGGGAGAGTAACCCCCTCCTTGTTTGGTTTGGATGAGCGAGAGAGTGACCCGCACATTAGGATAGAGCCTCCGATCTTTCTTGACTGATTACCGGCTTTCAGTACGGGACAGTTGGTTGAGAAATATCTGGATACCTATTTACCTCACGTAATCGCTCTGATAGACTGGATGATCACCTAAAATAAAATCGATAAGATAATTGACCGATCCCTTCGGTTTTCAGCTCTGTGTGCGTAGGTGAATTGGGGGTTTGCTTGTTCATCTTGTGTGATTTCCAGATCTCTTTGATCCTTCCCCATCCTCTTCTCTATCCATCTGCTTTCCCACCCTCACCTCCCTTTATTCCATTCTCTTCTCTTTTACCTCTAGATGATTCCCCCTCACTTCGAGCCGACTCTTGCGGCTTATTCTTCGCTATCTGACCATCAGTCCAGTCCACCTTCTAGGGAGGTCGGATCTCCGACCAACCTCCCGCTCCCTCCTCCCTTTCTTCTCACTACTTTGGGCATGCTGTGCGAGACGTCCGAGGATACCAGATAGAGCAGATGCGAGACCCGGACGGTGTTGTTGCTGAGTTGAGAGCGCACTCCGTTGGTGATTACAGAGAGCAGTGGAGATCAGCAGATAGACCCTATTCCGGAAGGATGGAGGAGCAGATAGCACATGGAGCTCAGTCAGCTTCTACACTTGGACCATTCGTTTTGGATTTAGATTACATTCAGCGACTACCGACATTTTCAGGAGAGGCGCACGAGGAGCCTTATCTTCACCTGTGCGCTTTCGAGGAGTTTTGTAGAGCACAGACATATTCAGACGTCACTGCAGAGGAGCTGATGAGCAGGACCTTCCCCTTCACGCATCACGACAGAGCCATGAGATGGCACCGCCGATTGGGGAGGACATTCGAGACGTGGGGAGAGCTACGCCGAGAGTTTCTACAGAGATACTTCCCCCCACGTAGAGCAGATTTCATGCGGTCATTGATCACCGACTTCTCAGTAGACCCCCAGGAGCCATTGCACGAGGCATGGCCGAGGTTTCTTTACCTCTTGAGGAGATTTCCAAACCATGGACTTTCACTGACAGACCTGATAGAGATCTCCATGCGGGGGATGACCACAGAGCAGCTTGCATTGGTGATTACCACATGTGGCGGTTCACACCGCGGTTCCGACATTCACCTACTGGATACCATCTCGAGGCTACTTTCACAGAGTTCTTCTTCACGATATGCCTTGGTCGGAACAACACATGCGGACGATGCAGTACCAGTGTGGTGTGTCACTTTACATGATGAGTCAGCTTCTACACACCAGCCCGAGGATTTGGATAAGGCAGCACCATTGATAGAGGAGATGACTGCGATAGCAGAGGTTCAGACCCAGAGTCTACTTGAGTTCCCGTTGGCCTTCCAGTTGGAGTTTGAGTTAGCCCCAGAGTTCCCAGTTGACGAGTCTTGGATATTAGACCTTCTGATACTCCAAGAACCGGAGGAGCCCCCGCTTTGGCAGCCATTGATTCAAACACTTCAGATTCCAGTCCTGGAGGAGTCAGTTTCCTTTTTGCAGAGACACTTCTGGGATGTAGACAGCTACCGGGACTCAGCCCAGCAGCCACAGCTCGAGGAGAGACACCACTTTGAGAGTACAGACACAGAGAGTCCCGTCTTCGAGCCTTTTGTCCTCCACTTTGTTGTGAGACAGATACACGTCCTGAGGACCAGCTGACAGCCAGCATAGCCGCAGAGCGAGGATCAGCCGCAGACACATTGCCAGCTTCCACGGTGTTGACTAGTACCTTCTCCAGTTTCCAGATTGCCGAGATCTACACTTCCGATGATGATGCAGCCTGGTGCACCGAGTGGATACTTGATAGCAGTGCGGATGCCCATCTAGATCCTAATCCTATTCTTCTCATTTTTGATCATGCACCTATCCCCGAGGGTTATCTGCGGGAGGATGCCGCACTCGATGAGTACTCGATTTCACCTGCTGAGAGTGTTTCCGATCTGGCGGAACACGAAACCGAGTCTTTAGATCTTTCTGACTCTGAATCTTCTCACCTCGACGACCCTCGTGAGGATGAGCCCATTCTGGAGATATTCGATGATTTGCCTGATCTGATTCTATTTCATGCATCGGATATCAGTCTGCTTAGAGAGTCTCCTGATCCTGATTGTCCGCACCTTTTTGAGACACTGATTGACGTGGAGGATTCCATTACTGATCCATCCTTCTCCACGTTTGATTTCTTCGGCTCCATACTCTCACTCCATTCTGATCCAGAGCCGCTGATTTCTTTTGTGCTACCGGATCCCGATCACTTATTCCCATATCCTTGGCCGGTAGCAGACACCCGCCTGATTGTATACCTGGGTGTCTTACTTTACACTGTTGAGTTCGTCGCTGTTCTCACACCGAGACTGCGGTGACAGTACGGCATTCGACTTACCGATGCCGTCCTGAACCTTGATACTGCATTGTCCTAGCCTTTGCGCCCAGCTAGGGGCGTAAAATCTAGCGCTTGTTGAGAGGCACCTCAACATTGTACTCTTTTGTATATACGTGTTTTGTCTTATTTTGATCTTTCTTTCTTCCGTTCTTGTTTTCACCCCAGGTCTCGCTTAGGATTATCTTTGCTATACTTAGGATATTGCTCATCCTAAGTATAGGGGGTGGAGACACCGGGTTGTTCTTCGTTCTGTTTCATCACTTTTGTTGTTGCCTATACTTACGGTTCTTCACCTTAAGTATAGGGGGAGTGATGTCCTCTTCTCCTTGTATATATTCGTTCATTTTCTTCGTGTTTTACTACCCCTGTTTTGCTGCCTATACTTAGGGACATTTCACCCTAAGTATAGGGGGGGTAGACCCTGTACATTCTCCACTCGGTTTTCCCTTAGTATATAGCCTGCTATACTTAGGATTACTTGATCCTAAGTATAGGGGGAAGACCCGAGATCCTCTTGATTTTCTATTTTATCTATTCTTCTTTGTATATAGCCTTTCTATTCACTTCCCTATACCTAGCACGAGTTATATCTTCTTCATCGCTCTTGACTCTGAGGACATCGTTCGAGCTAAGTATAGGGGGGTGTGTATATATAATTATATATACTTTAGCCATAACTCATACTTTGTGTGAGTGTGTTAATAAATAAAATGGCTAAAATCCCTAAAAATAACAAAAATTAAAAATTTTTCATGTACATAAACCTTCTTTTATTTGCACATAAATAGCTAGTGTACAAATTATTTTTGTAAAAATGATTTCAAAAATCTTTTGTGTAAAGTTTGTGAAATATTTTCTTATCAAAATTATGTATATAGTACAAAATTTTTTTCCAAAATGTTTTGAAAATCAAAAGTTTGCAAAAATCTTGTGTAAATGTGTGTAAATATCTTTTTGCAAAACTTGCACCTCATGCATCATCCATTCATGATTTCAAAACATTTTTCAAAAATTTTGCATGTTTGTAAACTTTGTGTAAATAGCATCTTTTGTACATATGTATATAGTTTTTCTGGATTATAGTTGACATTTAAACTAGCCTGGAATCAAATTGAGAAATGGAGCTTGATTAAGATCTTAATCCACCTAATTTATAAGAGGAACCTTATAGGGCTTAGGTTTAAGGCTTTTCAGGTCCATGGTGACTTAATTCTTTGAGTCCACTAGGCTATGATCACATGTCATCTCAATGAGCCTAAGTAGAGCACTTAACAACAACACATGACTCATATAGACAATGGCTTTACTTGGACACCAGCACTATGCACCGAGCTCTCTACGGATGAGGTGGTGAGGAGGCAGTCTTCCTTGACTTGGGCTAGCATATGAGGGTAGTACTTCTAGGCGGAACCTCTCTTCTTCTTTTAGTGAAGGAAGTGCGTCTCAACTTGGTCTGGTTGCCATGAGGTCTAACGACGGGAGTTGTGGGTTGCAATAAAGCTTCAAAAGAGGGATAGTCTACTGGCTCAAGAGGAAAAACTCCTTGTATATATGTTGCACATGTATATGTTGTATAAATGCACTTGAAAAAAAATGCAAAAAGAAAATAACTCCAAAAAAGTGGTGGGTCTGAGAGAAAATGATAATCCCACCGGAGTATGTATATAGAGTGCAATAAGAAAAGCTTGAGTTTCATGATCCACCTGATGTAGCTTGCAGCAGGGAGACTTGGCTACACTGGTCAAGCTCCCAAGGGTACATGGCTACACTGGCCTTGACCCATTCTCTTCTTCCTCCTCTTCTTGAGCCAGTTGAACTTGAACTTAGAAGGGAATACCCCGCTCCTCAAGGAAAGAGTGGCCAGATTGAGGTCATAGAGTTACCTTGTTGGGGAGGGTTGTCAAGTTGCCATTTCTGAGGTGGAGAGCTTAGACCTCACGTTCACAGGACAAGAAAAGATTCATGGTCTTCAGGGTTTGTGATTGATGACTTGTTTCTGACCTGGAGCATTGAGGAGTCTTGGTTATAGATTAATGGAACTTAGAGGATGTTAAGTTTTAGACTTAAGTCCAAATAAGGTTCTGACACATTAATAATCCAAAGATCTGATCGAGCTCCATACCTTAATTTAATGAAGGCAAGTTTAATAAATCAACCTTGATCCATGTACATTCTCTTTGTCTTTTTCTTTCTTTCTTTCTTTTTCACTTCTTTTTCAAATAAGTGTTTGCTAAGGGACTAGCAAAGTTAAGTATAGGGGGGTGATGAATACTCATTCATCACTCTTTATTCTTATATTTTAGCTACAAAAACCTTTGCAAATGCATGTATACAGTTGTAAATAGAAATAATTACCAAAAGCATGCATTGTGTAAAAACCTATAATTAGCATGTTTTTGTGCAAAAATAAAAGAATAAAGATTAAAAAGAAAAAGAGGGAAATATTTAGAATAAATATTGAGCAACCTAACCCAAGGGAGGGCTCAGTATGGGCCTGACCGCATAAAAGCCAAAGTAGAGGGAGATAGGGGCTCATGTGTGTAAATATATATGTAAATAAAATAAAAGTATTTTCCTCACAAAAATAGACTCAAATTGGCTTGTAAATATTTGTATATATTTATAAAGATAAAAACAAGATAAATATAGAAAAATCAAAAAGAACAAAAACATCACTTTCACCATGTATATAGTCCACTCATCCCTATTTATTTAGCCTTATAAATAAAAAACTTAATTTCCAAAAGTTTTGTAAATATTCTAGATTATATAGTGTAAATAAATAAAATAAATTAAAACAAAAACAAAACAAAAAGAACAAAATTAAAAATCCATAAATACTTTGTAAATATACCATGTATATAAATGTACATATGTATTTATTTCACCTATGTATATAAATAATAAAAATAAAATAAAAATATCTTTTTATTCCTTATTTTATGATATACATAAATAAAATATAAAATGGGAATAAAATTATAAAAAATAACAAATTAAAAATCAAAATTAAAAACCCTATATGGTGCATATACCTATATATAGCTATATAATGTAAATACCTTATTTTTATTTTGAAAAATTAATTAAAAATCACAAAAAAATAGAAAAAAATAAAATAAATATTTTTCATGTTTTAAGTTTTTATTAATTCGATCATTTTCTATCTTAAAATAAATAAACAAATAAAATAAGCTTGGCGGCTTCTGATTGGTCCACGGGGGTTTGTTGACCCCGGTCAACTTCCCCCGCGGACCCTCTTCCCCGCGGATCTGGGTGAATGACCTTATTCCCCACCCGATCCGGCATCCATCTCACTTAACCCCGGGCTCCGATTGATCGATGAACATCCAGGACCCTCGCCCGGGGTGGATCTTAGGGATCCGAGGCTCGAGTGACTCGCCCGATCCTGATCTTCTCGGATCCCTAAGCATATAAATGTCGTCACCGGCGACCTATTCTTCCATATTTGGACCCCTTGCTCGCCGCCAAGGAGCTTCTCTGGAGTGCCTGGGTGACAGCCGAGTCCTCTGGAGTGGAAGCGAGGCACGAATACCCAGGAGGCCACTGATCCGGTGGTTCAGCCGCCGTGCGCCGCCGCGAGCGCGCCCAGCCTCGGGGAGACGACGCCCCCTTGCAGGCAATGACCCAGGAGCTTCTTGAGCTCCAGCCCAGTCGACAGCACCCGCCAGGTAACTTTCTTAGCCTTTAGTTTAGCGTAGAATAGGATTTTTAGATTCAGGTAGTCGTAGCTCCGCCGCCTCCACCCTTCGTCTCCGGCCACCCATTCATCTATCCGACTCCGCCATCACGTCCACCAGACCCCTCTCCACCTTCTCCGACCCTTCACTCCCCCTGGCTCGCCCCGGAGCAGGAACCTCGGCTCTCACCCTCCGCCGCTCGCCGGAGAGCCCTCACACCGACGCACCAGCCACTCTTTTTTCGCTCTGACGGGTCGAGGCAGTTTGCCCTCGACCCAGCTCTCTTCCTATGCAGGTATCGGGCCTATTCGACTTCATCTGGAGGTCGAGACTCCAGAGCACATGAGCTCTTGTTCTTCCACGACGTCGGAGCTCTCCGGAGTTCCCCGCTTTCATCGGAGCAGCGCATCAGGTGCGGAGCTTCACGGCGGAGCTTCCCGGCACCTCAGGAGCAGCAGGCAAGATCCCCCGTGCGCGCAGTAGGCCGGCGAAGTTCGTCGGCCGCCAGTTCTTCCAGGATCTTCGCCCACCGTCAGATCGACCTCGTCGCTTCAGATCACATCACGTCCGTCCGTTCGTGGAGCTGCAGCCACCGCCAGATCTTCGGAGGATCGATCACAACCGTTGGTTATTCGAGGGTTTAGACTCCAGAGCACCAGGACCGTCCGATCTCCACGTGGATGGCCCTCAGACGTTCGATCTGGCCAAGCGTTTCAAGGGTTAAGGCGCCTTCGTTCTCATCCGTTGGATCAACCACGTGGCGCACATCTGGCCTTCGACATTTAATAAGGGGTATTTGCACTTAGGCCCCTTAACTTTATGCATTTAGTTTTTAGTCCTGTAATTACGTAATGTAGTTCTTTTATTTTTGTGAAAATTGCACTATGGACCCCCCTTTTTATCATATTCGCATTTATACCCCTGCTAGTTGTGGACACGTGCATCGACACGTGGTATTTTGGTGTATTTGCATTATTGGCCCTGCCTTTTTGCCCTGTTACGTTTTGAATTTTTATTAATAGGAATTGCAATCAGGTCCCTCCAGGCCTGAGTCACGTGTATCGTGCGTGGCCCGGGGGGTAATTTGCGTTCCTTACCCTATACTTTCCAGGGTCGTTATTTCAGGGACCCAGAACTTTGTCATAATTGCAGATAGGTCTCTGTGCACTATTGCTTTATTTTTATTTCTAATAAAATAGCAAAATATGCTCCAAATCTAATGAAAATCGGATACATGGCTCCTGCCATAGTGTAAAATTTTCTGGAAATTTTGGAGACATTTTTGTTTTGTTTTGATATTTTTAAAAATTCAAAGCATGTATTTTCCTGACTGTCTGATTTGAAAAATCACAAAAAAATACTAAAATTCATCTAAAAATTACAAAAAAATTCTCTACTGTTTGTTTTGTTGTGCTTGATTTTCTAGCCAATTTTGGCTATTTTTTATTATCAAAAACACCTAAAAATTGAAAAACACTTAAAATCTCATAAAAATTCTAGTAAACAAATTAAAAACCCAAAAATAATAATTTAGGTGCTCAATTTTTCCTTGTTTTCTTCTCTATACAGGAAAAATACCTCCAGGCTTATTGGGGGCTCTTAGATATTTTATCTAAGCCCCTTAAGCTCGGCTGGACAGTACCTACTGTTTCTGACCTTGTTTTATTTTTAGAAAATTAAATAAACATCAGAAAAATCCCAAAAATTCACTAAAAACAGTAAAATTTATAAAAACACACAAAAATATTTTTGTTTGAATTTTTGGTTGATTTTTAGTGCATTTAATAAATAATTGAATTGCTTGCTTTTCTTATTTTCTTTATTTTCTTAATATCTTAAAAATCCAAAAAATATAAAAAGAATTAAAAACCACCAAAAATACATTTTATTTCATTTTCCTTTCTTTTTGACTACTTCGTAGGCCGCGAGGCCAATTCGTGCTCCTTGTGTTCGACCCTGGTCGCTATACCAGGTTAAACTAATAGCAAGACCGCTATTAATCTTTAGTTGATTTTATTTGATATTGGTGGTCTATTTTTCTTGATTGATCGACTCCGAGTGATTGAGGTCGCGACGACCATCTTAGATATACCTGATTACCTTAGTCACTTGGGATTTTTCGGTCATCAGTAATGAAGGATGAATGAATAATATATCGTAGCATTACGATTGCTAACATTGGTAATTTGTAAAAATATACATTACAATCTGTAATATTAGAGTGAAAGACCAGTAACTCTAAGCAGTGTGAATAGTAACACGTAAAAAGTAACAATGATATAATGTCCAGAAAGACATATCATAGCTATTGGTAAGATTGAAAGATTCATTTAGTAACATATATAGTTTTTAAAGTAAGAAATAATCATCTACCACTAACACCAAATATTACTAATTGTAATTAAGGATGAAAGTATAGCAACTCGCAGCATCAGGAAAGTAATATTGAGAGAACTATCAGTAATACCTACCATTTCGACAAGTAACATTGGTAAATTGTACAAGTAAGTAATACGATTGGTTTCTATTGTACCAGTAACTTCTATATAATCACAAGTAAGAAATCAACTCTTGGTTTCTATTGGTAACAACGGATGGTTTCCTTAAAATTAAGAAACAAATTAAGAAACAACATCAGTATGGTATTAAGAAACACAAGTAACTTATGCAAAATCATCAGTAAGCTCAGATATTCGACCCATATAAATTACAGTTCATATCATAGAGTTTAACATCAGTAAGTTCATATCAAAGCACAACATCAGTAAGCATATCATAATGTTTTAATATCAGTAAAATACGCAACAACATAAGTAATTATTAGACACCAACATCTATAAAATAGTCAACAACGTCGGTAAGAATATCTCAACTTTAACTATATAAACACATTATTTTAATTTTGTTCGTTTTTTCAACAACAACATCAGTAAGGTTTTAACAAACACAAGTAACATTTGCAAAATCATCAGTAAGTTCTTATATTGGACCCGTATCAATTAAAGTTCATACCTCCAAAGCCAGCTCTTTGTTGTCTTCGATCTTTTGATGCTCTTCATGTTCAACATCCAAAGATCTCTTCTCCTCATGTTTCTTTCCATTAATTGATTTTGCAAAGAATTCTTCAAACCACTGCTTTAGAATTGTAATTTCAAGCTTTAACTTCTCGTTCTCCTTCCGTGTACTCTCATACTCAACTTTCAATTTTTGGAAGTCATCTAATGTGGGCAGTTGAGATATGAGAGTCTCCAGATCGCTTATCTTCTTCTTGTGTTCTTCACATTGACACTCAGGGAAATTTTGATGTTGATCATTCTTCACAATTGTTGTTGTTGAACAATCTTCAAGTTACCGTGTGTGTGGTACAATGATACGCAAAGCATAAGCATTTGTAATGAAACCCTCGCTAATGAAGGTTTCATAATCAAATATGAATTATTTGCGTCGACCTTGAATATCTCCTTTTCTTCAAAATTCGGCTGGACAATAATCTAATGCAAGGAATTAATCTTATACTCAAGTAAGATATATATTACAGAAAATGAATATGTATTATATCATTTATACTGCCATTAGTAATTTTATTTACTGTATTAGTAAGTAACAAAGTTGTACAAGTATCAAATTGCAATATAATAGTATCAGTAATATTATGTTAATAATAAGTATTTTGATCATTTTCATGTTATTTGCATAAGTAATAATAAGAATGTCTCGTAAAATATTTTTAATTATTTGTAACATTCCGAGCTTGCTTAAGTAAATTATATTAATGAAATCATAAGAAGTAATATTCATATTATGAACAGTAATTTTCCTGAATTTACCAGTAAGATATAAAGTTGCATAAGTATCGTGGTATTCTTCATAGTAACAGTAAATATTTCTCCTCATTATGTTGCTCAAAAAATGTATAGTAAAATTTTGTAACTTTCCTTTTATAGATTTGAATAAGAAACATAAATGAAAATTTTCATTGTACCTGATCTTCATCGAAATTAAGGAATTGCTCAATGGTAACTTTGCATGGAGTTGACCATTTTCTAATTCTTGACAAGAGATTATTGTTCAATGCATGTGATGGAAATAGGTGTTCGAGTGCCCATGCCTGAAATTTATTTCAAAGTTAAGAATCATGTAATTTTTTTTAAGTAATAGTGAATTAAATAAATTAAGCTTACATATAACATGCAGCACATCCAGTTAAGTATCCAACTGCGCATTTTCTACTAATGTTGCACGCTTCTTCATTTTTTCAACTATGTCGTCCATACGGTGCATTATCATAGTCACAACTGCATTAGACTAATTGAAGAAACACGTGTCTTCAATTGAGTTGCCGATTTCGTACTTGGGTCTTCCCCTCGCGGCGGGCAAACTCAAAAAATCACACTGGGACGTGGTTCTGCAGAGAATGGAAAAAAGATTGGATGGGTGGAAGGCATGCACTCTTTCTAGAGGGGGTAAGTTGATCCTTCTTAAGCATGTGTTGTCGGCAATCCCTATTTTCTTTTTCTCCACCAGACTGATGCCAGTTGGGGTACGCAAGAAGATTGAAGTTTTGATGAGGAGATTTTTTTGGGCTGATGGCAGGCAACAGAGATCAGGGGTGCATTTAGTCAGATGGGAGGAGTTGACTCGTCCAAAAGGCGAAGGGGGTTTGGGGATTAGGGATGTTGAGTGTATGAATAAGGCCTTGTTAGCAAGATGGGTCATTCAGATTTGGGGCAAGTCGGAGACCCTGGTGACTAGACTCTTGCGAGAACTCTACAGTGTTCGGGGATCTCTGGAGGTAGGAAGAGCGCGGTTCAAATCTCCGCTGTGGGGTGGAGTGCGGGAGGTTCTACCTTTGTTGACGCCAAAGCTGCGACCGAAGGTCGGTGGTGGGGAGGTTTTTAAATTCTGGAAGGATGATTGGACGGGTGATGGTCCGCTAAACAGCAGGTTCCCGAGGTTATTCGCACTTGCGACAACGAAGGAGTGCTCTTTGATGCAGGCTGGAGCATCCGGTGTTTGGGCTCCGGAGTTTGTATCAGTGCTTTCTAATCAGCGTTCAGAGGAGCTAGCCAGATTACAGTCGGAAATACCATCGTCGGATTGCATCTCACAAGGCAGGGACCATTTCGAGTGGGTGGGAGGCAAGTTCTCCATGAAGAAGGCATACAAGGAATTCATGACGACTGCAACAGATATCGATCCAGACCTATGCCAAGATATGAAGATCATATGGGCTAGGTTTTTGAGGAGGGTATGATTGTGTGATAAAGCGAGGAGGGGCAGATTATTTGGCATCCCTGACACTCAGTGTGACAGATGTGGAGAGCAGGTGGAAGATACAGATCACTTATTCTTTAAGTGCCCAACATCTGAGGCGATTTGGAGAGAGGTTGGGCTGTCGTGGTGGTCGCCGGGAGGTGCTACGGATTTTTGGAGGACGGTCAGATCGGCGGGGGGCAACTCCATGGATGATTGAGCTTTACCTTTCGCAGTTCTTTGGGCCATCTGGGCGGGGAGGAATGATCTTATTTTCAAAAATCATAGATTTTATCCGGAAAATGTAATCGCTCTCTCTAATTCATTGTATCGGTTCTGGACCTCCGGGTAATGTAATCCTTTCTTTATTTTTATAATATATTTTTAAAGCGGTGAATCCCAGCTTGGGATGTCACCCTCATGTTATTCAAAAAAAATTAGTAGAACTTTTGGGAAGCAGAAGTTCATTTCAGGGAATAGGAATGTACAAAACATCAATGATATTAGGTATCTTATGTACATCCTCACGGATTGATCATCTTCTTTACTTCTTAAAGAATGGATTTTTATCAGTTGTGCCCCTCTGAGATATTACAATTTCAGTTATGCTCCTCCCTTTTTTGAAATATCAGTTGTGCCCCTACCTTCTTGTAAAATTCACAGTTCTGCCCTTTTATAATATCAGTTATGCCCCTACTTTACCTTAAAGAAGGGCAGAACTGTGAATTTTGCAAGAAGGTAGGGGCATAACTAATATTCCAAAAAAGAGCGGGGCATTACTGAAATTGCAATATCTCAGAGGGGCACAACTGATAAAAACCCTTAAAGAATCAAGCATGTCATAAATATTGTGATGATTTAGTAACATGCTTGACTGACCAATTATCTCCTCGAATGAACTTGGCCATTCAAAAGAAAACCCCTTCAGATGTATTAGAAATCCAAATGTTGGGAATCCCAAAATCAAACCTATGTCGCTATCTGAGAATGTGAGTTCCTTCTCTCCAAACTTGAAAATCTGATCCCCTTGATATCTTTAAACAATAAAGTCCAAAACTTGATAATTTATATTAAGTTTTGTAATAGATACTATCCTTGAGAAAGCGGACTTATCAATCAAATCTTTATGCATTCCAGACAACTTGTTGTTACCAAGATACATGACAAATTATTTTATGTAACAATGGTGCTGAACACAATATCTTGCTGCAATATTGGAAGATAAGATCAGTTAAGACTATTCAATTAAATAGAATATGTTCGCAAATAATTTTGTAATGCTATGTTATCTTACCCGGTATTATTTCCATGTTTACATTATCCTTTATTGTACCAAGCTTCAAACTTGATTTCAAACTTGATGCTTTCTCTACATAGCACAATTTTATTGTCAATACCAAGTTTAAATAATTCTTAATTCGATATTAAGACTTGATATGATTGCTTACCAGTGGAAACTTCATTTGTTTTTTCAATTTCAAAGCTAGTATCTGCATAGAAATATTTTCTTAATACATAATACAATTAGTATATAATTATTATAGAATATATAACAAACATACCACTTGCAGATTCGAATGTTGGTTTCTTGACATTGTCTTGATTTCGTCTCTTATATGAAACCTCAAATGCTTTTTCTTGATCCATCTGCAAAAGATATAAATACAAAACAAATTGTTATAATATATAGCTTATAGGCTACAGTAAGTCAATGACTAACACAAGTAACAAGTGATATTCTGGGATATTTAACTCAGGAAGTAATATTTGTATTGACATTAGTAGACTAAATTATTATAATACTAATTTACTAAGTAGCAGAAGTAACAAATTGCAACATATTAGTATTAGTAATATTATGTGATATATAAGTAAGATGGTTATATACATGTTGTATACATAAGTAATAATAAGAATGTGACAAGTAATATAATTCAGAAGATTCGTAATATTCAGAACTTGTTGTAATAACTTATTTTACTAAAATCGTATGAAGTAATTTTGTATTGATAACAGTAACTTTCTTGAAAGTATCAATAAGTCATTAATTTGAACAAGTAAGAAGTGAATATATAACCTGATTATGTATGATTAACGATTACCTAGTAAGTCACAAAGTAAATAATTATTATAGATTACACAAGTAAGCCATATAGATTTCATGCATGCAGGTATTGTAATAATCCGCAAGTTCTTAATATTCATGCATGTATTGTAATCATCCGCAAGTGTTCAATTTATAAATGAATGTCGATAACGTAACCCTAATCATACATATCCTTAAAACGCCGTATAGAAATCGAGCTAGCATTCAAATGGAGAATGAGTTATTGGTACAAGATTTCATACCGTGTCTAATCTCCTTTGAGCCATCAAATGCAAGCCAAAAGAATTTCTTCTCCGCTCCGCCCGCGAAGCGAATGCATTCACCAGAGGTAAGGTTCGTTTGAAAGTAACCCTAACAAGTAACTTTTGATAAGGCGGTATAAAGTAACATTTTGTAAATATATCTTTAAAATTAACGACGGTAATGTTATATTTTGGACAAGTAACTTTCATATGTAGTATAAGTAAGAAATAACGATATGTTGGTATGAGTAACATTCTAATTATAAATCTACCTTCAGTAACTTTACTTGAACTATCTTTAAATTGTCAATAAATATTAGTAATATATGAACGAAAGTTCTATAAGTAAGAAATATAGTACTAATAGTAACACATAATTAAACGATATGTAACTTCAGAAGCTTTCCAAAGTAATTCGATGTGTTCAAATTAAAACTAGTAGTTTAGTCACTTACCATCAGTAACTTGAAAGCATGTATCAGTGAGTTCTTAATAATCACATGTAACATAACAATAAAGGTATGCATCAGTAATTTCCTTTTAGTTTTCAGTAATTTTTTTATATGTAAGTAACTTTTACATACTCATTACTATTTTAAAGATTCGTATGTGTTGATATTTACTAATGATGTGTAACATATGTAAGAAATTTAGTACTAACAGTAACACATAATTAACAGATACGTAACTTCAGAAGCTTTCAAAGGTAATTCGTTCTGTTCAAAATGCAACTAGTAGTTTATCCACTTACCATCAGTAACTTTAAAGTTTGTACCAGTAACTTCTTAATAACCGAATGTAAGACAACATAAAGATTTGCATCAGTAATTTTATTTTATTTGTCAGTAACTTTCCTTTAAATATCAGTAACTTTTACATAATCATTATTATTTAAAAGCTTCGTAATTTCGTATCTTTCAAAATTATTTAAAAGATTTCTATGAGTAACATTATAATAATAGTTCGCCCTTTACTGTGAATATGAGGAGATGGACAGAAGGGCCAGGCAGCTGGTAGATATCTTCAGTATTATCTCTGGTCTCAACATAAATAGAAACAAATCGGTTGTCATTCAGTTTGGGATGGACGAGGTGGTGGGCAGCAGTAGAGCGGCTCAGCTGGCTTGTCCCTTGGGGAATTTACCCATTACTTACCTGGGTCTCCCTTTAGTGGCAGGCAGATTAAAAAAGGTAAATTGGGATGTGGTTCTCAGAAAGATTGAGCAGAGATTGGCGGGATAGAAGGTGGTTGCGCTTTCAAAAGGCGGGAAGTTGACCCTTTTGAAGCATGTTCTGTCGGTGATTCTAATCTTTTTCTTCTCAACTCGACTAATGCCGGCAGGGGTTAGAAAAAAGATAGAGCAGATGATGAGAAGGTTTTTCTGGTCGGATGGGAGGCAGCAAAGGTCGGGTATTCACCTTGTGTGGTGGGAGGAGATAATGCAGAGGAAAGTAAAGGGAGGGTTGGGTATTAGAGATATCTACAGCATGAATAAAGCTCTACTGGCCAAATGGGTAGTGCAGATCTGGGGCAGCAATGACAGTTTGGCCGCTAAGTTACTTCGTAGCATTTATGGAGTCAGGGGCTCGCTTGAGGCTAGAAGATTACATTTTGAATCCTCGCTTTGGGGAGGGATACGAGGCATCCTTCCAACGATGAGGCAGACGTTGGTGCCGAAGGTGGGATCCGGGGAGGTTTTTCAATTCTGGCTGGATGATTGGACTAGAGAGGGGATCCTTAGCACTAGATTCCCTAGACTTTTTGCTCTTGCGGCAGACAAAGGCTGTTCGGTGGCAGATTCTTGCGACTCTGGGTTATGGAACCCTCGATTTATTTCTGGTGTCCTAGAGCGGAGATTGGAGGATTTCGCCAGGATTCGGGAAGAATTGCCATCCCCTACCTGTATCACGCGGGGGAGGGATCATTTTCTTTGGGAGGGGGGCAGGTTCTCGGTGAAGAAGGCCTACGAGATGTTCAGAGGGGGCCCAGATGATTTGGATCCGGATTTTATTCAAGATTTGAAGGTTGTTTGGGCTAGCAAATTCCCAAGTAGAGTGAAGGTCTTCCTCTGGTACCTCAGGAAGGGTAGGATTTGTGACAAGGCGAGGAGAGGCGGGTTGTTTGGGATTGCTGACACAAGCTGTGACAGGTGTGGTGAGCTTATTGAGGACGCTGAATATATATTCTTTTCATGCCCCATTCCAATGCAAGTGTGGAAGGAAGTGGGGGCACCATGGGCCTCTCTCACTGGTGATGAGTTCTGGACAATGGTAAGATCGGTTGGAGGAAACTCGACGGATGATTGTGCTCTTCCATTTGCAGCGTTATGGGCCATTTGACGAGGAAGAAATGACTTAGTCTTTAACAAATAGAGATTTTATTCTGAAAATGTAATAGCCTTGTGCCTCTCACTTTACCGTCTCTGGTCTACAAGATAATGTATCTCTTTTGATATGTTTCTAATATAATTTTTTGCGGTGGATCCCACCTTGGGACTCCACCCTCTTTCTTCTCAAAAGAAATCGACCTTCAGTAACATTACTTGTATTATCAGTAACTTTTCATCAAAATTTAGTAATAAATGATTCGAAATTTGTATATGTAAGAAATATTGACCTAACAGTAACAATTAATAGAACGATTCGTAACTCCTGTGCCTCAAAAATATAATAATAAATTCAAAAATTAAAATTCGCTTATTAAGAATTATAGTACTTGTTTATATAATTCTAATTTATCGCAAACACATACTAAGTAAATCTTACATATAAAAATTTCCAGTTTCATAGAAATCAAAATAATATTTCATTTTTTACACATAATTTAAATGTAGTAACAAAATTCATATGCTTGAATTATTACATGTATTGTTTATAAACATAAAAACTTATTGATTCTCGATCTAGAAGCACCTTCAATCGATCTTCAAAGAGGAATGAGAGTAGCGTTTTTCTATGTTTGATCGCTGTATGCGGAAGGAAGAAACCCTAATTATTTTTTGGTAATTAATCGATTAGTAACTACATTCTAAAAAAGAAATTAACGCCTTTTTTCGCACGATCGGTTATGGAAACCAGTATGTACCATATTTAACATTAAATCAACTAATTAATTTTAACCACATGATCAATAACTGACGTCTGTTATTGGGGGCTTTTTAAAACCTAAATGGGCACAGGGCCCTTTAGATAAGCCCTATACACACACACACACACATACTTTTAACACTCTACACATTGCACATCTTTGTGTACCACTATATCACATGATCTCCCTCTATTTAATTTATGTCTGAAAATCTTATTAAATTTATGAATAACTTAATTTTATTATGTTGAATATACGGGTATCCATTAGGTGCACGGTACCCGTCGGATAGATGGGTGCCCGCTAGAAATTATCGGTTTAATAAATAAAGGGATATAGATAGTGATTTTATAAACGAGTATGGATTTGGAAATTATCGATACCCGCCCCAAATCCGACACACTAACATCCCGATAACATGTCGGTATTAGCTGTCATCAAGTGTCTCCTACTCTCTTCCTAACAAGAACCATGATATGATGTCAAAAATTATTCGAAATATGTAAATATAGTACTAACATATTTACACAATTAAATAGTCTCTCTTTCAAAGAGGAGGACGACCATGACTCAAGAATACATAAAAAGTACAAGAATACTTAAAACCCATAAAACAATAAAAAATATATAATGAGACAAGCTGCAAAAGATTAAAAGAGTAAATATAAAAAATGTATGCAAAATACGTATGTTTAAGTGTTTGTATCACTTGCACACAAATACATGCACACATTGTAGTTTTATTTGTATTTACACGTGTTAACACTTGTATAATCATATACGCTATGTAAAATCAAATATGTTTAGATATAATACAATTATTCCCTAAAGCATTAAACTAAGTATGAAATACGTGTTAAACACTTATAGAAGCATTGTATGGAATGGAGTTAAGTTAATTTTATCATGTTTTAGATCTTCTTTGAATCATCTTGTCTTTCTTCCTTTACACTTACAAACTTGTCATAATGGTTTAAAAATGTCAATATCCTTATTTTTTATTCGTGTATACTAGTAATAGTATTGTGGTAGTATTATACATGTTATTATACTCAAGATTTTTATTTTTTTTATTTTAATAATAACTTTATTTATTTTTCTTCGATCGAAATTTACATGTCATGAGGGTGGACGGAACCCGATCATCTGTTGTAGGGTCTGATGCAGCAAACTCTGCAGTAGGGATGTAGGCCGCTCGATCTTGATCGAGCGGTTCCCACGAATTCGCACGGTAGGGGCCCACAAAAGTGCGAATTCGTGGGAATCGCTCGATCAAGATCGAGAGGCCCGCGTCCCCACTGCATAGTATGTTGCACTAGATCCTACGACAGAGGATCCTCTCTAGAGGGTGGACACCGCCATGTGCTCAACTCATGAATCGCATCATTGTCCGTCGATCGAGGCTTCACATGTTTGGCCCGTTGTTGTTGACCCCCACCCAATTCTTTACCGCAATGCACGACATCTGTCGAGATGGGAGCACCATAATACCTGCTAAGGGTACATTTGATTACCAAGTTACCTCCGACTAACCCGATTTACTCCCCTCTATTTCTGGGTTAGAAATCTATCACAAATCAATGTCACTATATCCCAGTAACCAAACAAACCCTAAGGAGCAAGGTCAGTGTATGCCCAATCCCTATACTCACTATAACCGACATGACAGGAGTGTCATGGACGTGATTGTCTGACACTCCTAATGCCTTTAGTACACTGCAAACTTGCCTCATGCATATCAGATCAATAGAAGTACATGCATAAGATTAGACAAAGTGAAAGACTACATTCAACCTCATTAATCCTGTAAAAAATATGTTCAATAAAGATACATTGTTAATAAGTATAAATATGTAAAAATCGCTCTTAGAGTATATGTACTTACAACATTTATCTAAAAAAACTACGAGCAGAAACAAAATAAATTGCATAGAAAACTAATGTGTCATGTCTGGTGCAAGTTGGGATGCGAAAGCTCGATCAAACATGGTCACTATTGATGTGGTTACCCAGGTATTCTGTTGGACCCACGAAAGTTAATGTTATGACTAAGAATAAACATCATAGGGACAACACCATTTGAAGATCAACATGCAAACGTCCCATTTATCCTCTGAGGGGGCAATCATGTGTTGGAGTATCTTTCTAAATCGTTAAACAAATGGTTATGCCAACAACCATTTATATGGATAATAATTATCATGGTAATATAAATCAATCCAGAGAATAATTGCAATCACAAGAGACAATAATTCTAACATGAAAACTCGCTATCAACTAATCTACTGTTCTACGTTATTTCACGTGGATAACTCTACAACTTATTATGTGCTTTCGATCACACGTCAAAAGTTTTAATACACCTTGAATCCTACACAAACGATTTTCCTCTTCTTGGCCACACACCAAGTATCAGTACAATAATACTATATATACAAGGCTATATATATATGGTAAAATGGGGCTGCCCCCTGGGAGTAGCCAACTTGGCTACTCCCACCCCTATTTTTCCCTCATTTTTTTTATTTCTTTGGAAAATAAAAATTTGTATATTCATCACTATATCCCTCTAACATTCTATTAAAATTTCGTCAGAAACAGAGACTCCTGGGCCCTCCATCCAGACGTCATTTCTTTAACGGTCGCATGATTTTTTAAATCGACCATGTTTGGATGGAGGCCGTAGGAGTCTATGTTTCTGACGAAATTTTAATAGAATGTTAGAGGAATATAATGAAGAATTTACACATTTTTATTTTCCAAAAAAATAAAAAAAGGAGGGAAAAATAGGGGTGGGAGTAGCCAAGTTGGCTACTCCCAGGGGGCAGCCCCATTTAACCCATATATATATATATATATATATATATATATATATATAGGAGAAACTTCAAATGAGGCGGGGTCTCACCAATTTTGTGGTGAGCCCTCCATCTCATCCATTTAATTTAAATCACACGGTTGTGATAAATGACACATTAATTACATTATTTTAATAGTAAAAAACCTATTTTGATCATTTGTCACATTCTAAAAATAGTATGTGACACCCACAAATTAATAACCATAATTATCTCTCACTCTCTCTCTCCCTCCCTATCCTCTCCCGATTTACACCAAATCCGACGCCTCCCTCCCCCCCCTCTCTCTCCCGATCGAGGGTGGCAGTGGCATTCCTTCATTCTTTCCTTGATCAAGGGCGATGGTGGCGTTCGTCCAGGCAGCGGAGGAGGCATTATTGATGGTCGACGGAGCACCAATCTCCTGGCAGAGGTTCTCCTCCACGCAAAGAGCGGGTGATGTTTCTTCTCCGACGAGGGCTCCTGGCGGATGGGTGGGGCTCCTGTGGTTGGCGGCAACAATGGAGAAGGAGGGTCGAGCTCGGTGGTGGTGCTGGCGACGATGGCGAAGGGGCTTTCGTCGAGGGCTGTGTGGTTCCTCCAGGCGAAAGGGGGTCGATCGGTGGATGTGCAATGGTAATGCACGGATTTATATTGTGGTTTGATAATTTACATAATTGACCTTTCGATCTACATATTGATTCATTTTTTACAAATGTCATTGTTATTTATCTTATTTTTGCAGAGATCTCCGCGAATTTTACAAAAGAGCACGATACAGTTACAAAAGATCGCACAAATTTTACAAAATGAACATATACTTTTACAAAAAAGATCGGAGTTTACAAAGAGGATAAATACTCTTACAAACACTCATTGGAGTTTACAAAACGAATGTACCCATTTACAAAACAGAATTACCAATTTACAAACGAAAATGTGAAAAACGAAATCATTAACGAAATTACAAAAAGAACATACATTTTCACAAAAACTCGTGGACGTATACAAAGATATGGTTTAACCCATTTCATTCGGTGCAAAATTGAAAAAAAGACCAGTAAAGGTATGATTCAAAAATACCAAATCCAGAAAACATTAAATGGTAATTCAAATCCATTAAATGTAATTCGAATTTTATCAAAAAATGTGATGACGGAAATACCCTTTTGGATAATATTTTTGATGCCACCGTCAGATTGTGATCTGACGAATCTGATTGATGGCTCACCACAATATTGGTGAGACCTCACCTCATTTGAAGTGCCCCCTATATATATATATATATGCGGCTGCCTCTAAGGGGGGGCTAACTTGGCCCCCCCCACGTCATTTCGCTCATTTTTTTATTTTTTTTTGAAAATTTCTTCCGTGAATATTCATTACTATATCTCTATATTATGCTATTAAAATTTCGTGCGAAACAAAGACTCATACAGCCGTAGGAGTCTCTGTTTCGCACGAAATTTTAATAGCATAATATAGGGATATATTGATGAAAATTCACAGAAAAAATTTCAAAAAAAATAAAAAAAGAGGGGAAATGGGACGGGGGGAGCCAAGTTAGCTCCCCCTCAAGGGGGCAGCCCCATTTTACCCATGTGTGTGTGTAGGGTTAAATGAGGTTACATCCTAGGTGTAGCCAATTGGCTACTCCGACCCCCATTTTCTCCCTATTTTTTATTTTTTTGGAAAATGATTATATGTATATTCATCACTATATCCCCCTAACATGGCACTCCAATTTCGTCAGAAACAGAGACTCCTATGCCCTCTATCTAAAGGGGGTCAATTTCAACGATTCTGAGACCGTTAAAATTTGACAGTCTTGATGGAGGGGATAGAAGTCTCCAATTAAATTGATTTTTTGATGACACCATGGTGACATACTATGATCTCAATTTCAATAGATTTCATTTCAGAAAAATAAAAAAATACATGGGAAAAGGGATGGGAGCATGTAAGTTGGCTACATCCAGGGAGCATACTCCTTTTTCCCATATATATATATATATATATATATATATATATAATTTCAAATAAAATATGCAATAGATAGCAAATGCAAGCTATAATTGAACAAAGAAATGTAAACCGAAGGTTAATACAAAATGATTCTCAACATTGATGCGGATAACTTCTCTCTTCTTTATAGAATGTATATGGTTTGCGTATGTGTTATGTCTGATGTTTAAAAGATAGCCTTCTTTCTATAAGTGAGCCATAAGGTTCAACTTTGTGAGTGTCTCTTAAGGAAATTGCAATAGACAGAAAATCAATTGATGTATCTTCTTTAAGAAAATAGAACAATATGTTTATTCAAAAAGGACTCTAGATAATATATTGATCGTGTAGCTATGATGTCTCGCTCCTCTGACTACTGAGACCAGTGGGATGGGAGCGTCGACTAATGAATCTCCATTTCATCACCTTTATCCTTCTATCTTGGCTTTAAATCCATATCTAAATGCATATATATATATATATATAGCATTAATTTATACAGAATAACATTCAATTATTAATTCATTTATATAGCATGTAATAGTGCATTCAATGCTAAAATAAAAGAATACATGAAGAAAGAAAAGGAAATGAAATGCTAAAAGTATTGAATGACCATAAACCCCGAGACTAAGGCAAGAATTAACATGATTGACCATGATTAAGGTAGAGGGAGATAAGGGCCAAAAACAACAATAAAAATCCTAATTTATTTTGCCAAATAATTAAGTTTTGGAAAATATTTTACTCTTTATTATTTATACCTCAACTCAATAAACTTTGTACATGAAATTGTAGAAAAAAATACAAGGAAAAATACAAAATTGATTTCATGTAAAAATAATACATATTGTGCTTTATATACTCAGAATAAAAATGTAAAATCTCAACTTCACAGACACATATCTTCTCCATATGAATTCAAAATTCATCAAAATCACCTATATCAAAAGTTAGGTTTTGGACCCTTATTGTACATTATACATGAATAAAATATTCATTTTATTTATTTTTACATTTTTCATCTTTTTATATTTTTATAATTAGGTAAAAAAATCTCTATAACCCATGTACATAATCAAACTAAAATAAATTCATCAAAAAGAATATAAAATAAATAAGTCTATTTCAATGCATAGATGACTACCATATACATATACCTATATAATAAATATAGATAATTATTTAAGTGTACAAATAACTTCAGGAAAATACAATAAAAATACATATATGTATATTTAAATAATTTATGAATATATAAAATATGTGTATAAAATAATAAAATCTAAAATGTAAAATAAAAATAAAATATACAATATATAGGTAAATATACCTATGACTGTACATGTAAATAATAACGCTTAATAAAAACCCTTAAAAATAAATAAAAATATGTATAAAATACTGCATAAAATTAAAAACATTTTTTTATTTTTATAACTAACATTTAATTAATTAATTAATCATTTTCCAAGGCATCTTAGCCTTGGAATTTCCCAGTTGGTCCACGTGGACCAACCAGGAGCTTTCTTTTGTCGACCTAAGTCTATTGTCCTGCCCCTCTTCTAACTCTTGTCCGAAGTCAATGATGAATTTCGTATTCATCATATTAAAATCGATATATTAAAATCCTTGCTTAAATAATCCAATAAAAATCACCAATAATTCCTCATTATTATCTCGTATTATATTGTGTATAAATAACCTATAATTATCGTATTTAATTACTACTATACTTTATAATTATTTTCTCATAAAAACATAAAAATTAGGCTAATTAATTTTCTAAAATTTCCCTAACCTTTAAAATAACTAAAAGATACAAAAAAATCTCAAAACCCAAAATCAGTGTTTTCAACACTTTAAAAATACCCCTAAAAATACTTTTTGTACAAATGACCTCTTTTGGCTTTTTGTCTAACATGAAACTTGTAGATCTCATCGATATCTACAACTTTCATATTTGACTTTTTCTTGACTTTGCTTCTAACTATTTCTTTTATATTTTTCTTTATTTTTGATTTTTTTTATTTTTCTAGTGCAGACACGTGGCGCCCTCTGGGCCGCCCATGTGGCTGCCTCATCTTCCGTGACCGACGTCAATCTCTACCATCCTATCTCTTCCAGACGCCTCCATGTCCGCCATCCATCTTCGCCCCATTTTTAGCCGTCAGATCTCTCTTGAGATATGATCTTAGCCACTCGCCTCCGCTCCAATTAAAACCGCTCAATCACCTCACCATCTTACGTCTCTCCTTACGCCATGTCACCCCTTCACCCATCACCCTTGGATCGATCCCTCCTTTCCATCTTAACCGTTCTTTAGCGCCCACCCCTCAGCCTTTGGATCAGATCTTAGGATCTAATCATAGCCCTCCAACCGCACCAACACCTGGGCCGTTGGATCACGAGATCCAACGTCTAGATCTTCGACCCCTACCCCCGTACCCCCCCCCCCCTTCAGTCATTTCCATCGTAACCTTGCCACCCCTTCTAATTAAGCGGCCACATCTGACTACCCCTCCTCATCCTAACATCTCTTCCTCGATGCCCGTTCCTTCTACATCCTCGCCCCACCTCCATCATTGCACCCCCATTATTCACCTGGCATTAAATCACTGCTAAAAATCCCCCGCCACCACATAACTGTCGTTGACCTTCTCCCTATAAAGCCATCCCCCTCTGCCTCCGATCACCCCATACACCATCCACGAGGGTTGTGGCCCTGCTCCCTCCACCCTCCAGTGACAGCGAAGGGTGGTGTAGAAGCGATGACGATCCGATCCTCAGGTGAGATCCATGGCTCCTCTGCCTTGTGAGCTCCGCCTTTACGGTGGTAGATAAGCTCCCTGGACTGGTCGGTTAGGTTGAGCGATGACCGAATGGTCGATTCAACCCTTAACATAGACCATCTCCTCCACCGTGTTTTCATCTCCGATCAGGTACCCCTTTCTTCTTCTTTCCTTCGTGTTTCTTGGATTTTTCCCACCGAACACAACACCATTCACCATCCACCAACCATCCAATGAGCTCCGCCAGACCACCTTCACCTTCGTCGACCCCCTCACATCCATCCTCCCCTTCTCCATAACCTCCACCACTCCGACCCACCTTCTTCTCCACTTCGCCGGAGAAGAAGCCTCTGATGAGCTGAAAAATAAGATCGACTAAGATGGGAAAATAAGCAAGCGTCGTTGTTCCTAGCCAAACAATTCGATCAATCAAGAAAATAGAAACCACTTAGATAAAATAAATAAATCAAAACAAGGAAATGTCAGCGATCTCCGCTATTCATTTAACTTGGTATAATGACCAGGGTCGATCACAAAGAGCACGGAAATGTACGAAGTAGTCGAAAATCATATGAATAAAAATATATTTTTGTGGTTTTTAATATGCACTTTTTTTATATTTCCAAAATTAGAAAACAAGCAAGCAAGGCCAAAAACTAGTTTCAATAATTTTTATTAAGACTAAAATGCTCAAAAAATAGAAATAAAAATGTTTTTATGTTTTTAAAATATTTAGATATTTTTGATGATTTTATGGGGTTTTTTCAATTGTTAAATGATTTTATAAAAATCAAACAAGACAAAAATAGTGAAATAGTGTACAACCTAGACTAAAAGGCAAGTTTAAAATAATAAAAATGCGTTAATGTCTTGGATGTTATTTTTATGAAAAAGCAAATAAAAATATCTACACAGAACAACTGAAATCCTATTTTTTTATTTTTTTGGAATTTTTAATGTTTTTTAAGTTTTTTAGAGTTTTACGCTTTTTGGAGTTTTTATAAAGGAATTTCAAACAAAGTGCTACTGAATACAGAGCGTATAAAAACACACAACCATTAATTCTTTTGTAAATTTTAAGGCTATTTTTATAATTTTATATATTTAATAAAATAGACGGGCTCTTTTGTGGTTTTTTAAGAAAATATCAAATAAAACTAAATTAATTCATAAAAATTAACATAAGTGATACGTGTTAGCATGAGCTAACTGTAATTTTTAGGTAATTTTTGGAGTTGTTTTAGTATATATTTGATTAAAAACAACACACAACACATAGGGACCTACTTGCAATTATTCAAAAGTTACATGCCAAACAATAATAATGCATGAAAACGTAGGAACAAACTTGCAATTTGTCCTATAAACTCGCCCAACACGTAACCTCGCTTCGCAGGGGTATAAATGCAAATAACAGAAAGGTTTCATTCAAATAATAGCATCCATGAAGTACAGGGGAACAAATGCAAATGAACCAGCAAGGCACATGGACATACATGTCTGTTTAGTCAAACGATACTAAAGTGCAATTGTAGGAAATAGCAAGGGCCCATATGCAAAAGTTCTAAACTACAACTTTATTCACAGCACAAAAAATCAAAAATATAAACTGACATGGGTAAGAAGAAAATATACCCCTTACGGCACATGCATGGCACGTGAGGGCCAGGGCGGCTCTAATGCGTCCCTGAAAAAATCTAATGGTCCTAACACGATCAGGAATGTGCGCCTGAGATGGTCAGCTATAGTACAGATCTGGCAGTCCTCAGAAGTGCGTGGGCTTACGGTGCAGATCTGCTCCAAGTACGGATCAAACCATTACAAACCAGGCCTGGATGAACGGTCCTGATCAGAACTGGAGGAGGAGCGTCCGATCGACGGCAGAAGAGGGTCCTGGAAGAACTCGTCGGGGTCGACCTTCAATCGAGCGAGGAGAGAGATCCAGCACTCTGATGAAGGTGCGGAGGATCTCAACCCGGTCGTGGATGTGTTGCGCGTCTGATGGTGGTCTCCGATGAAGAAGCCAACGGTCGGATGTACGGAATGGGGTGGCTCTGCCTGTAGTTGCTCTGCCTAAGCAGTAGACTCCAGATGATGCTCCTCTCGCGCACGGGTATCTGCAAAGAGTAGATGGACTCGGTGCGAAGCTCTGGTCCATGTTATTGAAGCCGAAAGCGAAGGAAGCGGAGAGAGGACGAAGGTCGATCTCCGGCAAAGATGGTAGATGGAGATCCTAGCCTCAATCTCGACCTGATGGTCGAGCCTAAGGATGATCAGGTTGCAGTGCAAGATGAAGGGCGACGAGTAGGTTAGATCGATAAGGATGGGTGCAGGTAATGGAGCTCCGACCAGCTGGTCGGAGCAAGTGAACGTGCAGCGGTGTTAGATGGAATGAATCGAATGGACAGATGAAATACAGAAGCGAAAGTGGATACCTGAAGGTTGGAACGAGTTCGTGAGCTCCGGGCGAAGGTGGTCGGCTGGGTTGCGGCCTCGACCAAGCTGTGGAAGGCCGGGAGGATAGACGCGGCGACGCTCGTCGGCCACGTAGCTGAGCTGCCTGAATACACCACCAAGCTTCGATCCAAAGAGGTCCTCTGCCAACTGTCACTCAACCAAAGGTGTATAAGGATGGAAGAAGGGGCGAGGCACGAGCTAGGACTCTGGGTAGGCAAAAGAGATACTATATAATATGATCGAGGGTCTAGAAGGATCGGTGAAAAGCGCAGAACCCGAGAGTGATCTGGATCATCCAAGGGACCCGTGAAGATGACGGATGTACGAGGTTTATAGGGTTCAAAATTCGAGGCAAACAGAGCTTGGAGATGGGCTGGAGAAAATCGAGAAATGGGACTGGCGAACACAATCCGGGTCTGACCCGGGAAGGGGGAGACGTTGACCGGTGGTCAACATCCGAGCTAGACCAATCACAGAATTTGATTTTACAAAATATTTACAAAATCAATAAAAAATATTAAATGAATTCAAAATAAAAAGTATATAAAATGAAAAATGTTATTATTTTTCAAATTATTTTATGTGATTTTTAATTATTTTTATGAAAAATAAATCCATCGATATACAGTATATAGTATTATATACAGGTATAATATACCTATGTATTTTGTACGACTTTTTTATTTTGTTATTTTTACATAAATACCCTACTTTTGTATTTTATTTATTTTCCACATGTTTTAGGGATTCAAAATAATTTTTATCTTATTTTTTAATGTATTTACAGGTATAAAATAAATGAAGAGTGAAACATATATACATGTATTTTGTATAAATGGGAAAGGATTTTATTTTTATTTTTCTGATTTTCATTTTATTTTGTTTTTAGAACTATATACAAGGAGGTAGAAAGAATATTTTATTTTTATTTTATCAATATTTATATACATAGGTAATATGTACAACATAGAGTAAGCCCTATCTCTCTCTACTTATTTTATTTGGCGATCAGGTCAAGGCTTGACCTTCTCTTGCGGTTCGGGTCACTCTGTATTTATTCTAAATACCTCCTTCCTTTTTCTTTCCCTTTATTCTTTTATTTTTGCACAAATACATGCTAAATATACAATGTTAACATATGCATGCAGAATGCTAACTTATTTATTTACACATGTTTACATGATGCTTTACCAAGATAAATAGCTAAAATAAAAGAATAGAGAGTGAGAATCAAAGATTCATCGGCAACCTGGCCACCGCTCCCGTCACCTCCATGACCACAATCTCACCTCACTCACTCATGCACGACCCTAAAAACCACACTTCGGCTATACTAATCTTGCAGGATCTTGATGGGCCAGAGTTTGCACCGGATCCCTGTCGAGCAATTCTCTTCCGGCGAGGCTTCGTCGACCTCCATATCTAATTATCATCGAAGCCTCGCCGCACCTCCAGCCTTCTCGCCAGGACATCAGGCATCTTCTCCGACCATCAGGTGAACGACTGGGGCACGGAGGAGCTCCTAGGAGGCTGCCAGATCCCCGCCTCCTCCGATGGCCCGCGACGGATGAAGATGGTACAGATATCATCCGATCATTTGGATCGGACGGTCGTAATGACGACACTTGGCATTGTCGTACCTCCAATCTGAGATTCCCCGAGCCTCTCACCGAGCCTCCAGCGCCCGACACGTGTCCTCCGAGCCTGCCACGCCCACCGAACCTGGCTCTCACATGCATGCCACGTGCAGGACTGGGTAATTTGCAGGAATGCCCCGGGCATTTTCCAGAATTGCAAGGAGGTACAGGTGCACGAGCCTCATGCTTGGACAATTTGCATCTATGCTCAGTCGGTTTCTGATATTTGCAAAAAGGCCCCCGTGCATTGGAAAAATTTCATATGGGCCCATTTTGGTTATTGCAAGTGATTATTTATCCCTCTATTTCTTGTATTTTATTACATTTATGCCCTTGCACTATTTCCTTCATAACTTGAGCATCGTGGATCCAAATTGCATGATTTTAGTGTCATTTTGTTCCTTATTTCCTTGTCTATCGTATGGCATGTTTAATTTTCTCATCTGACATCAAATGAAATGTGATGAAATTTTAATGTTTTGTAGTGTCAGCTGCTCTATTAGTCTCTGCCGTAAATAGTTGTTTGATGGTAGTTTTATGCTCGAAATGATTCTGAAACTTAACAACGTATTATGCTCATTTTTCTCCAGGGAATTTTTGTAATCCATTATTTACATGTCTGTCCCTTGCATTTAACCTTGCATCACTTTCTTGCATAACCTTACAATTGCATTGAAAAATCCATAAAAATACATGCATCATTGTTTGAATTGTTTGACTTGCAATTTATTCTGCATATGCACGAAGACCTGAAAATGAGGATTTATTCACACATTCATCTTAATTGATCGAAATGCGATAAATATATTAAAGTAGGTCGTGCCTCTGTGTTCGACCTTGGTAGACTTGCCAAGAAACAAAATTCTCCACAACATTCAAAGAATGCGTTTTTTGCTGAACCAAAATTGTCTCCTATACTACAACATTGCTTGATTATTAAAGAGGCAAATTTGACGTTCAACAGTCACGGGCACCCTGATTTCTCACCATTTTCATGCCACCACCACTCCTCCATCTTCCTCAAGCCCTTCATCCTTGTACATCCCGATCTTCCTTGATCTCCGCCGACCCTACCCCCATCACCATCTCTTCCTCCTTCGCATGCCACACCACCTAGAAATGCGCTTCATTCCAGCCTATAACTTCCGCCCATCTTCGCCATTTTGCTATCGATTCCCTTTCTGTCCGTTCTTACCCCTCGGAGCACCTGCGTGGTGAAGCTACTCGTGACAGGAGAAGCTCGACGTGCTCCGCAACGAGGAGGGGCGTAGGAGGTGTTCCCAGTCATCATCGGAGCTCTAGAGGTCCGACCACTTCATCTCCATCGTAACTCCCTTGTTCTAACCCTCACACACACCTCACTTCCACCCCCCTGCATTTTTCCATCAATCGACCTTCACCGACCACCCAGATCGATCTTTGATCCGGTCCACCGAGGTCCTCCATCACCCCTTCGCATGAGACCTTGCAGCCACCCCCATTTTCACGACTCTTCCCACCAATAATGATCAATATCGCATCGTTGGAGCATCCTTGATATTATTGTACAAGTTTTGCGTTTGGAAGGGTCCATTTGAGGGCCTCCTTAGGTTCAAGAACAACTCAAGGTACTCGCACGCTCCAAGGCCCGATCGTTGAGCCACTGACCATTTTGAGGGGTTATTCTACAACAGACCATCATCAGGAGAATGTAGGGCCACTTTGAAGCGAAGAAGGATGGCGGAGGAGCCAGGTTCACGCAGCGGAAACTTGAGGGAGACGAGATTCTTCCCTGTTTGTCAAAGCATCTCCTCCGCCGTCTGATCAAGAACGATGCCCCAGATTGATAAGCTGACGTCTAATCCTAGCAAGGCTCCACCGTTGGATCTCATCTGAGATCTAATCTCAGATGCCAAAGATGAACAGGCATCGTGCCCTCTGGAGGAACCACGTGTCTAAGTGAACAACGAGAGCCGCACGATCGTGACTTTTTAGGGGGTAATTGAATAAATACCCCTATCCTTTTGTTTTATTTTTGTTTAGTCATATAACTATTTAAACTCGTTTAATATTCGTCTGTAAAAAAATGCGAAACTACCCTCCTACTTTTTGGATATTAACTTTAGGTCCTTGTCAGCTCAGCTCACGTGGCCCCTACGTGAGCTAGGCATTTTGCTTATATACTTTTGCAGGTTTTGTAATTGGAGTTTAATATCAAATTTTTGAATATTAGTTCAAAACTTTTGGAAATTTGCATATAGCCTCCCGTCTTTTATTTTAATTACAAATATGCTCCTACTAGCCTGAATTATTTTTATTTTTTGCTTTTCATTTTATTTAAAACATCGCATGTGCTCTAAAATTTCTAAAACAAGTTGGTATTGGTGCATGATTGGTTATTGATACATATTCTAATTTTCATTTACCATTTTGCATGCATTTAATAATTATTAAAAATCATTTAGAGCTATTTTATTCCCTATTTGACTTAAAAAATCGAAAAAATAAAATTAGCTTTAAAAATTAAAAAAAACAATAATTTCTCATTATTGTATTTTGTACCTCTAGACAAAAAAATCCCCAAAAATAGAAAAAGAAAATCACTAAAAAAGCTCCAAAATTCTTATAAAAATTAGAAAAAACTTCAAAAATCTCAATAGTATTAGTTTCTATTCTGAATTATCATATATATATATATCATATACATATTAAAATTAGTTTGATAAATTTTGACTTTATTTACTATTTTTAAATCTTAAAATAATTCAACCTATTTTGCAACTCCCTAATTTTGTATATTTTGGACTTCAAAAAGTACCTAAAATTAGCAGAAAATCCTGAAAATCACAAAAACATTAGAAAATATAAAAAACATAAAAATGTTTTGTTTTGTAATTTTTTATTATATATATAAATATTTAAAATCGTAATACATTATCTTGTATTATATACTTATATATATACACAAAAAAAGGATAATATTATTAATCCTTATAAATACCTTAATATATTTTTAAATTCTTTAAAAATAAAAAGGACTTTTTTTGGCATTTTCTAATTTTTTCATTATTATTATATATTTTATATAACTTATTCCTTATATTATACATATTACATATATATAAATATATATACATCTATATTATATTTTAACAGAAAAGGAAATTAAAATCAGAAATTTATAAAAAGAAAATAAAAAATTATAAAACTATAAAATTAAATATATAAAATAAAAATTTTATATTAATAATATACAAAAAATCCCGTAAAATGTTAATTAATTAGGTGAATATTGTATAAATACCTATATCAGTTATTCATTATTTATATATTAATAATATACCTGCTACACCGACATGTGTCCCTGTATTCGAAACCCATACTATTTGTCCACTCTACACATTTATTTCTAGGTTATAATATGTTTTTGATCCACATCTTTTGCTTTTATTGTTTTATATTTTATTGTTGGTTGATTGTTGAATTTACCAGAGGTCTTCGAGAGCTATCGTTGGAGCGAACTTAGTGGTTCCGCCTTGTGTGGACCACAAGACAATCCCTCGGGTATCTCTGACATTTCAAATGGCATCGTTACCAAGGAGCAATGGAGTGTAGCACTTTTGTACTATATTCATCTTTTATTTTCTGCTATTTATTGTTGATATTAATTTGACTGATCTGACCACTTATTTCTTTGTTGATCTTTCTTGCGAGGTATTGGACGACAACGACGACTTCTTAGGAGGTTGATGCACCCAAGCCGATTAGAAGAAAGCGGGAGAAGGAGGAAATCAGAGAAGGAGATCGAGCGATCTCTTTTAGTTTTTTGTTTTATTTAGTGAGAGAGTGTTCTATTTTTATTTTTGTAAAATACATTGTAATAATTTGGGACATTGAACACTGCCATACCCCACGAGATCTAGTGCCCGAGTGTTTGTTCACCTGGGGTCAGATTTTTCGCTATTTTCCTCGCTTTTCTTTTTATTTCTTTCATGCATTTTGAGTTTTCATCTTTCTTTTATTTGGTTTATGTGATTGAGCCCTGGTTTAGGACGTGCTTGCTCAATAGAATAGGTTTAAAGTCCTAATTGAATTGTATGCACCCATAGTTTCACGTTTGGATCTAGTCAAATTGAATCGTTGGTTATTTAGATTCGAAACTACATGCCGTGAGAGATTTCATACAATGCTTGCAGGACCCGTTGTGGTGGGCACCGAGGAGTCTCCAAGATCAGACTTTAGGCTTCTTTTCTAGATAGTATGCTCTTGTTCTTCACGATAATAGTAATTCATGTTCTAGGTCGCTTTCATCGGCTTGCATTGCATATAGAGCATGTTTTAATTCATGTCTAGCATCCTGTACGAAGAGAGCTGTAGGCAAGGTGAACACACCATCTATCTTAGCATGCAACATTGATTTACGCTTGCATTGCTTTTCTGACTCTCTCCCTCTGATTTTGATCAAATAGGATATTAAAGGAATTGGAACCTCATTAGGATTCGTTCATTCAAAAACACCAAAAAATGATAAGCAATAAAATTGGGACAACTAATTCTACTCAACCATAAAATAAAAAAAGATAAATCATTATTTTGGGGAGAGTAACCCCCTCCTTGTACACGGGTTGCATTCAGACTGAGTGAGGCACGTACACCTACAGAATAGAGCTCTCATCCTGGACTTTTTCCTTAAGAGCTTGGGTCGACTCTTGGGATCTGTTATTGTTGGAAGCACTTGCCTCAAACGTTAGACGACGAGGTCCCGTCGTCCCGGTGTTCTAGTAGGTGTGCACCACCGATTAGAACACAATCACTCTAGGTGATTGCACTTGTGAGCTTGTGAATATTTTATTTTCTCACCTAACTCTAAAATTGGATAAGATAAAAATACCGAACTTTTATGGTCATCACTGAGTTGAGTTGATGAATTGAGGGGTTTGTTTGTTTGTTTATATTTTTGTTTGTTAGTGTGCATACTCGATCTTCTCTGCCTATTTGCGCCTTTTTCTTGCATATGTTGACTTGACCTTTGTGATCTCTCGATCCCCGCCTTTCATTGTAGAGATGGCTAGCTGGAGTGATTTTTATATGGACTTTGTGGATCTTTCCTATCCGGTTGGTCCACCTCCATTTTATCAGGCGAACTTTGCTCCTGATTTTTCTTTTTGTACATATCTGCCTCATCCACAGTTTCAGGCATCCGATTTTGATTTTTACGCACCACCACTGCCATCACATTCCCCACCATCTCACCCACCCGAGATTGAGTTGTTGGAGTCACCTCTTATGGATACCGCTCTTGAATACATGACCGGGGTAGTGGAGCAAATGAAGCAGAGGATAGACGACCTCACTAAGAGCCATACTGACGCTTCACCTTCCTATGACATGGATTCACTAGAAGACACCCATGAAAGCTTGCAATCGCCCAAAATACAAAAAGTGAAAAAAAATATAAAAATACAAAAAGATTTCGGGAGACACCTAGTTGATTCAGTTTACGAGGAGAGGGCACCCATGCTATATTTTTTCCCACACCTACATTCACCACAATTCCCACCTTCTTCACCCCTAAGGATGATACTGTACAGATTTCTCTTAGTCATCCTTGTGATGATTCTGATCTCATCCCTTGTATGGAAGAGATAGAAATTATTTAAAAAATGTCGACCCATCCTGAAATGGGGAAACTATTTATGATATTATTAAGGCTCCACTTCAAAAGATCATGAACAATTATTTGCACCCCCTTCCCAAGAGAAGAAAGCAACGATGCAAATCCAAGAGACACCTTCTCAAGATGGCCACTACCTATGCCATCACCCACCGTCCACTCAATAGGAAAGGGGACACTAGTACACTACCCATGAAATGTGCCATTTCTACTACATGTGTGATCATACTCTCCTTAACAGTGGTGCATCGATTAATATAGTACCCTTATCTTTGTTACAATCTTTTCATCTTGGGCTTCTCAAGAAAATCATGATGATTTTTCAATTTGTTGATGGATAAATAAAGAAGTTGAAGGGTATTCTTGAGAACGACGTCATTCTGATCCAGGGCATGAGCTTTACTGTAGATTTCTTTATATTTCCCATGGAGACATCCAACCACGTGGAGCGTTCTCCAATCATCCTGGGACGACCCTTCCTCACATATGTGAGAGCCATTATTGATTATGAATTTGGAGAGATACGCTTTTGTTCTGCTGATGAGAGCGTTTTGATCAATGTACCCACCACGGACCAGAAACCCACATCTGATGAGAGTGTGCTTGTGTCAGCCGACCTCATGGACTATGACCTATATGCTGATATCATAGAGGTTTGTTTTATCATGGACGAGACTGAAACCCAAGAATTTCTCTTCAAGGAGGAAGACTCGAATAGCACCTACTTAGGAGTTCCCTCTTCCTGTGAGTGGTGATGTGTTTATGACATCCGTGGTATTTACACCATATACACCCTAGCATGGAAGGCAGACTTAGGAGAGACTTCACAGGTCAGACTTCACCTAACTACTTCCATCGATGAGTTTGAGCCTTCTCGCTTTGAGATTGTTGAGCATATTTACCAGGTCGATCTTAATCTGTTTGCGTCAGATGATGACCTTGATATCGACTTGCACCTTATTAGATTCATTCCTCAACGGTCACGCAGGAAGCTATGCTTTCGACCTTCTTGATCTATGTATAGTCACCTTATTATATATTCGCTTTCGTTTCTTTCATTCCATCTATCATTTTGCTCATCCATCTCGATATGTGTGTTTGCCTTGCTTAGGACGTACTTTGCCGTAAGTATAGGGGTTGGACGAGTCGAGTGTTCTTTCTTCATTCCGTTTCATTACTCTTGTTGTTTCCTACACTTAGGGCTCTCTTACCATAAGTACAGGGGAGTGATGCGTACACTAACCCAACGTATTTTTTTCTTTTATCGATTTTTATTGGTCCCTTCATATGTCTCCTTTCTAGACGATATTTCTATCTATACTTAGGGATATCTTACCCTAAGCATTGGGGGAGACATACCGAGTCGTGGCTTGTTTTCCCACCCTCAACCCTCCATGCATGTATAATTAAGATTAACTGATCCTAAATATATGGAGGATGGTTGACTTATCATTCTTCACTTTTTCATTCTTTATTTCATTGTTGTAGTATAGGCTCTTCTACACTCACTACGAGCCATGTATTCCCTTTTTCTCTCTGATCTACGAAGATATATCTCGAGCTAAGTATGGGGAGGTCATATATACGTTGTATATACTTTAGCCATAACTCGTACTTTCCTATTTTAAACAATATATCTAATTTATAAAATTAAAACGCACATCCAATTATTTGTGTATATTTACTAAGAAAGCGATTCAATTTTTTTTGCAAAATGTTTGAAAAATGATTGAAAAATCGCTTTGAAAATCATTGAAAACTGTTTAGAAAATGTTTTGTAAAATATTTTCAATCCTTGTAAAAATATTTTGTTTGTAAAAATTCATTTTCTTTGTTTGAATAAAATATTTTAAAAATCTATTTAAACTGTTGCAAAAATAGTTTGAAAATCTATACATTCTGTTTGAAAAATAGTTGCAAAAATAGTTTGAAAATCTATACATACTGTTTGAAAAATATTTGCAATATGGTTTTCAAATCTTGTAAATGTTTGCAAAAATTATTTATTAAAATTAGTTTTCAAAATAAGTTTTTAAACTATTTGTAAAATTTCTTTCAAAATATTTTGAGAACCATGTGCATGATTCAAGCAAATAAAGATTCATTATAAACAATGGTATAAATACTTGTAAATAATAAATAACTTGTGTAAATTCTTCACCTAAATTCTTGTAGATAACAAAATGCACCCTCGTTTAAATATCTATACTTAATTATTTGCGAAAACTCCTTTGATTTTGAAAAATCACTAAAAATCTGTAAAACCAAAAACCTATAAAAAATTGTAAAACTTTTTCAAAAACTCATAAAATGTTCAAAACCAGAAAATATTTTCTGTATTGTGCATAACATTTGCATTTTTCGGATTGATAATGGTAATTGAAATGGTCTAAGTAAAAACCGTAGATTGGAGCTTGGTTGGACCTTAATCTACTCAATCATATGAACCTTATAGGAAATGGAATTGAGATGCTTCTGGTCTGCTAGACTTAATTCTTTAAGACCATGAGACTCAGTTTAGTATCGTCTTGACTGCCTAAGTAAAATATTTAGGAAAACACACATGGCTCTTGTCAATAATGACTTAATTTGCATACCCGCACCTTGCACTTTGCTCACCTCAGTTGAAGTGGCAGAAGGTCAGATTTGCCGGCATGAGACACAAGACAATAGAAACTTCAGAAGTCACACATTTGTGGCCATTGTACTCCAGCCCGGTCTAGTAGCCATGAGGTCTAATGACAGAAGTTGTGGGTTGCAATAATGCTTCAAAAGAGGGATAATCTACTGGCTCAAGAAGAAAAGTCCTTATGTAAATGTTGTTGTACATTGTATCAGGAAAATATGGAAAACCCAAAACTCCAAAAAAATTAGACGGGAAAAATTCAGAAAATCAATTCCCGTCGGAGTATGTATATATGATCGATAAGCTAGCTTGAGCTTCAAAGTCAAATACATGTGAGCCTGCAGCCGGATGACTTGGCTACACTAGTCAGGCATCCTCGGATAGGTAGCTACACTGGCTACCATCCATTCTCTTCTTCACGTCCTCTTCTTGAGCCAGGTATACTTGAACTTAAAGGGGAATACCTCGCTTCTAGAGGAAAGAGCTCTTGGATTGGGGAATTAGGATCACCATGTTAGAGAAGATTGACTTTTACTGCTTCAGCCAAGAGGAGCTACATATCACTGATACTGTACAAGATAGACCCATAGTCATAAGGGACTATGTATGACATCAACTTGTTCTGACCTGGCTTTTGAGGAGAATTGGGTGGAGTTTTGTGGATCTTGGAGGTTGTTGTGTTTCAAATCTATTTTCCAATAAGGCTCCAACGACACCCAAATTCCAAAGGTCTGAATGAGATCCAAACTTTCATGTTACAAAGACATGTTCGAAAGTTAAAATCAAACCAAGTTATTTCTTTTTCTTTCTTTATTTTTTATGCTCGTATAGGCATAAGTGTTTGATAGGGACTAGCAGAGGCAAGTATAAGGGGTGATGAATCTCCATTTCATCACCTTTATTCCTCTATTTTGGCCTTAAATCCCTATATAAATGCATATATATAACATTAATTTATACAAAATAACATTCAGTTATTAATTTATTTATATTGTATATAATATTGTATTCAATGTCAAAATAAAAGAATACAAGAAGAAGAGAAAAAGAAATGAAATACCAAAGGTATTGAATGACCTTAAACCCCAAGACTAAGTCAAGAATTGACTTGGTCGACCAATAATAAAGTAGGGGGAGATAAGGGTCAAAAACAAAAAAAAAATCTAATTTATTTTGTCAAATAATTAAGTTTTATGACCTATTTATTCTTTATTATTTATAGCTCAAATCAACAAACTTTATACATGAAAATTGTAGAGAAAAATACAAGGAAAAATATAAAATTGATTTCATGTAAAAATAATCCATAGTGCGCTTTATATGCTTAGAATAAAAACCCAAAAACCTAAATTCACAGACTCCTATCTTCTCTATATGAACTCGAAATTAATCAAAATCACCTTTGATTGTTATAACATTTAATTACCTATTTAATGAAGCCGCTTCATTAAATTTGGAGTTAAGATACAAAAGTCAGGTTTTGGATCCCTTATTGTACATATACCCGAATAAAATATTTATTTTATTTATTCTTTATATTTTCCATCTATTTATATTTTTATAATTTGGTAGAAATCATCTATAACCCACGTACATAATTAAAATAAAATAAATTTAGTAAAAAGAATATTAAAACAATTAAGTCTCTTTCAATACATAGATGAATCCTCTATACATATACCTATATAATAAATATACATAATTATTTAAGTGTACAAATAACTTCAGAAGAATACAATAAAAATACATCTATGTATGTTTAAATAAGCTATAAATATATAAAATATGTGTATAAAATAATAAAATATAAAAGGCAAAAAATATACACAATATATAGGTAAACATACATATGATTGTATATGTAAATAACAAGTTATAATAAAAAAAGGCTCGAAAAATAATAAAAAATATGTATAAAATACTACATAAAATTATAAATATTTTGTACTTTATAATCAAAATTTATTTATTTAATTAATTAACTATTATTCATTTTCCAAGGCATTTTGGCCTTAGAATTTCCTGGTTGGTCCACGTGGACCAACCAAGAGCTTCTTTTGTCGACTTGAGTCAACTGTCCTACCCCTCTTCTGACTCTTGTCTGAAGTCACGGGCACCCAGATTTCTCGCCATTTTCATGCCACCACAACTCATCCGTCTTCCTCGAGCACTTCATCCATGTACAACCCGATCTTCCCCGATCTCCACCAACCCTTCCCCCACTGCCATCTCTTCCACCTTCGCACGTCTCACCACCTCAAAATGCGCTCTATTCTACCCCATAACTTTCGCCCCTCTTCACCATTTTGCGGTCGGTTCCTTTATGCCCGTTCTTAGCCTCTCAGAGCACCTACGTGGTGAAACCACTCATGACAAAAGAAGCTCGCCGTACTCCGTAGCGAGAGGAGTGGCGTAGGAGGAGTTCCCAGCCGTCATCGGAGCTCTAGAGCTCCGACCACTTTATCTCAGTCGTAACTCCCCTTTTCTGACCCTCACAACCACATCATTCCTTCCCCTGCATTTCTCCATCAATATACCCTCACCAGCCACCCGGATCGATTTTGATATGGTCCACCGAGGTCCTCTATCGCCCCTTCGCCTAAGACCTCACTGCCACCTCCATTTCCACTTCGCTTCTCATCAATAAAAACCCAGATCGCATCACCGAAGCATCCTCAAAATTTCTGTACAGGTTTCCTGTCTGGAAGGGTCCATCTGAGGGCCACCTTAGGTTCAAGAGTAGCCCAGAGCACTAGGTATCGCACGCTCCAGGGATCAATCATTGAGCCCCATACCATTTTGAGGGGTTCTTTTGCAGTGGACCATCATCAGGAGCATGTAGGACCACCTTGCAATGAAGGGGGAGGGCGGAGGAGCTAGATTCACACGATGGAAGCTCGGGGGAGACGAGGTTCTTCCATGTTCCTCCAAGCATCTCCTCCTTCGTCCAATCAAGAATGATGCCCCAGATTGAGCAGTTGACGTCCGATCTTAATGAGGCTCCATCGTTAGATCTCATATGAGATCTGATCTCAAATGTCGAAGATGAACGGACAACGTGTCCTCCGGAGTTGACACATCTCCAAGTGAATAACGAGAGTCGCACGATCTTGCCTTTTTGGGGGTAATTGCGTAAACACCCTTGCCCTTTTGTTTTATTTCTGTTTAGTCCTGTAACTATTTAAACTCATTAATATTTTCTATAAAAATATGAAATGATCCTCTAACTTTTTGGATATTAACTTTAGGTCCTTGCCAACTCAGCTCATGCGGCCTCCACATGAGTTGAGCATTTTGCATATATACCCTTATGGGTTTTGTAATTAGAGTTTAATATCAAAAAATGAATATTAGTTCAAAACTTCTGGGAATTTGCATATGCCCCCCTGTCTTTTAATTTAATTGAAAACATGCCCCTACCAACTTGATTTTTTTGTTTTTACTTTTCATTTTATTTGAAATAGCTCCTATGCTCCAAAATTTCTAAAAAAAATTGTGTTAGTGCATGATCGGCTACTAATTCATGTGTTAATTTTATTTGCTATTTTACATGCATTAATACTTATTGACAAATTTTAGAGCTATTTTATTCTTTATTTGACTTAAAAACCAAAAAATATAAAATCATCTTTAAAAATTCCAAAAAATTTAGTCGCCTATTATTGTATTTTTTAACTCTAGACCAAAAATCCCTAAAAATAGATGATGAAAATCACTAAAAATAAAAAAGATCCAAAATCCTTATAAAAATTAGAAAAAATATTCAAAAATCTCAAAAATATTAGTTTCTATTGTGAATTATTATATATATCATCTACATATTAAAACTACTTTTGAGAAATTTTGACTTTATTTACTATTTTTAAATCTCAAAACAATTCGACCTATTTTACAAGTCCTTGATTTTGTATATTTTGAACTTTAAAATACCTGAAAATTCAAAAATTCCAGAAAAATCACAAAAATATTAAAAATATAAAAATATAAAAATATTTATTCTACAATTCTTGATTATATATAGATATATTTATTATCATAATAATGTATATTGTATTATATACTTATATATATCTTTATTTAATTAATATTATTATTGATCCTATAAATACCTTAATATATTTTTAAAACCTTAAAAAAATAAGAAGGACCGTTCTTTTTTGTATATTCTGATTTTGTATAATTATTATGTATTTTATATTAAATCTTCTTATATTATACATATTACATATATAGTTATATATACATATGTATTATATTTTTAAAAATAAAATTCTGAAAATTATAAAAAGAAACTAAAAATGTAAAATAAAAAACAAAAATATAAAAATAAAAATATACAAATAATAATAACAAAATAAAAAACCACAAAACCTTAATTAATTAGGTGGATATTTTACAAATACATATATTACTTATTCCTTATTTATTTCTAATTAATATACCTACTACACTGACTGCCTCCCTATGCTCGACACCCATACTACTTGTCCACTATAGATGTTTATTTTTGGATTACAATAAATTTTGATCCACATATTTTGCTTTTATTGCTTTTATGTTTTTATTGTGGGTTGATTGTTGAATTTACCAGAGGTCTTCGAGAACTATCGTTGCAGCGACTTAGTTGTCCCGCCTTGTGTGGAACACAAGACAATCCCTTGGATATCTCTGGTATTTCATCGACCTATGGTCCAACTAGCCCACAACCTCTAATACCAAGAAATCATCATGTGCACATTTGATTAACATTAAAAATATATATTAACATGAGAAACAATGTAATATGAATTAGAGACTATGACATTCTAATCTATCATATTCATATCAGTTTATATCATGAAAGTGAAATACAAACTTATACCATAGAATGTAGCAGAAGCTATCAAGTATTTCATGTAGTGCCTCTTGAAGAAAACAACAAATACGATAGAAGCAATGAAAGTATTTACAAGACTACTCGTACCCTGTCTAGTGCAAGTGTATATGCGGAAGCTCTAGCTCTCCTCGACATCTACTGATGTGGTTACTGCTTAACTACACCTATTGGATCCATATGAATATAACATTATGAGAAATTTCAAGAAACTAGACCAACACTAACCACAAATGTATGCATAAAACTGTAAAGTGTGTTTATTCATTTACAATACAATGCACACACTGCAAAACATGCCCATACATGGCTACTGACACTACTCTAACTCACACTAGGTAACATGTCTGACATGTATATTTGGTTATTCGATGATTTCCACTTACCAAAGCTATTGTGCTCGTCTCAAGTTTCACTACATGTTAGCGAAGGTTCTCAACGTCTAGGGCACACAAACTAGTATCCAATCCTAGATCCTTTTTCACATATAAATACATGCAAGTCAAGATGCACTTGCCTTCGCTACGTGGGAACTTTGGTATAATGCTTCTCAGATGAAACCCCCAAATACCTTGTTCGTACATGAATAGGAAACATATCACCATATCTCCAAGTGCTAATATTGTATACCAGACACGTCGTGGAGATTAGGTGCGACGTTTACTCTAGTGTATTCATTGTGGGGATGTTTGACCATTGACCAATGCTGGAAATGCAAATAAAATGGATAAAAAATGAAATGTGGCCTCAAATGCAAGAATGACAAAACGTGAAGTTAAAGGTCTCAAAAAGATCTACATTATTCTGAAGGACTCATATGCAACCGAACCCATGATCAAATGCTATGATTTTTTTGTTGATATTTTATAGAATATAAAATAATTTTTTATTTTTGTATTTTTTATTTGATTGTTTATTAGTGATGGATTTGTATAAAGAGCAAATATGATGCTAAATAGTGAACGAAAGGTGAATGCATTTTCTTGGATTTTTTATGAATTAAGTATAGTTTGACATAAAATAGGAAAGTCAGTTGTGTAGGAATTATCGAATTTGTGCGATCTAAGTCAGAATTTTTATTTTTTTTGGTTATTTCGATTTTTTGTATTTGTTATGCAGTTAGTTAAATAAAGTAAGTAAATAAGTAAATGAAAATACTTAATTTTGTACAAAAAATAATGAGGTAAAGTTAATCTGTTTTGTATAACGTGCGATTAGTTCTCAAAACCCAGCTTTCTCACATGAACTCTGACTCCTTTGATTTTGAAATTGTTTTGTAGAGAATTGGACGTGCTTAATTCAAAGGTGAGTAGAGTGTAATCGGGCATTATATGAGGATGATATCCTGCTTTACTACATTTTGCCTGATAAATATGGTTTGGGTTTTTATGTAATTTTTACAGTTTAGTATTGTTTGGGTACTTTTCTTGGAACGAGATGCTAATCAGAGTTAATATGAATTTATTAAAAATATCACAAGTTTATATAATGTATGCATATTCATTTCAACATTATATGCGATTTTTCTCTTTATTTCCAAGATGGGTCAATTTCTTCAAATTAAGTCACACTTATTATATGGCATGATTTTATTATTTTAGTTGTACTTGTGTTTTGCTCGAGAATTAAGGTCAAAATTTCAAAATAAAAGAGATGAATTTGTGATTCATCAGACTCCTTATATTTAAACTTTGCTCATACCCGACCAAACACTTATTTGAAGAATAAGTGCACAGAAAATATTATTCGAATTCCTAAAATGTTTAAGTGAGAAGATAAGACTCGTGGATTAGTGTGATGCTCCACCCCTGTCGGGGAGTGCTAAACCGAACTTCCTAGGATTCATATAGTCACCCATAGCCATGTGCATACATCATGATTAACATTTGGAATGTAAAATAAGAAAATTAAGAATAAAATGCTCCAACATATTATATATTCATTATTCCTGAAATTTTACAACATTGCAGCAGAGTCCATAACATATTTTTAATATGACTAAAAAGCTTAAATTGTGCAAGCTACAAGAGAGTACAACTAGTAGAACTCTATTAATGAACATGTACACTGAAGTCTGGTGCAAATCGTTGAAGCTCAGTTCACAACTGTTGCTCAACAACTTCCAAACCTGGATGGAATTCCAAAGAAGTACATACGAACACAAAGTTCAATACAACTAAAATCGGAAAACAATAACAGTTTAGAAGTGTAAAAGAATAAAGCATTCACGTTCCATTATTTATCCTCCTTATGTAACCCCTATCCCCATGATCCTCTGATTGGTTGTGTTGTTGCCGACTCCCCCATCCTTGTCCATGTCCTCACCCTCGACTTCTCAACAAAGAACTAGGTTCTGCATCATCGTGTCGTCATCTCCTCTGTCGTCCTCATCATCACCCACACCATCTCTGAATTGCCTATGGATGGATTTGTTTAACTGTCATTCAGAATCAACCGCCAAATACGTAACATGCTCCGGGTTGTTTGAAACCCAAAGGATGTCCAAGAACCATAGCACCTAAAATGTACCCATGTGTTTATGTTATATTTCTGACGTGGTTAAAATAAGAAGACTTCTAGAATTTAGGTTTACAGGAAAATCAATTATTCGTGTATGTTAGCCTATACAAGCTCGTATGCCACAGTTGTACCAGGCCATGTAATATTCACTAAACACATATCCTCTTGGTCCTATAGGGAGTGTGCCCATGATGCACTCCCTACGGTTGTTCCACATTCCCAGAAATTTGGTGTGGAATTCTATCCAATCAACATAGATATTCTTTTGAAGATATATCGAATGAAGGCGTGCACATGTGTTGCATGAGCCAGGTATCCCCTACACCACCCCAAACTTCTATAAGATGCAATCTAGAGTGTATAGCTTGTTTATGCATAAATGAATTAGTGGCACCCTAGCCACGTGCGAGTCCTGTCCATCACAATACAACCAAGGCATCCGAATCATATTTGCAATGTACAATCTCTACATCACCTACATTAAACCATGTGCAAGCATTCATGTCACACCATAATAAGATTTTTTTTTCACGAAGCTGGAATGATGTGAAATCTTTTACATGTGAAGTTGTATGAAGATCGAAGGCATCATGGTACGGACGAACCATGTGTATGGTCTTTGTGGTAACATCAAAATATGCCTACCAATGACATCCCAACGAAGTTCCCTGCCACACGAGCCTCTGTGTAAATGGGAGCAATATAATGAAACTTCTCCCATACCCACAACTGTAGTAGAATTAATGATCCACATATCTCAATCACGTCTTCCTTGGATGCAACGCACACCTGCCTATAAAAGGAAGGCCATATAAGTGGAGCCCTGGCTGCACCGTCCCAATACCTGCAAGTCCTCAAGTAGTGGTAAATATATCGATAAAATCTCGTTTCTTTTCTTGTTAGGAAACATGATCCCTCGCACAACCTTTGGAATGTAAGCACAAGCGTGGCATACTATTGTCTCCTTACCATCACGAGACACATAACCAGAAGGCCATGTCTCGATAGGTTTGGCCACATAGATTGGGTTTCCCAAGCCACAGAAAGCAGAAGGCCGGGGCACCAACATAGAACCTTGTGTGCATTCAACAAGGATGATAAATATAACTGGGCAATAGGGGGTACTCATCATCTCTACGTAATCAAGAATGCCAGTCAAATCACTCTTGTACTCCACGTTCGCCAGAATGAGTCTTGATCCAACGATATCCTATGAAATATCCAAACTTCCGCAAGATTGGACTTGTCGATTTGAAACAAGCTCACAATATTGTCATCTAATCCCATATAGGTCAAGCCCATTCTTATTTTGATACGTTTCATGCGACTATCCTCGTATGTGACTTCTTTCCTCACTTTCAAGACATTGCCACTAACACAATAAAAACATAAAACCTCCATAACCTTATTCAACAAAATACACAAATAACTGACAAGTTAGTTCACACGTAGCAAGTTAATCTACAGAATAATTCGACATTAACGAGCACTCAAATACATTGCATCAAAAAAAGAAAAGAGTATTTAATATATGAAACAAACTTGTGTTAAAAACCCTACTCATAATGGACGTGAAGTCTAGAGATGTTAAAGGGATGGAATAGTAATCGATGGAAAATGAGTGGGTCTGCCCATTTCGCTCAATGCAACGGTGGAGCGGGAGATCGAGGGCTTCTGCTTGGATGTTGCAACCACAAGGAACATCAGTGGAATGGGTCAACGGGATGGGTAGCAAGCATTAAGAGTTTTTTATTGGCGTGGCGTCGGGTTGGGGGCATAATCGGGGCTATATTTGAGGCATATCTGATGCTTCTGGCCACAACTCCTTTTAGAGAGGGAGCCCCAGGGCGGATCCATCATATATTTTAGGGGCGCCATGACCTCTCCTTAATTCCTATATTTCACTTGTATAATGTATTAGAGTTTTGATATGCTCCATCCTTAAATGTTAAAACAAGTTATGTCTGTGTAAGAACAAAGTAACAAACCCACTTAATGGCACGACGGTTAATTGATGTAATATTATATTTTGTGGAACATGGTTTGAATCCCTTTACCAATAATTTATTTTTATTAAAAAATAGTTATTGTATAATTTGATATTAAATGGGATGAAAGCACATTTATTTTTCGATTATTTCTAGACCTCATAATAACCAAAATAAACTTTATTATTTCCTTTTAAACTTGTATTTTTTTGTTTACAATTTTTACTTGATAATTTAGAGATTTGAGAAAAAGTTTAAAGGCTTAGATTTAATAAAATTTAAAAATCACCATCGAAAATAAAATTATTTGAAAAGCTAATCATACTAATAAAATTTAAATCGTAAATTAAAAAAATTGAAAATATCATTTGAAAATATTATTTTATTTAGAAATATCGCTTAAAATTATAATAAATTATTTTTCCATTTTGAGCATACATAATACCTATATACTTAGCTCCTCCTTGATACAAATCCTGATTCTGCCCCTAACAACAACGACTATCTTACAGATTTCATAAAAGGAGCTATTGCCCTAGCTTTGGCTCCTTTCTAAGAGTAGCTATTGCCTTACGATAATAAAAAAAAATATTTTTTTATCATATATAAGGAATAACTTTCTCCATATAATTTTCATTGGATAGGGTACTTAACAAATTTAAAATTTGATCATTGCATGTGGTCAATATTTCTTCTTTTTCGCGAAGGATTTTTTCATCTTACCCGGATCCCGTAATAGAGTTGGCGCCAACACCAATGACATCAAAATCTATCATGTGCTAAAAAAATCCGTGCAACTTTGGAGACCTTATATAAAATGGCCAACATCCGGTCACGATCACAGTGAGCAGTTCCCCTCGCCCCGCTTCTCCGCTCCTTCACCGGCGACGGCGACGGCGACGGCGACTTCCGTCGACGTGATGGCGCAAGGCGAAGACGAAACCCTAGACGAGGTTCGAAACTCAAACCTTCACTCCCCCTCGATTGTCGCACGATTCAATCACCACTTCTCTCGATCCCTTTGGCATCGCACGATCTGCGAGTGTCGCGCGCATTTGCTGTTCATAGACGTCGTTCTGATCCGCTGTAGGAGAAAGATCAATTAGATCTTTAAGCGTCGAATTTAGGGTTGGAAGTAGACGTACATCAGCTTATGCTGGAATTTGTTTGGAAATTCCGATAGAAATAAGGTCAAATTCGATGCAATTTGATCTCGATCGGCTTTTAACGTGTTCTTTTGGACCGTGTACAGTGACGATGGCTTGGCTTGCAGGGAATGCAACTGATCAGTTTGAGATTTAGAATGAGTGAAGGGCGTGACCTGAAATTAGGCGGGGTATACGTACTCCTTGCTGTGTTCATCTCGGCCGTTCAAGTGATCTCATATGGCCAAGATCACTTCACGAGAACCAAGGATGTTCCGACCTCATTCTCAACCACACTTTCCACACATAACCTCACTCAGGAGAAAACAACCCTAATACGGGCCAACCAAACGCCCCCCACCCCCTAAAACAAACGACTTTATATAATCAATGTGCGACTTGAAACTAGCAGCGTCAAAGGAGTCCAAGTAATTAGTCATGCTCGAGCAGTTCAACTGATTATTTGAAGCGCCATGCCACACATTCCTAACCCTAATACATGCAAGGAACATGTGCCCTGTGTCCTCTGAACGACATAACAAAATAGGCAAGACACATCCATCCATGAAAAATTCTGACCCTATGCACTCTTATCATGTCATGTTCCTACCTCATTAGCTATATGAAGACCTTCACTCTCAGGGGCATCTTTAAGAATCCGATCAACATGCAATCCTTATCCAAGTCATCATGTCAAAAAACCGTAGTGTAGTTTAGGTCCTACAAGACTTCTTGATCGAGAAGTCGTCATCAACCCAAATCCAATGATCATGCCCATTCGAGGACCCTCTGAGCCAGAAACCTCAGTTAGCTACATAAACTCTTGCAGCTTTTGCTCCAAGAGTTTGGAATGAAACGAAGGGATCCTCACCTCGTTAGACCATGCATCCAAAACTTAAACCATGGTTAGTCAACAGTGCGTAGAGCCTTGGGAAGTGATCATAAAGCACATTATCTATAGTTCGAGCACACACACACACACACATAGAGAGAGCCTAAACGAGCTGCCATCCCCAAAATTGGACGCAACTGATGTACCACCCTCAAGGAAGACAAATGACACCACCTTCAAAAGTAGGACAATGACTCGAGCTAACTCGCCACAATAGTTAGTCGAGATGTAACACCATGTATAATCTACACTAATCGATAGAGCAAGTTGTTGCCCTTTGCATGAAGTAAGACAACCTTGAACCATGCATGGACCTTCTCATCCCATCAGTCAGTAGTTTACTAGCAGATATGGTGATCCTAAATAAAACGAAGTCGGCTCCGAATCAGTCAGAATATGTTCCTTATTGTGGCACTGCATTAGGGTACGAAACTGCATGGACCATAACTCATAGTTGGTCCCGTCCATCTTCATGATAGGTGTCGGACCTTTGAAGGCACCAGAAGATGAGAAAACATCACCCTTGTTTTCTGACACTGTACCAAGAAGCCACGACGCGGAACAACTGAGGATTATATCAAGAGATGAAAAGATCGCCTACAGAACCATAGGAGGGATTAGTTGTCTACGGAACAACCATCCCTTGCAGAGCACAGGAATAGCGCGTTGGAGTGCGCCTTGCAAGCCACGGGAATAGCGCCCTGGAGATGCTAGGGCAGCGCCTGGAGACTCGTTGGCGGCGCACGGCGGCGATAGGGCAACGCATGGAGACACACTGGCGGCTATTGGGCAGCGCCTGGAGGCTCAGGACTGCCGCCTGGAGATGCTGGTGAGGCTATGGCAGCGCCTGGAGGCGTGGGGTGGGTGCCTGTAGGCACGGGATGTGCCTGGCGGTGCGCGTAGTAGTGCGGGGAGGCGCGGGATGGGAGCCTGGAGGCTCAGGGTGCGCCAGGCGACGCTCGTAGGGATGCCTGGAGGCGCGGGGTGGGCGTAGGCGGACCCTCGGCGGCGGCGGGGTGGGGGGAGGGTTAGGGCTTCGGGTGGGATATGGGAACCCCGGTCTAGGACCGTTGCTCCGATACCATGTTGGGAGAAAATGAGAACATGCTATTAGAATAGACTGAGGGCTCTCTTATATAGGAGAGAAGCCCTTGGGTTAATTACATGAGAAATACATAAAGAAACATAAAATATAAAATAAACCAAGAGATAGAATTATCTCAACAGAAAGTTCATGGGTATGGTGTTTGGAAAGCAACATTCACGGCATGCATTCATGGAACTTTTATGTATCATTGGTAAGCTACATTTGTGCTTTGGTTTTATCATTATGCGAAAGTTGCCCCTTCAAGAGGCAGCTTTTATTCGTACTTCCTTAAAGGCGTCTCTTCAAGAGGCGCCTTTGGCCTAAAACCAAAGCCACCTTTTGAAAAGGCGGCTTTGCCTTCTTCCTTGTTGTTGTGAAATTTTCCTTGAGAATCAATGCTTGACAAAAACCAAAGGCGACTTATCTACGGTACATAACAAAAACAAGTTTTGCAGATGCATACCTCAAAATTTGTTTTACACTTGTGGTTTCCATTAAATTTTCTCCAAATTCTGGGATGTTGGAGTTTGTTTAATATGCATGCTGATGCCTGGATAAAGATTCTACATGGCTCAATTTCATATTTATTCTCACAGGTGATGTTGGATCTTGATCAACGGGCTATTTGTTTTTATTATATCATTTTGCTGACCATGTTTCTTATCTACAGTAATCTTGTTAGTGCAGATTATCGTAATTGTTGTCCATTTGACTCTTATGCGCACATTTTAAAACGAGTTTGTTTTGTATATCTTAATAACTTTTTACATGAAAATTACTAATTCCATATTGCTTTTATTGCCGTGGACGGCATATCAGCTTGAGGGCTTTGATGATTTCACCCTTGCATCCTCATGGGAAAGGTGCGATTCTATTGATATCATCCAATATATGTTGTTTGTGTCTTCTGTAACAAAAGAATGTTTTTCATCTTATGAAATTTTATGCAATAGCCATGAGGCCGAGAATCTTACATGGGAAAATCAATCAATTTTAAATCCTCTATCACTAGGTTTATATCCGACATAGAAGCAGTTTGCCGGCTTTGGATGGTTGATGGGCATAAGAATTTATTGGTAAGGCACCCTTCTTTGAGAAGAATATTCTGTTATTTTTTATATGCTCTGTTAGACTACCACTACCAATGGAGCTTCTTGCATAGGGCCGCCCTTTTTCAAGAAGCTATAATGGGAACTTCATGCATTGGTACCCCTACTTACGGATTCCATAGCGGGAGCTTCATGCATTGGGCCACCCTTTTAAAATAGCACATATTGGGAGCTTTAGGCTTCAAGCGCGAAGCCACTCCTTTTATAGTAGCACCTTCCACCTTATACCCCTATTTAAGGATTCCGTGGTGGGAGCTTCAGCGGGCAACCTTTTTAAAATGGATTTTTATCACTTGTGCCCCTCCTAGATGTTGTAATATCAGTTATGCTTCTTCCTTTGTTGGAATATCATTTACGTCCCTAACTAGTCAACGGAATGTCAATTATGCCCTGTGGTTAGTTGCCGTCCGCATCTTTCCCAAACAGACATTAATTCGAGTGACTTTTGCAACTTGCACTACTGACACATGTAGAGAAGTGATCGTTGGGGTGTTACGTACTTGTGCTTTTGGTAGTTGGCAGCCATTAATTGAATAATAAATGAGGAGCATTTGAACATTGGGGAGGTAACTGTTGGAAGAAAGGAGTCTTCGATATATTCTTCATGGAAAACCCTAGGCTCTCTTATATAGGGAGAGGCCCTAAGGGTAAATTACAGAGACGCCTAAATAAAAGAAAGAAATAGCAACAAGACACATAAATAATTAATAATTCTCGAAACTATCTCTACACTCCCCCGCAAGGTGGAGCATAGATGTCGATCATGCTCAGCTTGGATGAACATCTCTGGAAAGGTCCTCTGAGCAATGGCTTGGTGAATACATCGGCAGTTTGATCTCCTGAGCTAACATGTGCAGTGGATATCAATCCTCTCTGGATCAAGTCCCTGGTGTAATGGCAGTCAACTTCAATATGCTTGGTCCTCTCATGAAAAGCTGGATTGTTGGCAATGAACAATGCTGCCTGATTGTCACACTGAAGCTTCATAGGTAGAGGTACAACTACATGTAGATCTTCTAATACGGAGCGAACCCACATCATTTCCGTGCTGGCTTGAGCCATGGCCCTATATTCGGATTCCGCACTGGACCTTGCCACCACAGTTTGTTTCTTGCTTTTCCAAGAAACCAGAGAGCCTCCAACAAAAACTGCAAACCCTGAGGTTGATTTTCTATCCTTAGGACATCCTGCATAATCTGCGTCTGCACACGCTGAGATGGATAAGTCTGTGCCCTTTCTGAATAGCAGCCCTAACCCTGGAGAAGACTTCAGATACCTCAGTATCATGTGTATAGCCCGGCTAACTGCAAATGCAATGTCTGGACGGGTTATGGTAATATAGAGGAGTTTTCCCACCATTTCTCTATATCTCCTCTTATCTACTTCATCAGTATCACCATCATACAACTTCATGTTGGGGTCCATGGGGATGCTTGATGGTTTGCACCCATCCATACCAGTCTCAACCAGGAAGTCTGTAATGTACTTCCGTTGTGTCATCACCAAACCATGTGCATTCCTTGCAAATTCCAACCCTAGAAAATATCTTAGGGTTCCAAGATCCTTTGTAACAAACTGACGACCTAGGAATGCCTTCGCCCTCTTTATGCCCTGAACATCGTCTCCTGTAACAAGAATATCATCCACATAGACCATTATCACCACCGTACCTGCCGAGGACTTCTGGACAAACAACGAGTGATCGGCATTTGACCTCTTGAATCCCTGGTGCTCAATTAGATTGGACAACATCTGGAATCACGCTCGTGGACTCTGTTTGAGGCCATATATCGCCTTGTGAAGTCTACAGACCATATGCTTCTCCCCCTCAGCAGTAAACCCGGGTGGCTGCTGCATGTAGACTTCCTCCTGTAAGTCCCCGTACATAAAGGCATTCTTGACATCTAGCTGAGAAATGCTCCAATCACGAACCACAGCAACAGATAGGAGAATACGGAGAGTCGAGTGTCTCGCCACTGGAGAGAATGTATCCATGTAATCCACGCCATATGTTTGTGTAAACCCACGGGCGAGCAAGCGTGCTTTGTACCTATCCAACGTGCCATCTGCATGATATGTGACTGTGAAGACCCATTTGCAGCTCACAACGGATGCATCAGGAGGTGCAGGGACCAAAGACCATGTGCCACGGGACTGCAAGGCCCTCATTTCTTCTTCCATAGCTAATCTCTAGTACTCACTCTTCAAGGCTTCCTGGTATGTCCGTGGTATATCCACGGAAGACAATGCTGTGGCAAACTTCTGAAAATCACCTGTGAGTCGGTGGAAGGAAACCTGTGAAGCAAATGGATAGGATGCACATTGCCTTCTCTGTTTCCGAATAACAATCGGGACATCAAGATCATCATCTGTGTCTTCCTGTAATGAGGCATCCTGCATATGTACCGAACTTGACCCGTCAGTAGTAACATCATCTGAACATACCTGAGGCGTAGTGATTGGTTGATCTGTCGTCTGAGCAGGACCTGACCGACGCGTATAGTGGTTAGGAAACGGTGATATGATTTTCCGTGGAATGGGTGGAGGTAGTGGTGGCGGTGGCGCTGGCATAGGAACTGACACAGGGGACGACTCAGGTGAACTCCATGTAGGTAGTGGTGGAACATAAATATCATCAGTGATAGTGGATGGTACCATTCTGTCCCCAGCTGACGAGAAATACATAACCGACTCGAAGAAAGTGACATCAGCACTGACGAAGTACCTGTTGGTTGTAGGATCATAACACCGGTATCCCTTCTGGGTTTTGGAATAACCAACAAAGACGCACTTGACTGCTCTAGGAGAGAGCTTGTCAAGGCCAGGAGATAGACGATGGACAAACGCCACAGCACCAAAAACACGTGGAGGCAGTGAGAATAGCTCCTTGTCTGGAAAAATAAGAGAGATGGGTATCTTCTCTCCAAGGACAGAGGATGGTATTCTATTGACCAGATAGCATGCAGTAAGGACATCATCCCCCCAGAAAGAAATAGGAGCACAACTTTGAATCAATAGGGTACGAGTAATATCCAAGAGATGGCGATGCTTTCTTTCCGCCACACCATTTTGTTGGGATGTATATGCGCAGGTGGTTTGGTGAATAATACCCTTTAACAACAACAAGAACAACAAAGCCTTTTCCCACAATTAAGTAGGGTCGGCTACATGGATTCTTCGCCTCCATTCAGATCTATCTTGGGTCAATCTCGGACTTATATCCAAAAAACTAAGATCCCTTCGTATAGTCTCTTTCCAACACTTTTTGGGCCGTCCTCGCCCTCTCTTAGCCGGCTCAACATCTCAACACTCGCATCTCCTAACCGGTGCATCAGTTGACCTTCTTTGCAAATGACCAAACCATCTTAAGCGGTTTTCTCGCATCTTATCCTCGATCGGAGCTACACCAACTTTATTTCTGATTGCATCATTTCAAATCCGATCTTTACGTGTATGTCCACACATCCATCTTAGCATTTTCATTTCTGCTACAGCCATTCTCTGCACATGTCTATGGTTCACAGGCCAACATTCAGAACCATAAAGCATAGCAGGTCTCACGGCTGCTTTGTAAAACTTTCCTTTAATTTTTAAAGGAATTTTCTTATCACAGAGAACAGCGGAGGCTCCTCTCCACTTTAGCCAGCCTGCATTTATTCTATTAGTAACATCTCCATCAATTTCCCCTTCATGTTGCAAAATAGATCCCAGATATCTAAAAGAATCTCTCTTTTGAATGTTATCGTCACCAATCTTCACCTCGATTCCTTCACCATTGCTTCCATCAAAAGTGCATTCCATATATTCCGTCTTAGCCCTACTTATACGAAAACCTTTAGTCTCCAATGCATGTCTCCAAACCTCAAGCTTCTCATTTACTCCATCTCTAGTCTCGTCAATCAACACAATATCATCAGCAAATAACATACACCAAGGTAACTCATCCTGAATGTGACTTGTCAACTCGTCCATAATCAAAGTAAAAAGAAATGGACTCAAAGCTGAACCTTGATGTAAACCAATGTTGATATCAAAATAGTCAGTCTTCGAGCGTCAAAAAAAATAGTCAGTCTTCCCTGTCGGGGTTCTTACACAAGATAAAGCCCTATCATACATATCCTTTATGAGATTAATGTATAGGACAGGTACTTGTCTCTTCTCCAAAACTCTCCACAGTATCTCTCGTGGGACAGAATCATAAGCCTTCTCCAAATCAATAAAGATCATATGGAGATTCTTCCTTTTAGCTCTATAAATCTCCATTGTTCTCCTCAGCAAATGGATGGCTTCAATAGTTGAGCGACCTGGCATGAATCCGAATTGATTTTCTTTTACTTGGGAAACTTGCCTCAACCTTCTTTCGATCACACGTTCCCAAATTTTCATAGTGTGACTCATCAGCTTGATACCTCTGTAATTTGAACAATTTTGAATGTCTCCTTTGTTCTTATACAGAGGCACCACGATACTCCTCCTCCAATCTTCATGCATTTTCTTGCATCGCCAAATAACATTGAATAGATTCGTAAGCCAAGTCAAACCACGCTCACCTAAAACTTTCCATACTTCTACATGGATGTCATCTGGTCCAACACCTTTCCCAGGTCTCATAACCTTCGAAGCCTCCTCTACTTCTTTTCTTTGTATTCGTCTATAGCATGCACGATTCAAGTAACTTTCACTACTAGCTAGATCACCCAAAGTGATCTCTCTATTTCCTTCTCCAATGAAAAGTTTATGGATGTACTGCTCCCATCTAGTCTCTATATCCTTCTGAGTAACAAGCACGTGACCTTCCTCGTCCTTAATGCATCTCACTTGAGAAAGGTCTTTGGTCTTTCTTTCTCTTGCTTTGGCCAACCTGAATATATTCTTTTGGCCCTCCTTAGAGTTGAGATTTTTATACAAAACCTAATAAGCTTTTGACTTAGCTTCGCTTACAACCTTCTTTGCTTCCTTCTTCGCTATTTTATAGTCTGTGACAGTTTCCTCTGTTCTATCCTTAGACATAGCTTTAAAGCAAGCTCTTTTAATTTTTAGCTTCTCTTGCACCCCTTTACTCCACCACCAAGCCTCCTTTTGACCCGGAGCTCCTCCTTTTGACTCGCCTAGCATCTCTTTCGCTACCTTTTGGATACAAGATGCTACTGCCTCCCACATCTCGTTTGTACTACCGCTACAATCCCAAGATAAGTCTTCTAAAACCTTCTCCCTGAAGCTTGATTGCTTCAGCGGAAGATTCCACCACCTAGTTCTAGTGATCTTAGGAACCTTCCTTTTCTTTACCAGCCCTTTTATTTGTAAATCCAAGACTAATAAGCGATGTTGGGTTGTCAAACTCTCTCCAGGGATTACTTTGCAATCTTTGCAACACAACCGATCTCTTCTCCTGAACGCAAAGTAATCTATCTGTGTTCTAGTTGAGCCACTCTTATAAGTAATTAAATGCTCCTCCCTCTTCTTGAAAATAGTGTTTGCTATGAAAAGATCATATGTAGTTACAAAATCCAGAATGACTTTTCCCTCTTCGTTTCTATCCCCAAAACCATGACCTCCATGCACAGTTGCATACCCTTAAACATCCTTTCCCACATGTCCATTAAGATCTCCACCTATGCAAACCATCTCTCTTTGTGGGATTCGTTGTAAAATCTTATCCAGATCCTCCCAGAAAGCTTGTTTAGTCCTTTCATCTAAACCAATTTGCGGTGCATAAACTGAGATGATATTCAGAATTTCTTCTTCAAGCACCAACTTTAGCAAAATAATTCGATCCCCAAATCTTTGCACCTCAACCACAGAATCCTTCAGATCTTTATGAACAACCACTCCAACACCGTTTCTGCCCTTATCTTTACCTGAATACCAAAGTTTAAAGCATGTCTTCTCGATCTCCCTTGCTTTCTCTCCAACCCATTTAGTCTCTTGAAGACATAATATATGAATCTTCCTTCTTTCCATTGTATCCACTATCTCCATCAATTTTCCAGTTAAAGTACCGATATTCCAACTACCAATCCATAACTTCCTTTGCAATCTCTTTTGGACTAACTTCTTTACTCGCATGCGTCCATTATCCGAGAACCCTTGCAAATTTTGGACTGCATCCGGGTGGTGATGCAGCGGAACTAGCTTATTTACCCGCATGCGTTCCTCATGCGAGAACCCTTGAAAATTTTGAACTACATCCAAGCTGCGATGTGGCGGCCCTTACCAATTTTTCATTGCATTCGGGCGATGCAACGCGTAGCAAGTAGGGAACGCCCCAACGAAATCTGTATGTTTGCTTAAATCCATGTTCAAAAGATCCGAACGGTTTCAAGATAAATTCATAAATAGTGTTCTTAGAAGAACTTTAAGAACACTATTTACAAATTTATCTCTCCTACGCTGGCTGTCGGCTACCTAACGCGCAACCCTCCTCATTTACCCGGGCTTGGGACCGGTCATAGTGAATAATACCCTTTGATGAAAGAAATTGAGAAAGAGAGCGTGTACAAAATTCCAGAGCATTATCCGTCCGAACATATTTGACTGAGGAAGAGAAAACATTCTGCACTTCATTAATCAAATTTTTGATCACATCTCCTGCTTCAGATTTATTCTTCAAAAGAAATACCAATGAGACACGAGAAAAATCATCTACTACCGCAAGATAAAACCTGTGTCCCTGGTGATCGGGAACACGACTCGGACCCCATATATCTATATGTAACAACTCAAAAGGGGAGCTACTGCTCCGACTCTGACGACCTGGAAAGCTCGACCTATGATGCTTTCCCAACTGACATGTTTCACAGCGAAACGACGAACTTGGAGAGATCTGGGGCAGAAGATGGTGCATTTTCTGGAGCGGAAGGTGACCAAATCTAAGATGCCAAATGTAAGGAGAGACTGGTCCAGCGGAGTGAGAGGAGACGCCAGCATAGGATTCCCGAACCAGCCGATATAAACCATTCTGCTCAGAGCCACAACCAATCACCTTGCCCGTGAATATGTCCTGAAAAATGAGAGAGAACGGGTCAAATATAGCATGACAATTCAAATCCTTTGTAATCTGACTAATAGACAGCAAATTCATTGAGAACTCAGGGGCATGTAAAACGTTCTGTAGCTGCATAGTGGAGGATAGGAAAACCTCCCCCTGGCCAATAAGGGGTGAGTGGGTACCATCTGCTATATGTACTGAGCGGCCGGGAGGAATATCCCTGTAGGCATGTAATCTACCTCTATTTCGACAGAGATGATGTGTGGCTCCGGAATCTATAACCCAGTTAGATATGTCATGAGATGGTATGAGTGCTGATGATCTACCTGAGCTACTAGCTGCGGCGGATGAACTGGCAGAGGCCGTGGCAGCAATATCTGAAGAACCACCAGATGAATCACCAGAAGAATGTGGCATAATATCACGGAGTCGGGCTACAAGTTCGTCAAATCTATGATCTGCAGTAGACGGTAATGGAGACTGTGAATGCTCTGCAACCCGTGCCGATGCTGGGAACCCATGCTTAGAGTAGCATGTCTCCTCCGAGTGTCCAGTTCTGTAACAATACGAGTACATCTGACTGAAGCGACCACCTCTTCCTTGAGGTCCACGGCCACGTCCACGACCACGTCCAGAAGGCGGTCCACCTCTCCCACGCGAAGCTGCCATCGCTGATGGGGGTGGAGTAGAAGGGCTGGAGGAAACTGGAATGCGACTGAGCCTTCTGTAGACATCCTTTACAGGAGGAATTACTGCATCTGCTAGAATCTGTGACCGTGCAGCATCGTACTCAGGATCGAGAGCAGCAAGTAGAACGCCCACCATGGTGGCGTTCCGAAACGTCTTCTGCTTCTCAGGAGTAGCAGTGAGAGGAATGGTACTGTATAGCTTCTCGAACATCCCTCTTAGGGATGTGTATAGAGAATGGAGAGGTCTGTCGGCCTGCTTCATCGTAAAAATGTCATGTTGAAGCTGCAACATCTTTGTCTTATTTAGCACCTGCGAATACGTAGCAGCAAGTATGTCCCACATTGCCTTAGCAACGGGCTGATGGAGGACGTCGTTAGCTATCTCCATCGTCAACGTACCAGACAACCAGACTTTCGCGTATGTGTCATCAGCCTCCCATGAGGCATAGATCCCTGTCTTCTCCGCAGGCTCATCCTCGGTAAGAATGTGTTTCTTACCATTAGATTTCATGAGGCTCATGAACTGCATAGGCCATAGCTCATAGTTAGACCCGTCCATCTTCACTATTGGCGCAGGACCTTTGAATGTGCCGGTGGAGGGCAAATCGACTTTCGATTCTGACATAATGCTGCTCGAAGAAGACGAAGGGAATATAGACACGTTGATGAATGTCTACACCAACTGCATCGGATTTGAGTACGTGTGTAGACTTTTACGCACTAAAATCCATAAATCGGAGGAAGAGGGGTCTAGGGCACGCCTCCAAGGAAGCTTACAGCCCTTGAAGCGCCTCGAGAGCGCCGCCTAGGGACTGCTTGACGTTCTACACAGCAGTCGGGACCCCCGGGGCGGCCTGGGGACGTACGGCAGCAAGAGGGGAGGCCACAGGGGACCTACGGCGGCAGGAGGAGGGGCCGCCGGGTGCAGACGGGGGTCCGCTGGGGGCGGCTGGGGGCCGCTGGGGGTCGCTGGGCGGCAGTAGGAGGAGCCGCCGGGAGGAGGAGGACCCCGCTAGGGCACCGCTGGCAGGTGGGCGGCGACGGGACCTCCTGCTGGTAGCCTTCGGCGGCGATGAAAGCCGCTGGCAGCGGCTAGAAGAGAGAAGAAGGGAGGGGCGGCGGGTGGGAAGGGAGGGGCGACGGGTGGAGAGCCCTAAGGCGGCTCTGATACCATGTTGGAAGAAAGGAGTCTTCGATATATTCTTCATGGAAAGCCCTAGGCTCTCTTATACAGGGAGAGGCCCTAAGGGTAAATTACAGAGACGTCTAAATAAAAGAAAGAAATAGCAACAAGACACATAAATAATTAATAATTCTCGAAACTATCTCTACAGTAACCAATATTAAACATCAACAACTGAGATTCTGCACATTATGAGAAATCTGGAAAGCTTTCTTCCATAAAAAAAACAGAGAACAAGGTTTATTCCAAGAAGGGATTCATGTACTTTACGACCACCACTCTCTAGTGAACGGGTTTGTGCATGGTTTAAATTGTGGCTCAACATGTCAGTTATACATTGTACTTCAATGATGTCTCCTTCGCCAAGCTCAGCATCCTATCGTGGTGATTTTTGAGCTCAAGTAAGGTGCCTTTGCGATGCAATGAAAACCTCGATAAAACCCTGGAACAAGGGAATGGAGTTCGACACTGGTCACCGTAAGATCTGCAACATCTTTCAGTGGGTGGAAGCCGGTCATCGAGACCAGTCTTCGAACACATATAAGACAATGGTGTTATTATATTCAAGGCCTTAAATGTCGGTTTCGGTCACCATTTCGGTATCGACCAAAACAGAATTTCGATGGAATTTCGGTGGAATTTCGACCGAAATTTCGGTCATTTCGGTCATTTTCTGCACTAGGACCCCCATATTTCGGTCATTTCGGTCATTTCGGTCGAATTTTGATTTCGACTGGATATCGATATTCGACAGAAATTCGATCGAATTTCGCTGAAATTTGAGGCCATGATTATATTGTAATTGAAATAGAGAAGCATTTAAGGGAGATGATTGTTATCATGAAGCTAACATTAATATGCGTGATGATTGCTATATCTACACATTTGTATATGGACAAGGATTTATGAGTGTTTCATACCCGTTGGAAGCAAAAGGATGATGGATTTCATATGCTGCAAACTCTATCTTGTCTTTGTCACATACCAGATAGCATGAGGTTATGATTCAGAAATCAGATAGAATTGTTTCAGACAAGATAACATCAAATTCAAAATATTGCAAAAACCAGATTTGCGATAGCGTGTTACAGCAATTTACACAAATCCAACATTGGATTCAAGCATATTACGTAACCCTAATATTTCATATGCGAATGTTCCTTACAAACAAAAAGTATGTTTAAAGCTCAAAAAATTCTCTAAAGGAATGTATAAGCAATCCATAGCTCTCCATATGGTGTCCCCTCCGCACATAAGGATTAGCATTTCCGTCTGTCACAATCAATTACATGAATGATAGTTAGCCTTAGAAAGAACTAGAAGTAATGGAATAAGTGACAAAGCACTGACTCTATATAGTGTACTACATCATTCTAGAATTCTCTTGTCTGCTACAAAAAATCAGATAGGATCTTGAAATGGTTCACCAAGAAAGATCCACCACCCACCTGTGTGCACATAAAATTACATGAGTCAAAGTTCTAATGAGTAGGATAGAGCGTTGAAATATCATGAATACCTTAATTTTTAGGGAGGATAAAAAGGAAGAGGTTGCTTGGAGGCAGAGATCTAGGCAATGCTGGTTGAGGGAGGGAGATGCAAATACAAGATTCTTTCATGCCATGGCCAATGAGAGAAGGCGCAAGAACCTGATTCACTCGGTTTCGGTTGGTAGGGAGGTGGTGGAGGGGGACCGGGCTGCAGGGGAGGCATTACGGTCGCACTTCCAGGGCTTCAGCAGGCGGCGCGAGAGGGCTGGATGGGGATGGAAGGGGAATGGTGTCTCGCGCATCCTTGATTTGGATGTGGCTACGCTGATGAGAGATTTCTCGGAGGAGGAGGCCAAACGTGCGTTGTTTCAGCTGAATGAGAATGGGGCTCCAGGCCCGGATGGGTTCTCGATCCTTTTCTACCGAGAATTTTGGGATGTGATCAAGCAGGACCCGTTGGAGGTGATTCGGACTTTCGAGATGGCAATTGCGATTTGAGAGATTGAAAAAAGGCACTCATATTTTTGCTTATGAAGAAGGATACGTCGAGCAAGGTGGAGGATTACAGCCCGATTGCTCTGTCTAATGCTGTTTATCTGATTATTGCCAAGATCTTGGCAAATAGGTTGAAGGGAGTGCTTGATCGGATTATTTCGCCGGAGCAGACGTCTTTTGTGCTGGGGAGAGCTATGGCTGATGGCTTGGTTATGGCGTCTGAGATGGCGACGGACTGGAAAAGAGACAAGACAACGGGGTTGATTTGGAAGGTGGATTTTTCCAAGGCTTATGATAACGTGGACTGGAGATTCTTGTGGGTTTCTTTGGAGAAGAGAGGCTTCCCGGGCATGCGGATTTCGTAGGTGAAGTGTTGCATCACAACGGTCTCCCACGTCGTGCTGGTCAATAGCAGTCTGGAGGGGGTTTTTTTCCAACCCCAAAGGTGCATTAGACAGGGGTGCCCTTGGCTCCACTTTTGTTTGTGATTGTGGCGGATGCGATGGCAGTGTTGATGAGGCTGGCAATAGGCAGAGGTTAGTGTGCTGGTTATGAGAAGGAGGAGATATCCATTCTGCTTCCGCAATATGCAGATGACACTGTGGTGTTCCTGGGGGCTGAGGAGGTGCAGATGCATTGAGCGCCACTCATCTTGGACATTTTTGGGGACCTATCTGGTCTTCAGATTAACTGAGGAAAATCAGCGGCGGTTCCTTTTGACCTCGATGGACTGGAGGTGCAGAATGCGACAGAGATCTTGGGTTGTCCTACGACCATGCTGCCGATCACATATTTGACATTGCCTATGGTGGCAGTGGCAGGGCGACTCAAATCTTGGGACTGGCGGAAGGTGGAAGGCATCGATGCTATCGAAAGGTGGCAAGTTGGTTCTTCTGAAGCACGCTCTCTCAGCCATTACCATTTTTTTCTACTCTACGAGACTGCTTCTTGTGGGTGTTCCTACGAGGATCGAGGCTTTGATGAGACGATTCTTCTAGTCGGATGGGAAGCAACAGAAGAAGGGAGTGCACTTGGTGGACTGGAGCAAGGTGACAACGTCGAAGGAAAAGGGCGGCTTAGGAGTTCTTCGGCTGGTAGGGGTGAACAAACCATTCATGGCAAAATGGGTGGTCTGCATCTGGGGATAATCTGAAGAGCTTTATGGGGTGTCCATGTCGCAAACTGTCGTTCCGGGGCGGTTGCCGTCGTTGTTATGGAAGGGGATTACTGAGGTGATGGGGATGGATCTGCCGCTGTTGGAGTGATGAATGGACTTGCGATGGGGTGTCGGGCGAGCGATACCATGCTTCATTCAATTGGCTGATAACAAGGAGGTGGTAGTGGAAGATGTTTGGATGCATGGAGCGTGGTCTCCGTCGTTCTCCTCGGGTATATCCGATGTAGGGTTGTAGAGTTCTTAGCTTTGTAAGCGGCTCTGGCGCAGGTGGAGGGACCGTTAGTGGGCAGGGATCACTATATTTGGGGTAGTGGTAAGTTTTCGGTGAAAAAGGCATATCAGTTTTTGGTGGATGATGGGGAGGGGGTGAATGAGGAGGTTGCTGTTGATAACAAGATCATTTGGAGAAGTATGGTTCCTAACCATATCATGATCTTTCTTTGTTTTTTTCGACTTGGTAGGATTCTCACGCAGGCCCGTTAGAGGCTAGTGTTGGGGGTGGAGGTGGATCCTTGTGCTAGATGTGGGGCGACGGTGGAGGACACTGATCACCTGTTCTTCCTCTTGTCAGATCTGGAGCAAGGCCAATTTATCTTGGTTTAGTAGGCAGGATTGTGCCAGCTTTTGCGAAAGCATTAGAATGGTTTGTGGTAACTAGCACGAGGACGGTACCTACCCGTTTGCTCTCCTATGGGCGATCTGGTGCGCTAGGAATGGTAGCATTTTTGAGGGGCAAAGTTGTTATACAGAGAATGTAATTGAGCACTGTAGGGATTTATGCTCGTCCTGGTCAGTGTAAACAATTGTAACTCATAGTATAAATAAATAAATATACACTTTTTGAGGTGAGTCCCAACGTGGGATGCCGCACTTTTCCTTCTCAAAAAAATGTTGCAATATAAAACATATGCTAGTATGTCTAGTTGTGCTTTTCCTTTTTAGGTCGTCCATGCCTTCTTTGCATATTATCTTCTTGGCGTGGTTTCTTCGTGCGCGTTAGCGGGAGCTTCCTTGATGCGGTACCACTGCTCGATCACATGTAGAGCATTTATTAAGACTTACAACTAATGAGAAGTTTTCGATCACATATAGAGTATTTCTCCACCAATGGACTAGTTGCCAGTGGTGGAGAAATTTGAAAGGAAGATAGACGGGTGGGAGGCAGTGTGTTTTTTAAGGGGAGGGAGGCTGGTGATGATAAAGGCGATCTTATCTGCGATCCTGATTTTTTCGTCTACCAGGATGATACCAATCGGGATTCGTAGGAGGTTGGAAGGGTTGATGAGGCGGTTCTTCTAGTCCTCCATTGCGGAGGGGAAGGGCATGACCTTGGTTGATTCAAGGATGGTGACATTGCCGACCAAGGATGGTGGTTTGGGTGTGCTGCGAATGGAAGAAATGGACAAGGCAGATTGCGGATGCGGGAGCTTGGTCGCCTCAGTTTGCGAAGGATCTCTCCGACCAACGTTCAGAGGAAAACCTTAGCATGTTGGCTGAACTCCCTCTTTCTGGGGACTTCTCGCAAGGCAGAGATCATTTCCAATGGACGGGTAACAAATTCTCTGTGAAGGTCTATGAGGAGCTGAGGACGCAGGTTGAGGTTCAGGACGGGGAGTTGTGTCGGGATATGAAAATAGTGTGGGCGGCGAAGATCCAGAATAGAGTAAAGATTTTCCTTTGGTGCATGAGACGGGACCGTCTTTGCGATAAAGCTCGGAGGGGGCGGTTGCTTGGACTGCCAGACACGCAATGCGATAGATGCGGAGAAGCGGTGGAAGACTCAGATCATTTATTCTTCAAATGCTCAGACCCTCAACGGGTTTGGAGGGAGGTGGGATTAACTTGGGTGGAAAGCGAGGGGTCATTGGATTTCTGGACGTCTATCCGGTCGATTGGCGCAAATTCTACATATGATTGCTTGAAGGCTTTCGCGGTCCTACGGGCCATTTGGTCAGGACGGAACGATTTGATCTTCAACAACCATAGGTTTTACTTTGAGAACGTTGTAGCTCATTGTAATGCGCTTTATAATTATTGGGTCTTGCGTTAGTATCCGGTATTGTACTATAATTTATTTTTAATGGATCTCTCTTGGCGGTGACCCCAAAAAAGGGGGGTTCACCCGTTTTTCATTCAAAAAAAAAAGAAATGGACAAGGCATTGTTGGTGAAGTGGGTGATGAGGATCTGGTGTGTCAGGTCAGATCTACCATCGCGTCTATTGAGCGCTAGAGTGTATGTGGTTTCCACGCTCACTACCCTTTAGAGGGGCATTTGTGCTGTGCCGCCGGACATTGCAACTTCGATGTGACCATTACTTGGCAATGACATGGGTTTCAGCTTCTGACAGGATGATTGGTTAGAGGAAGGAGCTTTTTGTGATTTATATCCCAGGCTCTTTGCGTTGGCTACAAGGAAGAAAGCGACTGTGACGGGCATGTATTTGGGCAGTTCTTGGTCGCCTGAATTCATGACAGATCTATCGGATCCGAGACTAGAAGACTTCATCTCCTTGTCAGGTAGGTTGGCTAGAATTGAGGGGCCGACAGAGGGTAGTGACTCGTGGTGTTGGAGGGATGGTGTTTTTCGTGAGAAAGGCTTATAAACTTATTTCTAGACTAAGTACAATCGTGTATGAGGACACCGCCAGAGATTTTGCTAGAATCTGGGGGTCAAAGCTACCTATTAGCTTAAAGATCTTTGTGTAGCCGATGAGGAATGGAATCTTTTGACTGGCGCTAGATGGGCCTATTTTTTTCCCTTGCACTGAAGAAATTTGCACAATATGTGGTGTGGTGGCGAAGGACTTTGACCATCTCTTATTCGGGTGCCCGAAGTCTAGGGAGACTTGGGAGAAAGATGAGATGGCGGGTATTTGCTGGGATAATTCTGAATCTTTCTGAGAATCCATTACTTCAAATTGGAGGGGTTCAATTAATGGGAGGCGTAGAGTCTGTGCGCTTTTGTGGGCCACCTCACTGAGGAGGAATGGGGTAATGTTCATAGAGGAGAGTTATGCAGAAAATGTGCGTGAGCATGCAAAGGCTCTTTGTGAGAGTTGGAGTATGTAGTTATATATATATAATTTTTATATAAATATATTCTTTGGATGGGTCTCTAAAGGAGATCCATCCCATTCCTACTCAAAAAAATCGATAAGAACTGTTGTGAATGTGGACCTTTCGCTTGCCAGAGCAATATCATCATTAAATGTTCATAAATCTTGTTGGGTTTGGGATAGAGTCATCCTTGGTGTCGGAATAGTTGGTTATTTGCATGTATTCTTGTGATGACCGGCTGATTCACAACGAGCACAATTGTGGCAAGATTTGCTTTCTTTACATCTTCATCCTTCGATCGAATTCGATTCTTTTTCGATCTCCCTACTGGTCGTTTGGTATGCGGTTCGTAGATCACATATGGTAGGTCCACTGAGGCCCAAAAATCCTTGTCTGGTAACGGTGCTACGCCAATTTCATATCACTTCCTGTAATTTTCCAAGCTATAGTAAGGAATCCTCCCACTTAACTCCTTGTATGCTATTAAGGTTGCAGCTGCATGATCACAATGGATCCTACTCATTTTCCATCTACTACAAGTACATTTACATGATTGGATGTCAACCACATACCTTTCGTTTAACAATAAAACCATGCATATCTCTAGTAATTTCCATCACATATTCTGATGCAAGAGGGACTGAGGCACATATTAGCATCGTTGCTCTACATCTTCTCTAATCCATCATTGTCATAATCTTCTGTCGGATCCAATTTACGAGCTTGCATAAGAGAAGATGCCATGCCTTCCAGATCCACTCATTAAATGATTCATTCAAGTTGTTAATGTAATGGCACCGTGCTGCTTCATTGAAAGTATGACGGCTCCATTTCTGAGAAATCCTTTTTAGATAGTTGAGGGCACCCTTTGATAATTCTGAATCTCAGTCATGTGTAAATAGTGCCTCCTTTCAAATGCACGTGCAACAGACCAAACAAGTCTCTCAAGGTATTCTCTTGGATACTCTTTCTTGAAATTCTTGTTCACGTGCCTCATATACGCCCTCTGCTTCTGGAAAGATTTTCGATATTATGCCCTTGAGTCCCTTCTGCGCATCGGGAGCGATTGCTGATCCGTTCCTGTGTTCAAACCCAATCGCTAAATATAATCTCTCCATGAACCTTGTCTAAGAGTCAATGGATTCATCCTAACAAACGCAGAAAGCAATGGGAAATAGGCCATTCGTTTCATCAAGAGCTGTCGCTGCCAATAAGGTTCCAAGATATTTTCCTTGCAACCATGTATATACTTGATTCTAGAAGCGTTGAAGCAAATAAAAATTCTTAGGAATGCATCATCTTTCCCTGTAATGTAATCAATCATGGATCTCGGGTTCCTTGATTTTAATTCCTAGAGAAAACTCGGCACCTTCGGGTAGGTAAGCTCCACCTTCCCAAAAATCGCATACAATGCAACGTTCCTTCCCTTGTAAACTCTTAAATAGGTGATTTTCATACTTATTTCCTCCCATATTCGACCTGAAATGTTGTTACAAACAATGTGGGATTTTCTCTCAACCACTTCTCGCAAAATTTGGCAATCCACCCTTTGCTTGGTCGTCCCAGTATCAACTCTGTTGATAGTGTTGCAAGTGTGATGTCTTTTCAAGGTTTTGATTCGGAAAATGAGCCCTCCATCAAGCCTCGATGCATGAATGCATTAGCTGTAACCCTCACTTGCGCACCTTGCTGTGATTCGTGTTGGAGCCGAGTTGATAAACTTTAACTTAAACTCTTTCTTTAGGCAATATTTTTTGAGGAAAAAGAGGGTGCACACATCGAGAAGATGCATACCCATATTGTGCAAGCTTGAAGTGAAATGTGTCATGATTTGCAAAATCGATGCCCACTACGAGGTCATTATTCTCCAATTCAAAGTTTCAGCCGTATAATCTCAATCTCAAAGTCGATGCTTTCGTCGCTGGCATAACTGTTATCACTACTTTCTTCTGTTTCTTCGGATGAATTGACAATCCATTCAACGTTTGATTCATCATCAACTTCGTATGCAACACTGAATATGTCTTCACATTCGAGCCCTCATTAAACTCTTCCTGTTAGAAAATCGGAAGCGGAAGCGGAATGATAAAACATAGCATAGAACAAGAAACATCAACGGGGGAACACCATGATTTTACGTGGAACCCTACTCCGTGAGGAGCGGGATGAAACCACGGGAGAAGCCCTCAAAGGGGCATGTTTCTCTATTGCTTTTCTCAATGGATACAGGAGGTCTGGGCTCTTTATATAGCCTCTCCAGAGCCTCCAAGTCCCACTACTGGACGATGCGGGACTAAACACTGGATGGGGTAAATGGATCTCCTCCAGGATCCATTTACCCTGCTACAACTCAATCGGCGCATACAACTTATACTCCAACACTCCCCCTCAAGCTGGAGCATGCAATGCTCAACTTGGACAAACAGAAAGAAACTCAACTCAACGCTACAGGACACTACGGACAATATCAACCCAACGCGCACATTGCTGCAGTCGAGGACGTTGCTTCTCATGCCGTGCAGGTGAGGAGGACGAACGGGCTGGAGTGTGAGTCAACTGAAGACTCAGAATCTGACCATCGAGTCTGAAACTGCGCCTGAAGTCTCCTCGTCGGAGAACTGGGTCTCTCCCATCTGGCTCAGAGAATGGTGCACTGCTCTGGTGTACCTATGATACCACATGAAAACCCTTGCCCTCAAGGGAATGGTCCTCTGCTCTGGAGTCCCTATGGCTCACATGAAAACTCTGGCCTGACAACAAGAAGAATGATGGGGACCTCGAACAAATGATGGCAACATATGCTCATCTGAAAGTGACCGCAAAGTCGTGCGTGTCTGAAACTGGAGACTCGGAAACAACGATCGTTGAGTCTGAAACCGAACTGTAGAGTCTGATCAACTGGCTGGTCTGGAGACTGGTATCTGAATCTGGATCTGGAATACAAGACCTGTGACTCTACAAATATACTCCTCTTTCTCCCATACTTGTTTGAAATGAACATCGATAAAGTTGGGAGAAGACAAGATAGAAGGGGAAAACAAAACATACATGCGGCTTTTCATTTTCTGAAGCCGTCATCTTCATTTTTTTGAAACATTTTTTTAAAGCCGTTTCATTTTTTTTTCGGCTTTCAATTTTTTTGAAATGTGTGCGGCTTTTTTATTTTATTGCACGCGCCTCTGTTTTCGATTTTTTATGCTTCCATGGGCCACTTGGGCATTACATTTTTTTTGGTACAGTGGCCCACTTGGGGCTTTAATAACAATTTTCATTGAACCCCACTTACTTGAACTGCAGCCGTGCCTCCCAAAAAATGTTTTTTATAAGGCGCGCCCCTTTTAGGGTTCCCCACAATAGGGACCCTCTTGAAATGCCGCCGCCGCTTGGAAGCCTAAAGGTCGGGGTCGAAGAGATGACGCCAGAAGGGCTCGCGACTGGGGAGTCACAGAGGCGATATAAAGGATGCATCGCCGTCGATGGGATGGAGGCGCGTGAGGGCTAGGGCGCGCGAGGGAGTTCGCGGCTTCATCGCTGCCTGGAGCTGGGATCGAGGGTCGAGGCTGGGGCCTGGGCTCCGCCTGGTGCGTCTCTGTCGGCGCAAGATAGGAGGCGGATGGTGTGCGCGCTGTGATGACTTGGGGGAGATGACTCGCGCCGCCTGCGGTGGCGAGGGATGTCGCCAGGGTCTGTCGCCGCCTGGGCAGGGAAGGGAAGTCACGCGGTGCAAGAAGATGAGGACTGCTTAGCACGCCGCCTGCGCACATCACGTTGGATTGGGCCTATCGCTGCCCCATCGGGCTTGAAGAAGGGCTAACCGGGTTGATCGCCTCGCCCTCGGGTTTTGCCGAGATGCATCGCTCGGAAGGGACAACCACCTGGGGACTGCCATCACACTTGGAGATGTGCGGCCTGGATGGTGCCGCCAGGATGGGGGCGCCGCCAACGGCAAGAATGGAGGTGCCAGGGGCTGGAGAGAAGGGCAGCCTTGAGTGCGCTGTGAGCACCGGGAGACCCCCTCCTAGATCTGGGGCTTCGAATTTGGAGCAGCACGCATGGAAGTCTTGAACGATAGGGCACACCATCTTCATGAACTTAAATCTTCTCGAAATTAGGGTTTCAACAAAGCCCTAGAAATAAATCTCGATTCTCAAACAATATGACTACAATAAAAAAAGCCTCGAGAATCGAACTCGCTCTGATACCATGTTAGAAAATCGGAAGCGGAAGCGGAATGATAAAACAGAGCATAGAACAAGAAACATCAACATGAGAACACCATGATTTTACGTGGAACCCTACTCCGTGAGGAGCGGTATGAAACTACGGGAGAAGCCCTTAAAGGGGCGTGTTTCTCTATTGCTTTTCTCAATGGATACATGAGGTTTGGGGCTCTTTATATAGCCTCTCCAGAGCCTCCAAGTCCCACCACTGGACGATGTGGGACTAAACACTGGATGTGGTAAATGGATCTCCTCCAGGATCCATTTACCCTGCTACAACTCAATCGGCGCATACAACTTATACTCCATCACTTCCATCAAGGATTGCCTCTTCTCTTTCGAAGCTGCTTGGGTATGCCTCATTCTTTCTTTCGTAGCTCCTCAAGGGGATCTTCAGAGAGCTGGTTGGCCATCTTCTTGTTCTTTCGATGAAGTGCCCTGTCTTCTATCCTTAGCACCGGATAGTGGTGATCTCCCAATGGTAGGGGAAGCATGATCACCACCTTTCTTCGATGTTCTCGACGAGCAACATCATGTGATTTCATCATGCACTATTTCATGGCTCCTGGAATTGCGTTTTGCAGACCTTGGTGTTCTTGTAACCATTGCTTTGTGGAGCATCCTCGGATATTGTCTCGCACTACCATCATCTCCGTGCTCCCCACCAAAGTTTGGTGTTTCAACTGCCACGGGTGTTCCATCATCAATGGTCCCATCACCAACTCATGAGCCTCAATACCAGTTTCTACCCTCCTTGTATCAGTAACTTGCTCCCGCATATTTGCAACGCCAGACCATCCCCTTCTTCATGTGCCAAATCTCCATCATCTACAGCGTCCCATTCATTGCCCCATAGCACTTCCTTCCTAAGGTGAGTCAAAATAATAATAATTAGGGAGATCTGACTTACCGTAGTCGTCTAATGCAATCAACGACTGTCCCTATCCTTGTAGATTCATCTTCACATTTTTTCTGCCTCTTTGGCATGAATATGTGAGTGTCGGTGTCGATGAAACCGACAACGAGTTCCTCGTCTCTTTCATCCATATGGGCCTTGAATATACACATCATGTCTCCTTCATTGTCGACATCTACAAAAGTGCTCGCTCTCGCCTTCGGATCTTTATATCGCATTGTTAGGACACGAGTTGTCCCAAGGAACATTTTGCGACATAGACGCGATCAGGTCGAACCAACAAGTGAAGTCCGGATCCATTCCAACCGCCTCCATGAAATTCACATATTTCTCTCCTCGACATCCCTCTGTGTCCTTAAAAAACCTACCGTGTCTCGTACGAACACTCCTCCCTTTCATTTTAACAACCCCATCCTACATTCAAGCACAAGGAATGAGGTGTTTTTTTATGTGAAAGAGGGTGACATTCCAAGATGGAACCCACTGTAAAATTAAATTAAAAACATGTTTTTAAAATACATCAATTTTTGCAGAAAAAGTAGCCTTGCAATGTTCTAATACATTCTATGAGTAGAAAGATTGACCACGGAATATGAGCTCATTCCTTGCACACCAAATGGCCCACAATATCACAAAAGGCATGGAGCTGCCCTCACGAGAGTTGCCACAATGTGTCCGGATGGAGCTCTAGAAGCTTGAGCTATCCTCCATGCTGAGCCAGGAAATCGCCGCTTTCCGCCAAACTTGAACCGAGTGCATACAACTAAAAAGGAGATGATCCAGGTCCTCGATATCACCATTGCATTTATCACACAAATTGTCACCAACACGCAGGATCCTATCTCAACGCTCTTTTGCAAGAATGTGACCATGAACCACCAACCAAATGAATATCTTGATTCTATGGGGAGTTTTGCTAGCCCACACGATCTTCATGTCATTTGAAACATCCTCGCGTTGCGTCACATCACCTCTCGTGAAATACCGATACGCCTTCTTCACACTAAAAATCCCTCCCATCCATATAAAGTGGTCCCTTCCCACATTTGGGCCAGTCACAGACGCTAACTCTGTCTGCATGCACAGGATGTCCTCCAATCTTTGTTTAGAAAATTATGCCACAAAGGACGGAGACCACACGTTGTGAGTCCAAACATAGCGAACGAAAACATCCTTAGATTTAGCAATGGCCAACAAGCATGGGAACCGATCTCCCAAAGAACCATCACCCGTCCAATTGTCCAACCAAAAACAGAAATTCTCTCCCTTATCAAGAATCGGTCCGCATCTTACTTGCCATATCGGGCATAATCTTCTTGATACCTTGCCACAAAGGGGAAGGCAACTGTATAACAGAGGCATTGGTGGATCTAGGGATGCAACCGGATACGGATAAATCCGTATCCGTCCGCTACCATATCCGCTTTTAAGCGGATACGGATATACATTTTCAGATTTTAGCGGATACGGATACGGATACTAGTTTTAATTTTTTTGCGGATACAGATTCGGATACGGATACCATTATAGAATTTTTCCCGGATACGGTTACGGATACGGATGTATATATTTTTCGCGGATACGGATACAGATATCCGTATTATCCATATTTTCAGTAATATTTCAGCTTCACAAATGTTATGCATGCCTCTATGTAGCTCTGACACGAAATTGTACCTCATCATGAAATGTCAAAAAAAGTAATTAACTTTTATAATTTATCATAATGCCGTTTCACGAAATATACCACATCACCTTTATCTTATTAGTTGGTTACAATGTTACAGTATTACCTATATTTTGGAAACATTTCAAATGAAGGAAGACAGAGGTATGCCATCAAACAATTTTATTATATGCTCTTTAATTTATTTCATTCAATATTTTAATTTATTTTCTTATTTATTATGTAACATTGTAAGTTTATTGAATTTAGAATTAGTCGTCCATCAATTACAAGTTCGTAAAGACATCATTTCTAATTAAAAGTATGAGGAGGCACTTAATATTTATAGGATAATCCGTATCCGTTTATTAAATATATGTATCCGAATCATGATTATCCGATTCCGAATCCGTATCCGTATTTAAGGATACGGTATTCAATTTTTGATATCCATATGATATCCGTATCCGTATCCGTATCCATATTTTGAAACGGATAAGGATATGTTAATACCTATCTCCGTATCCGTATCCGTCCGTTTGCATCCCTAGGTGGATCCCCCAATTTTGTAAAGCCTTCTCAGCAGATGGCACACCAGATCATCTGAATCGCCCCCACACTCTAATCAACCATTTTGCAATCAATGCCTTATTCATGCTTTCCACTTTCAGGACCCCAACCCACCATTCCTTTTAGGAGTAGTAATTACTGACCAATCAACCAGATGAACACTGTTCTTCTCCTGCTTCCCATCTGACCAAAAGAATCTTCTCATCAAGCCGTCCAGCCTCATACGAACTCCACTCGGTAGTAGTCTTGTTGACCAGAAGAAATTGGGTATTGCTGAGAGCACATGCTTGAGTAAAATCAACTTCCCAACTTTAGAGAGTGTGACATCCTTCCAACCAGCCAACCTGGACTCCAATCGATCATGGTCCACCCTCCAATCAATTGCCTTTAGCTTGTCCCCGACCAACGGGAGACCGAGATAGGTAATGGGTAGATCACCAGTAGGACAACGAAGAGTGTCGACATTCGACCGCACCTCTAACTCAGATAGCCCAAAAGGGAGACAACTAACTTTCTTCTGTTAATTTGCAGGCCCGGTATATCACCAAATATGTCTAGTATGTGGACAACTGCCTAACATGCTCATGTCCCTCCAAGAACAACATCGTATCATCTGCATAATTGAGCAGAGGGATCGAATGTCACCGTAGTAGCTCGAGATAAAACCATCGATCGACGCGAGTCTCATCATAATTGCAAGAGCGTCCACTGCTATTACAAATAGGGGGGGGGGGCAGGGATCCCTGACGGACGACTTGTTGCGATTGGAAGAAACCTGCTTCAGGGCATCCGTTAACCAGAACTGAGTACGACACCGTGGTGATGCATCGCTTCATCCATGAGATCCAGCTGTCATGGAAGCCCCTCTTCCGCAGAGAGGCCCAATGAAACTGCCCATCCACACAATCATATGCCTTGGAGAAATTAACTTTCCATAGGAGAACTTTACACTTATCCCTTTTCCAATCTAACACAATCTCAGATCCAAGAACTAGCCCATTAGCCATAGATCTACCAGGGATGAAGGCACTCTACTCTAGGGAGATAATATCATTCATGATGCTACGTAGTTGATTCGTCAACGCCTTAGCAATAATGAGATATGTTGCATTTGATAGAGCAATGGGTCTGAAATCCTCAACATAAATATGCACATCCTTCTTTGGTAGCATGAATGGGAGTGCTTTGTTCAACCGTTCCAAGCCAAATTTATCACTACAAAATTTGTGAGCAACTTCCATCAAGTCCTTCACGACCGTTCAAAATTCTTTGTAGAATAGGACCGGGAACCCATCTGGACCCGACACCCCATCAGCATTGAGCCCAGTGATTGCCTTTCACATCTCCTTTACAGTAAAAGGGACAATCATCGTATCCGCATTAGCCACAGAAATCCTCCTCATACCTCTGCCCTGCCACACCCAACCAACACGTGAGGTTCTCCTGCCAGCCGCCAGGACATGAGACCACAACGCCCTTCCCACCTCCTTATCACCTGCAACCCTCACCCCGTCCATGACCACCTCATGAATATAGTTACGTCTCCTTCTACCAGAAGCTGTAGAGTGGAAGAACCGCATATTAGCATCACCCTTTTTAAGTCAGCGTTGTCGTGACCTTGGACACCATTCAATCTCCACAATCCTATCCTCCTGAGCAATTTTCTGTAGCCGCGTGCTCCTCTCCTCCCTTTCCTCATCCTCCAAAACCTGCTCATCTTGCAGACCGTCGCCTTTCTGTGCCGACACTATTCCCTTAACTTCAGTAATCACCTCCTGCACCACCACCTTTCCGTGCCGACACTGTTCCCTTACCTTCCTTTTGAAGTTCACTAAGAATTTTCACAGTTCAACAAGTTTAACCGCCAACCTAGCCGTTGTGGAACCACTATCCATGCACCCCGACGAACAACGAGAGACTGTCTCCCGAAAGCCGTCCTCCAAAAGCCAAGCACGCTCAAAACGGAAGAAACCTCTATACCGATAACTTTCACCCGAAGACCAAAGCAAATGTGTGTGGTCAGACCAAAGCAAATGCTTCCTATTCGTTATTTGGGATTACCGCTGACGACGGACATATTCAAAATTGCGGACTGGCTACCTATTGTTGAGAAGCCGGAGAGTAAGCTGTCTGGTTGGCAGTCCTCGATCCTTTCCAAGGGGGGTTGTCTTGTTCTCCTATAGGCGGTCCTCTCTGCGATCTCGATATTCTTCATGTCTTCGCGCATCCTGCCTATTGGGATTCGTAAGCGCCTTGAAAGCATGATGAGGAGCTTTCTGTGGAGCAAGAGCGGTCAGGAGGCTAATGGGATGCACCTGGTTGATTGGGATACTATCACTCTGCCCAAGGAGGAGGGCGGTCTTGGTGTTAGGCGTACTGATGATATGAATGAGGCCTTGTTGTTGAAGTGGATGAGTAAGCTGTGGGGGAGCGACGAGGGTATTTGCTGTGATCTACGCCGCATCTACGTATTTTCCAGCTCGCCGCCGGCGAGAATTGCTAATGGGGTTGTGCCATCACCTTTCTGGAATGGTATTCTGTCAATGCTCCCTCATTTCTATGATATATTTAGACATGTGTTGGGGAACGACCAGTCGTTTGCATTCTGGACGGATGATTGGACGGGTGGCGGGTCGCTTGGTGGGCGCTACCCCCGCCTTTTCGCCTTGGCAGCAGACCGCGACGCAAGTGTCGCTAGCTGCTGGTGTGATAGAAACTGGATGTCGCTTTTTCGAGCTAACTTCTCAGATCTACAGGAATTCCTCCTTTTTAAGCGACTCCCTGGCTGGCTGTGAGCCTGTGAAGGTCTCGTGGGGGGTAGTGACCATTGGGTTTGGAGGGGGAGCTCTTTCTCTGTCAGAAAGGCGTACGGGGCGATTCGCAGACCACCTCCTGCGCGCTCGGTTGAGCTAATTAGGGACTGCAGCTTCGTTTGGGGTCTTCGGATCCCAGAGAGGATCGACTTCTTCCTCTGGCTTTTTAGACGCAAGTGCTTGATGACGAGAGATCGCTGTGCCAGATTCTTCGTTTCGATTTCTGACAGATGCCCTATATGTGAAAATGGGATAGAATTCGTGGACCATCTTTTCTTTACATGCTCTCACACAGTGGTGCTTTGGGAAGATATCGGCATGGGCTGGCTTTGTGCGAGGTCCTTTGACTCTTTTTAGGACTCACTACGGTCGGCTGGGCAACGCTTGAGGAGGGAACTTCTTAGCCCTGTGTCTTTGCTTTGGTCTATTTGGCTGCCTAGGAATGCGTTGCTGTTCTCGGGCCAGAGGTTTTGTAGGGAGAATGTCTGTATTCAATCCACGTGTTTTGTTGAAGAGTGGCTATCGATGTAATTGTATGTGCCATTTTTCTTTTTTTTTAAACCTTTTAATATAACTTAGGGGCGGACTCCAAAGCGTGTTACCCCCTTTTTTGGATAAAAAAATGTGTGTGGTCAGAATGTGCCCTAGAGAGGGCCCACGCTCGAGCAAGCGGAAACAAGGTCAACGTCTCTGCTGAGATGATGAATCTATCAATCCACGGCCACGATCTCGAATTCCTCCAAGTGTATGTGCAACCCGAGGCATCAACAATCGATAATCCTAGTTCCACTATAAGTGAGATCAACTCTTCCGAACCTGCATCCATACCACCATGCAACCCAGGTCTGTCCTCAGGACATAGAGTAACAGTAAAGTCTCCCCCAGTTATCCACAGCTCTGCAGGGAACCTTGCATGCTCCACATGTAGCTCGTCCAACAGCTCCACCAAGCCTAAGCCGGAGGCTGGCCCATGTACATTGCTAACAACACATAGCGCCTCGTCAACCCTCCGCCTCAACAGTAAGTTGCCATAAATTGCACTTTATTCCAGCTTGAATTTCTCCTCATTCCAGCCGGTCACTAATCCACCCGATGCACCCGTAGACGCAACGGATCTGAAATTGGAAAGGAACCCCCACCTATTATTCTCCACATCGCATCATCCAATCGAGATGTTTTTGTTTCTTGCATCATTGCACTATCAACTCTTGAGTCTTTAATCAGCTCCTACACCCCTTGTTGCTTCTCTGGTCGCCCGAGGCCCCTCACATTCCATGTTAGGATATTCATTGAAGAGAAGTTGCGCTCCTTTTTGAAGGAACACCACCTAAATACTCCACCAGATCTCTCCTAACATTAGACCACCAACCAAAATGTTCTGAAACAACCTTTGAAACTTTATTTTCCGTCTTCTCCGAAAGGTTGGGTTCCCGCTGGAGGCTGGACCGCCGACGCTGGGCTGTCTGGATTGGCGCTTCCCCTTCCTGCTCTTCATCATCTTCACCTCGCCACAACAAGAAACCCAAGGGAGTGATAGATCTCCGAACATCTATGCCTTCTAGCCTCAACACCCACACGTGAATACCATCTGTCAAACCTCCTTGGAGGAGAGATGTACACCCTAAGCGATAATCTGCGAGAGCCTCTACCCATACTAGCAACACAAAGAGGCCCATCTTCGCCAGCGGGGAGAAGTAGCCTCTGCGCACAAGAGGCGGAGCTGCCATCACCCCCGTCGAAGGTGCCCGATAGGGCGTCATCACGTGCCACAACAAACTGCAGAGCTTCCTGAATCGAAGTGGCACTTGGATACGCAATGGTCGAATCCGATATCCCCAAAACGGGTTGTGTTGCGACCCACGAATGATCGGATCCGCATCGGCTGGCTCGAGGATTCGACCCAAACGACAGAAGCAAAGGTGAGACCCGGACCTGAACTCGTAACATTAACTCTGGAACCTTCCATCCTCGACAACGACCTCCCGAAGAGGTACAATTCTTTGGCTTCCATCTTGAGAGTTGATTCGACTCCCAACCTTTGGAACTCCGCTCCCTGTGATGCTCAACTTCCAGGCCGAGTGCCACATCACACGACAGTGATGCGACCTCCTCTGACTGTCGTTCCGATAAGCTGCGATCATCAACACGTAGCCCCCGATGAAAGTGAACAACTGACTCACCAGCCTCACAAATCTCCATGCGAAAAGAAGAGCCGTCCAAATGAGCTTCAACGACCGTCAAATATTCGGCCCAGGCCACCAGAGATCGGTACCGTTGAACCTCCTACAAGAGGCAAGATTGCACAAATAAAGTCCAAAGTACGCTAAACGAGGGGAAGCCCATGAATCCGGAGAATATTGCGGTATTTGGCCCACAAAGCACCGTCTCGGGGCCTCGGCTTCTACCAGTGCACACATCCTCTTGCCGCATTACTGTGATCAAGCAACTTCAAGACCTCTGACTCCTTTAATCCATACGTGCATATCACAACCCCTTCCAAACGCACGTCTCTAGAGAATTCGGGCCCAATCACACATCCAATGTTCGTCATAGCCTCCGCCAATGACGAGTCCTTCATACAGACTCCTACCAGGAAAGAGGATCCCACCACCGCCGACAGTTGACCAGCATCTTCGCTTCCCTTGAGAGGTGCCGCATGCTGGGTTCGTCTCAACCTTGCCAACTTCCCTGAACAATTCCGATGACGATGCCTAAACTTCTCGCAAGCGAAACATTTAACTGGATTTCTGCAATTGATAGCACGATGTCCCCAACCACCACAACGATAGCAACACCCCACTAGGTTAGGTGGCACCATCATCGGTCTTCTTTCTCTGGGAGGCTACTCGTGATCGGGAGCCTTCCGCACAATCCACCGCCATCTGTCCGGTCGCCTCTCTTCCAAACACCACATGTCTCAATGCCTGAAGTTTTCAAGGGTTAGGGCTTAGAATAAACGGTTACTACACCGAGGAATTAGGTGTTACAAGAGGCAAATTCCCCTTAATCCCATCGGAATTAGTACACGAGCATACGCGCGAGTTGAAATCGTGGCATCAAAAACCATCGATAGAACCTATCAATTCCAATAACCCTAAAATCATCAATATGCGTAAACCCTAAATCCGACAAGAATCATTGGGTTGATAAACATATTGTAGGGAAAATCCTAGGTCTCCAAAAACCTCCATTAAAGCCGTAAAACCTAAAATCCATAAACCCTAATTCCCCTGGGGAATGGAATCACACACCTTCTACAAGTCAATGATGGAGAGCGTCGATGCAATACGAGGATTCATGCAATGTGCGGAGAGACAGAGCCCTGTTGTAGAAGATATGAGGGAGATGATGGTGGGAAAGGAGTGGAGTGGGGATGATGGTGAGGTTTCTTTGATGGTTGTCGGGAATTTTTGGGGGAAAGCTATGCTTTTGGACTGTTAGTCTCTCGCTACTTCTATGTGTCTGGGACACGTGGATAACTTCATTTCCCCATCCACACGATTACCTCGAGATTCGAAGAGGTTACTGCACTTGAATTACATCTAACCACAATCAGCCTATTTCCAGTATCATTGATATTACAGAGGGGCACAAAAACACAATTAGTGAGGGGTATACATGATATTCCAAAAAAGAAGGGTCATAACTGATATTGCATCATCTAAGAGAGGCACAAGTGATAAAAACCTTATTATAATAGCACATATTGGGAGCTTTAGGCTTCGAGCCACTCCTATAGTAGCATCTTCCACCTTAATTTCTTCACATGATATGGTAGGTAAACCTTTCTTTCTGTATTTGGTCATGTTTCTTATTTCTATACCTGATATAAGTTAACATGCATTCATTTTGGTTGCCCTAGTTAACTCCTGTTAGTTCTGATTCAAGTGTTTTCTGTTGTTCAAGGACAAGGGTGCAGAGCAAGTGAGCTTCTCAAATGATTTCTATAAGGTCAATTCAGAACTAAGATATGGAGGAAAGACCTATAGTTTGGAGTATTACTTCAGGGTTGGCAGTAGTGGTATGCTCCATTCTCGTTATTAAAATCTGCTATCCGTTACACGGTGATAAGAAGGATAAGTTCCTCAGGGTGGATTACTAAATTGGTAACCCTTGTATGACAATCAAGGGTTCGATTGTTTCCTTGAGATAAATTGATGATTAATCTCATAACATGATAAATGCTTGCGAATGATAATGCTGAATGAAACCTTGAGTCAGGGTGCACATCTTCCAGGTTGTGCATTCCAGGATTTCTAAAAAGAAGACACTGTCCTTATTAAGAACACGTTAATTAATAATTACCAAAGGCAAGGCTTTAGCACAGTCTGGACTTACCCTCCTGTGATTAGCACTAATTTTGGGCAACACAACTGTTCTAACTCCATTCCAATCAGTCCTCTGTGTATGCTTGTTCTGATGACATTCACTATATATCATTATTTCAGGTGAAGGTGAATGGAATGAATGTATGTACAAGAAGCCTGATTTGCAGCTTTTGTTTGGATTGAAAGAATTTCTGGTAAATATTAAGCTATTTTAACTTTTATTATCCATCAACATTAATGGGGTTTTAAGCCAAAAATATATAATTTTTAAAGTGAAAAGTAGTATGTACTAGTCACATTATTGCTATTCTGAAAGGAGCAAACCCCCCCCCCCCCACATCCTTGCTTAATAAAAGAAATAAAGCAGCAACACTTTTTACACTTTTTTTTTGACACTCAAAAAGGGGGAGACACTCATAGGTGTTCGCCCCATATTATTAAGAAATGAGATAGAAAATACTTACAGTGGGAAAGAAAAGAAAAAGTAGGGGTAGATGATATCAATAAGGATACCATCCGCCCCCCAAAAGACGCTACACGGATGACCAATCCATACAAAAGCGATTCGCTTTAATACAAATATTTTCCTTATAGAATCTCTGCCCAGCAAAAAGAGATTTGTTTCTTCCCAGCCAAATACTCCAGATGCGCGCAATGGGAATCAGTCTCTCCGCCCTCGGCCGATTCGCAGCGATAGATAAGCTCTCCCAGAAAGTCTCCATCGAGGAACGATTCAGCCATCCCACGTCATCCCAAATGGGTCGCACGAGGCCGGGCGTCTCAACATCCGAACCGCACAAACCGCACAAGTTGGTTAAGCTTGGGAAAATCAAGGCACAACGATCGCGGGTAAGCAATCTTCCACGTCTAAGAATCCACAGAAATATACCAATCCTTTCCGGGAGCTTGAGACCCCAAATGAGGTTGCAGTGACCGAGAAAAGATGCATCCGAAGGCACGACGTTGGGGAAAATAGAGAAATACGCCTTCCGCGAACTGAAGGTCCCATCCTTCCAGGCGAAGTGATCACGGCCCCTCGAGGGCGTAGGGGCGTCCACAAGTAAAGCCATCAAAGCCGAGAAGTCATTCAGCCGCTGATCGGAAAGATTGTCCACCAAAGTCGGACACCAGGAGCCATCGGTCCAACACGAAGCCACCGACGCAAATTTATCCCCGGCCAGCGCAAATAGTCGCGGAAAGAGGTTCATGAATATGCCATTGCCAGACCAGAATCGGAAAGAGTTCCCATCGCCGAGAGCCGGCCTAAAGAAGGATCGGTTGCTGTTGAACACAGAGAAGACCTCGCGCCAAAAAGTGGGAGAATGACCATGGGGGCGTCCGTCAAAGACCGAAAGAAAGGAATTCCCCGCCGCCACGCGGAGGCACTGCACCAGTAAACTCTCGTCCCGACCTAAAAGCCTCGTCGCCCATTTGAGAAGCAAAGCATCACGCACCACCTCCAATCGCCGCACACCCAGACCCCCGTCGCGCTTTGGACGCGAAATGTCATCGTGGGATGACACTTTTTACACTTAATATGTGGCTGTAATCAGGTTTGGGGGTGTGTAAAAAGCAACAACACTTTTTACACTTAATATTGTAATCAGGGGGTTGGGGCGGCCTGAAAAAAGAATGGGGGTGTGGAACTTAATTTCTGATGCTGGTGCGGATGCCTTTCTGCTTCAGGAAACAAAGCTGTCATCAGGTTTGGACATTGCGAGAAAGGGCTGGACGGAGGCGGCCGTTTTGATCTGGCTGAGTTGGAGGCGCAAGGCGCCTCAGGCGGTCTGTTGTCGTGTGGAGGAGGGATGCTTTTGACCTGCTGGAAGAAATGAAATCTCCGTCCTGCCTGTCGGTACTACTCCGACGACGGAGCGATAGAATCGAGTTACTTATCACGAATGTCTACGGCCCGAACGATGGTGAAAGGGGAGCTCTGGCTTCTGAGCTTCAGCATGTGGGCGACTCGAGAAGAACTGCGATCTGTCTTATCGGGGGTGATCTCAACATTACACTGACCCCGGACGACCGACCACAGAGAGGGGGAGGCAGGGACCCTAGCTCGGAGGAGTTTTGCGGGATGATTCACTCATTGGGGTTGTCGATCTTAGATGCGGCTGGCTGCACATTCACTTGGCGTAATGCGCGATCACGTTCCAGATTAGACAGATTCTTGCTTTCTACAGCGGGAACAGAGATGTTTCCACTTTCGAGGGCGTGGGCCCTTCCTCGGGTGCATTCATACCATACTCCAATTATATGGTCGTCTGTCAAGGATCAATCGACTGGATTTTTCTTCCATTTTGAACGAAGCTGGCGACTGGAGGAAGGATTCAGGGAGATGGTGGTGCAACAGTGGAGGGAGTTTACAGCTGAAGGCTCGACTGTCTCAAAGCTGGCAACGAAGATCATGGCCTTGAGGTCTTTCCTCACAACATTCGGTAGGGAGCTGAGGAAAAAAAGGAGAATGAAGAGGGCAGACGCCCAAGCTGGGGTTGCTAGATTAGACAGCTTGGATGATGCAAGAGGACTTATTGATTGCGAATTCAAGGAGAGGCAGGGACTTCTAGAGGTCTTACTACTTGAAAATAGAAAAGTGGAGGTTGAATGGCGACAAAGATCCAGACAGAAATGGCTAAAAGAAGGGGACGCCAACACGTGATTCTTCCATTCCGTGGCCTCTGAATGTCGGAGGCGGAACTACATCCACGACATCATCATGAGAGGCGTTCATACCTCAGGTGAGGCAGCGATGGGGAGTGCTTTGAGGGGGCATTTCGTCTAAGCGACAAGGAGGAAAGGGGGCGGGTGGGGGTGGCTGGGGACTGGTGTGGAGTCCTTGTCGAGTGCGCAGGCTGAAGGCATGCTGGCTGCTTTTTCAGAAGAAGAGGCGAAGCAAGCTGTATGGGATTTGAATGCAGATGGTGCTCCTGGCCCGGATGGCTTCCCGGTTCTCTTCTACCGAGAGTTCTGGGATCTGGTGAAGGAGGAGGTGCTGGATGTAATGAGTGAATTCAGAGAGGGGAATAGAGGGCTTGAGAAGATTAACCTGGCGCTCCTGTTCCTATTACCAAAGAAGGAGAATCCTCTGCGTGTGGAAGACTTTAGACCTATTGCACAATCCAACGCAATCTACCTCATTGTTGCGAAGATTTTAGCGAACAGATTGAAGGTGGTTTTGGACTCGGTTGTGCTTCAGGGTCAATCCGCTTTCATCCCAGAGACACAGATGGCGGATGGTCTAGTGATGGCGTCGGAGATCTGCCTTGATTGGAAGCAGACGAAGGCGAGAGGTGCCCTTTGGAAGATTGACTACTCGAAAGCTTATGATTGTGTCGACTGGAGGTTCCTGTGGCTCTCCTTGAGGAAGAGAGGCTTCCCTGACATATGGGTGGACTGGATGAAACGATGCGTGATGCAGCGTAAAATGGAAATATAGGGCTGCATTTATTTAATTTTTATCTGTTAATTTTATTTACGTTTTTTGAGTCATCGTAATTTTATTCAAATAGTTAGTTTCAATTTGAGTCATCGTAAAGAGATCGCCTGTGATCTCTCAAGTAGTTAGTTTCAATTTGAATTTCAAATTAGTCGGTTAGTCGATTAGAGTCAAATTAGGATAATTAGTTTGAATTTGAGTTCTATTTTTGTAACCTCATCCCTCCTATATAAAGGGATGATAGGCTATTGTTTTAGGCAGTTCAGTTCAGATGATATAAAAAAATGAGATTTATCTCTTTCTTCTCTCTATTCCTCTTCCCTTGACGCGATCTCCGCGATTCTCCTCTCCAAAGTCCCTCGTTCTCCGATGAGTTTTCTTCTCTCAACCCTTTCAATTCTTCTCCACCGAAAATTCCACCGTTTAAAATTTATTTTCATTGCTGCGAATCTTATTTTGCATCAAATTGGTATCTGAGCATGGCCTACAGATCGTCCTCACGATCTGACGATCCATCCAGACATTCTCGCCGACATGCGACGAAACACCATCATTCGTCGGATCGGAAACGACGAGCCAAGGAAGCGTACAACAAGGAGATGGACGCACGGCGTGAGTTCCAGTCCAAATGCCAAGATTACGAGGCCAAATGTCAAGATTTCCGGTCCGAATGGCGAGAGATGATGGCTAATCTCGAGGCTATGTGCGCCCTATCAAAATCTTCCACTACCAAAGCTGCTGTCCAGATTTGTGACGAAGAAAAACTCGCCGTAGATGAGGATTCGATCGCTGTCCAGGTCATTCCAGAAGAAAAAGTGCCGATCTGCTTGCTGTCCAGGTAATTCCAGACTTGAAAACCCCTTTGAAGTTGCCCTATGGTCCCCTCACGACCCCCTCGCCGGACCCCTCCACCATCCCCGTACCCCCTGCGGCTCATTCCCTGCCGCCCCCACCCGCCGCAACCCCCGCTCCTCCTCCTGCAAACCCAACAACCCCTCCCGAACCCCCACCCACCGCAAACCCCACACACCCAGTACCCCCTCCCACCTCAGCCCTTGCTTCCCCATCGGCCCACCCCCCCAACCCCGCAGGCCCCCTCCCTGGTTCCATCGCCGCCAACTCCACCAACGCCCGCTTTCTCCACCCTCGCAACTCCTGCGGAACAAACCCCGAACCCCGAGCCCGCTTCCTCCACTCCCTCACCCCTTGCGGCTCAAACCTCAACCCCCCGGGCCCTCCCTGCCACCCCGACTGCTCGCCCCAGTCCCCACGCCGCCATCCTTCTGGCCCCAATGCCCCCTTCGACCGCACCCACACCGCCAGCCCCAGAGCCCCATCCAGCTACTCCCACTCTACCTGAACCATCCCCATGTCGACCTATTATCGGCCCCTCCCCGATGGGCACGCACCGCCCGCCAGCAGCGATCATGCGCCGCCGCCCTGTACTCTCATCATGCGGCCACTGCGTGCTTAAGAAGAACTAAACCCTAACAAAAATTGAGGGCACTTACTCAACCGGGTCCCTTGACAATAGGGGTAAAGGGGATATTTTGGATATTTTGGATATACAATCAAGCTTCAGGGAGAAGGTTTTAGAAGACTTATCTTGGGATTGTAGCGGTATTGCAAACGAGATGTGGGAGGCAGTAGCATCTTGTATCCGAAAGGTAGCCAAAGAGATGCTAGGCGAGTCAAAAGGAGGAGCTCCGGGTCAAAAGGAGGCTTGGTGGTGGAGTGAAGGGGTGCAAGAGAAGCTAAAAATTAAAAGAGCTTGCTTTAAAGCTATGTCTAAGGATAGAACAGAGGAAACTGTCACAGACTATAATATAGCAAAGAAGGAAGCAAAGAAGGCTGTAAGCGAAGCTAAGTCAAAAGCTTATGAGGTTTTGTATAAAAATCTCAACTCTAAGGAGGGCCAGAAGGATATATTCAGGTTGGCCAAAGCAAGAGAAAGAAAGACCAAAGACCTTTCTCAAGTGAGATGCATTAAGGACGAGGAATGTCACGTGCTTGTTACTCAGAAGGATATAGAGACTAGATGGGAGCAGTACTTTCATAAACTTTTCATTGGAGAAATAAATAGAGAGATCACTTTGGGTGATCTAGCTAGCAGTGAAAGTTACTTGAATCGTGCATGCTATAGACGAATACAAAGAAAAGAAGTAGAGGAGGCTTTGAAGGTTATGAGACCTGGGAAAGGTGTTGGACCGGATGACATCCCTGTAGAAGTATGGAAAGTTTTAGGTGAGCGTGGTTTGACTTGACTTACGAATCTATTCAATGTTATTTGGCGAAGCAAAAAAAATGCCTGAAGATTGGAGGAGGAGTATCGTGGTGCCTCTTTATAAGAACAAAGGAGACATTTAAAATTGTTCAAATTACAGAGGTATCAAGCTGATGAGTCACACTATGAAAATTTGGGAACGTGTGATCGAAAGAAGGTTGAGGCAAGTTTCCCAAGTAAAAGAAAATCAATTCGGATTCATGCCAGGTCGCTCAACTATTGAAGCCATCCATTTGCTGAGGAGAATAATGGAGATTTATAGAGCTAAAAGGAAGAATCTTCATATGATCTTTATTGATTTGGAGAAGGCTTATGATTCCGTCCCACGAGAGATACTGTGGAGAGTTTTGGAGAAGAGACAAGTACCTGTCCTATACATTAATCTCATAAAGGATATGTATGATGGGGCTTTATCTTGTGTAAGGACTCCGACGGGGAAGACTGACTATTTTGATATCAACATTGGTTTACATCAAGGTTCAGCTTTAAGTCCATTTCTTTTTACTTTGATTATGGACGAGTTGACAAGTCACATTCAGGATGAGTTACCTTGGTGTATGTTATTTGCTGATGATATTGTGGCTTATTGACGAGACTAGAGATGGAGTAAATGAGAAGCTTGAGGTTTGGAGACATGCATTAGAGACTAAAGGTTTTCGTATAAGTAGGGCTAAGACGGAATATATGGAATGCACCTTTGATGGAAGCAATGGTGAAGGAATCGAGGTTAAGATTGGTGACGATAACATTCAGAAGAGAGATTCTTTTAGATATCTGGGATCTATTTTGCAACATGATGGGGAAATTGATGGAGATATTACTAATAGAATAAATGCAGGCTGGCTAAAGTGGAGAGGAGCCTCCGCTGTTCTCTGTGATAAGAAAATTCCTTTAAAAATTAAAGGAAAGTTTTACAAAGCAGCCGTGAGACCTGCTATGCTTTATGGTTCTGAATGTTGGCCTGTGAACCATAGACATGTGCAGAGAATGGCTGTAGCAGAAATGAAAATGCTAAGATGGATGTGTGGACATACACGTAAAGATCGGATTCGAAATGATGCAATCAGAAAGAAAGTTGGTGTAGCTCCGATCGAGGATAAGATGCGACAAAACCGCTTAAGATGGTTTGGTCATTTGCAAAGAAGGTCAACTGATGCACCGGTTAGGAGATGCGAGTGTTGGGATGTTGAGCCGGCTAAGAGAGGGCGAGGACGGCCCAAGAAGTGTTGGAAAGAGACTATACGAAGGGATCTTAGTTTTTTTGATATAAGTCCGAGATTGACCCAAGATAGATCTGAATGGAGGCGAAAAATCCATGTAGCCGACCCTACTTAATTGTGGGAAAAGGCTTTGTTGTTGTTGTTGTTGTTCAAAGGGCCCCTCCTCCAATGCTATTTTACCCAACGGGCCAAGTGGGAAAGTTAACTTATGAGTTTTTAAGTGAAGGGGTAGAATATTTGCAGCCGTACCCCTCAACGGAGAAAAATTATAAACGTAACATGCAAAAGAAGCAAAACTGGGAGATCCGATCAATCAATCTATATGGAATCCTCCACCGACAGACCGAAAATCAAGCAATTCATCAGGAGACGATTTTTTCAAACGGAGGAGAATTGATGCAGCGTAAAATGGAAATATAGGGCTGCATTTATTTAATTTTATCTGTTAATTTTATTTACGTTTTTTTGAGTCATCGTAATTTTATTCAAATAAAAGAGACCGCCTGTGATCTCTCAAGTAGTTAGTTTCAATTTGCATTTCAAATTAGTCGGTTAGTCGGTTAGAGTCAAATTAGGATAATTAGTTTGAATTTGAATTTGAGTTCTATTTTTGTAACCTCATCCCTCCTATATAAAGGGATGATAGGCTATTGTTTTGGGCAGTTCAGTTCAGATGATATAAAAAATTGAGATTTATCTCTTTCTTCTCTCTATTCCTCTTCCCTTGATGCGATCTCCGCGATTCTCCTCTCCAATGTCCCTCGTTCTCCGATGAGTTTTCTTCTCTCAACCCTTCCAATTCATCTTCACCGAAAATTCCACCGTTTCAAATTTATTTTCATCGCTGCGAATCTTATTTTGCATCAATGCTTCACCACGCCATTCTTCGCTGTCCTAGTGAACGACAAGCCAGAGGGCGGCTTCTTCCAGCCGCAGCGCGGGGTGAGACAGGGGTGTCCGCTGGCACCCATGTTGTTTGTACTGGTGGAGGATGCTTTGGGAGTCCTGTTCAGGAAGGCTGTCGATGTGGGCTGGTGTGAAGGTTTCCGTAAGGATGACATCTCCATCCCTCTATTGCAATATGCAGACGATACAATTCTCTTTCTCGCCGGCACTGAGGATCAGAATACTAATGCGGCACATCTAGTAGACATTTTTGGAGAACTTTCGGGCTTGGAGATCAACAAATCGAAATCGACAGTTGTTCCTTTTGGGCTAAACTAGGAGGAGCGTTTCACCATTGTGAGGATTACTGAGTGCTCCTTGGGGAACTCCCCATCCCTTACCTAGGGCTCCCTTTAGTTGACGGGAGGCTAAGGAGCTCTGATTGGGATGAGGTCGTTAGGCGAATGGAGCAGAGGTTGGCTGGGTGGAAAGCGGTCACCTTGTCTAGAGGGGGGAAGTTGATCCTTCTGAAGCACGTGCTATTGGCGATACCTATTTTTTTCTTCTCTACTAGACTGATGCCGGTGGGGGTTAGAAGAAAGGTGGAATCTTTGATGAGGAGATTCTTCTGGTCTGATGGGAAACAACATGGGCCATGTATGCACCTCGTAAATTGGGAAGAGATCACGAGGGGCCGCAGTGATGGTGGTTTTGGTGTCCGGGATGTGGAATGTACGAATAGGGCGCTCATCGCCAAGTGAGTGATCCGCATCTGGGGTCCGTTTTCATCTCTTTCTTTAGATTGTTAAGGAGGATTTATGGAGTTAAAGGAGAATTGCTGGAAAAGAGAATACGCTATGAATCCCCGCTTTGGGCCGATATCCGGGAGATATTGCCTTTATTGACGCCGAGTCTCAGACCGAAACTGGGAGATGGTCTCCTTTTTCGTTTCTGGCGAGATGACTGGACGAGAGAGGGCACTTTGGAGGGCAGATATCCGCGCCTGTTCCCTTTAGCGGTTATGAAGGACGCCACTCTCTCACAGATAGCGGATGCAGGAACATGGGCGCCTCTCTTTATGGCCGATCTCTCCGACCAACGTTCGGAGGAATTCTTAAGTATGCTGGCGGTGCTTCCACCACCAGGAGACTTCTCGCAAGACCGAGATCACTTTCAATGGAAGGATAACAAATTCTCTGTGAAGAAAGTTTATAGATAGCTGAGGTTGCGAGTTGTGGTTCGAGATGGGGATCTGTGTCAGGACATGAAAGTTGTGTGGGCGGCGAAGATCCCGAATAGAGTAAAGATCTTCCTTTGGTGCATGAGACGATGCCGTCTATGTGACAAAGCATGAAGGGGGCGGCTGTTCGGATTGGAGGACACTCAGTGCGATAGATGCGGCGAAGCAGAGGAGGATTTAGATCATGTATTCTTCAACTTCCCTGAGTATCAACGAGTTTGGAGAGAAGTGGGAATGGCTCGGGTGTTAAGCGAGGGGTCATTGGTTTTCTGGACATCCATCCGGTCGATCAGCGCAAATTCTATGGACGATTGCTCGAAGGCTTTTGCGGCTCTCTGGACCATTTGGTTAGGGCAAATGATTTGATATTCAACAATCAGATATTTTTCTTTGAAAACGTGGTGGCTCATTGTAATGCGCTTTACAATTTCTGGATCTTGCGATAATGTTCGGTATTGTACTATAATTTTTTAATAATGAAACTCTCTTGGCGGTGACCCCCAAGAGAGGGGGTTCACCCGTTCCTTTTTTCAAAAAAAAAAGTGTCTGTAAAGACTTGAATATATCACTGGTTTGTGAACAATCTACATGTTGGTTCCTTCTCAACGGATTGGATGATTACTCCCAAAATCTGGCTTCCTGTGTTTGGATTTCCATGGAATTATCTTGGCTGGATGTATCCACCATTGGGGGTTCTGTAGGAGTTCCAGACTGGAAGAGCTGGTGGTGGATGGCACACTTAAAAAAACGGCAAGACTGGAGCCAGCTGCTAATGATATTATTGATGTTGTTAACTCAGAGCTATGCAGGGGAGTGCCAATGCCAGATATATTATGTGCAAAATGTCATGCTTAGTGCAGAGGCTTTGTATGAGCTACCTAGTAGGTGTTGGTTCACTGCCGTGTATTGTTTTCTTGGTTTTTGGTTGAATAAATTGTGGATGCCTTTCCATCTCGCTTACTCATCTTTTGATGTTTCCAAAAGAAAATGACAACATCAAACAGACATCTGTAACATGAAACGAGCTTTTACGCATTTTTTAGTTTTTGACCACGAAAATTCAAAAAAAAAAACAAAAATAAAAAAAATCCAATTGATGATGGCATTGAAAAGCTGAAAAGAAAGAACTGCTATTTGCCACTGCTCAATACAAATCTGTGGTTGGTTGAACTTGGAAGGGTGTACTAGTCACTATAATTGCACAACTTAGATTCATAGACGTGCTGGTTGAGAAAATTGTGCCAAAAGAAGCTTTAAAAATGGATAACATTCATTGTAATTTGCAAATTAAGAGTTACTCCATTTAAATATTTTATGGTGGTACTACTGGTCCATGAGGGCCTTTCCACACTTCCGATTATTGGGCCTGGTCTGATACGCTTCACGGTGTGGAAGGACACATAGCCTTCTATTTAGCAACGGTCTTTGGTTCATGGAGTTCCTCGGATCAAGTCAGGGACATTTAGAGATGGAAGGTCCCATTGCGGGTTCGGATTTTCATTTGGTTGCTGAAAAGAGATCGTCTGATGACTGGAGAACGACGAGACATGTTTTATCTGGAAATGATGACACATGTTAGCATTGTATGTCATCGGAGGAGGACATTGAGCATCTCTTCTTTGAATGCTCTATTGCGAGGGAGGTTTGAGTAGCTTCCCACGTGGAATTGGTGTCAGCATATGAGGATTAGTTTTTGGGAGTCTTTAGTCGGGTTAGGACATGGGAGTATCCCCACCAGGACGTGGGCGGCAACTATCTTGTGGTTTATGTGGCTTGCTTGGAATGGGTCCATATTTCATGTTGACAGGATGTATATGGAGAATGTGTTAACGCATGCTATTGAGAGTTATTTTATCTTTTCTTATTTTATATATTTTCTATTCTTTTCATCTCTATTATGCAATTTGCCCAACATGGTTTCTTCTCTCTCTAAAAGAGAATCATAGGGCCTCATGAACAATTACTTAGCATTCTATTTCCACATGGTATCAGAGTGACGGTTCTAGGATCTCGGTATCCTCGGGCCTTATCCTCATCGGCCGACCCCTTTCTCTCTCCTCAGCCACCGCTCGATGTTCCGCCGTTGTTGGTCGCCACTCAGCCATTCGCACGAAACCCCATGCTGCTTGCGGCGATGCCACCTGGTCGCTAGCACTGCATTCTCGTCCGATAGGGCCCTGCATGGTCTTGCGCGATAGGTCATTGCCGCTGGTGCCTTGAGAGGCCCTTCGTGTCACCTCTAGGGGCTTGTGGCTCTATTTTGTGCAACCATAATCGTCTAGGGCAGAACAAACGGTCTGATTTGATCATTTTCGGGGTGATTTCAGGCAGTTAAATCACCCCATCCGCCCTAGCGTACAATTGAAGTTGATGGGAACGATTATGGCATAGTCTGCACACACAACTAGTTCCCTATATGATCGTGTAAGTACCTTTAGATTGGTCTACAGCCCCAGTCGAGTTCGGTTCCAGCTGCTTTATCATCATGTCAGAAATCAAGGGTGGCATCTTCTCCTTGTCTGGTGTTTTCAAGGGCCCGATGCCCATCGTAGAGTCCATGGTTTATTTTTGTTCTATTTTTCTTTGGTTTCATGTGTCCGAGTCTTCTACTTTTTTCCGAAGGAATGCATTTAGTTGCTATTATCTGTGCTCTGTCATTTATCCCCGTTTATTTTTCCTGTTACAGTGCCTCCGTATCTCGTGTTAATTCCCTTATCCTATTCATATCTTGATTACTGTTTTCCAATGGGTGACCCAATTAATATCTTTCTTATTGAATTGATTCTCACTCCAGTCAGCTTTATTTGTTTTCTGTGGATTGCAGCAACGGATTCTGCTAACATTCCAATTTGGTAATCCTGGTTGGACAATATTGGGGAAATGTAGCCCAACAATTAACAGTGTACTGCAGTTGTACGAGCATCCGTGGTAGTTAGCTATTCCTGCATTTACAGTTGCACCACTTTGTTCCAAATCCACTCTCTTATCAGCTCCCATCTTTCTCCATAATGATGTGAGTTTAGGTTTCCATAACATTACAAGTTGTTTTACAGTCTACTTTTGTCTAAAAGTGGAGACTCTGCGGCGCTGCCCAAGAGGGGGAGTCACCTCTAATAAAAAAAAATAGAAGGAAAGGTCTAGCAAGAACGCTTGCAAAAAGTGGATGTTTGAGTTATTGAAATGTGGGATTACCATGTTACAACTTGGTCTCAAGGTGAACTTGGATTCCACTCAGGTTGAAATAAGTTGTAAATTATTTTCCTTGATTATGATTTATTTGTGGGCTTGCCTTGCAATATAAAGCATTATATTAGCAATGACATTGTGGATATGGAAATATCCTCATATTCTCTTAGATGTTGATTGACTGCAACCTTGAGAAATATACTAAATTACAATATATTCAAGGGAACTGTTTGATAATTGAAAGAACCACATTACTGCACTGACATTATCTTCATTTAGTTAATTAAATACAGTAATTACTCTTTCCATGTTACTAGTTTTCATATATCGATGGTTATGTGGTGTGTAATCTGTTTAGGTAATTGCACCTGTAAGTATCAGTGGAGTTATCCTCGATCCACCGGAGGCCAGCAAACTTCTTAGCTCTATTGCGATTGCTTTGTCGAACTGTGAAAGGTGTGACTTTAATATATTCTCGTTGTGTTATTTTGAGACAATCCACTTTTTTCCGTGGCATGCATATCCTATGTTATGAAATTAGCCGTCGTAACTGTGACATGTGCAAGCTGTTTATTATTATATCAACAATTTTATCTGCAATTGTATATGTGGATATCAGCTGCTGTCAACAATTTTTTTCTCGAGTAAAAAAAGGGGTAAACACCACTCAAAAGACCGTGGTTCAAATTTTGGGACGGGCACCTATGCCTGTTTCCCCCTCATGTTTAAAAAAAACCCACTTAATGGTATGATGGTAGTCCCGTGTTCCTACCACCCAAAACTGGAGAGGGCATCTATGCATGCTTCCCCTTCTTGTTTCAAAGGGGGGGGGGTACGCATAAGCATCCACCCAAACTATTTATTTAATAAGAGAAGAAACCAAGCTACAAGATCCTAGACTCGAAAAGAGTTTTTGCACGGAGAACAACATTTTCTACTTAGAAACACTCATCCCAGAAAATACCTCCATTGCGAGACAACCAAATTGCCCAAATCAATGCTATTGTTACAAACCTCTCATTCTACAGAGAAACACTCATCCCTGAAAATGCCTCCAAAAATTGGTTTGGTTGATTGCATTGAACCACTCTAGGCCCATGGCCATCCATGCCTCATTCGCCTGTTTACACTCGAAGAAGAGACGATCTAAGGATTTTGTATCATTATTACATAGCACACAAGAGTTGCTGATACCACTAAAGAGAGTTGACCATCTGTCCCTAGTCTGTAATCTTCCTTGCCTCAAAAGCACATGAACACTTGGATGCAAGATGTGATTTTCATGTCCCATGTACCTTCACAATCTCTGATCAACTCTACCGAGGAGGTGTTGGGCCGACTGTTCAACATAACATATGCTTTCTTTATTGAGAATGTACTATCCCTACAAATCCAGTGATCACGTCCCTCAGTCGGACCATCAAATTGATAGTAACAAGATTGGCTCTAGTATAGAAGCTTATAGATACAACTTCTGTTCATTTTAGAGTGCAATCGATGATTAAACAATAATTACAAAGCCTATGACTTAAGAACACCATATAGTATAACAGAAAAACTTCTGAAGAGTTCAAAAAAAAAAAAACTTCTGAAGAGTTTCTCTTGAGATCCTGAACTTAATCTGAAAATTTTGCAAAATAATATACAGATGCAAGTTGATCTAATGTGTGTTAGCTTTAAACAAATTAAATAAGGTTTTAACAGAGGCCCCTACCAAAGGCCCTTTAAACGGATCCGAGGCAGCGAAACCACCCCTAAAAGCCTTTGCCAGAAGTGGATCCTTTAGGGGAGTTTACCCCCCTAACCCACTCCCTCTCTCTCATGTGGGTCCCACATTTCTCTTTTTTTAAAAATTATACATCATCAATCCTATCAAAAAATAATATATTATACCATCATATCATATAAAATTTATAAACTACTCCACTTCAACTCACTTTTCCAAACTTCAATACAATCACATCACAATAACTACTAACTTTTTCAAACTTCAATACAATCATATCACAACAAACTCACTTCTAACCCACCCCCAGTTTAACCCTCTATCCAAACACCAAAACCCCAAAACGGGTTACCCTCTACCAGTTTAACCCGCCTTAACCCGCTAACCAAACACACCCTTACTGGTTCAGTGAAAGTTGGAGCCAAAGCATGCTCCACACATGCCTAAACTTCGAGTCTCGAAGTGAAACCTAGTTTCAGACAAAGCTCTTTGATAACCGAATCCAGAGGAAGCTCTTCAACAACTGTATCTGGATGAGGCTCACTAGCAATCGTGTCCGCGAACAGGAGTGGGCCTGAGGGCACTTTGCCACGTAGGCTTTCCAAAAAAGGAAAATCCATCACCCTTTTAAATCCCTTGGTGATTTCTGTGAAAACCACATCGTTTACTTCTCCGTAACTTCAACATGCACCCATGACTTTTCCGCTTCCTTGGATACTTCCATCTCCGGCTTCCAGAGTCATCGCCCAACGCTGGAATGATGACCTCCAACTCTGAAACATGTACCGACTAAGAGAGAATAGGTGGGGGCAGTGGGCTCGACTCCACCACCTCTACCCGAACACAACCCTGCCCACCTTCAACACAAGCATCGGTGGAACCACCCCTTTGACCATGACCGCAACCACCGTAGTGCTCACGTCAATGGTTGAGGCCGTTAGAGAGGACTTCCACCACCTCACCATGTCCGAGGAAAGCTTCCTTTAATGAGCCAAGATTTCATGACAGAATTGGGACCCCACGCAACTGCAGAACCCTCTTCACTTGCACCAACTAACCATCAACTAACTGCAACCATCTCCATTGCACCATATCCAATTTGCGATCGTGCATCAACAGTGCCTGAGACTGCAACCTCGATAAGCCCCGAACACAGAGAGGATCATTTTCCAGGCGAACCATATCTCTATCAACGACATCCACATCTTCCACCTTTGCTTCGACGATAGTAGCATCTTCCACCAACCTTTTTACGAGGAACTCCGAAGGACATGGACTGAAGGATGCAACCTTCACATCTTCTGCGAAGGAACGACCATCAGCGGTCCCAAAGGTCATGGAGGTGGGTTGACTGATTGAGCCCCAGTGCCCCAGCAATGGGAGCGGGACTGTGACATAATGACCATGACTCAAAGAGCAGGAAATGCGATGGTGCCCCAGCCCACCACAACCAAAATAACAGACCTCCGCCGAGCAGGTTGCTGCTCAGTGCCCATAGGAACCACAACGAAAGCACTGCGGACCCAAACCTCTCTTTTTTCACTGGCTAATGATGAGCCACCCACTCTTGCACTCTTCCTCTCGCTGAATAGCAACCATACCTTGCAAAGCTTAGGCTGCATGCCCTGAAATTATGTTCTTTTTTTTTTGACGCTCAAAAAAGGGGGAAGCACTCATAGGTGTTCGCCCCAATGCATTAAAACGTAAAGAAGAGAGTACTTACAAGATGGATGATCAAAACAAAACAAAGGCTAGATGGTATCAGATAAGAGATACCACCCACGCACGTACAACGCTACCCAGAAGTCCAATCATGACAAAAGCGTGCCGCCGAGATGCATATATTTTCCTTGTAAAACCTCTGCCGAGCAAAGAGTGCCTCGTTTCTTCCCAACCAGATGCTCCACAAACGCGCAATCGGGTCCACCAAATCCACCCTCGACCGACCCCTGGAATTAATCAAGCTGTCGCAAAACGCATCAAAGTTCGAGATATTCAGCCAACCCAAATCGTCCCAGATAGTACGAACACGGTTGCACTGGAAGAAGAGGTGCCCGTTGGTTTCCACCTCCGTACCACAGAGACCGCACATTTGTGAGACATTAGGAAACATCATAGCACATCGGTCTCTTGTTAGCAGCCGACCACGCCGAAGAAGCCATAGAAAGATACCAACCCATTCCGGTAATTTGAGTCCCCATATGAACTTGCAATGAGTCAGCAAGGTCGCGTCGTCCCCCACAGCGGGGGGAAGAAGAGCGAGGTACGCCTTCCTGGTAGAGAAAGGACCGTCCTTCCAAGCCAAGTGATCACGCCCCCCAGTGGGCGTGGGAGCATCCGAAAGAAAAGCCATCATGGAAGTGAAGTCGAGCAGACGCTGATCCGATAAATTAGCAGCGAACAAAGGGCACCAGCAGCCATCGGACCAGCAGGATGCCACGGTGAAGGATTTGTCGACCACCAGTGCGAACAACCGAGGAAACAAAGTCTGCAAAACACCCCTCCCGGTCTAATCATCCGACCAGAAGCGGAAAGAATTCCCATCGCCAAGAATAGGTTTGAATAAAGATCTGTTGCGGTTAAAAGCAGACAACACACCGCGCCAGAAAGAGGAATTGTGGCCCTCGAGCCGCCCCCGCGAAGCGGAGATGAGATCGACCCCCGCCGCCTCCCTAAGGCACTTCAACATGAAATTCTCTTCCCGACCCCACACCTTCGCCGCGCATTTGAGAAGCATAGCCTCGTTTACCACCTCCAGCCGTCTCACACCCAAACCCCCTTCCCGTTTAGGGCGCAAGACGTCCTCCCAACCCACCAAATGAACCCCCCTTCTCCCTTCGCCCTTCCTTCCCCAGAGAAAACCCCGCATACATTTTTCCAATCTCACCCGAATCCCCTTCGGCAAGCCACGCACGGATAGGAAATAAATTGGGATCGAGGAAAGCACGGATTTAAGAACTAACCGACCCCTCCTTGAGAGAAGCGCTGCGCGCCAGCCAGCCAGCCTAGCCTCCATCTTCTCAACCACCTTCCGGCAATCCCTAAGCCGGGCACGGCCCACCGACAGGGGCAAACCCAGATACTCCAACGGGAGGCTGCTCGGAGAAGAGCCCATCAAACTGGCACAATCCACAGCCTCCTCCGGCGACATAGCAAACGGAACGACTTTTGATTTGTTCCCGTTGATGAGGAGGCCCGGCATTTCACAGAATAGTTGTAGCGTAGTAGCCATACCCGAGGCATTGTCGCGGCCGCCCTCGATAAAGCATATTGTGTCATCAGCAAATTGAATAAGAGGAATATGATGGGGGCCCAAAGAGCATCCGCGCATAAGACCGGCCTCGGCCACACCATCTCATACGCGGCAAGACATCCACCGCCAAAACAAAGAGGAGGGGAGCAAGGGGGCACCCTTGCCGGACCCCCCTGCGAGGCTGGAAAGTCCCCCCAACCGGACGCCCATTGAGAGAGACGGAGAAGGAAGCGGTGGCCACACATCGCCGAACCCAAGAGATCCAAATCGCCGGGAAACCCCACCGCTTTAGCACCGACCATAGAAAGCGCCAATCCAGTGAATCATAAGCCTTTGCAAAGTCTATTTTCCACAGCAGCCCCTTCGTATCATTTCTGCGCCAAACATCGACGATCTCGGAAGCCACCGCATAGCATTCAGATATTTGCCTCCCTTGAACAAAAGCGGCCTGTGAAGGTGAAATGAGCGAGTCGAGGAGTGGCGCAAGCCTTCTGGCGAGAGCCTTAGCAATGATTAAATAAATGCCATTAGATATAGAAATAGGCCGGAAATCCTCGATACGGTTGGCCGAAGGGGACTTAGGGATCAAAACAATATTAGCCCTGTTGATTTTGTTAAAGCCTCTGTTCCCCTCACTAAATTCATGAGCAACGTCCAAGACGTCATTAGCGACCACATCCCAAAAATCCCGATAGAAAGAGATAGGGAAACCATCAGGACCGGGGGCAGCGTCCATGTTGAGATCCCAAGCCGCCCCCTTGAGCTCATCCAGAGAAAAGGGCCGGATAATCGCCGCCGCATCCGAAGGCGCAAGGACGGAAGCCCTGTGGCCAGACCACCGCCATGATCGCGAAGGTTAACGGTCAAAAACGTCCTTAAAATATGTTCCCAAAGCCACGCCCAATTCCTTCTCCCCCTGAATGAAAGAACCATTGACCGAGAGGGATGAGATATCATTAGCACGTTTTCGAGCACTGGCAACCCAATGAAAGAAAGCAGTGTTCGCATCCCCATGTTTGATCCATCTCAGGCGCGAGCGCTGGCGCCACTCGATTGCCCTTTTCCTGTCTTCCGCCGAAACCACCTGCATAGCCGAAGCACGATCGGCCAACTCCTCGGGAGATAATTCCCTCTCGTTCTCTAAACGATCCAAGCGCAAAATGATGTCATCAGCCTGCCTACGAGCGATTATGCGTGCCTGACGAGTATTATATTTAAAGGACGCCAATAATTTTCCGAGGGACGAAAGTTTATGATCGAACCGTCGGGCAGCACTGCTGGCATAAATTGACTGGGACCAATGATTCCGCACAATGTCCCTGAAGTTCGGTTCCATCAACCAGCACCGTTCATAGCGAAAGTGGCCACGAGGGCGAGAAGATTCACCGGAATCCCAAATAATGGGACTATGGTCGGAGAAAGATCGCGGCCGAGAGGAAACCGAGCACAGCGGGAAGACCTCCATCATGCTACCATTCGCCAAGAATCTGTCGAGACGAGACCGGGAGGAATTATTCATCCAAGTGTAGTTAATGTCATTTGCCACCAGCCCCTCAAGAGCCAACTCCTGAATGAAATCCAAAAATTCACGGGAGCCCGGATCATGACGCCCATGACCACGGGGGCGGTCATTCGAAAGCAAGGTTACATTGAAATCGCCCCCCAAAATCCAAGGAGTTTCCCCAAAAGCCACGGCATCGTCGCGCAAATCCTCCCAAAGTTCACGTCGAGCGATATGGCATATAGGCGCGTATACGCACGTGAAAGCCAGGGAAGCATTAGAATCCGACTTTGTGAGTATCACAGAAATGGAATATCGCCCAACACGAGTAGAGGAGAGAGAGAGAGTCTCGACGACCGCCAAGCCAAAATAATCCCGCCCGAGGCGCCGACCGCATACAACGAACGAAAGGCATCGAAACTCCCAGCACCGAAGGACTTCCATAAAATTTCATCCACCCCCGATAATTTTGTTTCTTGAAGAAGGGCAATGTCACAATCCCATTCCACCAAACGTGAGCCCAAAGCACACCTACGATCTGGGTCTCCAAGACCACGAACATTCCAAGATAACAATTTCATTAAACACCAAGCACGCCCCCAAAAGCTCGGACAAAAAGCAGACCAACTCCAGACTAATCCCGAGGGAAGCGTCGCCCAAAGTGACGAAGTCCTGCTGCCTCCGCCACCGCCTCGCGAAGCAGCTGGCTTGAAGAAAGAGAAGATTCCCCAAGGGTTGGGGGTCGACGACGAGTGTACATATTTCCAAACCTGGAAGGGGAAGCAATCACAGCATTCCAAGCATTCCATGCAAGACAAGTGTGACTTGAAGAAGCAAGCATATCGCCTGATGAAGAATCCAGAGAGCCGCCACCTGTCCGAGAAACCGGAGTAGAATACGAGCCCTGGAAGTCGAGGGGAAGAAGCATACCAGCATCCTCAGGCGAAGAGTAATTCGTAGTGTCGCCCTCGGAGGTAACCGAGTTAGCCGTCATCATGAAAGGCGGAGAGATAGTTTCTTCCAGATGGACCACCGGGGAGAAAGGCACCGAGGTAATGGGTTGTGGGCACAGATAATCGGATGTCCACATAAGGGGCTCGGAAAGCATAACCGGTTCGGGTCCATCCCGCGCCAGTGCCCATAAGTCTAAGTTATCGGATCCGGAAGCAGAGATTAGTGGAAGCGCCGAGCCATGCCCCGAGAAGTCCACGTGTACAGGATTGGCCGACACAATGGATGTTGCTGAAGAATGCGAATCGACCTCGAGAAGATCCCAAGTCACGAAACGACGAACACCCTGACCCGCACGCGCGACCCGAGGGATTCCAGGCGACATCCCCGAACAGATGCCATGCACTTGTGACGCTTCGAAAATATCCCTGCAAATGGACACGTGGCGAGGAGAAGGCGAACCGTCAAGGCCCGCTCCGGAGAGCGAACCGCCACCATGGACGACCGGCGAGGGCGGGACAGAGGGCGGCGCCACCGCCGGCTCCGGAAAAGTGAATTCGAGCTTGAAGGTCCATCGCCCCAGGCATAGCTTCTCGAACAAAACCTTGCCAGCCAAAGACCTGCTTAACGACGACGAGCACTCAATGAGTAACCGAGTACACTTCCAATCGGAGCCCGGAGCAAGCCCGTCGTCCAGAACAACCAAAACCTGACCCCATACACCAATAACTTTGGATAGGAAATGCACCGTGCGCGACAGGAATGGGACTCCACGAACTTCGACCACGCAAACTTCGGACCCAATGGACGCGCCATCCGCAACACGCAGTCGCTGCCACTTAACGAGCGTACCATCGGCCAGACGAAGAAGGCTCTCCCGTTGCTCCGGGGATAGCCCACGAACACATCATCGATAATCGTCTAGAAAAAACAAATCCCCGTGAAAGTCGTCACCCAAGAGCTGAAGGGTACCTGTGCGAATCACCTCCCGACCCACTCCAGGTCGCTGCAGAACACCCACTACAGCCAAGCTCTCCGCATGGATCGCCTGCGAGTCCTCACGCGACGAAGCACCCTGCGCACGCGCTCCCTCTGTCGTTACCCCATCCGCCGGCATCTGAAGGGAGCACCCTCTCCGCTTGTCAACCCCTGGACCAGGAATAACATGCATGCGATCCTCGTTCGCCACCTCGCCGCCTTGCTGTTGCACCACCACATCGTGGAAAACCCCCGACCCACAACCCACATCAGAAGAACGTGGGGGTGGGTGAGAGGCGTTCCCCCCCACAAGCCCTTTCGAAGAGGTACCACCACCGCCATCGCGCACAACTTGAGCAAACGAGCGAGAATCCATGATAGCAGACGAACCATGAACTCGTTGACGCGACTCCGAATGGCCAGGGTGCAGGCGATTCCTGTTACCATCACCAGGTCGAGAAGCCCTGCACGAAAACATGCGATGACCTACCTTGCCGCAGAGAAAGCAGCGAGGAGGAACTCGACATGTAGAGGCGGCATGACCTCGCCCCTCACAACGAAAGCACCGCTTCCCTGCTTTTGCATGCGTGACCTTCTCCCACGCACCACCCCCGCCTTCTAGCGCATCGTTAGCTGCGCTTCCCCCGTAAGCACCACCGCGACTAGCCCTGTCTGCGCCATCTTGGTCTCCTTGGTGACGTTGAGCCCCTTGAGCCTTCGGACGCCACGAGCGCTGCTCCCTCCTCATTCTCCCGATCCGTCGACGACCCAGGAGAAATTTCCCCTGAAATTATGTTCTTTTGATTCCATCCTGCACATTCTAGAAGCGTAGGTAAAATGTTAGTTGTTGAAAGCTTCATAAAGTGTAGTAAGTCATGCACGGTGATTCAGAAGAGGTTGCAAAAAAGGTCTTTTGATAGCCTCTCAAGGCATATGTTGGTTCTGAGATTCATGAGCTATTGTATGAGAAGCGGGGAAAAATGTTCTGTTGAGACTTCTTGAGTTACTACATTATTAAATGCCAGTTCTGCATTTTAAACAGGCATCAGAAAACCATGCATCCTAGTAATGGGTGGCTTCTTACCTTTCCATTGGGAATGGGGTCCAGTTTAGTACCAGCCATGATTTTGACCATCCACTTGTTAAGTAGGGGTTCATTCACAGTTTTAAGGTACATAATCCAGAAGCCACCTTCAATAAAGATGTGAACACATTGTCCCGAGTCATCAAATGAATGCCTCCTTGATCAAGATCAGGGCCTCTTGCAGGAACACTTTCTGCAGCATGCCGAACCTTCACAAGGATGCAGAAAACTTCCAAGTAAAGAAGCAGGGATTGCCAAGTCTGCGAAACATTGATGTCACATCTAAAAGTGGCAGCACCACATGTCGAGTGCGAAGAACTATTTAGCATGCACAAGATGCGACTACATGCCGAGGACCCTGAACCTTCTTTGATGCAGATAAAAGATGCCATCAAATCCAGTGTTGACCAAATAGTCGGTCCGATTATAGGGTGCAGGGAAGTCCCCGACTGAATAGATATCTAGTCGACCAATAGTCGGCCCAACTGAATTGTCCTCCGATTATTCGGACGGAACGGTCCACTGGTATTTGATTGTTGAAATTCCTTGTTCTTTATTTTTAGTTCTTAAAGGTTACCTTTTATCATGGTATCACCACAAATGTCAAATTATATATGTAGAGATATTTCTATATTCTCAGTGTACATCTTCTTTTTTTATTTCTTTGTATCCATCTTATGTAATTTACCCATAGATCTCTCCTTTATATAAGAGCGCCTAGGGTTCTCTAGAATAAACAACTTTTCTATATTTCCCGACATGGTATCAGAGCCACGGTCCTAGATCGGAGCTTCGCTTCCTAACCATAAACCTAACATACACCTGCCGCCCCTCGCCACTCGGTCGTCGCCCCTTGCCACTTGGCCGTCGTCCCTGTTAGAAAATAACATAGCTCTGATACCATGTTAGAAAATAGGAAGCAGATACGGAAATAAAGATAAATAACTTGAAGAACACAAGAATTTTTAGCGTGGAACCCTACTCCCTAAGGAGCGGGATGAAACCACGGGAGAAGCCCTCAATGGGGCGTGTTATGCATTGCACTTTCTCATCTGTTACAGGAGGCCTGGGGCTCCTTATATAGCCTCCACAGGGCCTCCAAGTCCCACCACTGGACGATGTGGGACAAAACTGTTGGATGGGGTACCATCTCTCATACAAGACGCATACAACCAAGTACTCTAAAACTCCCCCTCAAGCTGGAGCATGCAATGCTCAGCTTGGACAAATAGAAAGAAACTCAACTCAACGCTACAGGACACTACGGACAATATCAACCCAACGCGCACACTGCTGCTGTCGAGGACGTTGCTTCTCATGCCGTGCAGGTGAGGAGGACGAACAGGCTGGAGTGTGAGTCAACTGAAGACTCGGAATCTGACCATTGAGTCTGAAACTGCGCCTGAAGTCTCATCGTCGGAGAACTGGATCTCTCCCATCTGGCTCAGAGAATGATACTCTACTCTGGAGTACTTATGATACCACATGAAAACCCTTACCCTCAATAGCATAGGGAGGAGCTGAAGGGGGCGGTCTGGGATCTTAACGTTGACGCCGCCCCAGGTCCTGATGGATTCCCCATTTCTTTTTACCGGGACTTTTGGGATGTTATCGCTATTGACGTGTTGGACGTTGCTCTCGATTTTTGTGCGGGGAATAGAGGTTTCAACAGGATTAACCGGGCTAATATGGTCCTAATCCCAAAGACCCAAGGCGCCACCCGTATTGAGGACTTCCGGTCAATCTCTATTTCCAATGGTATCTACTTAATTATTGCTAAAGCCCTAGCTAGAAGGCTTGCGCCTCTCCTCGGATCTCTCATCTCCCACTCCCAGGCCGCTTTTGTCCAGGGGAGGCAAATCTCTGATTGTTATGCGTTGGCCTCTGCGATTATTGATAGATGGCACATAAATGCTACGAAGGGGCTGCTGTGGAAAATTGACTTTGCTAAGGCTTATGACTCTTTGGATTGGCGCTTCCTTTGGTCGGTATTGAGGCGGCGAGGCTTTCCGCCGATTTGGATCTCCTGGGTCCGCCGGTGTGTTACCACCGTTTCTTTCTCCATCTCTATCAACGGCCGGCCGGTTGGGGGGTTGGTCCAGCCTCGCAGGGGGGTTTGCCAAGGGTGCCCCCTTGCCCCGCTTCTCTTTGTTTTGGCGGTCGATGTGCTGCCGCGTATGATTCATGGTGTGGCCGATGCTGGTCTTACGCGCGGCTGTTCTATGGGCGACTTTCATATTCCTATCCTGCAATTCGCTGATGACACCTTATGTTTTATTGAGGGGGATAGGCCTAATGCCTTGGGGATGGCTACTACGTTCCAATTATTCTGCGAGATGTCGGGGCTCCGCATCAATGGGACCAAGTCTAAGGTTGTGCCGTTTGCTTTGACGCCGCCGGAGGCTGAGGAGTGCTCTTCTATTCTGGGCTCTTCCCTTGGTGGCCTTCCGCTGGATTATCTTGGATTGCCTCTCTTGGTGGGCCGTGCTCGCTTGCGTGATTACCGGAGGGTGGTGGAGAAGGTGGAGGCTTGGTTGGCGGGCTGGCGCGCGTCGCTTCTCTCCAGGGGGGACGCTTGGTCCTTCTTAAATCAGTGATCTCTGTTATCCCTATTTATTTCTTGTCTGTGCGCGGTTTGTCGAAAGGGATTCGGGTGCGCTTGGAAAAGTGTATGAGGGGCTTTCTTTGGGGGAAGAAGGGCGATGGGCGCGGCGGGATCCATTTGGTGGGTTGGGAGGATGTTACGCGTCCCAAGCGCGAGGGGGGCCTGGGTGTTCGGCGGTTGGAGGTGGTGCACGAAGCTATGCTTCTCAAGTGGGCGGCCAAGCTGTTGGGGCGGGATGATGATTTCTTGCTGCGGTGTCTTCGCGTGGCGGCGGGGAGTGCTTTTGCTTGCGCCTTTGGCGGGCGTGCCCAGGGGCATGCTCCCTCCTTTTGGCGCAACGTCATGTCTGCTTTCGACAGGAACCAATCTTTTTTCAAGCCTTCTCTGGGTGATGGCACTTCTTTCCGGTTCTGGTCGGAGGATTGGTCCGGGAGGGGCGTCTTCCAGACTTTGTTCCCTAGATTATATGCGTTGGCGGGTGACAAATTCGCCTCTGTGGCTGCTTGCTGGGCTGATGGTTGCTGGTGCCCTTTGTTGGTGGATAATCTATCTGATCAACGGTTACTGGACTTCTCTGCCTTGATGGCTCTCCTTTCTGATGCTCCCACGCCCTCAGGGGGCCGTGATCATTTCTCTTGGAAGGAGGGGCCTTTCAATACGCGAAAGGCATACTTCTCTATTCTCCCCAGCGCCGCAGGGATGGATGCCTCCCTGCTCAATCACTGCAAGCTCATTTGGCGTCTCAAGCTCCCGGATCGGGTGGGTATTTTCCTTTGGACTCTTCGGCGTGGAAGGCTATTGACTCGTGACCGCTGTGCTTTGATATTCCCTAATGTTTCGCGTTTGTGCGGACTTTGTGGTTCGGAGGAGGAAACCACCGATCATCTTTTCCTTCACCGCGACCGTGTGCGAGCCATTTGGGACGACGTGGGATGGCTGAATCTTTCCAGTATAGCTGATTTCTGTGAGAGCTTGTCTGTCGCCGGGAGTCGGTCGAGGGTGGACAGGCTGGTTCCCATTGCGCGCCTTTGGAGTATATGGATGGGAAGAAACGAGACATTATTTGCTCGGCAGAGGTTCTATAAGGAAAATATTTGTATCGCTGCGTCTCGTTTTTGTCTTGATTGGTCTGCCATGTAGCGTTTTCCGAGTGCGGGGATGATATCTCTATTGATATCATCCTTCAATCTGTTTTGTTTTCCCCTTCCGCATTGTACTATTCCGCATTGTAAGTCCTCATCTCTTTACTCTTTAATATATTGGGGCGAACACCGTTGAGTATTTCCCCCGTTTTTGAGCGTAAAAAAAAATAGCATAGGGAATGGTCCTCTGCTCTGGAGTCCCTATGGCTCACATGAAAACTTCTGGCCGAAACAACCAAAAGAATGATAGGGACCCCGAACAAATGATGGCAACATATGCTCATCTGAAAATGACCGCAATCATATGCGTGTTTGAAACTGGAGACTCCGAAATATCGTCGAGTCTGAACAACTGTAGAGTCTGGAATCTGAATGGTCTCTGCATGTGAATCTGGAACATCTGAATATGACTGGAAGAAGACCTGTGACTCTACATATACTTCCCCTTTCTCCCGTACTTGTCGGAAATAATGACATCGACAATGTAGTGAGAAGACAAAGAAATTGGGGAAAGATATGAACTTGCGGCTTTTCAAATTTTTTTGTTTAAGCCGTCACATTTTTTAACATTTTTTTAAAAGCTGTTCAACCAATTTTTTTCGGCTTTTTTTATCCAACTATATATATATATTTTGTTTAAGCCGTTTCCTTTTTTTACGTCTTTTCATTTTTTTTTCACTTGCGTACGACTTTTTCTTGTAAGCGACTTTTTCCTCTTTTTCTTTTTTTTTCTCGTACTTCTCTCTCTTTTTTTGGATATTGGGCATGCTCTCATCATTTTTTTAAGTCGTTCCATTTTTTTTACGATTTTCCTCTTCTCACATTTTTTTAAATATGCGTATGGCTTTTGAGATGGGAGCGGCATGGAGGCTTGGGCACGAGGAGCGGCATCGCCGCTGAGAGGGAGGTGCAGCACTTGCTGTATGGTTTCCTGCTGATGCGAACTGGATGGGGTAAATGTCACGCGCATCGCTGGACCTCTGCGGCTGGAGTATCGCGTGCATCGCCTGAAGGAGGGACGCCAAGGGATCACGTGCTTGTTGGTTTGCAGAGGAGGTGCGACGTGCAGGAGCTGACTGGTTTGCGCGCGCCGCCATCGGTTGGAGCCTTCGCTGCCATAGGACATGGCGAGATGAAGGTGGCAGAGGGCTTAACAGGAACGCGATTCTGAGAGGAACCTTCGCTTCTGAAGGATCCTTCAGGCCAGGGGATCGCCTGATGCGCGCCTGATTCCCTAGGGGAAGATCTGGAGTTGTTGCGCACGAGGTTGGCTACGCCAACAGATGCATGGGCTGTTGGTTACCGAGGGTTGCAGCGGCTGAAGGATCTTCGAGATTTAGAGTTCGATGAAATCCTGCAAGTAGCTTGAACGTGAATGAATCACTGCCAGGGATATGAAAGTGCCTGGATGCGAGAAATCTCGCAGGAGATGCCGAATAGATCATTGAACTTGATGGCAGAACAATACTCCTCCAACTTTAATCAAACAATTGAAGAACTAAATAATCGAATCTCGAGAAAAAAACTTTCAAGAACAAATCCTCGAGAATCGAACCATGCTCTGATACCATGTTAGAAAGTAACACTACTCTGATACCATGTTAGAAAATAGGAAGCGGAAGCGGAATCGGAAATAAAGATAAATAACTTGAAGAACACAAGAATTTTTAGCGTGGAACCCTACTCCCTAAGGAGCAGGATGAAACCACGGGTGTAGCCCTCAATAGGGTGTGTTATGCATTGCACTTTCTCATCTGTTACAGGAGGCCTGGGGCTCCTTATATAGCCTCCACAGGGCCTCCAAATCCCACCACTGGAAGATGTGGGACAAAACTGTTGGATGGGGTAAATGGATCCTGGAGGGATCCATTTACCCATCTCTCTCATACAAGACGCATGCAACCAAGTACTCTAACATCCCCTAACCACTCGACCACCACCCCTCACCTGTCGACCGCTGTTCCTCGACACTTGATTGTTGTCGCTGCCGCTTCTCAACCAGACTGACCCCACCGCCGAACCGCACCGTCGCCGCCACTAGCCCCTACCGCCGGCCGCTAGCCCCTGCCACTGCTGTCCTTCCTCGACCGCCGGTTTCCGTAGTCGCCGGTTGTCCATCATTCCATCGTCGGCCTTCAGTTGGGCTAATGGATTTGAGTGCATAAGTCTACATATGCATTCAAATCCACACATGCTTGTGTAGACATTCATTCGTTCATCTATATAACCCTAGTTGTCCTCATCCAGCAACATGTCAGAAAACAAAGTCGACATACCCACCACAAGAGCTTTCAGAGGTTCATGCCTATTGTCAAGATGGACGGGACAAACTATGAGCTTTGGGCTATGTAGTTAATAAGCCTTATGAAGTCTAATGGTAAGAAACATACTCTTACTGAGGAGGAGCCGGTGGAGAAAATTGGGGTTAACGCCTCGTGGAAATCGGATGATGCATATGCCAAAGTTTGGCTTTCTGGTACAATGACGATAGAGATCGTCAATGATGTGTTACATCAGCCCACTACTAAGGCGATGTGGGACATCCTCGCAGCCACCTACTCTCAGGCGAAGAACGAGACCGAGATCCTCCAACTCCATGATATATTCACTATCAAGCAGAACGGACGACATCTTCATTCGTTGTATACATCCTTACTTGGGATGTTAGAGAAGCTCCACAACTTCACGCCTCTCACGGCTACTCCAGAGCATCAGAAGACATATAGGAATGCTACCATGGTTGGTGTATTCCTAGCGGCCCTCGACCTTGAATATGATGCTGCTTGCTCCCAGATTCTAGCCGATGCTACTATTCCTCCCATGGAGGAAGCTTTCGCTGGCTCAACAGGACTACTGTTTCGTCCACTGCCCCTAGCCAGATTTCTTCGGTAATGGGAGCCTCTCGAGGAAGAGGAGGCTCTTCTTCTTTTCGTGAGCATGTACCTTGTGGTTGAGGAGGTCGCATTCGTCATCCCTGCACGCACTGTCACCGACCATGTCATACAGAGGATACATGCTACTCCAAGCATGGTTTTTTGGCATCACCCCGCATAGTGGAGTAGGTTGAGTCTCAAACTGCTCCTACTTCAGATTAGAGGTTTATGACCTCGTAGCCAGATTGCGAGATATCATGCCTCCTGCTTCATTATCTCCATGAGCAGCTTCCGAATATGCCAATTCTTCTGCTACGGCTAGTGCCTCAGGTAGTACTTAAGCTTTTACATCCTGTCATGGATATGAGATTACTGAGTGGATTATGGATTCTAGGGCGACACATCATTTATGCGGGGACAGAGATCAGCTTATAACATATAGACATGTTCCACCAGGGAGAACTGTTATGATAGTCGATGGGACTTACTCCCCGATTACTGAATAGGGGGAGATTAGTTTGACGCCTTCGATGTGTCTACATAATGTGTTACTTGCTCTTGATTTCTTTATGAATTTATTATCTATTAGTCAAATTACGAAGGATTTGCATTGCTGAGCTATCTTTGACCCATCGTCTCTTATTTTTTTGGACATCCTTATGGGCAGAGTGATTGGTTGTGGCCATGAGCAGGGTGGTCTTTATCGCCTGATCCGAACTCCCTATGCTGGCATATCCTCCCATTCAACATGATTAGTCTCTCTTTTCACCTGACACTTACATTTTGGCCACCTCCCTCTCCAGAAGATGTGTCATATTTTGTCGCAGATCTCACCGGGTTCTTCCTTCCAGTGCGAGGCATGTCAGTTGGGAAAGCATCATCGGTCTGCTTTTCCTAGTCGTCAGAGTCGGAGCTGTAGCTCCCTTTTTGAGTTGTTCATGTTGATATTTGGGGTCCAAGTCATGTCCCTGATCACCAGGGACACATGTTTTACCATGTTGATGTTGTTGATTTTTCTCGTTTACCATGTGTCTTTTTATTGAAGAATAAATCTGAAGCAGGGAATGTGATCAAAACATTTACCAATGAAGTGCGTAATGTTTTCTCTTCCTCTGTGAAATTTGCGAGAACTGATAATGCTTTGGAATTCTGTACCCGTGCTCTATCACACTTCTTTTCATCCCGTGGAATTATTCATCAAATTACCTGTGCGTACACTTCTCAACAGAATGATGTTGGTGAGAGAAAACATCACCATTTACTTGATGTCGCTCGAAATCTTCTCATTCAAAGTCACGCCCCACATTCTTTTTAGGGCGATGCAGTTCTTACGACAAATTATCTGATGAATCATGCCCTCATCTGTCTTGGGTGAGAAAATTCCTTTCTCCATTGCTTTCCCAGAGGAGTTCTCACTTACTCCTCATGTTTTTGGCTCTGTTGCGTTCATCTACTAGTTGGCTCCAGGTCTTGACAAGCTCTCTCCTAGGGTTGTCAAATGTGTGTTTCTTGGGTACTCCAGAACCCAGAAGGGATACGATTGGCTTCATCAGACTCTGAAGATGGGGTCTACATGCCACCTACTCCTACGAATCCGTTATCTCCTCTATCTGTGCCTGCTGTACCACTACCACCACCACCTCCACCTCCTTCTACACAGTCGCATGTGCCAATTGTTCCACCATTACCAAAATTCTATACCCTTCAGCTTGCTTCTGCTCATGATCATCGCCCGTCATCCAGCACGCTCCATGTTTTTTTTGATAACAAGATTTCTAACGATGAGTCTGGAGATATATATGTGCATGGATCATTGCATGAGATTACCCTACGGATGAAGGATGTTCCCGATGACCTAGATATACCCATTGCTGTTCGGAAGCAGAAGCGTACCTGTGCCTCATATCCCCTTGCTTCCCAGGTCTCCTTTCATCATCTGACAAGGGAATTTCAGAGATTCGCAGTTGCTCTATTTGTCGTGGACATTCCACGGAATTATCAGGATGCCTTGAAGGATAGTCGCTGGCGTTTAGCTATGGAGAAAGAAATGACTGCTTTGCAATCATGTGGTACCTGGAGTTTGGTGTCTGCTTCCCCCGGGGCGTCTGTTGTCAGTTACAAATAGGTCTTTATTGTTTAACATCATACAGATGGAAGCCTTGATCGTTACAAAGCAAGATTGGTGCTACAAGGATTTACTCAGACCTACGACGTGGATTATGTGGACATGTTCTCTCCAGTTGCTCGTCACTCAATTCTATGTGTCCTTTCAGTTGCAGTGGTATGCGATTGGCCTTTATTTCAGCTAAATGTTAAAAATGCATTTTTGTATGGAGATCTACAGGAGGAAGTTTACATGCAACGACCTTCGGGGTTTGCTGCTGAGGGGGAATGCCAGAAGGTGTATAGACTCCATAAGCAATATATGGCTTTAAGCAAAGTCCGAGGACATGGTTTCAGAAGCTCTCGGACCTGATTGAAAGGCATGGGTTCAAGTGGTCAAATTTACTCTTTGTGCAGAGAACACCTAGAGGTACTGTCGCTATCATGGTTTATGTTGATGACATACTTGTTACAGGAGATGATGTGCAGGGGATAAAGACGACAAAATTTTTTTTTGGGTCGTCAGTTTGTTACTAAGGATCTTGGTACCCTAGGATATTTCATAGGGTTAGAATTTTCTAGGAATGCGCAGGGTCTTGTGATGACCAGAAGGAAGAATGTTATAGACATGCTTGTTAAGACGAGCATGATTAGGTGTCGACCCTCTACTACTCCTATGGATCCTAGCATGAAGTTATACGATGATGATACATATGAGGTTGACAGAAGGAGATATAGAGAGATGGTGGGAAAGCTCCTCTATATTACTATTACTAGACCTGACATCTCTTTTGCAGTGAGTCAGGCGAGTCAGTTCATGGAGCAGCCCTGATAGTTACATATGGATGCTATATACATGATATTGAGATATCTAAAATCTTCTCCAGGTGCAGGATTACTATTCAGGAAAGGTACATCTCTTTCTGTCTCTTCATGTGCTGATGCGACTATGTAGGGTGTCATAAGGATAGAAAGTCTACTTCGGCCTTCGCTGTGTTTGTTTGCAGTTCTCTTATCTCTTGGAAAAGCAAGAAACAAACGGTTGTGGCAAGATCAAGTGTCGAATTTGAGTATAGGGATATGACACAAGCAAGTACAAAAATGATGTGGGTTCGAGCAGTGCTAGCAGATTTGCATATAAATGTATCTCTACCCATGCAGCTACAATGTGATAATCAAGCTGCCTTATTCATTGCAAACAATTCCGCATTCCATGAAAGAACGAAGCATATTGAGGTAGACTGCCATTATACTAGAGATATAATTCAGAAGGGCTTGATTTCTACCTCCCATGTCAGTTCAGGAGAGTAAACGACATATCTTTACCAAGGCATTGCTCAGAGGATCAATTTAGAGGTGTTCTTTCAAGCTGAGCATGATTGACATCTATGCTCCATCTTGAGGGGGAGTGTAGAGATATTTCTATATTCTCCTTGTACCTCTTCTTTATTTTATTTCTTTGTATCCATCGTTTGTAATTTACCCATAGGTCTGTCATCTATATAAGAGAGCCTAGGATTCTCTGGAATAAACAAATTTTCTATTTTTCCCTGGACCTCTCTGTGACGCTTCTCGCTTGTATTTCTTCTCCTTTTCCCTCTCTTTTTTAATTGATACTTTGGGGAGGGCACCATAGCGTGCTACCCCCTCTTTTGGCTTTCAAAAAAAATATATCTTGTTGGTTGGTATTTTATTCTTGGATTCATATTAATTGATGACCGTATATGTATAGAAATATAAGAATATATGTATTAGAAATAGATTTTAAATTTAAAACTATAAAAATTATATTTTATCATGGTATCACTGGAACGCGATGTATGCGTGCATGATGGGGCTGACAGGAGAGGGGAGTATCACAGATTTCCGATGAGATATTTTTTTTTGTGAGGGATTTTTTGAGGTTGAGGCAAAGAGGGTGTTGTTTCAGTTGAATGCGGACGGGGCATCGGGTCCAGATGGCTTCCCGGTTTGCTTCTACAAGGAGTTCTGGGAGGTAGTCAAGTATGATGTGCTGGGTGTTGGCAGAGTTTCGGGAGGGTAACCGAGGGATTGAGAGATTGAACAATGCTCTTATTTTTTTACTACCGAAGGACACACCGACCAGGGTGGAGGAATACAGTCCCGTCACGTTGTCTAATGCAATATACCTCATTATCTTGAAAATCTTTGCAAACCGTTTAAGAGAGGTGCTTGATTGAATCATTTCGCCTGAGAAGACAACATTTGTGCCTGGGAGAGCTATGGCTGACGGGTTGGTAGTGGCAGCCGATGTGGTGACGGACTGGAAGAGGAACAAGGCTAGGGGTGTGCTTTGGAAGGTCGATTTTTCCAAGGCGTATGACTGTGTAGGCTGGAGATTCTTGTGGGCGTCATTAGAGAAGAGTGGTTTCCCAGAAATGTGGATCTCCTAGGATCAAGAGGTGCGTAACGACGGCTTCACATGCGTGTTGGTCAATGGCTGATCGGAGGTTTTTTTTTCTAACCTCGGAGGGGCATCAGACAGGGCTGTTTGTTGATGCCACTTCTGTTCATCATTGCGGCTGATGCTTTGGCGGTGATGATGATGATGGCTACGATCGAAGGTTGATGTTCGTGCTATAGGAGGGAGGAGATATCCATTCTGATATTGCAGTATGTCATGACACTGTTTTATTCCTTGGGACCGAGGAGAAGATTTGGAGGGCGTTGTTAATTATGGACATCTTAAGGGCTTTATTAGGGCTTAATATCGATAGAGCTAAGTTGGTGGTAGTTCCATTTGACATGTCAGAGTAGGAGATGCAGAGCGTGTCAGAGGTGTTGGATGCCCAACGGCCACATTATCAATCACATATCTGGGGCTGCCTGATGGCAGGGAGGTCCGGATCTGGGGACTAGGGAGCATTGCTGGAGCGATTGGAGGAAAGCTTAGCGGGGTGGAAGGCGAGAATGCAATCAAGGGGGGAAGTTGATTCTCCTGTAACACATTCTTTCGACCATCCCAATTTTCTTTTGCTCTACGAGGGCATTACCTGCGGGGGTGCGCGTGAGGTTGGAAGCTTTAATGAGAAGGTTTTTTTGGGCCGATGTGTGGCAGTCTAGGAGGGGCGTCCATCTGGTTGATTGGGTATGGTGACGACATTGAAGAAGAAAGGCGGTTTGGGGGTTCTGCAGGTGGGTGAGATAAATAAGGCATTCATGGAGAAATGAATGATGCGTCTCTGGAGGAAGTTAGAAGACCTGGCCTGCAGATTGCTAAAGAAGATTTACGTGATATCCATATTGTTGGAGGTAGTCACGGGGCATCTACCATTGTCTTTGTGGAAGGGAACTACATATGTGATCCCAGAGTTGACAGCTAAGATGAGACCCATTCTTGGGAGCGAAGCATGATTTCGATTTTGGCGGGATGATTGGACTGGGGAAGGAGCGGTTGGGGAGTGTTACCCGCGGCTTTTGTAGTTGTCAACAGATAAGGAATATGTGGTGCGGAAGATGTGTGGATAGGGATCATGGTCTCCGTTTTCTCATCGGTGTCGGATCAAAGGGTCGATGACTTCATGGCCCTATAGGTGGGGTTGGCGCATGTAGTGAGGACTGTTGGGTGGTAGAGATCATTACGTTTGGGGAGATGGGAGATTTTCAGTGAAAAAAGCGTATCGATTCTTCGCGGAGGATGAGGAGGACGTGGAGGAGGAGGTCGGAGTGGACATGAGGATGATATGGAGAAGCAAGGTGCCGATCAGAATCAAGAATTTTCTTTGACTGTTCATGCTCGGCATGATTCTCACCAAAGGGGCGCAAGAGATAGTTGTTGGGAGCAGAGGATGTTACATGTGATAAATGTGGGTTGGCGTTGGAAGAGGTGGAGCATCTGTTTTTCTCCCGTCCGTCCTCGTCTTAGGTATGGAGTAGGGTGAACATTTCTTGGCTTTCTGGGTACTGTTCGAGCTTCTAGAGAGATATTAGACCGGTTTGCGGATCATGAGGACAACACGCTTCCTTTTGCGCTTGTTTGGGCAATTTGCTGCACCAGGAACGTCGTCATTTTTGGGGCATATTTTTTACACTGAGAATATAATTGAACATTGTAGGTGCTATGTACAACATGAAGTTATAACACTCTGTAACTTATAATTATATATATATATCCCTTTTGAGGTGGGTCCCAAAGCGGGATGCCCCTTACTTTTTTTTTAAAAATATATATTAAAAATAAAAATACAAAACCAAATAAACCCAAATAGTCGCCCGAATACTGATAATTCTTTATTAAGTGACTCCTCTGGCTGAATACCGAATACTGACTTCTGCAACACTGATCAAATCTCAAGCCTTGAAGCAACTTCAAGAACATTCTTCGTTTACGGGAAGATTTACCATCAAATTGATTGAAGTTTCATCCGGCCTTCACCTTTTGCTGCTTGATTGTTTATACCTGATGCTATCTTCATCATGACGGGCATTTTAACATTCTTTTAGTTCCATTTTTAGCTTTATGATGTCTACAGGGATACTACCAAAATACATATACTTACTGTCTGATTCTGTTTCAGTGTCTGGCCTGCATTAGTCCCAGTGCATGATCCGTCACGTATGGCTTATATTGGCATTCAAAATATGGGCATGTTCTTCACCAGAAGGTTCGAAACTGATAAAATAGGAAGCCAAGTACCAATTAGACTAATGCATCTGGAGGGATTATTCGAGTTGTTTGTCTCCAAATTTGTAAGTGTTGCATAAATCACTTTATTTTTTTGCCTCTTTTATCCCTTTACTGCATGTTTGGCTGCCATCGTATGCATCTTGTTGACCTGCCCTTATTAATGTATGCTTTAAGTGGACTGCCAGTGTGGAACATCATTCTTAATGAGGTCCCTAGAGGAAACAAAGTGAACTGCCTATTTTTTATGCAGTTGGTACTTCAACTTCAAATATTAAAAAAACTTATGGTGTACTAATCCATGCTATTGGTTGGCTAAGAATGCACATGTTTAAGGGTGAGCATATTTGTGCCACTCGTTCGTGTGGATGTTTAATCTTAATATTGGCTCATGTGCTTATGTTTTCTAATTTTTTTGCAACTTTTCCTTTTTTAAAAACAGGAAAAATGAAAAAACTTCTGGATAAGAGGTGTATTTTACTATGTATTTACTGTTATCAATATTCTTTATGTTCTTTTTAACTCCTCTCCTTTAAAGGGGATTTTTGTACTTTCCTTTCTCCCCCTCCCCACTTATATTTGAAAGGGTAAGCAACTGAATAAATTACAGAAATTAAATGTGAAGTATTCTTCGTTGTATCGGAGCCGGTGTTCGAGGTAACATCTCTCAAAGAAGGGAAAAAGGGGGTGCTGCTCTCTCCAGTCCCTCGTCCCTGTTCCCCCTCCCTCCACTTATATTTGAAAGGGATCTCCTACTGAATAAAATAGAGAAATTAAATGTGAAGTATTCTTCATTTTATTGAAGTCGGGGCTCTAGGTAATGACTCTCGACGAAAGGAAAAATGGGGGGTTTTGCTTCTTATGAGCGCCGTCATCGACGTTGCCTCCAGCTGATTCTTTCGTCGCGTTATGCCTCTTATTTTTGACTTAATTCTCTAGCCTTCGTCATCATCGTGTCTTTTTGTGTTTTTAGCATTTGCAACTGCCGTTACCATTTTAGGCATTCACTAGACATCGTCGATTCTTGCTTCTTTTAACCATCTCTTGTATTCTCGTCAGTAGGTGATCACCAATCGTGGTTGTCGCTTCACGAGCTTTTCTCACGTACACTCACTTCCTCGTTGGTAGTAGAGGGTCGACAACAATATCTCTCATCAACGCCCTTGTCGAGCCTCTCGTTGATAGTGCAACCAACCATTGGTCTCCATCAATGCATACACCACTATTGTCTAGGGCACTGAATGCACCAATATGAATCCAGCAAAGGTTGAATAGTTGCATTGTGGAGGAAATCATTTGCTTCTAGAAGCAAACTGTGGAAAATAATGAGATAGCTCAAAAGGATCTCTTATTCAAGAGGTATAAAGGTCCTTATATAGGAGGGAACCCTAGAGAGCTCAAAATCGGGAAAATGTATAAGTATCCCTAGAGGGGTTACAATGAGAAACAAGGAACACAAATTCATCACTACTAGTAAATACATGACTAACACTCCCCCTCAAGTTGGAGCATATCTATCGATCATGCCCAACTTGAAAGTTATCCGCAAGAGGTGCTTCTTAGGTAAAGCCTTCGTGAATACATCTGCAAGCCCAAGATCTGTCATGATGTGTGATGTAGTAATCTTGCCTCCTCGTACGATGTCTCGAACAAAATGGCAGTCAATCTCAATATGCTTAGTCCTCTCATGGAATGCAGGATTCGTGGCAATATATGTAGGGGATTTGTGTCCAACAATATAGAGGAATAGAAGTGGTGACAAAAATACGAAGTTCCTGCAGGAAGGTCAATATCCACGTGATCTAACATGTTGCCTGAGCCATCGCCTTGTACTCTGCCTCTGCACTGGTTCTAGATACTACAGTCCACTTCTTGCACCTCCAAGTCACAAAATTTCCTCCAATCATCATAACATATCCTGTAGTGGAGTGTCGATCCTCGGGTGAGCTTGCATAATCAATGTCAACACAGGAAATAACATCAGTGTGGTCATTTGCCCCTAGAAAAGGCAGCGTCATGAAGATTCCTTCAAGTAGCGCATGATCTACAGAACATCCTGCCAGTGGCTGTAACATGGTTGCTCCATGTGTTGACTAGCTTTACTCACGACATAGGAAATATCTGACCTAGTGACAACGATGTAAAGAAGTTTGCCAACCAGGCATCTGTACCACATAGTATCTTCGAAAACAAGATCAATGGACGTAGAGTGTTTCTTTAGATTTGCAGGACTACCAGAGGGCTTGCATCCAAGTAATCTAGCTTTAACAAGGATGTCCAGACATTACTTCCTCTGTGAGAGATGGAGTCCCTTCGTAGTGCATAATACTTCTATGCCACGAAGTTGACCAAGGTCCTTGGTGACAAAGACCTTCTGAAGGAAAACCTTGGTCTCTAGTACACCTTCATCATCATCACATGTGACAACCATGTCATCCACATAAACAACAAGTATGACAGTACTAGTTGATCGTCTTTTGACAAACACAAAGTAGTCAGAGGTTGTTCTCTAGAAGCCAAGAGTACTGATCTCGGTAATAAGTCTATCCTCTTGGGCTGTGCTTTAACCCGTAGATTGCCTTGCGAAGTCGACATATACACTCCCCCTCGACTTCGTAACCAGGAGGCTACATCATGTAAATCTCCCTCTCGAGATCGCCATACTGGAAAGCATTCTTCACATCAAGCTGAAAGATAGGCCATGACTTGTTTGCTGCCACTGAAAGAATAGTCCGTATAGAGCCCATCCATGCAACAAGAGAAAAAGTCTCGAAATAATCAACTCCATATGTTCGCATAAAGCCTTTAGCCACAAGCCAATCTTTCAATCTGTCAATGGGCTCGTCTGGCGATTGCTTAATTGTGAAGATCCATCTGCAAGCCACAAGTATAGTCCCTTTGGGACAATGTACAAGATCCCATGTCCCTCTGGAAGTGAGAGCATCCATCCCTCTGGAAGTGAGAGCATCCATCTCCCCATTCGTTGTCTGTCACCATCCAGAATCCTGCAATGCACTATGATGGTCTATGAGAACAGAAATAGTCATGAGAACATATGCATATCTTCTGTCATTGGATGATAAACTAGCAGTAGAAGTGAAATGAGACATGGGGTGAAAAGTATATTGCCTCTTAGTTCTGCGTAGCGCGATGAAGCTCCTAATGATAATCCAGAACAATAGTGGTGGGGGCACTTGAAGAAGGCATATCATCTTGCAACAAAGGGATATGTAATGGAACAAATGGTGATGTAGACATATGCTTGTGCTTATACACAATGGGTGGAGGAGGAAGGTCCGGAAGAATATCTGTGATAGACTGAGTGAAGAAGCTAGTTTGTTCTAAAATGTTACATTTGCAGAGATATAATAACGATGCCCAGATCATAGCACCTATGATTTTTCTGTGTACGAGAATAGCTAGGAAAAATACATTTAATTGCACGAGGAGACCGTTTGTCACCCGTGTGAAAATTATGGACAAAAGCCACATATCCAAAAAATCTCAGAGGTAGAGGAAATGGTGACTCAGTTGGATGTAGTAATGAAAAAGGGGTAGAGCCATTTAGAGATGCAGAGGAGACCCTATTGATATGATGGATGACATTAAGTACATCATCCCCCAATAGGTTTTAGGGACTTTCATCTGAGTGAGAATAGAACGAGCAATGTTTAGTAGATGTTTGAGTTTCCTTTCCGCTACCCTATTTTGTTGGTAGGCATACGAACATGAGGTTTGATGGATGGTAACTTGGGAAGCAAAAAAGGCTGTCAAATCATGTGGAGTGAATTCCAAAGCATTATCAGAACGAAAAACTTGAACACTAGTGGAGAAAATATTTTTGATATAATGAAAGCAATTCTTAACAATATTATTAATCTCCGAACGTTTCTTTAAAAAATAGACCCAAGAGGATCGACTGTAATCATCAAGAAAGACAACAAAATACTTATGTCCACTCAGAGTACGGATTGAACATGGTCCCCAAATATCGCAATGGACTAAAGAAAGCGGTACTTCATGATGAGGCTCAATTTATGCAGGAAAAGACGTTCGATGATGTTTCCTGAACTGGTATGCCTCACACTCAAAATGCTTGAGCGTAGATAGTTCAGGGAACATCATGAAGATGCCTTTGCTAGAATGATGGCCAAGGCGAAGGTGCCATAGAAGAGGAACTTCAGAGATAGAAGCTGCACCAACAAAGATAGAATCATATGGGATGTCGAGGTAATAGAGGTCCTTCTCATGCCCCACTAAAAATTTGCCTCGTCTGGATGTCCTGAAAATTGCAACAAAACTCATAAAAAATAACCCTGCAGTCAGTGTTGCAAAAGTCGATATTCGGTATTTAGTTAGAGGGGTCACTGAATAGAGAATAATTAGTATTCATGCGACTATTCAGAATTATTCGATTTTGTATTTTTAATTATTTTTAATTTAAAAATAAATTTTAATACATATATTCTTATATATTTATACGTATATTATCATCAATAAACAAGAATCCAAGATAAAAGTATACATTAACAACATACATATACAAAGCTTTGATATTTTTGATAATATCATGACAAATGGTAATTCTTGAGAATTTTAAAAAATAAAAATTCAAACAGTTAACTACCAGTCGACCGAATAGTCGGCCAGTCGGTCGAATAATCGAACCCACTATTCTGTTAGGCAGATTATTGGTCGACTAAAGGTTATTCAGTCGGGGACCCCCCCACACCTCATAGTCAGATCGAATAGTTAGCCGACTATTGCAACACTGCCTACAATTAAGTTCAGTATATAACTTCTGAACAGATAATAGACTAAGCAGAAAAGCATGAGCATAATGAACTCCAGTCAGTCGGAGTTTGGAGGAAAACTCCACAGTGCCAATGGCTATTGTAGAGATATTTCTAGACTCTGTGTACTCTTCTGTTATATTTAGTTTCTTTTATCCATCTTATTTAATTTACCCATTGTCTTTCTCTATAAAAGAGAGCCTAGGGTTCTCTGGAATAAACAATCAACTCCTTTCTTCTAACATGGTATCAGAGCCACCACCAAAACCCTATCTGCCCTCCCCACAACCGCCGGCCCCAACCTCGCCACCTCCTGCAGCCGCCGCCGGCCCCGCCACCTCTCTTCTCTCTCCATCGCCGGCACCGTCCTCCCCCACCACCTCTCTCTCCACCGCCACCCCCCACTTCCCTCTTTCTCGCCGCCGACCCCCTCCCTCCCACTTTATCGCCGCCAGTGCCGCCAACCCCGTCGCTCCCTCTCCTATGGATTTGAGTGCATAAGTCTACATATGCACTCAAATCCTCGGATTTTTATGTAGACATTTGCTTATTAGTCTACAAAATCTAGTTCTTCTTCTCCGTATCCATGTCAAAAAACAAGGTCGACATGCCCTCCATAGGCGCTTTTAAAGGTCCAACGCCCATTGTTAAGATGAATGGGACGAAACGAGCTTTGGACTATGTAGTTCACGAGTCTCATGAAGTCAAATGGTAAGAAGCACATTCTTACCGAAGATGAGCAGACAGAGAAAACTGAGGTTTATGCCTCATGGGAGGCCGATGATTCGTATGCCAAAGTCTGGCTTTTCGGCACACCGACGATGGAGATTGCTAATGATGTACTCCATCAGCCCACTGCTAAGGCGATGCGGGACATCCTTGCAACGACATACTCGCAGATGCGAAATGAGACCAAGATCCTTCAACTACATCACGACATATTTACGGTGAAGCAGAATGGTCGGCCTCTACATTCGTTATATACATCCTTGCGAGGGATGTTTGAGAAGCTCTGCAACATCATTCCTCCTACGGCGACTTCCGAGCAGCAGAAGATGTTTTGGAATGCTACCATGGTGGGGGTCTTACTAGTGGCACTTGACCTTGAATATGATGATGCTCGCTCGCAGATTCTTGCAGATGCCACTATTCCTCCAGTGGAGGAAGTGTACCGCAGGCTCAGCAGAATTACAGTCCCGTCTTCTGCTACTACTCAGACTCCTTCGGCGATGGCGGCTTCCAGAGGTAGAGGAGCCTCTTCTTCTTTCCGTGTCCATGGACCTCAGTTTGCAACCTCAAGTACTCCTCCATGCACTGCAGAAAGGTCCGACAGGAAAGTCAGCGCCCACATATCGGTGTCAACCACTTGAGCCAAGGAAGCCTTCTTCGCGGACGCAAGAGCAAACAAGCGATGATAACGGTCTTCAAGCTTGCCCTCCCCAGTCCAATCATCTCGCCAGAATGGGCAGAATCTAAACATAGTACTATCCCCAACCTTGGGCCGAATCCTAGTCCCCAGCTGAGGCAGGACCCTTTAATACCGGTCCAAAGAGGGGATTCAAAGCGGGCTCTACCCGTCGCCAACATGCTCGAGACCCGATAGATCTTCCTCAGTAATCTAACGACAAGCGAGGTTGACAACCCCCAAATTCTGATCATCTACTTCGCAAGGAGGGCCTTGTTCATACACTCCACGTCTCGAATGCCCAAACCTCCGTCTTTGCGGTTCCTTGTCATATCTCCCCAAATCACTAGGTGCATCCCGGGACCCTGTTGCCTCCCGTCCAACCAGAAGAACCTCCTCATCAGGGATTCAATCTTCCTTCTAACCTTCATGACAACAATCTGGTGGAGAAGAAGAAGATAGGTATAGCGGAGAGCACGTTTTTCAATAAAACCAGCTTACCACCTCTGGACAAGGTAGTCGCTTTCCATCCCGCCAATCTTTGTTCCATCCTCATAATAACGTCATCCCAGTCTGATTTCATCAGCTTCCCCGCTACCAGAGCTAACCCCAAGTATGGAATCGGGAGGTTCCCCAAGGGGCAGTCCGTAGCCGCCACCACATTATTTCGCTCCGCCTCATTCAACCCAAAAGTTATCACCACCGACTTGCTCTTATTAATCTCTCACCTTGCCAGGTTACCAAATATCTCAACCAGCTGCTCTGCATTCGCATTTTGCTCATCTGTGCCCCCGAGGAAGATGGTAGTGTCATCCGCATACTGTAGGATAGGGATGGAGATTTTTTCCCTACGGTAACCTTCACACCATCCCGCAACAACCGCTTGTCTGAGAAGGACCCTCAGCGCATCGACAATCAGTACGAACAACAACGGGGCTAGCGAACACCCTTGCCTAACCCCTCTTTGTGGCTGAAAGAACCCCCCCTCTGGCTTCCCGTTCACAAGAATCACATAAGAGGATGTAGTAACTCATCTCTTCATCCAATCCACCCACAACTCTGGGAAGCCCCACCTGCGTAGTGAGACCCAGATGAACCCCCGGTCGACCCTATCATATGCCTTCGCGTAGTCGATCTTCCACAACACTCCCCTCGCCCCTGCCCTTTTCCAATCCAGGCAAATCTCGGATGCCATCACAAGTCCATCCGCCATCTGTCTCCCTGGGATAAATGCCGATTGACTCTCCAGCACCACAGAACCCAAGACGCACCTCAGTCTGTTAGCAAGGAGCTTGGCCACTATGAGGTATATTGCGTTAGAAAGGGCCATGTGCCTATAGTCCTCAACAGACGTGGGGTTACCCTTTTTCGGCAACAGGAATAGCAGCACCCGGTTGATCTTTTCAAATCCTCTGTTTCCCTCCCTAAACTCGTTGAACACCTCTATAAGCTCCGTCTTCAAAAGGTCCCAGAACTCACGATAGAAAAGCACCATGAAACCATCCGGGTCCAGTGCCCCGTCCACATTCAAGCTTCAAACTGTTCGCTTCACCTCCTCCAAGAAAGGAGCAATCAAGCTCCCCGCCTGTGCTTCCGAGAGGGTCTCCACACCTCTCCCAAGCCGCCCCCAGCCACTCCCCCTTCTCTTCCTTGTAGCTTCCATGAAGTAGTCCTTCAAGGCTTTCCCTATCGCTGCCTCCCCTGCTATACGGACCCCCCACCTCCACCTCATGCAAGAAGTTTCTTCGTCTTCGATCCGAGGCCATGGAGTGAAAAAACCTCGTATCGGCGTCTCCGTCCCTGAGCCACCGTTGCCTTGACTTCTGACGCCATTCCACCTCTTCTTTTCTATTTTCCAAAAGCAAGTCTTCAAAAGCCCGTTGCCTCGCCTCAATCTCAACCTGAGTAAGCCCCTTGTCATCATCCACTAAGTCCAGCCCGGTGACCTCTGCTTGCAACTCCACCCTCTTAGCCCTACTCCTCGTCTTGACTTCCCTCCCATATGAGGAAAGAAAAAATCTCAAGTCCCGAAGCTTCGCAACCAATCTAGCCACCGCAGTGCCTTCCGTAACTCCCCTCCTTCACTGATCCGCGACCAGCTCCCTGAAGCCTTCCTCAAGCAGCCAGCTTCTCTCAAACTGAAAGAAGAACCTATTCCCCTCGTCCTCCCCAGACGACCAAAGGATCAAAGTGTGATCCGAGTGAGCCCGCGGGAGGGCCCAAGCCCGTGAGAGCGGGAACTTATCAGTGACCGACAGAGAGAGAAGGAATCTATCCAACCTGGACCTGGCCCGCTCATTCCGCCAAGTGTACTTGCATCCAGCAACATCAGTGATAGATAGCCCTATGTTGTGAGGAGGCTGTCGAAAATCCTCGGAGCCCGGGTCTTTGCACCCCCCCCCCCGCACGGGGCCGATCTTTCAACAGTAGGGTAACTTTGAGATCACCACCTATGAGCCTCACATCGTCCGGACTCTCAGAACGAACCTGCTCTAGCTCCGCCGCAAAGGATTTCCCTCCGCCACCAGTCGGACCGTAGACATTCGTGATCCGCACACACTCCCCATTGTCGCACCGCCTAAGCAGCACGGATAAGCAGAACTGCAACCTGGATTCCTCCAGGAGGTCGAACAAGTCCTTCCAGCCAGTCATCATCCTGCCTGACGCCCCCTGGACGCCATCTGCACCGTATCAAATCGGCTGCCCCCTTCCAGATCCCTCGAAGTCGCGTCCCTCCCCGCCACGAGCTTGGTTTCTTGAAGAAGGAAAACATCTGTCCTAGCCTCCAAGATGAAGTTCATCACCGCCATACGCTTCTCTGGCCGACCCATCCCCCTAACATTCCAGGAGAGGATCTTCATCGGCTTGAACCGCTCTCTGAAATCCTCGGCGGAACCTGGCCCAGGCGCTCCGCCACCGCCCTGTCCAGGATTCGAAACCGGTCCAAGGGGACCTGCAACGCTCCCCCAACCGCCAACCTACACCTGCCGACGCTCTCTTTCTCCGCTCCTACGACCCCCTTGCTAGCCTCATTCTCTTCTCCCGTCTGCTGCTAGTTCGCCTAGCGTAACAAGCCACGAATCTACTCCCGACACACTCCTCCGTCTCTAACTCCACAGAGCACCCTTGAGGCGTTGCAGAGAGCAAAACGTTACTGGATTCATCGATCGACAACGAGGCTCCTTCAGCCACCTTTGAGCTGACCCCTCGTTTCACCACCCGTACTGGCAGCAGAATCCAGTTCCCATCCAAGCAAACCTCTAAGACCGGGTCTATTGAGGCCGCCTCCTCCGCCCCTATCAGCATTCGACCCCCAGCAATCAGTTTGAATGCTTCGTTATGTTTTCCTGAGATCCCCACGATCACCTCCCCTTCCCCCTGACCCGCCAGGGTTGCGCTGTGGCCTTCCTCCTGCGAGTGACCATCGAGGACATCCTCGGAGTTGTGCTCTCTTCCCTGCTTTGTCCTTTGACTGGGCGATCGCCTCCACGACCCGCCATCCTGGCCGGGTGGATTCCGAGACTGCTCCACTTCTGAAACTTGGGCTTCACATCGAGAGATCCGCTTCGCCTCACGGGCCAAACCGAGGCACCCATAGGACACTCCCTGCGGCTCCTCCAATAGGATCGGGTCTGGAATTGGATGATCCGTCAGTCCCAGCGATCCGTGACAAAAGATTCTAGAACCGAAGATGGCCCCACCCTTTGCCAACTCCAGGGCTTTACAACGCCCCAACCCCTGGAAGGTCCCGAAGCGAATCCCCCCCGTGTACCGAGGGCTCGCACCCTTCTGCAGCGCCTCATCGACTTCCTCCACTTCCACTCTCGGGGCGGCACACACTGACCGAGTAGCCACCCCCACAACCTCTGACGCTCGGATCCCCCTCGAATACCGAGGTACCACCCCCTTCTCCAACGCCTCTTCGACTTCCTCCTCTTCCACTCCCGATGCGGCATGGACAGACCGAGGGACCGCCTCCTTCTCCGACGCCTCTTCGACTTCCTCTTCCACTCCCGATGCGGCACACACTGATGGAGGAACCTCTCTTACAACCTTTGACTCTTCAACTTCCGCCGGTAAGACTGACTCCAGCTCCGGCCCCGATCCCCAAAAGCATTCCCCCTTCACCAACTGCCTCTCGTCCTCTATGCCGAGATGTCCTCCCGCCTTCGCTGCATGGTCCCCTCCCCAAACTTCGCCCCGAATACCCTGCTTCAAAGTTGTCAAGTGAATGAGCATCGGCTTCCCTCTAAACCTGAGCCTCTGTCAGCCCATCTTCTCTTCGGGGAGGTCCCGCACAAGGAGTACCGGGTCCAGCGCCTCTCCAAGGAGGCTTCCTGAGGACTCCACCACCACCTCCACCAAACCTTCTAGCATATCCCGGAAGTCCTCAAAGCTTCGCGCTCCCACAGGCACCCCCGAAAGACGGATGCGGCCCACCGACCTTGGCCGCCTCATCCCATCCAACAACCGCGGCCTACACCACCTCAGAAACGTCCCACCATCTCTCGACCAACGGATCAACTCCATGGATTCCAACTCTGCAAGCCCCCGTGCCATCACCTGCCATGGCGTCAGCTGCACGACATCCCCTTTGAACTGCACCGCAGAGACCAGTTTGACATCAGATGAACCATGGAAGAGGGCTTCTCCTGGGCCTCCACCTTCACCCACCAGGATTCTGGAATGGCTCTCCCGAAAACATCCCTCCCGATTCAGTGGACAATTACGCGACCTGTGCGATTGACGGCGGCATTTGAAACAACGAATTGGCTCCCAACACTGACTAGCCCAGTGCGACGAGGCACCGCACCTGAAACACCCCTTCCCGAAAGGGTTGGAGAAAGCGCATTGAGCGGTCCCAAGAACCTTACGCCGCCCACCCCTTCTCCCCCTGGCCACCGTCCAACTTCCGACTAACCCCTCGAAGCCCCCTCCTGGTGCACATGAGCGCCATGCACCTCCATCGAGATCTTGCTGTCCTCACGAATTCCAGGCAGCAGCACCAACCCCTTCGCTCCCGCCTTGAACTCCCGCCGGAGACCCTCTTGACTCCCGGACGCCGGCCACCATGGTGAACCTACACCCTCTCGCTTCCTCCACTTCTCACGATACATCTCCCCTGAGGGATTGGGGCGGCACAACAAATCTTATATATGCAAGATGAATGCTTAAATTTAACCTCTTTCGTATTTATATTTACCATTAATATGTCCAATTATTTCAATGAGCTCTTACAATTACACCCTTAAACATATAATAAACTGCGTGTGAATTTGAATTCCCATATAAGATTTTTTTGGGGGATGAGGGCGCTGCCACTGCAGCGAGACCCCCGTACTGTAGGGTATGATGGCACATGGGGACATCCGACCGTTCTTCTTCTGGGTTCAGTAGAACATACGGTTAGGATTCAAATCATATGATTCATATCAACAACCTAGATATCTATAATGACGACCATAACTAATCCCTTTTTGATAAATATTTTAGTAATAATTTTAGCCAATGATTTCTGTTGGGAAAATAAGAGACTTGTTTATTCCATACACCCTAGGCTCTCTTATATAGGAGAGTAGCCTATGGGTAAAATGCATAAAGAGTCCAATGGGGAAGAGAAAACACGAAACGGTACAAAAGAGAATAACATATATCTCTACACTCTCCCTCAAGGTGGAGCATAGATGTCAATCATGCTCAGCGTGGACGAATACTTCTGGAACGGCCCTCGAAGTAACGCATTGGGGTAAAGATGTCTACAGTTTAGTCCCCTGAGCTAACATGGGATGTAGAAATAAACCCCTTCTGAATCATATCCCGTATGAAGTGACAATCAACCTCAATGTGCTTGATTCTTTCATGAAATGCTGGATTATTTGCAATGAATAGAGCAGCTTGATTGTCACATTCCAGAGCCATAGGAAGAGGGACTTTTATATATAGATCTGTAAGTACAGCCTTCACCCACATCATTTCTGTACTGACCTGGGCCATAGCCCATATTTAGATTCAACACTGGATCTTGCTACAACCGTTTACCTCTTGCTTCTCCATGAGAACAGAGAGTCTCCGACATACACAACAAATCCAGTGGCGGACTTCCTATCTTAGGACATCTTGCATAATCTGCATATGCACATGCTGAGATAGTAATCTCGTTGTTTTTCTTAAAGAACCGACCTACACCTGGAGATGACTTAAGGTACCTGGGTATCATATGTATAGCATCCATATGTACCTGACGTGGTTGTTCCATGAACTGGCTCACCCGACTCACAACAAAGGAGATATCGGGTCTGGTAATAGTAACACAGAGAAGCTTGCCCACCAGTTCTCTGTATCTTCTCCTATCCACCTCATCAGTGTCGTCATCATATAATTTCATACTGGGATCCATGGGTGTAGTGGCAGGTCGGCAACCAAGCATTATTGTTTCACTCAACAGGCCAGTGGCATATTTCCTCTAGGTCATTACCAGCCCATCAGGATTTCTGGCGAATTCCAGTCTCAGAAAATATCTAACTCCAAGGTCCTTGGTGACAAATTCACGACCCAGTATTTCTTTCGCCCTCTGAATCCCTGTTCATCATCACATGTAATCAAGATATCATGTACATACAACATAATTGCAATAATACCTTTGGGTGTCTTCTGTACGAACAAGGAATGATCTGCATTGGAACGTCTGTACCCCTGTTTTTCAAACAGGTCTGAGAGCTTCTGGAACCAATCTCTGGGGCTCTGCTTAAGGCCATTGATAGCCTTATGAAGTCTACACACCTTAGAACACTCCCCCTCAACAGCAAAACCAGGTGGCTGTTGCATGTAGACTTCCTCCTGCAAGTCACCATATAAGAATGCATTCTTGACATCTAATTGGTATAGTAGCCAATCACGAGTAACCGCAACAGAGAGGAGGATCCGTAGGGTGGAATGGCGAGCAACCGGCGAGAATGTATCAAGATAATCCACCCCATATGTTTGTGTAAAGCCACGAGCCAAGCGTGCCTTGTATCTGTCAATGCTGCCATCTGCATTCTGCTTAACTGTAAAGACCCACTTGCAGCTCACTGTAGACACATCTGTGGGTGCAGTAATAAGGCTCCAGGTACCTCTTGACTGAAGAGCAACCATTTCTTCTTCCATGGCTAAACGCCCTCGACTATCCTTCAACGCATCTTGGTAATTCCGTGGAATATCTACCGCCAATAATGCAATGACAAAGCTCCTGAAATCTCCAGTTAAGCGATCAAAAGACACAATGGATGCTATTGGATATGACACGCATCTGCGTTTCTGCTTCCGAAGTGCAATAGGTAGATCCAAATCACCTACCTCCTCATTTGGCCTCTGTAACACATCCTGCTCAGGGAAATTATCAGATCCATCAATATTGATAATATTCTCAGAATATACCTCAGGCGGACTAGATGATGAGCGGCGACCATGAGCAGAAGCAGGCCTACAGGTATAGTGGAATGGCAATGGGGAAACAGGAACAATAACATGAGGTGTAGGGGATGGTAGTGGTGGAGATGGTAGTGGTGGAGGTGATGATGGTGGGGGTGGTGGTGGAGGAGGTGGCATGTATATAGCTTCAGTAGTGCCAAAGGATACCAACTGATCACCTGTAGAAGAGAAGTACATAACGAACTCAAAAAATGTAACATCAACACTAACAAGATATCTCCTACGCAGTGGATCATAGCACCTGTACCCCTTTTGTGTTATGGAGTACCCGACGAAAACACACTTGACATCCCTAGGAGAGAGCTTGTCAATCCCTGGAGACAACTGGTGGACAAAGGCAACCTAGCCAAACACAGGAGGAGTGAGGGAGAACAATTTTTTTTGGAAAAACAAGGGAGAAAGGAATCTTCTCACCTAAGACAGACGACGACATACGATTAATGAGATAACATGCCGTTAGAACAACATCGCCCTAGAAAGAATGAGGGGCATGGCTCTGTATGAGAAGCGACCTGGTGACATCAAGTAAATGACAATGTTTCCTTTCTGCAACCCCATTTTGTTGGGAAGTATATGCACAGGATGTTTGGTGGATAATCCCTTGAGTTGAAAAATAATTGGAGAGAGTATGAGTGCAAAATTCCAAGGCATTATCACTTCTCACAATCTTTACAGATGCAGAAAAACAATACGAACTTCATTGATGAAATTTATGATAATATTCCCCACATCAGATTTATTCTTTAACAAAAGACCCAAGACACACGAGAGAAATCATCCACAGTAACCATATAAAACCTGGGTCCCTGATGATCAGGAACACAACTAGGACCCCAAATATCGACATGAAACAACTCAAACTTAGAGGTACTACTCCGACACTGACGACTGAGAAAGGTAGATCGATGGTGCTTTCCCAACTGACAAGCCTCACATTGGATGGACGTGTAGGTGAAACATGGGGTAACATACGATACAGTTTCTGAAGCGGTAGATGTCCAAAGCGCAAGTACCACAGTAATGGGGAGATAGATCCAGCAGGTAGAGAGGAGGCTCCAGCATAAGGGGTCTGACTGAGACCATATAGGCCGCCTTGCTCATAGCCACACCCAATCATGTTTCCCGTAAGGATGTCCTGAAAAATGAGAGAAGATGGATAAAAAATTGCTTGACAATGTAAATCCTTTGTAAGTTGGCTAATGGACAATAAATTCATAGAGAAATCAGGTGCGTGCAGCACGTTCTTGAGGTGCATTGAAGGTGTCAGGCTAATCTCCCCCTGACCAGTGATAGGAGAATGCGTCCCATTGGCAATAACCACAGTACGGCTTGGAGGGACCTGTCGGTAGGATGTAAGTAGGCCTTGATCACCACACAGATGATGTGTGGCACCGGAGTCCATAATCCACTCTAAAGTATCTGATCCACTACTGCTAGTAAACACATAAGTGCTACTTGAGGTACTGGTGGATGCAGAAGCAGCAACATCGGGGTGACTATCAGAAGCAAGTACTGATGCAATTGGGCCAGATGGAGGAATAATGCCCCTCAGACGGGCTACAAGGTCATCAAAGCGCTGATCTAGAGATGAAGCAGATGGAGGCTCAATCTGTTCAGCTACTCGCGCGGAAGCAGGAAATCCATATTTGGAGTAGCACGTGTGTTCAGTATGCCCAGAATGGTGGAAAAAGGTGCATGATGGCCGAACACGACCCCCTCTACCCCGAGGTCCACGACCACGGGATGATGATGACCTCCACGACCTCGATTCGCTGCCATGGCTGAGGCGGTCTGATTTACAGTGGATGAAGGGACAGTAATACGGCTCAGTCTGTGAAATGCTTCCTCCATCGGAGGAATGGTGGAGTCTGCCAAGATCTGGGAGCATGCAGCCTCGTACTCTGGATCTAGAGCCGCCAGAAATACACCAATCATAGTGGCTTTCCGGTAGGTCTTCTGTTGCTCAGGGGTGGCTGTGAGAGGCATGAAGCTGTATAGTTTCTCAAACATTCCTCGTTTAGATGCGTACAATGAGTGTAGAGGACTTCCATTCTGCTTGATAGTAAAGATGTCATGCTGGAGTTGCAGAATCTTTGTCTCATTCTTTGCCTGGGAATATGTAGCAGCCAGAATATCTCACATTACTTTTGCAGTGGGCTGATGGAGAATATCATTGGCAATCTCAATTGCCAGGGTTCTTGATAACCAAACCTTGGCATATGCATCATCTGCCTCCCATGAGGCATTGACCTCAGGCTCTTCTTTGGTAAGAATGTGCTTCTTTTTTTTGAAGCTCAAAAACGGGGGACGCACTCGTTGGTGCTCGCCCCATAATTATTGAAAAAACAAAGTTGAGAAGAGACTTACAGCGAGAATGCGGAGAGAAAAAGGGAGAGAGAAGAGACCCAAAGAAAAACCGAAGGTATCACAATACGATACCTCCACAACAGCAAGGACCCCCTAGGCAACAAACCAATCACAGACCATACGAGAAGCAGAGATGAGGACGTTTTCCGAGTAGAATCGCTGGCCAGCAAACAGGGCTTCATTCCTAGCAATCCAGATGCACCATAGCCGGGAAATAGAAGTGAGAATGTCGTTCCTACTCCTCGCCCGAGAACGAACCAAGCAATCGCAGAAGGAGGCGGAGTCCGAGACGTCAAGCCAACCCAAGTCCGCCCAAATGTCTTGCGTTTTTCCACAGCGGAAGAACATGTGGTCAGTAGACTCGTCCTCCAGATTGCACAGACCACAGGTAGGCGAAACCGAAGGGAAGAGAACAGAACACCGGCTGCGAGTTAAGAGACGCCCACGACGGAAAAGCCATAAGAAGATACCAATTCGTTCGGGAACCCTGAGGCCCCAAAAGAATTGACAATCCCGAAGCAAAGAATCATCAGCCACAACCAAGGGCGGAAGAAGAGCCCGGTAAGCCTCGCGAATGGAGAAGGAGCCGTCCTTCCAACATAAGTGATCGCGACCCACAGAAGGCGAGGGCGAGTCCGCAAGAACCTCCAGTAAAGCCATGAATTCCAATTGGCGCTGATCGGAAAGGTTGCCCACAAAACTGGGCCCCCAAGCAGCCCCATCCCAGTAAGAAGCAACCCTCGCGTCTTTATCGTCCACCAACGCGAAGAGGCGAGGAAAAACATCCTTAAGAGGCCCCCTACCAGTCCAATCATCGCCCCAAAAACGGATGAGCGAGCCATTCCCCAACTTAGTGACGAAAAGAGCACTGTTACGGACCATAATATTCCCAATATCACGGGCGAAGTGAGAGGGAGAGCCCAAAAGGCGAGCATCCAAACCCAAACACCGGTCGACCCCCACATCCAACCTCAAGAAATTAATCATTACATTATCCTCCGGACCCCAAAGGCGAGTCACCCATTTGAGAAGAAAAGCCTCGTTCACGACATCCAACCGCCTCACCACCAGCCCCCCCTCCTTCTTTGGCCGAGCCACATCGTCCCAAGCGACCAAAGGAACGCCGCTACGCACAGCCCCCTTCTTTCCCCAAAGAAAAGTCCTCAAACAAGAGTCCAACCGCCGACGGACCCCCTTAGGCATACCTTTCACAGAGAAAAAGTAGATAGGCATAGAAGAAAGAACGGACTTGAGAAGAACCAAACGACCTCCCCGAGAGAGGATAGCGGCACGCCAGCCAGCCAAGCGAGCAACCATGCGATCCACCAGCGGCTGCCAATCACGTAAGCGTGCCCGTCCCGTAGTCCACGAGAGCCCAAGATAGTCCAGCGGAAGAGCACCCACGGGACAACGCAAGATCCTCGAACAGATGTCAACCTCCTCAGGGGGAGTGTAAAAGGGGACCATAGAGGATTTATTATAATTGATGAGAAGCCCCGACGCCTCACTGAAGAGCTCCAAAGTGATAGCCATCCCAGCAACATTCGACGCCCCGCCCTCGATGAAGCAAATGGTATCATCCGCGAACTGAATAATCGGCATAGAGAAGGGCCCAATGGAACAACCACGGGACAGACCAGCCACAACCACGTTATGAATCATGCTGGATAACACATCTGCGGCCAGAACGAAAAGTAAGGGAGCAATGGGGCATCCTTGCCGAATTCCCCGGCGAGGCTGGAAAAAGCCCCCCGCCAAGCGGCCATTGAGAGTAACCGACAGAGAGGCAGTCGAAACGCAACGTCGCACCCACGAAATCCATAACGGTGGGAATCCCCGCCTCTTAAGAACAGACCATAAAAACCTCCAATCCAGAGAGTCATAGGCTTTAGAGAAGTCGATTTTCCATAGAATCCCCCTAACATCGTTTTTGTGCCAAGCATGGATAATTTCGGACGCCACCGCATAGCAATCACCAATTTGCCTACCCTTAATAAAAGCCGCCTGGGAAGGCGAGATGAGCGAGTCAAGAAGCGGAGCCAGCCGTCGAGCCAAGACCTTAGCAATGATAAGGTATATGGCATTTGAAATGGAGATTGGCCGGAAATCTTCAATGCGGTTGGCAGAAGAGGACTTGGGAATGAGAGCTATAATAGACTTGTTAAGCTTATTAAAACCGTTGTTGCCAGAGCAAAATTCGCTAGCGACCTCCAAGACATCCTGGGAGATGACATCCCAAAATTCCCGATAGAAAAAAACGGGAAAGCCATCCGGTCCCGGGGCTGCGTCAGAGTTAAGAGCCCAAACCGCCTCTTTCAATTCCTCCAAAGTAATCTGACCAATAAGGAGATTTGCATCCGCCTGAGGGAGCATAGCGGCGCCCCTACCCGACCATCGCCACTGACGCGTAGCCCTGCACCCATACCACTCCTTGAAGTAAGCCGACACAGCCATACCCAACTCCCGCTCCCCCTGCACCTGAGAGCCATTAATAAGCAAAGAAGAGATAGAATTGGATCGCCGGCGACCCGAAGCGACCCTGTGAAAGAACGTGGTATTAGCGTCACCCTCCTTTAACCATTGCAACCGAGAACGTTGGCGCCATTCAATCACACGCTTCCGATCCTCAAGCCTCACCTTATCCATAGCATTGGCGCGAGCAAACAACTCATCCTGATTAAGCTCACGATCATTCTCAATACGGTCGAACCGCAAAATAACTTCATCTGCCTCCACGCGAGTGGCAATGCGGGCAGAACGAATGTCCTTTTTAAAAGACGCCAGCAGCTTCCTGAGAGATGAAATCTTAAAATCAAATCGACTAGTGGCACTGCCAGTTGGTGAAAGCTGAGACCAATGTTGTCGCACGAGATCGCGAAATCCAGACTCCAATAGCCAAGAGCGTTCAAAGCGGAACATGCAATGCGGACGGATCTCCTCCCCATTCGACCAAAAAATAGGATTGTGATCCGAGAAAGATCGCGGTTTCGAGCAGACAAAACATAAGGGGAAACAATCCATCATAGAGTTATTTGCCAAAAAACGATCAATCCGTGACCGCGAGGAGCTATTCCGCCAGGTGAAAGAAATATCGTTTGGAACCAACGATTCAAAAGCCAAATCGTTAATGAACTCCAAGAAATCCGAGGAGCCCGGATCGAGACCACCGCGCCCACATGGGCGATCCTGAGCATGCAATGTTACATTAAAGTCCCCGCCAATCAGCCATGGAATGTCTCCAAAAGCAGCAGCATCCTCCCGAAGGTCCTCCCACAGTTCACGACGGGCAACATGACAAATAGGGGCATAAACACAATAGAAGGCCATACAAATATTAGTCCGCCCGCAAATTAACATCACCGAAATAGAGTGACGGCCCAGCCTACACGACGAAAAGGAGAAGCGCGACGATCGCCAGGCCAAAAAAGCACCTCCCCTAGCACCCAAAGCATCCAGTGCACGGAATTCGTTTATCTGTCCAGCCCCAAAAGAACGCCACATAGCATCGTCCATAGCCGGCAGCTTCGTCTCTTGTATGAACGCGATATCACAAGACCATTCAACAAGGCGCGCGCCCAAAATGCGCCTACGATCCGCATCACCCAAGCCACGAACGTTCCAAGATACAATCTTCATCAAAAACAGGAATGAAAGCCCAAAAACGGAAAACCCCCAAAAAAACACCAAAGTGTAGTGGTGCATTCAAGAACCAGAATGGCGCTGGTCAGCCAAGGGATCAAGGCCAGCCGCCTCCGCAACCGCCTCGCGTAATGATTGGCAAGTAGAAAACACAACGGGACTGGAGAAAAAGTGGCGCCTCCGAGAGTAACTTCGGCCATAACGGGACGTAGGAGAAAGTCCCACCACCACAGAAGAATCACAAATAGGGGACGACGCCGCGCCATAATCAGAGAAAAGCGGATCCAAGATCGCCGGGATAGGTGGCTGACCCACAACAACCGGATGGAGGACCACAGCGTCCCCACCAGCTCTCGAATGAGAAGTATATTCCGAATAAAGAAGCAGCGGCTGAGACACCGGAGATGAAGGCGAAAGCGGACCTTCCAGGTGACCGGAGAATGGCACCGCTCTAATAGGGCGAGGGCATACCACTTCGGGATCCGTAATAAGATGATCCGAACCGAGAAGGAGGTCCGAGCCCGATTGCGGATCCGAAAGGAACTGCTCCGAAGAAACCTGAAAGGGGGCCCAAATAGAATTTACCAAAGGGTCATAAGGGATAAACGTCCTGACCTGGGAGGGGACCACCTGCAATAAATCCGCCGGCATAAAGGAAACTTCATGGGAAGACGAATCGATGTCCAGAACAACAGCATCTGCAGACAAAGGGATATCAGGGATCTGAACCGCCACCATATCTTGGAAGGTCCCCCTCGGTTGCGGGAAACGAAGAGCCTCCTCACACGCACGTGATGAATGTGCCATGCAAGGCGCCGCTTTGGGAAAGGCCCCAGAAAGAACCACGTGGCAAGAAGGAGATGAACCGACACCCGCATGCACCTGCTCCCGGCTTGCCGGAAACACGTCTGAAAGTCCCTGCCGACCCACCTCCGGAGAAGGCGGAGCCGACCTCACCGGCGAAGGAAAAAGAGAAAGCTCCCGGGTAAAAGTCCAGCGACCCAAAGACATCTGATCAAAGCGGGTCTTCCCCGCCAATTCAGCAAAAAATGCTGACGGAGCCTCGACCAGCACGCGGCAGCACCGCCAGTCAGCACCAGGAGCGAGGCCGTCATCAAGGATCTGAAGTACTTGCCCCCAGCTGGAGAAGGCCTTCGAGAGAGCGTGCACCGTCCTAGAAAGGAAAGGCACCCCCCTCACCACAGCTACCCGGACCTCCGTCGAGAAAACACCACCGTCAGAAACCCGCAAGCTACGCCATTGTACCCCAGCAACACCTTGGCAATGAATGAGTCTCTCCCGTTGCTCCGGGGAGAGACCTCTAACACAGCACCGCACGGCATCGAGAGAGAGGAAATCCCCCCCAAAACCATCGCCCAGGATTACCATCGTATCAGCACGAATAGACTCCCAGTCAGCAACATTACTCCGAAGCACCCCAACCAGGACCGAGAGTGCAGAGGCCGGGCCCGTACGGGCTGACGAGCCCTCCGCCCCCGCCATCCCCGACACCAAGACCTCCTCAGCAGGCCCAGCCCCCCCCGCCGAACCATCCGCAGAAACCTCCCCCACCAAAGAACACGAATGCTCCGGCAACTTCGGAAACACCACACCACCCACCAAGGCAGGCTCCGCACCCTTGTCCTCGACCTCCGGACCAGCAAGAGACGCACCCCCAGCCGCTTTGGAGCCATGCAAAGCCGAACCTGAGGAAAAAATAGGAGCCGAAGGACCCACTACCTGAGCATCACCAGCAACCCCATGCAAGGGAGGGGAAGACCCCCCACCCGCCACCACCTGGGCGAAGGAGCGAAAATCGCGACCACCAAGCTGGCGAGTAGCACCATCACGCACGGGCTGGGCAACAAACCGCGACCCCGGAGCAGTCGAAGAAGACCAGCAGGAAGCCCGCCGATGGCCAAGCTTCCCACAAAGAAAACACCGAGGGGGAGCAAAACACTCGGACGCAGAATGGCCCCGAGAATCACAGCGGAAGCACCGCTTGCCCGACTTAGCGTGGGAAACCCGGGTCCATCCGCCATCGCCGTCGTCAGCCATTGTACCATGTGACCGCGAGAGAACACGGCGCTCCCCGAAGAAAGGACCCCCAGCACCCCGCGCCTTAGGTCGCCACGCCCTCCGCAACTGTGGAAACCACCCAGCGCCAAAACGCCTGCGATAAACATCCACACGTCGCTCACGACCAGACTCTCGAGTCCCATCAGCCGTACGCCCCCGACCATCCCTACGCACTTCGCACGCCCTACGTACCCCGCTCCCCATCCCACTTCCGACCTCTTATTACCCAAGCATCAAGAATGTGCTTCTTACCGGTTGACTTCATCATACTCATGAACTACATTGTCCACAGTTGTAATTTGAACCATCCATCTTCACAATAGGCGCTGGACCTCTGAAGGCGCCTATAGATGGGATGTATGCCTTGCTTTCTAACATTATGATAATAGAAGACCGGGGTAGTAGACTGAAGATATGATCGTCTATACGGACATTCACGGGTTTAGTTGCATGTGTAGACTCAAGCAACCAAACCCATTATCTTGGAAACGTGAGCGGGAGTCTCCTCTATCACGAACGTACCCTAGGGTAGGCGAACCCTAGGATGTGGGACTACTCACACGCGGAACTAGGGCTAGAGCCGCACGCGCACGGGATCAAGGCTGGGGCCGCACGCGCACGGAAGTAGGGTTGGGACCGCACATGCACGGGATCACGGCTGGAGCCGTACGCGCACGGAACGAGGTCTTGGACCGGGCGACGCGAGGCCGAGCTCGGCGCTGGGACCGAGGCCGAGGCGACGCGGTGCTGGGGCCGAATGGAGGAGAGGCCGAGCCCGTGCCGAAGGTGCGGCGTTGGGCGCTGGGGGCGAGCGCGATGCCGAGCAGAGGAGGGGTCGAACGTGGGGCCTAGCGGGGCCACGAGCGCGTGATCGGGAGACGACGACGTGCGCGTACAGAGGGCTCGAAGGTGGGGCTAGGGTTAGGGTTTGGTTTGAACTTCGGTCTAGGACCGTCGCTCTGATACCATGTTGGGAAAATAAGAGACTTGTTTATTCCATACGCCCTGGGCTCTCTTACATAGGAGAGTAGCCTATGGGTAAAATACATAAAGAGTCGAACGGGGAAAAGAAAATACGAAACGGTACAAAAGAGAATAACATATATCTCTACAATTTCCTTTTGACTAGGTAGAAATTTGTAGATTGGTTTATGACATTGATATATCCTTTTTTTCATGTTCTTCTCTTCATAATACATCATAAATTACATTGTTATATATTATATGTTTGTCAGATTAGATTATTTTACCAATAAATATATTTATTATACATTTTGTAATTATTTTCCTATGTAAACTGAGGCTTACTGATCTTTATTCATTTGGAGAAGGCTCATGATTCTTTCCGATGAGAGATATTGTGGAGAGTTTTGGAGAAGAGATAAGTATTTGTCCTATACATTAACCTCATAAAGGATATGTATGATAGGGCTTTATCTTGTGTAAGGACCCCGTCTGGGAAGACTGACTATTTTGACATCAACAGTGGTTTACATCAAGGTTCAGCTTTGAGTTCATTTCTTTTTACTTTGATTATGGGCGAGTTGAGAAGTCACATTCAGTATGAGTTACCTTGGTGTATGTTATTTGCTGATGATATTGTGTTGATTGATGAGACTAGAGATGGAGTAAATGAGAAGCTTGAGGTCTGGAGACATGCATTGAAGACTAAGGGATTTCGTATAAGTAGGGTTAAAACGGAATATATGGAGTGCACCTTTGATGGAAGCAATGGTGAAGGAATCGAGGTGAAGATTGGTGACGGAAACATTTAGAAGAGAGATTCTTTTAGATATATGGGATCTATTTTGCAACATGATGGGGAAATTGATGGAGATGTTACTTATAGAATAAATGCATGCTGTCTAAAGTGGAGAGGAGCCTCTGCTGTTCTATGTGATAAGAAAATTCCTTTAAAAATTGATGGAAAGTTTTACAAAGCAGATGTGAGACCTGCTATGCTCTATGGATCTGAATGTTGGCCCGTGAACTATAGACATGTGCAGAGAATGGCTGTAACAGAACTGAAAATGCTAAGGTGGATGTGTGGACACATGTAAAGATCGGATTGGGAATGATGCAATCCGAAAGAAAGTTGGTGTAGCTCCAATCGAGGATAAGATGCGCGAAAACTGCTTAAGATGGTTTGGTCATTTGCCAAGAAGATCAGCTGACGCACCAGTTAGGAGATGCGAGTGTTGGGATGTTGAGCCGACTAAGAGAGGGCGAGGACGACCCAAGAAGTGTTGGAAAGAGACTATACGAAGGGATCCTAGTTTTTTGGATATAAGCCCGAGATTGACCCAAGATAGATCTGAATGAAGGCGAAGAATCCATGTAGCCGATAATTGTGGGAAAAGGCTTTGTTGTTGTTGTTATAAATCGAGGCTTATGCCTCGACTGCGTCGAGGCTACGCCTCACCTCGTTTCTAGGGAAAACGCCTCGTTCCACCTTTGGTTTTTTGAACCTTGCTTATATGCGTTGTTAGCATTAGGCTGTATGGCAAACTTCGCCCAACAACGCTCAGATGGATGATTCTAGCGTCAACAGTGTATGCACACTGGATAACGAGCAGTATTATGATCACATCGACATCCACGACAGATCCACATGTAAATATCAGGGTGCCGGGACTTAGTTGTCTTCTGGGAGTATATATGCTCTAGGTCTTCCTACATTGCATTTGCAGTCTCCTTGTAGAGGAGAATGCTGCAATATTTGGATCGATTCTGTTGGTTGTCCAAGTAATAACCTGGAAATTGTCAACGTACCATGTATCGTTGGTTGTCCGTCTTATCTCATGGGTGCGCGAGCGGGGTGTGGTGTGCAAGGTAGAGGCCCAAGGGCCTTGCGCGGATGATACGCAATGATCTAGGAGATGATTTTTTCGAAGCGACAGAGAGCTGATGCAACATGTAGCGATGATTAAATCTTGTTGGGAAAAGAGAATGAGTTGATCTATTCCATAGCCCTAGGCTCTCTTATATAGGAGAGTAGCCTATGGGTAAATTACATAAAGAGAATAACAAGAAAATAAAATAACAAAAAGATACAATTATCTTATATGCGTCAACACTCCCCCTCAAGATGGAGCATAGATATCAATCATGCTCAGCTTGGACGCACACTTCTGGAATGGGCCTCTAAGTAATGCCTTGGTGAAAATATCAGCAGTCTGATTCTCTGATGTGACGTGAGATGTAGCAATGAACCCCTTCTGAATCATGTCACGTATGTAGTGACAGTCGACCTCAATGTGCTTGGTCCTCTCATGAAAGGCTGGGTTATTTGCAATGAACAAAGCAGCCTGATTGTCACATTCCAACATCATAGGAAGAGGTATATCAAGACATAGATCTGCAAGTAAGGATTTCACCCACATCATTTCTGTGCTAGCCTGGGCCATAGCCCTGTATTCGGATTCATCACTGGATCTGGCTACTATTGTCTGCTTCTTGCTTTTCCACGAAACTATAGCATCTTCAACATAGACTGCAAATCCTGATGTTGACTTCCTGTCCTTGGGGCATCCTGCATAGTCTGCATCCGCACATGCTGTGTTAGAGATCTCCTTTCCTTTCTTAAATAGCAAGCCTGCACCTGGAGATGATTTTAAATATCTCAGAATCATGTGTATTGCATCCATATGGGCCTGACGTGGTTGCTCCATGAACTGGCTCACACGGCTCACTGCAAATGATATATCAGGTCTAGTGATCGTGACATACAGTAGTTTGCCTACCAGTTCTCTGTACCTTCTCTTATCCACCTCTTCTGTGTCATCATCATACAGCTTCATGCTAGGATCCATTGGTGTCGTAGCAGGTCGACACCCTAGCATACCTGTTTCACTCAGTAGATCTGTAACATACTTCCTCTGTGACATGACTAATCCATATGGATTTCTAGCAAACTCCAGCCCCAGAAAATATCTAAGGACTCCCAAGTCCTTGGTGACAAACTCGGTCCCCAGCCTTTCCTTTGCCTGCTTAATGCCCTGATCATCATCACCTGTAATCAAGATATCATCAACATAAACCATGATTACAATGATGCCTCTCGCCGTCTTCTGTACAAACAAGGAGTGATCAGCATTGGAGCGTTTATATCCTTGTTTCTCAAAGAGGTCTGAAAGCTTCTGAAACCATGCTCTGGGGCTCTGCTTAAGGCCATAGATGGCCTTATGTAATCTGCAAACCTTGGAACACTCCCCCTCAACAGCAAAACCAGGTGGCTGTTGCCTATAGACTTCCTCCTGCAAGTCTCCATACAGAAATGCATTCTTCACGTCCAGTTGATAGAGTGGCCAGTCTCTAGCAACTGCAACTGATAGCAGGATCCGTAGAGTGGAATGACGCGCCACAGGGGAGAACGTGTCAAGGTAATCTACCCCATATGTCTGTGTGAAGCCCCGTGCAACTAGGCGTGCCTTGTACCTGTCAATGGAACCATCTGCATTGTGCTTAACTGTAAATACCCATTTGCAACTCACCGGGCTAACATCTGGAGGTATAGGAACCAAACTCCAGGTTCCTCTAGACTGAAGTGCCGCCATCTCTTCTTCCATTGCTAGCCTCCATCTAGCATCCTGCAAAGCATCATGGTGGCTCCGTGGAATGTCTGTAGCTGAGAGTGCCAATGCAAACGTCCTGAAGTCTCCAGATAGCCTCTCAAAGGACACTGCTGCTGATAATGGATATTTGGCACAACTTCTCTTGGGCTTGCGTAGAGCTATTGGAACATCCAGATCATCTGTGTTATGACCATGCTCCTGTAATGCATCCTGCTGAGAAATGTCGTCAGATCCATCATCATTAATATTTTCATTACATACCATAGGCGAGCTAGTTGACGGGTCAGGACCATGAGCTGGAGGAAGCCTGCGGGTGTAATGGAATGGTAGCGGGGTTACTGATTGTGGTGGTGGTGGCGGTGGTGGTGGCGGTGGCGGTGGTGGTGACGGTGGTGTTGTTTGTGGCAATGGTGTTGGTGGTTCCATGAATACGGCATCAGGAGATATAGGTGGTGGCTGCATGTTTCCGGATTCTGAAAAATATATAACAGATTCAAAAAATGTAACATCTGCACTGATCATATACCGCCGACGCACAGGATCAAACACTTGTACCCCTTTTGAGTTCTGGAGTACCCCACAAATACGCACTTGACAACCCTAGGAGAGAGCTTGTCAGTACCAGGTGACAACTGATGGACAAATGCGACTGACCCAAACACACGAGGAGTAAGAATGAACAAATCCTTGTCAGGGTAAATGAGTGAAAAAGGAATTTGTTCATTCAAGACAGACGAAGGCATACGGTTGATAAGGTAACATGCAGTAAGGACTGCATCACCCCAGTAGGAGTACGGAACATGACTCTGAATAAGAAGTGACCTTGTGACATCAAGAAGGTGACGGTGTTTTCTTTCAGCAACCCCATTCTGTTGAGACGTATGAGCACAAGATGTTTGGTGAATAATTCCTTTTGAGGAGTAGTAATTGGCTAGAATGTTGGTGCACAACTCTAAGGCATTATCACTTCTCACAATCTTGACAGATGTGGAAAAAACATTTTGAATTTCATTTAGAAAGTGGATAATAATATTTCCCGCTTCAGATTTATTTTTCATTAGAAAGACCCATGACCATGGCCTCAAATTTCAGCGAAATTCAGTCGAATTTCTGCCGAATATCGATATCCAGTCGAAATCGAAATTCGACCGAAATGACCGAAATGACCGAAATATGGGGGTCCTAGTACAAAAAATGACCGAAATAACCGAAATTTCAGTCGAAATTCCACCGAAATTCCATCGAAATTCTGTTTTGGTCGATACCGAAATGGTGACCGAAATCGACATTTAAGGCCTTACCCATGACGCTCTAGAGTAATCATCCACAAATACAATATAAAACCTGTGTCCCTGATGATCGGGAACACGACTCGGACCCCAGACATCGACATGAAACAACTCAAAATTGGAGTTACTACTCCGACGTTGACTGCTGGAAAAAGACGACCTGTGATGCTTTCCCAACTGACATGCCTCACACTGGATAGGTGTGTGAGAGAGACCATAGGGTAGAACTAGACGCAACTTCTGAAGCGGTAAATGATCAAAACGCAGATGCCACAGGAGAGGAGATACTTGTCCAGCAGGAGAGGATGTGGTTCCAGCAAATGGGGTCTGGTTCGGACGGTAAAGACCTCCTTGCTCATAGCCATGACCAATCACGTTGCCCGTACGGATGTCCTGAAAAATCAAAGAAGATGGATCAAAAATAGCTCGACAATGGAGATCCTTCGTAATCTGACTAATTGACAACAGATTCATAGAAAAATGTGGTGCATGTAGGACATTCTTCAGCTGCATAGAGGGTGTCAATCTAATCTCCCCCTGACCAGTGATAGGGGAATGTGTGCCATTAGCAATTACTACTGTCCGTCCTGGAGGGATCTGAGTGTATCCTGTAAGTAGACTCTGGTCGCCACATAGATGATGTGTAGCGCCCGAGTCCATGATCCATGGCAGTATATGAGATCTACTACTGTGGAGTGCAAGTGTACTACCTGAAGTACTGGTAGATGCAGAAGCAGAGGCAAAAGCAGCAGCATCAGTATGACTCTCTGTAGTCGGTGCTGGACCAGATGGTGGTATGATGCCCCTGAGGCGGGCAACTAGATCATCAAATCGTTGATCCAGGGTAGCAGCAGATGGCGGCTCTATCTGCTCAGCGGCTCGTGCAGATGCAGGGAATCCATGCTTTGAATAGCATGTGTCTTCATTGTGCCCGACTCGGTGACAATATGTGCATGTTGGCCTAGTGCGACCACCCCTTCCACGAGGAGTACGTCTACGGCCCTGGTGATGAAAACCGCGGCCTCTGTTGGCCGCCATAGCTGAGGAATTCTGACTCGCAGATGCTGAAGGCACTGTGATCCTACTCAATCTGTGAAAAGCTTCCTCCATGGGAGGAATAGTCGAGTCCGCTAAAATCTGAGAACGTGCTGCCTCATATTCTGGATCAAGTGCAGCGAGAAACACACCCACCATAATAGCATTCCTGTATGTCTTCTGCTGCTCAGGCGTAGCTGTCAAGGGCATGAAGCTATATAGCTTCTCAAACATCCCTCTCAGTGATGTATAGAGAGAATGTAGCGGGTGACCATTCTGCTTGATGGTGAAGATATCATGCTGGAATTGCAGGATCTTTGTCTCGTTCTTCGCCTGGGAGTATGTGGCCGCCAGAATGTCCCACATATCCTTCGCTGTGGGTTGATGGAGGATATCATTGGCAATCTCAATTGCCAATGTGCCAGATAGCCAGACCTTGGCATATGCGTCGTCAGCCTCCCAGGAGGCATAGGTTCCAGTCTTCTCAGCAGGCTCTGATTCGGTAAGAATATGCTTCTTACCCGTAGACTTCATCATGCTCATGAACTGCATTGCCCACAGTTCATAGTTGGTACCATCCATCTTGACAATAGGCGCCGGACCACGGAATGCGCCAATAGATGGGATTTCTGCCTTGCTCTCTGACATATTGCAAAATAAAGACTGGAACGACTGACAAACGATATGTTTTGTCTACAATACCATAGATAGGGGTAGTTGCATGTATAGACTTCAAGCAACTATCCCCATGAAGATGTTTGTGCTTAGACCTACACGCACGCCGCACAAGAGATGCGCTGGTAGGCAAAGTCGATGCACGGCTGAGGCGCGCAGGGGCTGCGCTCAGCGCACGGCTGGTGCGCGCAGGGACTGTGCACAGCGCGCAAGGATGCGCAAGGGGCTGTGCACGCAGGTGCTGCGCGTGCGGCACGCTAGGGCTGTGCGTGCGGCACGCTAGGGCTGTGCAGGGGCTGCGCGCATGACACGCTAGGGCTGCGCAGGGGCTGCGTGTGCGGCAGAGGCGGCGGCGTTGGTGGCACGCCGATCGAGAGAGAGAGAGAGAAGAAGGCCGGCGGGTGGGGTGTTAGGGTTAGGGTTTCGAGAACTCCGGTCTAGGACCGTCGCTCTGATACCATGTTGGGAAAAGAGAATGAGTTGATCTATTCCATAGCCCTAGGCTCTCTTATATAGGAGAGTAGCCTATGGGTAAATTACATAAAGAGAATAACAAGAAAATAAAATAACAAAAAGATACAATTATCTTATATGCGTCAACAAATCTCAATTAGGATTTTTCTTTTGTTCAATTTTACAAAGGGATTTTTACACCCATAACCCTGAGTAATTTTGTAATTACATTTATAACCCCGCATAATCGCGAATTACACGTGAAACCCCGAGTAATGCTTAACCTTTACATGACATAATCCTGTGTCAAGTTCCGTTTCGAATCTTTGTTAACTTAAATGAAAAAACTTAAATGTGGACAATTTTACCCTTCAAAACATTTATATTTATAAAATGGTGTTCCCCCCTTCTCCCCTTCCTCCAGCCAACCCCCTACTTCCTCCCTTCCTCCACCCCCTCCCGTACGCGGAGCTCTTCCACTTCCCCTTCCTCCACCCCCCCGCCACCTCTCCGCCTGCAAGCCGGTGTCCCTCTGCCGCCTGAAACCACCCGTGTTTGACTCCCCCTGCACTCGAAGCCCTGCAGGCGTCCCCACCTGCTGCTGTCTGCTTGTACTCGATCCACCTGGCTACACTCGAAGTCCCCCCCGCTGCCTCGCCTCCCTCCTTCAAGCCTGCGTCCCTCCGCCGCCTGGACGCTACAAACATCGCATATCCTCTTGCGGCGCATGTGGCATTCGCTTCTCCGCATGTGGAGGCTGTGGTGCCAGACATCGGTCTTCTCATGGTAGGCGCGGTGGATGCGGAGATCGAAGTCGCAGCGGTAGCGTTCGCCGAAGCCGTCCATGTTGCAGCCGTCACAGGTGAAGCTGCATGATCCGTGGTTGGTCTTCCTCAGGTTGCAGTTTGGACGGAGTTAGTGGTTTTCTATCACAATCATGATATCTATCTGTGACTATTCCGGTTTCAACTGCTTGATCTTGGTCGATAACGACAGGAGGGTTACAAACATCAACCCTCTCCTTCCTCCCTCCAGCTTGAGTGGCGGGAGGTGCCCGTCCCTTTGTTCTCCACTGTATGCAACCGTCAGCCACCGCGACTGTTTGACCTCCACACAGTGGCAACGACTGTGCCCCTTTATCTCCGCCTAACCGTCACGGTTCTACTCTCTGGATTGACAAGATTGGGATTCGCAGATCATGTCCGAGCTATGCTGGTTCATCACAATCGTATCGGGGTCGTTCCTGCTTCATAAGACAAAGGATATGGGAAATAACCTCGACCACGACGACCAGACCATAGAGCAGGAGCCGGATATGCTGAACAACACTTGGTGTGTCGCCTGCGTCAGTTCGTCATCACTCAGGAGTGCATCGGATTAGTATCCGTCCACGCATCGAGTTCGATTAGAGAACTTTGAGTTGAAATCGTGTGAAAAAGGAGGAAGATCAAATGGGAGAGAACAGAAGCGAAGTTTTTAGATGGATCATAATCTACCTTGACAATTTTTTATATTAATTCGACATGAAGTTTGCTGATGTGATGATCCATTTGTCCATGCTTCTCTAATACGATATTTTAGAATTAAAACATCTAAAATATTGAATATGTATTGGGGGAATCCACCCCCGCCTACTGCTCCCATTGTCTTTACGCTCCAAGCTCCGAGACCCAACTTCGGATCCCAGACAGGAGGAACAAAATAGGCTCTTCTTTACTGTATCCACAATCTTCAAGCAGTTGGAGGGGAAATAAAGCAGAAATGGGTTAAGATTCCTCCCGTTCCCTCGTCTCTCCGCCTGAAAGTGCCCCCCCCCGTAGTCGGCACACACACACACCCTGCCCCTGCTGTCGCTGCCTGCACTCTAGGTCCCTCCCGGCCGGCAAAGCCCCTTCCCCCCTTCTGCTGCCTCGCCTCTCCTTCCTCCAAGCCACCCCCTTCCTCCTGCCCCCTCCCACACGCGGAGCTCCTCCCCTTCCCCTTCCTCCAGCCCCCTCCCGTACGCAGTCCTCTATTAGCAAGCCCCCCTTCCCCACTGTACTTGCAGCGCAACGAAGGCCCCCCTGCAAGTCCACCTCGACTTTGAAAGTTTTTTTCCTTTCTTTTTTTTAAATTTTGGCTAATCCTAGTCGTTAGGTGTAGATTAGTTAGATTAACTCACTGTGGTTGAGTTAACCTATTAAACTAATGGAGGATTATGAGCGTGAGACGGAGTATCCGAGGTTTCTCATGTAATTCACGATTACACGGGGTTATGAATGTTATTACGAAATTACTCAGAGTTATAGGTGTAAAAATCCCTTTTACAAATTAGGGTTTTATTTTTCGACCGTTAATTAGAGCTTTAGTTAATTAGAGTTAGGATTAAATTTGTTCACACAAATTCGAGTCCATTGTGCAATTTCTATTTAAAATATAGAGATCACGTGTGATATCTAATTAGTTAGTTGGTTAGGCATGTTAGAGGATAATTAGAATTTGTTAAGATTTTTATTTTATTTGTTTCCTTTATTGTTGATTGTAATCCCCTCGGCCCTCGTCCCTCCAATAAGGAGCAATGGCATATGCATGGTCATTTCAGTCATAGTAGGAGATGGAGGAGAGGCTCTCTAACGGTCCTCATACAAAAAAGACTCTAATGACCGGGCCGTTAGAGAGGCTCCCTCTCTGTCGGCTCTTGGTGTATGAGGGGGAAGTTGGGCTTTCGTCATAGCAGGAGATGGAGGAGAGAGAGGCGAAAAGGAGAGCCACCGTTAGAGAGGCTCGCTTTGTGGGAGGTGGTCGCGATGCCACGGAATGTCATGAGGATGCTCATCCTTCTCATCGACATTGTTTCAAATGCGGCGGCGGTGTCCCGCACAAGCTCCTATATGCTACAATTGTAGGGTGGAAGGAGATCTTCGAAAGGATTATCCTTCGGGGCCTTCCAAATCAGATGCAGGAGGCTACTCCGTGACGTTGAAGAAGGCCGATGGTTTGAACCATGGCGACCCTTTGGAAGGAGTTCTGATTGCAGAAGGTTCGACCGAGGACCTGACGATGGTGGTGGCAGTTTTTGCCTTCGGGCATGCGATAGGTTGGGTGGAAGATGCAGTTTGGCTTTCAGAATAGGTGCTTTACGTTCGGCGCATCGAAGCAGTGGAACTGACCGTGTTCTTGAGCAACGATGATGTGTTGTTTCCACCATCAGTATGATGGCGAAGACCTCGCCTGTGTGATGGCACGAATGTGGCCACCTCATGATGGTTGGTGCAGGTGAAGGGTCTCTCAGTGAGATGTCGTGATCTCTGATCTATTAGGGATGCGTTGCGACCTGTAGGGGAGGTTGAGAAGATACTTCTATCGGGGATAAGATTAGGCGAGGGCTGGGATGCGATCGTTTAAATGAGTGTTGCTCGAAGGGTCATGCCTAGGGATGCAAACGGACGGATACAGATACAGATATAGGTATTACCATATCCTTATCCGTTTCAAAATATGGATACGGATACGAAAACGGATATCATACGGATATCGAAAATAGAATACCGTATCCTTAAATACGGATACGGATTCAGAATCGGATAATCATGATTCGGATATGGATATTTAAGAAACGGATACGGATTATCCTATAAATATTAAGTGCCTCCTCATACTTTTAATTAGAAATGACGTCTTTACAAACTTGTAATTGATGGATGACTAATCTTAAATTCAATAAACTTACAATCTTACATAATAAATAAGAAAATAAATTAAAATATTGAATGAAATAAATTGAAGAGCATATAATGAAATTGTATGATGACGTATCTCTGTTTTCCTTCATTTGAAAAGTTTCCAAAATATATGTAATACATGTAACATTGTATCCAACTAATAAGATAAAGGTGATATGGTATATTTCGTGAAACGACATTATGATAAATTATAAAAGTTACTTTTTTTTGACATTTCATTATGAGGTACAATTTTGTGTCAGACCTACATTTAGGCATGCAAAACTTTTGTGAAGCTGAAATATTACTGAAAATATGGATAATACGGATATCCGTATCCGTATCCGAAAAAATTCTATAATGGTATCCGTTTCCGAATCCGTATTCGCAAAAAAATTAAAATTAGTATCCGTATCCATATCCGCTAAAATCCGAAAATGAGTACCGTATCCGCTTAAAAGCGGATACGGTAGCGGACGGATACGGATGTATCCTCATCCGGTTGCATCCCTAGTCATGCCGATGAAGATCATCCTTCGTTCAGAAGGACAGAGTTTGGACTTCTTTTGGTGACTGTAGAAGAGGAGATTGTCTACGGTGGCGGTGCTGATGGTGGCAGAGATCTCTGCGAATGCTTTCGATGGGCCAAAGAAGGGGGGGGGTCGGTCAGACGACCAAGTGGTGATGACTTCGGTGACGATCACGGCTTTACCACGACGACATGCGCGAGTTCCTTGTTCTTTTACGGTAGTTTCGCCCCGAGATCTTTGGGTGCGATCGTTGGTGCGATCGATGCCTTTCCTTTTTTGGGGGTTTCAATCATTCATTGGAACTGTATATTTTGAAGGAGGCGATGACAACTGTAGTGGGAGGTGTCGTTTCAGGTTCTAAATCGATAATCTGTGGCCCTTTTGGAGCGGGAGGATTACTCGGGTCGGATTCGAGTTTCGGTTTGATGGGATCTAAAGCAGTGATGAGCCTTGTGGAACCAGTCAGTCTATTTCTTTGTTTTCATATCCGGTTGAGGGTACTGGACATTCAAGTGATCCGATGGAGATGGACTCATCCCTTGAACCCACTAACCTGGCAATGAAATAGGGGTTCCCTGGCCCTCCTACTCGGGAGGGGTTTCTCCCCTCTCCTTACTTCTGATAGGGAAGGTCCCTCCAAAACTGTGTGTAGGAGCAGTACGATTGAGAAGGCATGAATCTCTTCCCTGGTACTGAGTGAGGAGTTGGAGCTAGAACTTGATGGCTAGAGGTTGAGGAGGTATGTGGGACAATGTCGTTAGCGAGAAAGCGGAAAATGGAGAAACATATTCTGGCAGTGGAGCGAGCTCGAAGAGAGAGAAGGTTGGTGCTGGAGGATGGCAACCAAAGATCGAAGGGAGATCTGATTTTGTCCTTCTCCTATAAGAGGAGGAAATCATATGCGCAGATGTGGTTGGAGGAGGAGTTGGAAGATATAGATGTGGGGACTTTGATCCTTGGATCATGCAGGACCAACTCGGCTGAGGTACCCATGATGGAGAATTAGATGGAGTTTGAGGGACAATCCTGTGACGTTTTGAATTCTGCGGTCGACATTCACCTGTGGGTTGTAGAGTGTCTTGGGGTATTCTTGCCCGTCGTTAACCCTCCGAGTAGATCATCATGAAGACTGTTACATGGAATGTCAGGGGTTGGGGGACATGGAGAGGAGAAGGGCGGTTGGCGAGTGCCTGAATTCTTGACATGCTGATGTAGTGTTCTTATAAGATTCTAAGGTTGCAAGTTGGGATCCTTTAATTTGGAGATCTATGGGCTGCCATAGGTTGTTGGAGTTCAAAGCAATATCAACAGTGGTGAGTGCGGGGGGCGTGGTGTTAGCATGGGATACTTCAATGGACGGTATTTCTGGTGGGGCGCGTGTCCTCGCTCTATGGGAGGAGATGAGATGTGCTAGAAGGGACTTCCCGGCCATAATTGTTGGTGTTTATTTTAATGTAACATTGCTTGCATTGGATCGCCCGAGTGACCGTGGTGGGCAATATCCAGGTTCAGATGACTTTGTGGAGTTTGTTGGGAGACGGCTCTGGAGGTGCTTGATGCAACGAATGTGAGATATACCTGGCGACAACACTTCCTTGAGATCACATCTGGATCGTGTTCTGGCATCTGTAGAGATGATGGAAATGCTCTCTATATGCAGTACATGCCCTTCCTAGATCGAGATCAGACTGCACGCCTATCTGTTGGGAGTCGGGTGAAGGGATGATTCCAAGATCGTAGTTCATGTTTGAGAGACCTGGTTGCTGGATGAATGATTCAGAGAGTTGTTACCAACTGTTAGATTCTTTGTTGGTGGAGAGCTCAGCTGCGCAGAGATTAGCTCAAAAGATGGCAGGGTTGTGAGCAGTGCTGATAAAACACAGGAAAGTGATTCATTGAGGCAGAGAGTGAATGCCGTAGCAATGCTGTGAAGGAGTTTGCTAGACTGGATGGGGTTGAAGACGAACATGATCTTAGCCTGTAGGAGTTGCAGTCACGAGGAGAATAACAGGTTGTTGCGAAAGGCGACATGCGGAGGGAGGTCGAGCGATGACAGAGGTCTAGACAGAAGTGGGTGAAAGAGGGAGGTGCAGACACGAGATTCTTTTATACCGCAACGAGTGGAAGGCGAAGGAGAAGCATGATACTTGACTTGCAGGTGAAGGGAGAGATAGGGTCCATGGAGACGGGGCGATAGACACGGTAATTGTGGAACACTTTTAGAGATTCAGTAGGTATTGAGATACCGTCTTCCGGGACGAGGTGGCTGGGAAGGGGGGTAAGTCGTTGGATCCTGGTCAATAGGAGATATTTGTTTCTGAATTTACCATGGAGGAGGTGTGTAGGGCGGTTTTTGATCTCAATGTAGATGGTTGCCCTGGACCAAATATCCTTCCAGTTTTTTTCTACACGGAGTTCTGGGAGGTGGTGGAGGATGACATCATGGGGCTGATGTTGGAGTTCAAAGAGGTAAATAGAGGCATGGAAAAACTCAATAGTTCCCTTCTTTTTTTGTTGCCAAAGAAGGAGGACGCACTGCGGGTAGATGAGTTTAGACTAATAGCATTGTCTAATGCTACTTACTTGATCGACTCATAGGATTTTTTAATGATCTTGTTCTGCCAGCACAGTCTATGTTTATTACAAGGCAGCAACCGCTTGAAGAAGTAGTTATGGCATCGGAGATGGTGTTGGATTGGAAGAGGAGAGGGGTCACCAGTTTCACTTGGAAGGTGAACTTCTCGAATGCTTATGCCAGTTTGAATTGGAAATTTATTTGGGCATCATTAGTAAGAAGGGGCTTCTCGAACATATGTCTAGACTGGATGAAGAGATGCATCACTACTTGCTTGCTCTCGGTGATGGTTAATGGCAAGCAGGAATGGGGTTTCTTTCTACCGTAGAGGGGGCTGAGACATGGGTGTTCTTTAGAACCCATGTTGTTTGTCCTTGTGGTGGATGCATTAGCAGTTATGTCGGGTATTGCAGAAAGAGGGAGCTTCTTTAAGGGTTAATCTAGAGAGGATTTCTTGGTACCGATCTTGCAGTAGACATACGACACCATTTTCATCATTGAAGGGGGTGTGTCAGAGTGTAAAGCGATCAGGGCAGTATTATTTTGGTGACTTGTCGACTCTGAAGGTTAATGGTGCAAAGTTAGCTTTCATGCCATTTAACCACAGTTCAAAGGAGGTAGCTTCGTGTATGGAGATCTTGTAACAACATAGAAGAGTCTTCCTACTATCTGGGCCTACCGTTGATGTGTGGAGGACTTAGGCAGGTTGACTGGTTGTCGGTAGTGGAAAATTTGGAGAAGCTGGTAGGATGGAAGGTTTCATATCTCTCGAGAGGCGGGAGATTGGTGCTAGTAAAGGTGGTTCTCGCTGTAATTCCCGTTTTCTTGTCCACGAGAGTCTTACATGTGTGCATTCACAAGTGGTTGGAGTCATTTATGCAGCGTTTCTTGTAGTCATCTAAACATGATGGGAAGGGTCTTGCGCTGGTAGAGTGGTCGGAGGTGACTACACCGATCATGGAGGGAGAACTATGGGTGTTGCATATTGGAGAAATGAACAAAACATTGCTTATGAAGTGGGTAATAAGGATACAGGGAGGTGGAAGTTATATGCTCTCTAGAATGGTTAGATCTATTTACGATGTGTCGCCCAACCTTTGTGCCCGATCCGATGTTGTGGCTTCACCAACCACTTTCTGGAGAGGTATCTGTTTAGTCCTGCCAGTGCTGACAGATTCACTGCAACCTCTGTTGGGAGATGGACATGGTTTCCTCTTATGGACGGATAATTTGTATGAGGAGGGCATTCGTAAGAGGTTGGAGTCATTGATGAGATGTTTCTTGTAGTTGTCTAAACACGATGGGAAGGGTCTTGCGCTGGTGGAGTGGTCGGAGGTGACTACAACTATCATGGAGGGAGGACTGGGGGTGTTGCGGATTGGAGAAATGAACAAGGCGTTGCTTGCGAAGTGTGTAATGAGGATATGGGGAGGTGGGAGTGATCTGCTCTCTAGAATGGTTAGATCTATTTACTATGTGTCGCCCAATCTTTGCACCCGATCCGATGTTGTGGCTTCGCCAACCACTTTTTTTGGAGAGGTATCTGTTTAGTCCTGCCAGTGCTGATATACTCACTGTGACCTCTGTTGGGAGATGGGCGTAGTTTCCAGTTCTGGGATGACTGGTCTGACGAGGGCACGTTCTGTGATTTGTACCCAAGGCTTTTTGCTCTAACAGTGAACAATAAGGCACGTGTTGCGAATGTTGGTCTAACGGTTCTTAGACCCCTGAGTTGTGGTTGTCCGATCAGAGAGTAGATGAGTATCTTTGTCTCTTTGGCAAGCTGGCGAGACTTGATATGCCGGCAGAAGGAAGAGATTCTTGGTGTTGGAGGAAGGGGTGTTCACAGTCAAGAAGACATACGAGGTGATATCTGCGATGCCCTATTCGATGTATACATAGACTACTCGAGACTGTGCTAGGATCTGTAGGTGAAAGATACCCTTAAGGGTTAAGCTTTTCTTGTGGTTGTTGAGAAGAGAGCTAATCCTGATGACTGCATGGCAGGCTAGACTTTTTCCAGGAGTGGAGGAGGGATGCAATAGGAGTGGTGGAGCGCTGGAAAACGTTGAGTATTTTTTGTTCTAGTAATCCGGCTCAGTGGAATCGTGGCAGAATACGAAAATTTTGGGCATCCAATGGAGTGATAAAGGTTCTCTTGAGTCTCACTTGGTAGAGATCGGTCAGGCTCAGAGGAATGGTAGACGAAACCGTGCGAACTAGTTTGGGCGTTGTGACTAGCTAGAAACTGTTGAGATAATTCTATCTCTTGGTCTATTTTATATTTAACGTTTCTTTATATACTTATTATGTAATTAACCCAAGGGCTTTTCTCCTATATAAGAGAGCCCTCGATCTATTCAATATGCAAGTTCTGATTTTCTCCCAACATGGTATCGGAGCAATGGTCCGAGACTGGGGTTCCCATATCCCACTCGAAACCCTAACTCTATACGCCCCCCCGCCGCTGCAGGACCGCTGGGCGCCCTCCCTGCACCATTGCGAGCGCCGCCAGGCGCACTCTTGCGTCTCTAGGTGCCCACCCTGCGCCTCCAGGTGCTGCTCGAGCTCCACCAGGCACCGCCACCGCCGTCGGGCGCTCTTCCCATGCCGTGTAAGGCGCTCTACAGCGCTGCTTCTTGATCTAGCACGTCCAGAGCCGCCACTGGAGGGTGCTGCCGACTGCCTCCGCATGATCCACATGGGTCTCGTCTGATTTATCTCATTTTGAGAGGCGCTTGACCTCGTACGGAGGCCAAGGGATGGTTGTATAAGTCTACATATACAACCAATCCCTCCTATGGTTCTGTAGACGGTCTTTTCTTCTCTTGATATAATCCTCAGTTATTCCGCGTCTTGGCTTCTTGATACAGTGTCAGAGAACAAGGGTGATGTTTTCTCCTCTTTCGGTGCCTTCAAAGGTCCGTCTCCTATCGTGAAGATGGACGGGACCGACTATGAGTTATGGTCCATACAGTTTCGTACCCTAATGTAGTGCCACAATAGGGAACATATTCTGACTGATTTGGAGCTGGCAGACAAGACTGGGGCAAATGTTTCATGGAAGCAAGATGACGCCTATGCTCGTATCTGGCTCTCCGGGACACTTACGACGGAGATCGCTAATGATATTGTTAGCCATGCAACTGCAAAGGCTATGTGGGATATATTGGCAGATACATATGGGCAAGCAAAGAATGAGAGCAAGATTCTTCAGCTGCAGGATGACATTTTCTCGACCAAACAGAATGGTCGACCGCTCCACGCATACTTCTCTCATCTGGGAGGCATTGTTTGAGCGACTACACAGCTTCATGCCTATTATCACTAGCACAGAACAACAACATGCATATCGGAATGCCACCATGACAGGAGTCTTCTTGTCCTCTCTTGACTCAGAGTATGATGCTGCTCATACTCAACTTCTCACTCGAGAGACGATACCACCAATGGAGGAGGATTACAAGCGCTTGAGCATGATCATTACTACAAACACTACTACGGTTCATCCGACTCCTTCTGCTATGGCTGCTACTCGTGGCAGAGGGGGGTCGTCTCAATTTGGGGGTCATGGACCTCGAGGGCGAGGAGGTGGCTGACAACATGGTCCTTGTTCCCATTGCCATCGTTCGGGTCAATTTGAGGACACAAGCTTTCAGAAGCATGGATATCCATCGTCTGCACGTGTTGCTGAGCAGACTGAACATTCTAGTACGCCTACTCTGGATCCACGGTTCGATGATATTGTATCCAGACTAAGAGACATGATGACCACTCCTACGACTCCCACTCCAGGTGCCACTGATGCTGTAGCCACTACTAGAGCATCATCTAGTTTATCAAGTATTCATTATGCGTTTACAAGTAGTAGCAGTTCAGATTTAACTGACTGGATTATGGATTCCGGAGCGTCACATCATATGTGTGGAGATCGGACGCAGTTCAGTACATACCGATCTATCTCACCTGGTAGGTCTGTGGTTATTGCTAATGGAGTTTGTCTGCCCATTGTTGGTCTGGGGGAGATTGTTCCAACCCCCTCTATGCATCTTCAGAATGTCTCATATGCTCCAGATTTTCAGATGAA